>CM071681.1:9951891-11201891 GCA_036553675.1 Solanum okadae | reverse complement strand
CTCTTCGTCTTCAATTCTTTCTTCAGATTTTGTTTGTGCATACAGATATGAGCAGTAAGAAAGGGGGAAAATAAGCTAAGTTTTTTATAGATTCTTTTACCAAACTAAATTTGGGCATGTGTACTTCTCAATATCTTCTTTGTGATTATGTGCATAACCATATTTTTCCTCTGTTTCTTATTTAGGATTTGTTGGTATTTTTCTATGGGAGCTAATGAGTTTTTTTTGTTGTTGGTGACAATGGAGAGAAGAAAGAGATGCATAAGGTATGCCATGTGAGGGAAATAAGAGAAAAGTTTTATTAGTGAGGAAATTTGTCGTATAGAGATTGTGTATAAATTACTACTTATTAGAAGTGAGAGTTGAGGTGTACCAACACTGCACTATTAAATTGTGCCAAAGGGATCATGAATTGTACTATATATGTTTGGCCTTACTTACTTGGGTCTCATTTTCAAAAAAATGGGTCAAAGTTCCTTCTCTCTCTTACTTTTTAACTTTTTCCCTTTATTTTAACTTTTTCACTTTTTGTTTTGTTTTAACCATTATTTCAAATTTAGTATTTTCCTTTTAAAAGTATAAAATTTAGCCTAATTCATCATACTCCTAACATTTGCTATTATTTTTCTATCCTATATTAGTTATATAAATTACTAAAAATAATTATTAAAATTATTTATCGATTAACAAAATTAAACTATCATTTCTTTAATTTTCATTACCCTAGCAATTATTTGTTTTAAAGTGTAAACAAAATTTGTAAAGTTATAAAAAATTAAATATCTTAAAGAGTAAATTAGTAAATTATCATTTTTATTAATAATTTCTTAAAGAATGTGTAAAAAAACTAAAATAACTAATACAAAAAGAGTATAAAATCAATTTTTTTCTCTTCTCAATAGTTTCATCATTTTGTAATTTCGTAAACACTTAAATGTATCTAATATTCTCCAACAAGAAAATATAATAGAAAGACCATCCGTAATCTTCACAAATAATTACATAAGTTTTGTTTCTATTTCCATGTAATCGAAAATCATCCATAAACTCCTACATACATACATACTCTCTCAATTTATATGATATATGTTTATTCTTGAAATTGAAGCTATGTGAAATTTAATTGATATTTTTAAAATATTTTTTTTATTATTATATTAACATGATAAGAATTGCAACTTATAGTGTTTGTTCAAAAATATAACCTTCTGACTAAGTTGCAATTCAACCTAAAATATTATTAGTTGCAATTCTTCTCTACTTTGAAATGGGAATTTGGGAGGACCAACATTGCAGAGTTCAAGGTATTTAATATTTGCGTCATGGGAAGAATGTAAGAGATGTGATGGAACAAAACCTCTCATATAGACTCTTGGTTCGAAGTTGAAGGATGCATAAATTTTCATATATAAGTTCTAATATAACTATGGCTGTGACTTTGTTCGGTATAGACTTACTAGGGATTTATCAGCAATTTTTATGAAGATTAGATTTTGAATTGGGTGAAAAACAATAAGGTGTGTAAGATTATGTGATGTTATGTGGGGCTAAATTGTTCATATTATGGTAGGTGACTTATGGATACGCAACATTATGGACCTACAGTTATACATGGTTATTGAGGATTATGAAGGGATTGAAATTACTATTGTTATGAGACAACCTAGACTGTTATGATGTGTTACATAGGCATTTGATGGTGAGTAGAGGTTATGAGCTTATAGTATATAGAATTATTGGAGTGACCAAGGATTTTCTTTGAGTTTTGGCATGACATATATGATGGTTTTGAATATTAGTTGAAATTTGGTATCTGAAAGTTTACGTGGAGTTGACATTGTACGTGATTCAATAACTTTATATTGATAGGAAAGTACTTTTAGATTTGAAATTAGTGCTATCAGCCTTGGGTGGAATTCGTATCTGTCATACATTACTTGCTTAGAAAGAGAGAGCACCATAGTTTGAAAATTTTGGAGGCGATAATGTGTTTGTTAAGAAGACTTTGATATTAAGGACGATTTGAGAGTAAGGTAAATGATTGGTGTGGTTATGATGTTTGTTAGTATTAAGAGTGTTGGCTTTAATGGAGTACTGAGAGAAGTATGTGGGATTCGATAAAACAAGTATGTGAACAATTATAATAGGGACTAGATTGGTGATTGTGGGTAGCTAGAAAATTAAAGAGATAGAGTCATATGAATGAAATTTTTTGATATTGGCACTATGGAAAGAGTATCTAGTGTTATTCGATTTTGATTCTGTATATTCATATACAACCATCTACTTCAATTTGGATATGGTTTGAAGTGAGATTCACTACCTATACCCACACGTGTTTTCATATCTATGGGTGAATCCCTAGTGGTGGATCGGGTGTACCGATCCTGTGATTGTCCTCTTGGTAGGGTGAAATTTTTGGACAGACTTGGTCATTTCAGTTATGATAGATTCTATGTTGTTTGAGATAGTTGAAGTATACCAATGGTTTTACACACACAACTTTGGTTATGAGAACTTATAGAAGAGCTTTCGTGAATAGTTACAGTTATCAGACACTGTTGTTAAAGGTTTTGTGTCTTAGTGTGTATCGCTTGTTGGGTGGTTACTTGATCTTATTCTTCTTTGGGTTAGACATGTTTGATTTTTCCTTGATGAGTACCCGATGTCTAAAGATCAGATTTTTCTAACTTAAGCTCGTGAAAAGATTGTGTTGTGAAAAGAAAATCTTGATAAGATCTGTGATGGTGTGAGCATTATGAGTGTGTGGTATTTGATTGAAGTTTACTTCTGGTTGTAGCCGGTATCGATTCAGAATGTTATCTTGGTTATGTGAGAAGAGATTCGTCATGATGGTTGTGTTATGGTCCAATGGGTTTCAGTTTAGATTGCATTCATGAGTTAGTTTGTGGCTTGATAATCACTCTTGATTTATAGATCTTCCAAAGTTTGATTGGAAATTTCAGTTCTTGGTAGTTGATCTTGATGGAATGGCCCTAAGGATGAGTTCACTTGGAGAGAGGAACACGACTCCGAAAGTCATACCTGAGGCTCTTGGTATCCCTTAGTATATGACTTTCTTTTACTTTATGTTCGAGGACGAACATGAATTTTAGTGGTGGATATTGTAATGACCCGGAAGGTCATTTTTGAAAATATTGAATATTCATTTAATTAGAGTAAATTAATTGACAGTTAATTATTAAATAACTAATTTTAGTTAATAATTATGGGTTAAGTTTATAATTCTTTTTAATACCATTTACCACTTGACCCTTGTAGAAAAATAAATTATTAGGGTTGAGAGTTTTTGGTTCATAACTTAAGAAAAGAAACGGAGACTTACCTGCGTATAGCGGCGACTGGCATGGAAACCATCCACTGCACTTCACAATCAGGTAACATTCATAAATTCATTAATTATGCAATTGAAAATGTGTATTGAGGTTAAATATAGTTATAAGTATTATTATCATTATAATAATGTGTGAGAAAGAGTAAGAAGGGAATCAAATTGCAAACTTGATTAATTATATGTATATTTATAAGTTACAGTGGATTAGAATTGGATTTCGTGCAATCATGTGATCATTACGGCCAAATGCCATTTATGTAATCATAATAACTGTTAGTATTACTTTATATTGGCTTTGAAGAGGAAAAAGGGGATTTGGAATAAGAAAATTGGTATATATCTGTATAAAGTAATTTTGGAATTGAGAAACGATGGTGATTGGCTAATGATAGAAAAATGGTGAATACTAGGAATAATGATTCAATGGTTACAGTTGATTCAGGAGTTAGCGAACCAGTTTTGATATTTTCCAGATTTTTGTTTTTCCATAATTTTCACATTATAAACTATATTTTTGACATATTGAAATAGGTAATTAAATATTAGGGGTATTGTATTTTGTGAATATCCTTAGATTTATGATATTGGAGAAGTTGGGACTTAACCCTAAGCTTCAAATTTGGAGAAAATTGAAAGAGTTTGACATGTTAATTGGCATCGAGATTTAAGAACTTGATTATAGATTTGGGATGAGTTTTTGGGTCTAGGTTAGACCTATAGTAGCATGAGTGTTGTTAGTTTTGAAATCTTATTGTGGTTAATTATTTGACTAGATTGTTTTGAGTTGGAAGTTCAACGAAAAGGGAAGGCTCAAGTCCCGGAGTAATTGTTCGATTATTTGAGGCAAGTGGATTTCTAAACCCTTGTTAAGTGTATGAAATTCATGTATTTCCTTATAATATGTGTTTAGGGTAATGAGGTTTGGTGATGGGTTGACTTGTCCACATTGATTAATTCTAATGATGAAAAAGGATAATAAAAGGCAATGTGATCAATTGTTTGTGTGATGTGTTGGGAATTGTTAGAAAGGCTTGTTGAATCATTGTTGATGTTGTATCCTGATTGTCTTGTTGTGAATTGTGCAATGTTATGAAAATGGTCATCTCCTCATTATTTGTGTGAACATGTCATTTGCATTGTTCTGATACATGGTTCTGATAAGTGATGTGCATTGAGAAAGAATAAGAAAATAAAGAGGATGTACCATTTCGAGGGACGTATCGCGCGCCGCGATGGATACTATATTTCGAGGGACGTGTCGCGCGCCGCGACGGATACTATATTTCGAGGGACGTATCGCGCGCCGCGATGGTTACTATTATCGAGGGTCGTATCGCGCGCCGCGATGGATGCATGGACAGATATGTCCCCCATGGGTCCCGGACTGAGAGACATCGGGTGTGTATCATTAGGTCAGACATGCATCACTATACTTGACATTGCATTTCATTGCATTGCACTTCTTTATTATTGGTGAACTTGATCTTGTGTGTTGCTGATCTTGTGAGTGCCTTTCTATGGAAATTGTGACTGATGAATATTGAGCTTGTTGTTGAAGATATGCAATTGTTAGAGTGTTGTTGTTGAGGATATGAAACTATTGTTGTTGTTGAGGATATGAAGTTGTTAGAGTGTTGTGTTGAGCTATGTGCTTTGTAAACTGTGGACTGTTATGTTGGGCTGGTACTAAGCAGGTTGTAGTTGTGGAGGTGGTAATTGATGAACTTGTTGTTGAGAATATATAATTGTTAGAATGTTGTTGTTGAGATATGTGCTTGTAAATTGTGAACTGTTAGGTTGGGCTGGTTTAATACAGATTGTAGTTGTGAAGGTTCGGTTGGGGTGTAAGGAGTACTTGTATTCTATCCCCTTAGCTCGTGTTTAGAGGTTTACTTGCTGAGTACCGTGTGGTTTGGTACTCACCCTTTGCTTCTACAAATTTTTGTAGGTTACGAGCCTGAATTTTTGTGGTACTTGTTATTCTCTTCTTTTTCGAGGCTTCTGGGAGATTTGTGAGGTAGTTGTTTGTCTTCTCAGCGATCCTTCTTACTCCTGTTTATGATCTTGTTCTACTCTAGAAACAATGTCATATGAGACTTGTATTTTTCTTTTGATTCAATTGTAATGCTTTAGAGGCTTGTACACGTGACAACCAGATTTTGGGGGTATATTTGAGTTTATTATAAAAAAAAATCCGCATTTTATTGTAATGGTTGAGTTTTAGGCTGACTTGTCTTGGTGGGTTAAGACGAGTGCCATCACGTCCATTTTTGGGTCGTGACAAAAGTAGTGTAATGGATGTTATAAAGGGCATAATTAATCGGGTATGACATAAATATTTTTTTTTTTAAATACAAATAAAAAATACAAAACAAAGATAAAATGTCAAAAAAAGGAGAAAAAAGATGAATAGAAATACTGGTCATAGAGAGATGCCACATCAAATTGTCTATATTCAGCTTTATATATACATATATAGGTTCATGCCCTTAGATGTTATTTTATTACTTTAGCTGGCATCGACATTTTTGTAAATCTGATATCTACTTTGGAACATTTTATAATGTGGCATAGGCTGACAATTGAGATCATAAATTTAAAAATAATAAAATTTAATTTATTATAATACTAATATCATTATATATATATATATATATATATATATATATATATATCATTTAAAAATTATATAAAAAGTATTATAAATTGTAATAATTAACCGCTTTAATTTTTTTAAATCATATAACTAATTTTATTTACACTCCAAAATTCATAGGTGTCACATAATTTACACATTAATTCTTCATTACTTAATATATGTAATTATATCAATGACATATAAATTGAAATCAAAAAATTACATATTTTATTTGAAAATCACGTAATAGTATTATAAGGTATAATAATTAACAACTTAACATATTTTAAAATTTTAGTTGACTCTCCAAATTCCATATGTCTCATGTAATTGAGATAGAGAAAAAAATATATTGGTTTAAAATTAATAAAAATATTATAAATTATAATAATTAACAACTTAAAATTTATAAAAAAATTCCTTTAAAAAAATTTAGTTGGCTCTCTAAATTCAATCGGTATTACAATAATTAAAACATAGAAATTAACATAGATTGGACTTCTGCTGACATTTATGTTTCCTTTTGTTTCATTTTTTCTTTTATACTTTATATAAATAAATTTTTTATGTAAAATGTATTATAAATCATAATAATTAATAGCTTAAAATATTTGAAAACATATAAAAAGTTTTTGTTAACTTTCAAAATTTCATCTATACCGCATAAATTGGGAGAAATATAGATATATAGATATTTTAAGTTGCTAATTATTGTGAGTTATAATACGTTTTATGTTATTTTCATATATATTACTCGCTTTGTCCTGATTTATGTGATACAAATGAAATTTCAAAAGTCAATGAATTTTTTATAAGTTTTTTTTTATATTAACTTGTTAATTATTGTGATTTATAATATATTTACGTAAAACATACTCTAAATAAAAATAATTAGCAACTTAAAATATATAAAAACATACTAAAAATTTGATTAACTTCAAATTTCATATGTACCATATAAATTAAAACAGAAACAATAACATATATTGGGCCCCGTGCTGGCACGGGGTCCCATATCTAGTAATAATATATGACAGAGCTGAATTATTTTACTTGTTTGGGCATATAAATCCATGACAAGTTTTCTTTGACTTCTCTGTGTTCCTCATATATGTATAAAATGGTATTGGTTCTAATACAACCTTCCAAGCACAAAAATTTGCTGAAGTGATCTTGGTTGCAAAGTTTCTTCAAAATTTCTATTTTGGCCTAACGTATGTCTCATCGTTAAATTGCTGTAAGCTCATTTGAAGATGTAACTCTCTTAGATGCCCATGCTCATGCTAAGCACGGGCCCAACCTTTTTGGATTTTCATGTAATCTTTCTACGGTTATAAACTATAATACAACATCAACAATTAACTCATTATTGATTTTCTCGTATCTTAACAGAACAAGAGTAGTTTATAGAGTTATCAACGTTTACAAGTCTACTTTTGGAAAATATGATTAGGCAGGGAATATGTAGCCGCATCAAAGTGTTTTCCTCTTTTATCCCCAAATATAATTCAATGTGATTCATGACTGGACCTGCTCAATAAAAAAATTCAAATGTGAACTTCAAAAAGGATTATTACCTGTTTTTTTTATATAATTGTTCCTTTTTAGAATAATCTTCCGAGCAGGTTTATCAATTACCCGCTAGTAAAGAGGCAGAATATAAAAACACCGACGAAAAATTCATTGGCGTAGCACAGTCAATGCACATTTAAACTTGTATAAAATTACACAATCGTCCTACATGACACCCTACATGATAATTTTGTATTCTACCTAACATCCTATGTGTATTATGTCATATGAGACACGTGTGTTTACTTGTTCAATTTTATACAAATTTAAGTGCCTACTTTTGCACACTCAAAGTTGGAGGACATAGTTGTCCGTTGAAGCTAAGTTAAGGGTCATGTTTATGTATTACACCAACATATTATCATAGATGTAAATTCATAATTATAGTAAGATTTCTCTATGACAATCATCGTCCATAACAACGTTTATTTTATTGTAATAGTCGTGTCTTCTGTAATACCAATCTGTCATGTTATGCTATATTTTATGTTCTCTATAATATTATTTTGTTCCAATAATTAAAAAAGCATATACATAAATATCTTTTTAATTTGACTTAAACTAATATTATACTCTTTAACTTTGGACGTGCACAAATAGATATTTAAACTTATAGCAATCTCAATTGCTCACACATGGAAATAAAATTGCCTTTAGGTGTTAATACTCACGCATGGAAATAAAATAGCCTTTAGGTATTAATACCCAATCAAATTGGGCCACAAAGGGTCAAAAATTATAAGGCCTCATAGTATAACTTGAAATGCTTTTGGTACCACTTTTTAAAGTTGTGTTAGTCCCACACAAGTCCACTTCTATATAATAAAAATAAAAATATAGCATACACAACATATGTGTTGGTAAATTTATGTTGAATTTGTGATTTTGAGAGGTATTAGCAACAATTGGATATACCGAATACAATGTGAAATTCTTTTTTCTTTATATAGTAGTATAATCAAAGCTTGAATTATTTATGTGATTATGAGATCATAACAAGAAAATCATAAAAATCAAATAATCTATTTAAATTGTTGAGCCCGTGCACAGCGGTGCTCATCTAGTAATATATATATATATATTATATAGAAACGTGAAGACGACCAGGACGACCAAGGGAAAATTCGTAAATAAGCAAAATGTACAACTTAATAGCAATTGTACTTCGTGCATAGGAAATACTGAAATTTCAAAAAAACCACCCAAATTCTAGCATATTCTTAAGGCCACGAGGCTATCCACACATTGGAAGAGTAAAACAAAACACACGGACTTCTATAAATGTAGGGCCCATTATTGTCTTCAAAGTTATCACAATAGTTTTCTTACTTTTTTTAATATACTAATAAACTTATAACATTAAAAAATCATATAGAGTATTTTTTTTCTTTTTCTTAAAGTAGTGTAACATTCAATCTACTCAATTGTTGTATTTTGTTATTCCTTCTTAAATTCATAAATAATTTATATTCATCATATTTACGAAAAACAATTAACTTCATATAAAAGGCTATTATATATATAAATATACACACTAGACACAACATTCCGTATTAGCAAAAACATAATATTATATATCTTTTAAATTTTTAACTTGTTAATTATTATGATTTACAATATTATTTACGTCAATTTCAATATATATATATATATATATATCAATATATGTGATACAAATAGAATTTGGAGAGTCGGTCAATTTTTAATTGTTTTAAATATTAAAAGTTATTAATTTTTGTATTATATATATTTTAAATTATTAAGTTGTTAATTATGATGATTCAAAATGTTATTTACGTCATATGTGATACAAATAGAATTTAGAGAGTTGGTCAATTTTTAATTGTTTCAAATATTAAAAGTTGTTGATTATTATAATTTACATTATTATTTACCTCAGTTTCAAATAATGTATGTTACTTCATCTATCCTATTTATGTGGCACTAATCAAATTTTTGACTTACAAATACAAATATTTTCATTGAAATTTCATTAGTTAATTGGTTGTTCAGTGTAATTTTTCTTTCGTATACAATTAATTGAAACTAATTGAATATAACACAATAATGGGTTAAAAGGAAAAGATTAATGGATAGTGCCTTAGTTTTAAAAATCAACATTCTTTCCATACACTACTTTATTTACCCTAGAATAATATAAGAAATTTTCAAAAGTAGAATTCAAAACTAAAAAGGGTCACAGTTTCTTTGCACATTTAAACTCCAAATCATTTTTATTTTTTTGGTATTTCTCCGAAATGTTAAATAAATAATTTAAATTATAATTTCATGTAGCACATAGTAGAAAGCACAGAGCAATATATCGTCAACATAAGCCAACATCTAATATGACCTAGATAAATTTAAAAGGCATTACAAAACTTCTTACAAAATCTAAAGAAATTAACTTAAGCTTCATATTATAACATTTATCATAATATGCATTAAATATAGGAAACTACAAGACCAAAATAAATTTAGATGGTTTCGAAAAGTTAAAATATGTGCATTCACACACTCAAATTAAAACTTTTTAGATGAATTTAAGAAAAGTAGACAAATTGTCAAGAAATCTTGAATTATTATTATAAAAAAAAGGTAAAAAATATGTGAAATTGCATGTTCAAATTAATATTTTCTTAGAAGAACTTAAGTGGAGTAGACAATAAAATTGCCATAAAATCCTGAATCACTGTAATTAAAAAGTCTTGAGTATACCATTTAGTTGTAATAGGAGAGTTCTTGTTTTCATTTTAATTTCTTGTTATGAAATCAACTTTTATCTATATTTTTTAGTCACAAACTTCAAAACAGTTTTCAAAGTTATATAATATCAATCATTAATCATGTTCTTGAACAAATTTAATCTAAAAAAATATACATCATAAAATAAATTGAAATAAAATACCAGCTTTTAATATATTATTACCTCACATTAATAGAATTAATTAAGAATTATAAAAAATTGAAAGTGAATGAAAACATGAATATATATTAAAAACTCTAATAAAGAAGACAATTATGGAGGGAGGTGAAAAATTGATTGAATTGAATAAATATTTTTTTAATTATAAAAAATTAAATAAGTAAATAAATTTTTCTCCCATCTTTTAAGATATGCAAAATTAAATAATGAAAGTTATGAATATGAAAGATTAGATAGTTCTGAGTATTTTATTAATATAATTAAGACTATATCATTTATAAATATGTAGAGGTGTGGGTTATAAATATGAATTTCTTATATTAATTAATTGTAAAAATAAAAAATAAAAATAAAAAAAGGAGAAAAAAGAGAGATAAAAATAACTTTGCTTATATCTGATTTTATAGATTATATATATATAAATAACATTTACATTTGTAATATTTTAATTACAATTATATTTATAAATGTTTGCAATTAAATAAAGAAAGAAAAGAAGGAATCTTGAAAAGATAAAAGATAGTAGTATAATATAAATGAGTGAGGAAAGAGAAAATGTAAGTGTAGTTATTTTCAGAAAATTTTAAAAGCATAATTATTTTAGAAAAAAAACACGGAAAATAAAGAATGAGAAAGAGAAATCTTAGGAAGATATAAATAGTGTAGTAATAATGAGGAAAGAGAAAAGTTAAGTGTACCTATTTTTTTGATTTTTTTTAAAGAACAAATTAAGGGGAAAAAATTGACAAAAAATATAAATGGCAATCCTAGCCAAAGAGAGGTGCCACATCACATCAGTTTTTTATCATCCAGCTTTATAATGTCTCTTAAATATTTAAGTTGTTCATTATTGTGATTTATAGTAATTTTTTATGTCAGTTTCAAATAATTCATGTTACTTTCTCTGTCCTAATTTATGAGACATTAATAGAATTTTGAAATTCAACCAAATTTAGTATATGTTTTAAAAATATCTTAAATTGTTAATTATTGTGATTTATAGTATTTTTACATCATTTCAAATAATATATGTTATTTTGTGTGTCTTCGTTTACGTGTCACTGTTAGAATTTTGAGAGTCAACCTAATTTTTTTATATGTCATCTAAATATTGTAATTTTCTAATTATTGTGATTTATATATATTTTAAATAATTTTTAAATATATAAAAGATTTTTTTAAAAAGTAAGACAAATTAATTAAGATGAAGAAAATAAAAATTTGATATGAATTCTAGAAAAAACTATTATTAACTCTATATCATTCTACACGAGAAAAGAATATAAAGAAAATAGTGTGTCATACTAATTACTAATCATTTTTATGTTATTATTTAAGATAAATTACACATTGAACTTCATGTAATAATGAGATGCGCTTCTTAATTCTAATTTTTACTAGAGAACAATAAATTAAAAATATAGGCATTTAAGAAAATAACATATAACAATTTAATATAAAAATAAATTATTTTTAAAATCTATAAATTTATATCAGTATGCAATAGTAAAAAGAAAATTAAATTTTAAATCACGAGTATTACCAAAATAACAAATATTCCCATAATTAATACCGACAATACCTGAAATTTGTTTTTGAATTAATCTACATTATTACATTGTTTTATTTATGCAAAGAGTTTGATTGGGGGGGGGGGGGGGGGGGGAATATTGATCAAATTCGATTTAATATTTTTGCCAACAAATTTAATCTTTAAAAATAATAATAAACACTTAAAATTTCTCTAAGAAGAATTGATATTAAATTTGTAAGTAATTATATTGGGCCCGTATTCGGGCCTTCAGTTATCTAGTTCTATATATATATAATAAGCCACAATGCAACTATCATTGTAACTATCTTGTTAGCTTTCAATCAAAAACTAACAAGATTTTTAGTTACATATTTATTATTTAGTTAAATAATAAATATGTCATTGTATGAGCTCTTTATTACTCATTCCTTTTGAATTTGTTAATCTGATTTTGATCTGACACATAGTTTACGAAAGTAAATTAGATTTTGAGAAAAAACATTAAGTGATACTTGAAGTTGTCCCAGATTTTCAAAAAGACACCTTAACTTTGCGTGCGTCCTATTACCCCACAAAACATTCAAAATCACAATAAATACACATTTTTTACACAATATTTCCACTTTGGACAAAAATATCCTTCGAATGTGCAATTTCTTAAAAACAAAAAGTCAGACCCATTATTGATGTATTGAAGGATGCTTTGGTAATTTCCTATGATGAATTCGTTTTGTTTATTTCTTTTAAATTTATTTTACTATACTAAATAATTCTATAAAATATTATGAATCACGATAATTAATTACTTCAATATTTAAAAGATATAAAAATATATAAAAGATCTGATTGACTCTTCAAATTTTACCGGTGACACATAAATTGGGACAAATGAAATAATATATATTATTTCTAAATTTCTTAGAAAGTACTATAAATTACAGTAATTAACAGCTAGAAATATTTCAAAGACAAAAAAAATTTGATTGAATCTCAAAATTTTTTTAGTACTACATAAATTGAGAAAGAAGAAATGACCTCTATTATTTGAAAATGACGTAAAAGTATTACAAATTATACAATAAGAATTAACAATTTTAAATTTTAAAAGACTTTAATGTTTTATACTTATTCTATTTCCACTTTGGACAAAAATATGCTCCCAATATGCATATTTATTTAAACAAAAAGTGGGACCCATTATTGATGTATTCAAGGATGCTTTGATAATTTTCCTATGATGAATTCGTTTTGTTTGTTGTTTAATTTTTTTTAAATAATTGTATAAAATATTATAAATAACAATAATTATTTACTTAAATATTCAAAAGATATAAAAATATGTAAAAGATCTGATTAACTCTTCAAATTTTATCGGTGACACATAAATTGGACAAATGAAATAATATATATTATTTGAAAATTACTTAGAAAGTACAATAATTTACAGTAATTAACAATAGAATATTTTAAAGACAAAAAAATTTGATTGAATCTCGAAATTTTATTACTACCACATAAATTGAGAAAGAAGAAATAACCTTTATTATTTCAAAATTGCGTAAAAGATATTACAAATCATACAACAATAATTAGCAATTTAGAATGTCAAAACTGTAACGACCCGCTAGGTCGTTTTGAGAACTAGGACTATTTTGACTTTTCCCGAAACTTTTGAATGGGAAATTTTAAATTATTCAGTAGCTACGAGTAATTAGTTGACAAATTTTTAGCAAATAATTAATACAGTTAATAGTTAGTGGGCCAAGTCCATAACCACTTCATTTAATACCATTTACCCTTGACCCATATAATTAAAATAGATTAGTGGGGTTTATTTTAGAAAAGAAAGTAAAGGAGCAGTAACTGACCTGTGCGGCGGTCGAACATAGAACAGAAAGGAACAAAGTGCTCCAGGTAAGGGTTATTTATCATTCTCATCGGGAAAGGGAATTGTTGATTTGAGATGTATCATTAATTGTTATAATTATTTTGGTACAAGGAAATTAAAATAAGTGTGCAGGTATCTACTGAAGTAGTAGTAATCTTCTCGCCTGGTTAAAATTTAAGAACTATAGGTTGTATGTTGGGGTGTATAGGTATAGGCCACCGTCATCTATTATTAAACTGTTAAAGGTATATGCCATTATTATTAGTTAGTCAGTTGTTGTTGGAAAGGAATTGGAATGACAATTTGGGTGCAATTGATTTTAAAAGAATAAGGTGTTAGTTGAGTGGATCATCATGCCAAAATGACGGCTAAATGTTTGAGGGTATATAATAAGGGAATTATGGGATAATTATTAGAGAGGATTATGGTGTTATATCAACAATTTGATGGAATCATGACTTTACTCTTGGTTTCTGTGATGTCCGTAGCTTCAGTATGCGAGGAAATTCTTTAATATACATTTAGTTCCTAATATCATTTGGGTACTGTCATGTTCCTTTATGTGTTACGGTTATTTATCCAAAACAGAAGTACAATAGTATGAATGTTTATGTATTCGTTACTTATGAATAATGCAAAATTTATAGATTTGGAACGTTTGGAAGTTTTACGAAAGGAAAGGGTGAAATCTTGAGGATTCGTGACACGTGTTTGGCATTCAAGGTATGTTAAAACTTTTAGACTTCATTGAAGGACATTTTCCTAATTAAAGATTTAAAATCGAAATAGACAATGGTTAAGGGCGAAAGATGGGGGTCTCGTGCCAATGGTGTGACGGGCATTGGTACGAGTACCGGTGTTATAAAGGGAAAGTTTATTACTATAGAATGCAGATTTAATCCGAGAATGCCAAAGCATATGGGCATTAGCTGATATATTATTGACTGATTATTTTGTGTGATTGTGTTCTTATTTGAACCCGTATACTTGTGATGGTTGAGGTGATTATGTATTATGTTGATATTTGATTGATTGAGATGCATCATCATCTCCTTTATTTGAGATTATATTGTGCACATGCATTGACATGAGATTGAGTATAAGTTGGGCACGTGGAGATCGTCCGTGCTGGGGATGGTGAGATATTAAGATTATATTTTTGGGCACGTGGAGATCGTCCGTGCGGGAATTGTTTGATTTTATGATAGTGCGTTGAGATTGTCCGCACAGACACGTGGAGATCGTCCGTGTCGGTATATGGACCTCGCGAGTCCCCCATGGGTCATGAACTCTCGATGTATTTCCGAGGAGTATCATGTATATACAGTTGAGAGAGTACTTGGCATTCTGAGGCATATCATTTCATGGTGTAACATTGCACTGCATCTCATTACATCATTTATTATTGTTGAATTACGTGCCTTATTGGTGGTTGTAATTATGTGAAGTTGTTTATCCTTATTTTGGTGAACTCGACTGGTAAGCGTACTATAGACTTATATAAGTAAAAGACTTATTTTTATATTATTTAAACTCCTGTCACTACTTCTTCGTTGTCGGTCTATGAGATATACTGGGTACACGTGGTTTCGTACTCATACTACACTTGTTGCACTCTTTTGTGGTGCAGATTCGATTCCGAGTACGAGCACATCTCGTGGAGCTTTTTGAGTCCGAGTTTGGAGTATCTTGGAGTTGTGGTGAGCTACTTAGCTGTTCTGTGGCCCACACCTCCTTCTACCTTTTATTTATTCTGTTGTTATAGTATTCAGACAGAATATCCTTTATGTTTGGATTTGTCATTTAGTTTCAGACTTGCATCATATTTAGAGGCTCTTGTACTTATGACACTAAACTTGGGGTGGTATTTTAGCTTTCCGCATTTCATAATTGTAAGGAACTCAATGTTGGAGATTTTTACTTAGTGTTACCTTTTACCACTTAGTTAGTTAATAATAATTGGTAAATATGTTGGGTTGGCTTACCTATTGGTTGGGAACATAGGTGCCATCACGACTTGTAAATTTGGGTCGTGACAAAAACACATAAAAAATTTTTTACCATAGTTAACAATAATTAAAAATTTAAACTATTTTAAATTAATATTAAAGTTTGATTAACTCTTTAATTTTGTCTTTGTAACATAAATTGAAACAAAAAATGATACATATTGGGCCCGTGCTAGCACGGGCTCCGATGTCTAGTGTGTGTATATATATATATATATATGATAGTACACACCTTTACATTATGCTTATGATAAATATATAGAAAAAAATAAAAAAATTCAAGAGAAGGAGAAAAGGGATAATTTAAAATTCTTGGTCATATATATATAATTTAAATAAATCCTTTACTTTTATTTTGAATTTCTCTCTCTCTATATGTATAGAGAGAAATTTAAAAGAAAAGAAAATGATTTATTTAAATAATAATAATAATAAATTAATAATTGTGATAATAAGGAGAAGAGATAAATAAGATTTTTTAGACAACTTTAGAAGTAGGAGGTAGAAGAGGAATTAAAAAAAAATGTTTTATACCAACAACGTGAAAAAACAAAAAAGTAATTATAATAAATTGTAGCAATAGTGCAGAGAAAGATAAATAAAATATTTAGGATCTATTTTTTTTGTTAAAAAAAATCATAAATCAAAGGAAAGAAAACAATTAAGGAAAAAGAGAATTTTATGAATAAGAAAAATTAACTATAGTAATATTGAGGAGAAATAAACATGAACTTTTATTTTAAAAAACTACAAAAATAGAAGGTGGAAAAAAGTAAATTGCAGTAGTAATGATGAGGAAAGATGAAAAGTATTTACTATTTAATAAATTGTAATAATGGTGAGGAGAGATGAAAAGTATTTTACTATTTAATAAATTGTAATAATGGTGAGGAGAGAAATTATATATATATATATATATATATATATATATATATATATATATATATATATATATATATATATATATATATATAATAAATGATAATTCTGACCAAAGTGAGTTTCTACATCAGTCTTTTATCTTCCACCTTTATATTTTCCTAAATTGAGATATCAATCTTCAATTATAGTACTTAATAATGATTAATAAAAAAAATAATTTATGCGTAGTTGCAATACAAATTTAATTTTTTTCTTTTATCTCTATACATAAATTTTTGTTTATTGTGCATTGATATGATTGATTTGTTTGTTTTATTTGATTATATGATTTTGCATATTTGGCAAGTTTATCTTGTGTTGCAATTCAATTTTCAACATTGAATATATGAATTTTCGATGAATATTATGTATGATAAATATTTAAAAAGTTACATTTTTTATACAAAGTTTACTTCTAAGACTTTGCTACAATAGACCTTAACCCGATGACCATTTGTGTTCTTTTCATTTTGTTCAAAAAAATCAAACACATCATATAATATATTTAATATTGTATGATCCATTTTTTTCAAGTGCATCAACAATTCATCAAAATGATTATGATTCAACTAAAAGAAAATATTTGTTATCTTAAATTACGACTGTAATCAATAACAAAAAAATTCACACTATATTGAATTATTTCAACAATTATTGTTACATTGCTTAAACTGTATTTAATAATAACTAGAACTTTAAATTTTAATCTATTTGAATTTGAAAGGATTCTTAAAATATTTTTTATTAAGATATAAGAAATGATTTATTTAAATATTTTTAATTAATTTTTTCTCATCGCGTGAAGCGCGAATATATTCACTAGTTAAATTTATAAAGATGATTACAAGTGAATTATGATAATTATAATATACAATTGATTTATGTGCTTGTCATATTTGATCACTAATAATTAACTGATACTTTATTCAAGAGGAAGATTAATTCTCACTAATATAACTAGTATATATATATATATATATATATATAGAAGAGGCTAGGGAAGCAGGTCATGGTTAACATGTATGCTTCCAGTCAGGGACATTTTTTATAATCTACTATTTTTAAGCTTTAAAATGGTTGTAT
Source organism: Solanum okadae (assembly GCA_036553675.1). Lineage (NCBI taxonomy): Eukaryota > Viridiplantae > Streptophyta > Magnoliopsida > Solanales > Solanaceae > Solanum > Solanum okadae. The sequence goes on along the minus strand of CM071681.1, from coordinate 11,183,965 downwards.
TTCAATAGTACTCCCTCCGTCCAACAATAATTGTTTACTATATTAAAAATAGATGTCCAACAATAATTATCCACTTTATGAAATCCATGAATAATTTTATACTTAGTTCCTAATTTACCCTTGTCATTAATTATAATCATTTCCCTATTACATTTTTTAAGACATTGTATTTATTATATTCAAAGGATGATACAATAAAATTACCCTTCTATTTATGGTTCTTAAGATTAGTGTCAAGTCAATATTGGACAACTATTGTTGGACAAAGGGAGTATTTCCTCCGTTCTAATTATCAAAACTAAATTAGAAGCACTATAAATTGTAAAAAAAATTTATATCAATATGGTAAAAAAATACGATCTTAAATTATTTTTCAAAATTCATATGGTAAGAAAACTGACAACTAAAATGAGACGGAGTATATCATTTCTTGAAAATAGGTGTATTTTTCCTTTTTTGTTCTTTACAAACTCAACCAAATTCTCTCACCTCAGACTTCTTTCTTGTTTCATTCATTCATCCTCAATAACAATGCGATACAATAATAAAATTTAAAAATCTTCGTCTATTTCTATAAAACTATTGCTTTTGAGTATTTTGGTTGGGTTTATGATTTGGGTGTTAATACAACAAGGCATGAGTATTGTCATCTTCGATTCTTGTATATACGTGGGAAGTATATGGAAATGTATAAGAGACATCCCCATGAAAATCCTGGCACTGTAGGTTTTTTGATGCTCTTGTTTACTTAAGATTATTGTTTGTAGTGGCTTAGTTGGTTGACTAGATAATTCTTTTAATTGTTTACTCAATTGGTTGGCTAGCTGATGTTTTTTATTGTGTAAGATTATTGTTGTTAGTAGCTCAATTGGTAGGCTAGCTTAACTTTCACTTTTTAATGGCGTGAGTTGGTCCGGAGGACAAACGTCCGCATTTTCAAGTTCAAACGACGCTCAGAGCAGGAATGACCAAATTTACCGTTTTACGTGTGCATAGTCCATGATTTTTTGGTGATATGTGATCCCGATGGGTTTTTGGCAGAATTTGTTTGTGGGCGTCCGTTAAGACCTTATTAATGGCGTGAGGTTGTCCCGAGGGTCAAACGTCCGCATATTCAAGTTCAAACAAGACCCAGAGTGGGAATGACCAAATTTACTATTTTACATGTGCTATAGTACATGGATATTGGGTGATATGTGATCCTGACGGGTTTTTGTCTAAAAAATTCCATGGACGTCTGTTAAGACCTTATTAATGGTGTGAGTTGGTCACGAGGGGCATATATATAAATTTTCAAGTTCAAACAAGGCCCAGAGCGGGAATGACCAAATTTACCATTTTACGTGTGCTATAGTCCATGAATTTTGGGTGATACGTGATCCTGACGGATTTTTGGCCGAAAGTTTTTGTGGGAGTCAATTCCCTAAATGGTCACTCAAGTTTAGGGAATTATCTTAAAGTATCATTTATGTTTCATTTAGGACCAAAATATCACTCAACTATCACTATTTTCCTCCAAATATATTTGACATTCCAAAAGCCCCACTCTCTCCTAGTTGGCATGACATGTCATTAAAGTCTTTTTTTTAATAATAGACTAATTTAATTCATTAAACTCATTTAACTAAAATAATGATCATATTATTTTTTTAAAAGATATATTAGTTTATTAAAAATAAATTTTCATACTTAAGAATCTTTTATCATAATTAAACTTTTTATTTTTTTTATGTTATGAAGAATAGGTTTTTAAAACGTACTATAAAATCATCAATTTTGAATACTTATAAACACATACATTCAAAAAAAATATTGATATACAAATCACTCATAAATGCTAAATTACATCAATTAATCATAAATTGTATTATGAATCAATAATATTAAAGGTAAATTAACTATTACAATAATATTAATTGTGTATTTTGAAATTCATGCTTACAATTTTTATTTTTTTGAAAAAATAGAAAGTGAATAATATTATATATTTTTATCTAAAAAACAATATTAAATACCTCAAAAGTCTCCTTCTATTCTAGTCATGTCATTAAATCATCATTTTAAAAAATAATAGACCTATTTAATTCATCAAACTTATGTTTCTGCAAAACAAATATATAAATTACATGAGAATTTATGAAGATTATAAAAAAAAAACTAGTTCCTTTATATATTTTTACCAAAAAAAAATTAATGAAAAAATTTCTATGTGCAATTATTACCTGGTAATTTTTACAATTTCTAAGTAAATTATTTGAAATTTTTAAGCAATTTTATTCATTAAAGTATTCAAATAAATTTGTAAGGTTGACCAAAAAGTTGGTATGAAAGAGAAAATTATTATTTAACTATTTTTTTAATTTAATTTTTATTTTTATTTTTAATTCTATATTATATTATATTTTAACTTCTCATACAATTAAACACCAATATATATTCTTATCTCATCCCAAATTTATGAAATACAAGTAATAATTAATTGAATTGACTATTTTAATTCAATAATATACATATTATATGAGATTAATATAGTGATAAATAAAGATCAAAATTTTATTTTCTAATATAAATATTATTCACTTTCTATTTTCTTTTCAGAAAAAATGATATTGTAAGTATAATGGATTTCAAAGGACCAAATTAATTATTTTTTAATAGTAAATTGACCTTTAATATTATTGATCCATTATATAATATATGATTAATTGATGTAAGTTGACATTCATAAGTGATTTATATATCAATATCTTTTTGAATATATGTCTTTATAATTATTCAAAATTGATGATATTATGGTAAGTTTTAAAAAACTATTCTTCATTGCATAAAAAATAAAAAATTAATTATGATAAAAGATTCTTAAGTAAGAAAAATTATTCTTAATAAACTAATATATCTTTTTAAAAAGATAATATGATCATTATTTTAGTTAAATGAGTTTAATGAATTAGTTTAGTCTATTATTAAAAAAAAACTTTAATGACATGTCATGCCAACTAGGAAAGAGTGAGGCTTTTGGAGTATCAAGTATATTTGGAGGAAAATAGTGATAGTTGAGTGATATTTTAGTCCTAAATGAAACATAAATGATATTTCAAGGCAATTCCCTAAACTTGGGTGACCATTTAGGGAATTGACTCTTTTTGTGGGCGTTCGTTAAAACCTTATTAATGGAATGAGTTGGTCCCGAGGGGCAAAGGTCCGCATTTTCAAGTTCAAAAAAGATTCAGAGCGGAAATGACAAAATTTACCATTTTACGTGTGCTATACTTCATGGATTTTGGGTGATACATGATTCCGATGGGTTTTTGGCCAAAAAAATTTGTGGGCGTCCTTTAAGACTGTATTAATAGCGTGAGTTGGTCCCAAAGGGCAAACGTCCGCATTTTCAAGTTCAAATGAGGCCCGGAGAAGGAATGACCAAATTTACCATTTGTGTGTGCTATAGTCCATGGATTTTGGGTGATATGTAATCTTGATGGGTTTTTGGCAGAATTTGTTTTGTAGGCATCTATTAAGACCTTATTAATGGCGTGAGTTGGTCCGAAGGGGAAAACGTTTGCATTTTCAAGTTCCAACAAGGCCCAGAACGAGAATGACCAAATTATCATTTTACATGTGCTATAGTCCATGGTTTTTAGGTGATACGTGATCCCAATGGGTTTTTGGCAGAAACTTTTTGTGGGCGTCCATTAAGACCTTATTAATGGTGTGAGTTGGTCCCGAGGGGTAACGTCCGCATTTTCAAGTTCAAACAAGGCCCAGAGCGGGAATGACCTAATTTACCATTTTACGTGTGCTATAATAGTCCATGGATTTAGGGTGATACGTAATCCCATGGGTTTTTGGTCTAAATTTTTTTAGGCGTCCATTAAGACCTTATTAATAGTGTGAGTTTGTCCTGAGAGGTAAATGCTCGCATTTTCAAGTTCAAACGAGGCCTAGAGCGGGAATGACCAAATTTACCGTTTTACGTGTGCTATAAATCGCGCACGTTGGTACAGAGGGGGAAACGTTGGTTTTTAAAGTTCAAACAAGGGTCGGAATGGGAAATAGGGATTTTTCCATTTTTTTATGTGTTATTTTCATGGATTTTGTGTGATATGTGCGCGGTGTGATTTTCTGTCAAAATATTTCATGGGCATCCGTGACGACCTATTAAATGGTGTGAATTGGTTTGGAGGTGCAAACATAGATATTTTTAAGTTCAAACGAACTCTGGACCGGGAAATAGCGATTTTTCTATTTTTCGTGTGTTATAGTCCAAAGATTTTGTGTGATATGTGCACCCGACGATTTTTTGGCCGAAATATTTTGTGGACGTCCCTGAACCTACTTTATGACGTGCATTTCTTCGATGGGAAAAACGTTGGTTTTTTCCAATTCAAATGAGTCCCAAAATAGGAAATAGGGATTTTTTTGTTTTTCATGTGTTATAGTTCATGGGTTTTGTGTGATATTTGCGCTTGGCGGTTTTTTGGTCAGAATTTTCCGTGGACATCCGTGATGACCTTAATGGTGTGTGTTGGTTCGGAGTTGCAAACGTTGGTATTTTCAAGTTCAAACGAGGTTCGAACCAGAAAATTGAGAATTTTCTATTTTTCGTGTGTTATAGTCCATAAATTTTATGTGATATGTGTGCCCGGTGATTTTTTTACTGAAAATTTTTGTGGGAGTTCGTGACAGACTATATAATGGTGTGTTGGTTCAGAGCGGCAAATGTAGGTTTTTTCTAGTTCAAACGAGACCCAGAACGGGAAATATGGATAGTCCATGAATTTTGTGTGATATGTGCACCTGACTATTTTATGGCCGGAATATTTCATAGGCGTCCGTTATGACCAATTAAATGGTGAGTGTTGGTTCGGAGGGGCACAAGTAGGTTTTTTCAAGTTCAAATCAGCCCCGGAAATTTTTCATTGGCGTTAGTGACGACTTATTAAATGGTGCGCGTTCGTTCGAAAGGGCAAACACAGGTGTTTTAAGTTCAAACGAGATCCAATCGGAAAATAGGAATATCATGACAACAAAGGGAAAAAACAAAAGAGAGAAGATACATATTGGTGCTGGAAAATAACACGATGAGTACATCAAACACAATAGAAACAAATTATTAACGAGTCAAAGAGAGATATTCTCATATCTCAAATCCTTTCCCTGATAACCATGAAGGAAAAAATCAAAGCAACAAGTCCAGCCATCGCGGATGGGAAAGAACTGGTGATGGCACTCCCGGGGTCCATCGGAGCCGCCATTGGTCCATGGTTGTGGCCTTCATGGGCAGCCACAGAAACCACCATGATCAAAACAATAGCAATGATGAAATTGAACACCTTGAATGCCATTATATTGCCTTCTCTTCAAGATTATTATCAAATGCTTAACTTTTATTTATTTGAACAAATGACAATGTTTACTTACGCCTTCATTCAACATGTTTATATAGAAATATTGTTTAAAGGGTGTGAACAATTCTATCGTACTACTATTCATTCCAGGTTTGTACTTTGTACTATCATTATTCTTATTTGATTTCTTCCGTTGACTTTAGAATGGCAAATTATTGATCATAATCTAAAAAGTCTACTGATTGTGATATTATTATGTTATATTTTTAAATGGCTTAAGTCATCTGCAGCTCCTTTAAATTGTCTGCATATATTTCATTTAGACATCTCAACTATGACTATTACCTATTGAACACCTAAATTGTTCAAAAAGTATACTTATTAAACACAAAATGTTGATGTGGCAAAAGAAGTGTTTTTCACTTCCGCTAAGCGCGTGAAACAATCTTAAATAATATTTTATTTTTTTCAAAAAAACTTAATATTTTTTCTTCTTTGACTGCCACTTGGCATTTAAATAATCTAATTTCTTCAAAATAATTTTAAAAGTAATACTAATTCTTAAATCAAAACAAAAGCAAAAAAATCCCCCACCCCACCCCCTTAAAGTCGTCTTCTTCACGAAGACAATGCACTTCATTGTTTTTTCTTCTTTTCTTTTCTTTTTCTATTACTCCCTCTGTCCCATTTTATATGAGGTACTTTGACTCGGCACGAAGTTTAAGAAAGGAAGGAAGACTTTTAAATCTTGTGGTCCAAAATGAATGATAGAAATTTGTGTGGCTGTAAATCATTTCATTAAGGGTAAAAAAAACATTTTATTGTTAAATTGTTACTTAAAATAGAAATGTGTCATTCTTTTTGGGACTGACTAAAAAGGAAAGTAAGTCATATAAATTGGGACAGAGGGAGTATATTTCTTTTCAATATTTTTAAAAAAATAAAAATTGAATCAGCTAATTGAATTTGGAGGGAAAAAAAGAAGGAGCATGAGGCTGAAAAAAGTTAGCCGATCGACGTCCATTTCGGTCACCTTCGAACAAATATTATCAATCAAATTAAAATGTAAACCCACTAAACTTATCAAAAATAATATCAGATTAATTCGATAAAATTAATTTAGGTCCTCTCGATTTCTCTTTGCTATCGATTTCAAGACGATTGACAGACTCACTTTCTTCATCGCTCTTGTATCAGTCACTTTGAATATATCTTTCTCACGTATTAGGAATAAAAAATAATTATATAAGCAATTAGCAAAGAAATTGAATTTTATCGTTTGAGAAAGAAAATCTTGCTTGGAAGAAGAAGAAGAAAGGGGGCTGGGGTAGGGTTGGTCTTCTCATTTATTTATTTTTATAAAAAAATAGATGGAAAATATATTTGAAATGATTTTCATTCTTTTTAACATAAAATTCTTTTTTTCTATAATTGTTGGGCCCAACGCCACATGTTATCTTGTAATTTGTCATTTTGCCACATCACAGCAAGTGTATTATACACACTTTATTTTTTTTTACTTATTATCGAAAAATGTCTAACAGGAACAAGTTTTGAATAGATAAAAGTGTTCAATAGGTACTAGCCCTAGTTGAGGTGTCTAAGTGAATTATGCGGACAACTTTATGGGATCGCAGATGACTTAAGCCTTTTTAAATTGAATGACTGTCATATTATTATACGTATAATTATTTATTTTTAAAAAAAATATATGTGTGTGAATATATGGTTCGAGCTAAGGTCAAATAAGGCATTGAAGAAACGAAAAATATATTAAAGAGACATAATGTTTAACATTGTTTAATTAATTGACTTATATATGATAAAACTAATATAACAGATAACATAAAAATTATTGAGAGAATTTTTTTTTCTCAAACTAAAATTCTTTAATGATTATGTTATGAATGTTATTGTGTCTGAAAGAAAAATCTTTAATTTATAAGGTAAGAAAGTCAAAACAAATCAAAACCTAACAAAAGGTAGATAATCTCAACAAGTTAGAAGGGAATTTTAATTTTATTATTATAGTTAATTAGTTTGAAGTAATGACACATATTATATATAGCTAAATATATTATCTAGGAAAAAAAGAATTTAGCGAGCTGCACGGATTGGAAGAAGTCCAAGTTTCTTTTTGGGCGTGATAATTATTTTTTTTTTTAAAAAGTGATATTAAGTTTTAGTCATGTTAGTTCGTTCACTATAACTCATTAAATTCAATGGGCATGCCAATTCAATGTTTATTAAGATTTTTTAAAATTTAAATGGAGACTTATATATCAATAGATTCGAAGAATTATTTTCAGATACATCTTATTATTATAGAGTACACAGAGATTTATTATCAGCCTTAATTATTACACTTATAAGTTTTTTTTTTTTTTTTTAAAGTGGTTATCAATTACTTTTCAAACAAGCATGAAAAAATTAATGATATATTTTAATCTTTTGAGTTGTTTTGTATCGAATTGGTTATAACACTTCTATCGAATTTCAAAAACTAACGATAATAATATTTCACTGATTATAACAAACCTCCACTTCCTTTCATTATAAAAACTTCTTATAAGCTCGTAATAAACGAAAATAAACTTTTTGTAAGCTATATTACAATTGATTTCATAGATATTTCTCCTTTGAAAAGACTGAAATTAATTGTCACCAAACTTAGTAATTATTCACCTTAAATGCAAAATGACCCCCCAAAACGAAATTATTTACTTCATTTTGTCCCCTTAAATTATCTATTGGGATTTTAAAAAGTTGTCTTAATAAATTATTTGTTATTCTTATTTTAAATGTTCAAAACAAAATTAGTTATTTTTTCTCATTTTACTTTTACTAGTAATTTCTCTTTAAAATTACAAAATATCTACCTTAATAGAGTAAATATTTAATGAAAAATGTTATAATTTAACACATAAATAAGGGTAAAATAGACCCCCTCCTCTCCAAAAAAAAAAAACTCCTAGTTAATATTTTCTCTATCTCAATATATTTGTCGTGATTTTCTTTTACATGTGTCTTGAAAAATATTAATTAAGAGGTGCTTTTAACTAATTTACCCTTCATTGATATTTAAATAATTGTAACACCATCTCATAATACAATTGAGGTGTTTGTATAGTCTTCAAAGCAATGTCTTGCGAAGAAAATAATTAATTTTATTTTGAACTTTTAAATAATAAATAATAAATAATTTGAAATAACTACTTTAGAAAGCACGATAGATAATTTGTGATTAAAAAAAATATATAAAAGAAAAATACAACAAATAATACGAAGGGAGCATGTTAGTGTAGGATAAAATCGTATACAAAATTAATGTAGATTACAAATGGTATAGACAAAATTATCCCAAATTGAAATTCACGTGAAAATTCATAGAAGGGTCACATGAAGTGTCAAATCTACTCATTAAATGATATAATAAATTAATATGTTTCATGGTAAATGACAAATGGAAACCATAATTAATAACACTACAGATCTTGAACACTGTTTTGTTTCTACTGAAGTTGTAAAAATAAAATAGAAATAAAATTTGTAAATTGTAGAAATGTAAGAACAATTATTTGCTATTTAGGGTATGAAGTTAAATGATTCAAATTTTGATACTCATTATTAACAATTTGCTATTTTCTCATAGACTTCCTTGCCTAACGTGACATATAATTTTTTAAAAATATCTAAATAATCATTTTATAAATTATAATAATCAACGGACACATAACTGATGAGTTGAAATGTCTAAATATTACTATAATCATGTTTATGTATTGAAATTATTATGCCTTTAATTTGATTATTATAACTTTATTTTCAAAAAGTAAAAGAAAGAAAAAGACAAGTGTCCCAATCTAAATCCAGTCTAGCTTTGCATGTGAATCTATAAACAACGACCAGAAAAAGTTAAAAGTAACGGTTTTGTCCACTTACATCAAACTACAATAATATAATATGATTATATTATAAGATAATTTAAATAATTTATTAGGAGTTATTAAATAATAAGATTAATGTCACATTAGTATCGAGTGTCCATGAGACATCGTGAGTAAAAATTAAAATATTTAAATATCAGTCGACATCAAATTAATATGAAAAAATTACTGAAATACACGTCTTATGTTTTCCTTATTTCCAATATCCCTTTCTATTTCTAAAAACCTCTAAAATCCCTTATTTCTTTAATGTATCTGAGCTACATATTAATGTATTCGAGTCAGTATTTAATGTATTCGAGCTACATATTATGTATCCGGTTTATTTTATAATGTATTCGAGCTTGTTTTTAATGTATCCGGACTATATATTATGTATCCGAGCTAGTTTTTAATATATCCGAGCTATATATTATGTATTCGGTTTATGTTATAATGTATCCGAGCTACATATTATGTATTCGATTTGTGTTACTTTTTAAGGGATTAATGTAATTACAGACTAAAGAGGTATAAATTGTAATTTCATATTAAAACTATGTGATTCCTAAAATTTATCCATATAATATATCTAAATATACTTTCTTATACTTGATGCTTAATTTGAGTGTCTGTTTATATAGTCGATCAAATTAATTATTATTATTATTTCTCCAAATATTCGGATCACCACAGGACTACTTCCTTTATGGCGCCTTTTATTAACTTCCTCAAAATAACCCCTCATTTCTCTCTGTTATTTCCCTTTCATCTATTATTTTTCTCTTGGTGTATTTTTCCTCTTTAACAACTTTTATCCTTTCTGGGTATTCGGTTTTTTTCTTTTTACCACTTTTTCCTTCATCTATATGTATTTTTTATGATGACCCACTTCTTGTATTTTAATAAAGTTTGATTCTTTTTAGGTTTCTTGAATTTCTTTTTGGAATTTTCTAGTTCTGTTATTATCTTCTTGTTGAGTGAAATTAACGTGAAGTGGTAAGGCTTTTTAAATTGTGTGTAAAATTTCTTGTCAAGAACTTGTTTTTGGTTCATGTCAAGAAGCTGTTTGATAAAATTCCTGACTGAATTTTTAGATTAGAAAGTATGGGTTTTGATGACAAAAACAAGGAGGGCAAAGAGGAATCAGCCCCTGTTTGTGAGGGAAAGAAAGGTGGAATTGCTGATTCTGATTCTGAGATTGAACATGAGGTTCATGAGAATAAAGTTAGCAGACAGATGAGTGAAAGTTCAATGTATACTACTGAGGATGAAGATGAAGATGAAAATACTAATAAGATTGAGTTGGGTCCTCAATGTACTCTCAAAGAACAATTTGAGAAAGATAAGGTAAGGTGTCTTTGAAAAAATTGAATCTTTGTGTTTTCTTGGTGCTTAATTGTCTGTTTTTTATGTGGTTTTTGTTTGTAAGATATGATTTGTATGTTCAGTTTTTGGGAATTTAGGATGACAGAGGGAACATATTCTTGGTGCTTAATTATATGCTTTTCATATGTTTTTTTGTTTGTAAGATTGTGATTTGTATGTTCATTTTTTGGGAACTAGAGTTTGAGAAGATGGAAGGAATAGGTTCTTAATTGTATGCTTTCATATGTTGTTTTGATTGTAAGCTGTGATTTGTATGCTCATTATTTGGGAATTTAGGATGATGAGAGTTTGACAATGATGGAAGGAACAGGTTCTTGGTATTTAATTGTATGTTTTTTCATATGCTTTTTTGTATGTAAGATGTGATTTGTATGTTCATTTTTTGGGAATTTATGATGATGAGAGGTTGAGAAAATGTAAGGAACAGGTTCTTGGTGCTTAATTGTATGCTTTTCATATGTTTTTTTTTTGTTTGTAAGTTGTAATTTGTGTGTTCATTTTTTGGGAATTCATAATGATGGGAGTTTGAGAAGATGGAAGGAACAGGTTCTTGGTGCTTAATTGTATGCTTTTCATATGTATTTTTACTTGTAAGCTGTGATTTATATGCTCATTTTTTGGTAATTTAGGATGATGGGAGTTTGAGACGATGGAAGGAACATGTTCTTGGTTCTTAATTGTGCTTTTTCATATGTGTTTTTTTTTTTTGTAAGATATGATTTGTATGTTCATTCCTTGGGAATTTAGGATGATGAGAGTTTGAGAAGATGGAAGGAGCAGCTTCTTGGAAGTGTGGATATTAATGCTGTTGGAGGTAAATTAACTGATTGTTTTTGGTTCAAGATTTTCTTCATCAACTTTCATGGATTTATGTGCATTTAGAAATTTATGGCTTTTCTACCCTCATAAGGTAGGGGTAAGGCTGTGTACATACCACCTTCCTTAGACCCCACTTGTGGAATTTCGTTCGGTATGTTGTTGTTGTTGAAATTTATGGCTTTTCATCTGCCTTTTTGTAGATTTTCGTCATTACCCCTGTTTTATCTTTCTTTTTGGTATCAATGACTATCCCTCTTTACAGAATGACAGCTTGAAAGAGTATATCATGTTATATGAGATTTCCTATTTTCAGAACATATTTTTTAGATTGAAGTTTTTTTATTTCTGTGAATAAATCTTGGGAAGGTAACTTTTAGTGGTGTTTCTATTTTATTCCCTGCATTGATCTTTCTTTTGGTTCGCGCAGTGCATGATAAAATTATTAACATTCAAATGTATGTCTTACATAAGAATGTATTTTGGAATATCTTAATAAGATTCAAATCATATCCATATCCATGCAGGTGAGAGGATGCATATACACTGTAGAATAGTCGAGGTCCGTGTAAGCTGATTAGTCACAACTGTTATTAGCAAAAATATATAGGAAAACACAAATCTTGTGGAATTTTTCACATCTTTCAGATCTTGTAATCAAAAGCTTCAAATTAAAATCTCTTTATGCATAGTTTACTGATTGTTAATTGTTGAATTTGAACAATGCTATAGACTGTGAAAAGCAAAGATGGATCTTGTTTCTATGTGCAATTTGTACATAGAATGGTTCTTGTTTCACTGGCATATGTTCAATTAGATGGATCAATTGGTACATTTGGTAGGATCTTAAGAAACAGATTTGCTTTGGATAAAATTAATAGATTTGGTAACAAGATAGAAATTTGGTTACGTTTAGTGTTAATACTAGTCCCAAAAGTCATGGCACGAAATTCTAAGTTTCGGTTAGTAAATCATGGTAATTCAGTTTGCCATTAATGTAAAATTCTTCTCTGAACGTTGCTGTCATTTGCATGATGTGGTGTGCAAAATGTCACAACTCAAGAAACTTATCTTCTCGAATTTCCTGTTATTAGTTTATTCAATGTTCTCCCCGTGGGATTTGAGACTGGTAAATTCTTAGTGACCTTTCATACAAGAAGCGTTTCTATTTCTCCTACGAAACCATGTGTTTGATAGAAAATTCTGACTCTTGCCTCTGCTGCTTAAAATTGTAGAGTCACTCGATCCAGAAGTGAAGATCTTGAGCCTTGAAATTAAGTCCCCAGGTAGAGCTGATATTGTTCTCCCAATTCCGGAGGATGGAAAACCCAAAAGTCCATGGTTTGTCCTGAAAGAAGGGAGTAAATACCACCTGAAATTCACGTTCCAGGTGAACAATAATATAGTGACAGGTCTCAAATACACGAACACAGTTTGGAAAACTGGTATCAAAGGTACTATGACTGCCCCTTTCATCTCCATCTCTTTGTAAAATGTCAATGTGAGGCCTAACAATTTATTTATCTTTTACTTTTTTTCGCAAACCTATCTAAGTGGACAGCATGAAAGAAATGATTGGGGCCTTTAGTCCTCAAACTGAGCCGTATACACATGAGATGCCAGAAGAGACTACCCCGTCTGGCATTTTCGCAAGAGGATCTTACTCAGCTAGGACAAAGGTGATTATGGTTCTCATTTCATGCTTTCAACATATTCTCTGATAGTAGTGTGTTGTTTCATGCACTTTGATTATCGTATTATTTTTCTGTAGTTACTATTCAGAATGATTTGTTATGCTTTCACTTCCCCTATCCTGGAATTCTTTGGACTGTTTTTCCTTGAGCTGAGGGTCTATCGGAAACAACCACTCTACCTCTGAGGTAGGGGTAAGGTTAGGTACATTGTACCCTCTTCATACCTCACTTTGTGGGACTACACTGTTGTTGTCGTAGCATATTCTCATCTACCATCCAACTGAGTACGTCCTGTATACCCCAGAAATTAATTTTTTAAGCTTCCACTAGGGTCATGGTGTAATTTTAAGGACAATCAGCACGTTTATCATGTATTAAATTTTGTGAACAGTCTTTTCTCCAGTATGATAGATTGACAGTAATGTTGCAGTTCATTACACATGGTTCTTGTCTTTACCTTATAGTAAGGGGACCATTTGAGCTTCTTTGTCTGCTGTTTTCTACTACTCTTCAAGTAAGCGTAGGACCAGAAACAACGACATATCCAATGTAATCCCACAAGTGAAGTCTGGTGAGGGTAGTGGGCTCAAGTAAACGTTAAAGTAAACGTAGGACCGGTTTATGAAAATGCCAAATGAAGCAAAGTCATGTCATGGTTTCAAAAACATCATTTTTATGTAGGCATTCTAGACACGTCTTTCATCCCACACACTATTATGTGTATCAACTAATTTGTGTCCTTTTTTTGGTCTTACTTTGTAGTTCCTTGATGATGATAACAAGTGCTATTTGGAGATCAACTACACATTTGATATTAAGAAAGAATGGCAGGCAATATGAAGCAAAAAATCTGTTGTTGCTCGAATCGTTTCCCCCGGACCTTCATGTGTTTTTTAGTTCTTCATTTTTTGTCAGTTTTTTTCAAAAGAGGAAAAAGGAAGGGGGGAAATGATAGCTTATTTTTGTTTTGGTGAGTTTTGGTGAGTGTCATTCAAATAAAGCTGAGCTTTGTCTATGAATGATTAGATTAACCAAGAGTTCTTTTTTCTTCTTTCTTTTATGTGCTTTAGGTGTGATTGGTTCCTTTTGAATGTCTAGAAATCAAGAAGAGATTGTTTCTAAGGAAATAGAAAAACTTTCATTCACAATTGTCATAAGTTTATTGCATTCTTTTACTTTTCTTTCAACCAAAGATTTCCAATTTAGGATCTTTGGCTGCCTTTCTCTTTATCTTTTGCTGGTTCAACCAATCCAACCCCCCAACTTTCATCTTTCCTTTTCTTTTCCATAACTGAATTGACATGATAGTTCATCATTTCTGAGTTATAAGCCTACAAAAGATTGACACTTGTCTGTAAACCCCCATGTGTTAGATTGTTACTTGTTGTCATGTGAGCAGGAGGTTACGGGTTTGAGCTGTGAAAATAGCATCTTGTAAAAAGCAGGCTAAGACTGCCTACAATAGATCCTTGTGTTCGGCTCTTTTCACCGAGATGCCCTTTGTTTTATCTTTCCTTGGTAAAAGAAGAAGAGATGTTTCCATTATTTTGACACACTTGTTGCCTAAAATCAATTGAGAAAACAAAAAAGAAAATGGATAAGAAATTTTGAGGTTGATTTTTTGGTACCAACTACTCAAATCAAAACCACTCAAGATATAATTGCTCAGAATGGCAGTAAAAGTTATTTGTCCATCTGTCCCTTTTTTTCTTAGCATCTCCTTTAAAATTTACTAGATAAGTGGATAAACTTGGCCAAACATACATATCATGACAAGTCTGACCTTTCTCCAACCCAATCATCATAAGAAACAATAAAATTTTGAATAGCTCAGTTAGTTGATTATTTGAAATTTTATGCTATTGGTGGTGGTTCGATTTCAATTCCTCAATTTGTATTTTCTATCTCCAATTTTAAATGGAAAAGAAAATCATAATAAAAATTATCTTTATTGTCTCATTTTAATTATTGATTTATCTCTTTCGTGCTCTTTAAAGAAAAATATAAGATATAATTTATCAAGTTTTCTTTATAGTTGGAAATAGTTGTAACTTTAGTCTTAAAGTGATTTGTTTTGAGATAATTATTTTAAACTAAAGTGATCATTAAAATGGAACAAAAAAAGTATTAGTGAATGAATGAATGAAATAATATATAATCATATAAACGTTTTAAGACTTTTTAGACTGAAATTTAAAAAAATTATTTTTCCAAATTTCATATGTCCAATCAACCAGTGTCACATAAATGACATTAAGTCTTTGTGTAGAAGGGCAAAGTATACAGTAGAGCAACAAGGAGATGAGGCACTATTGAGCAAACCAAGACACAGCCAACTTTTAACTGCAATGTACATTAAATTGAACTTAAATGCTCATAAAGACCAAGACCAGAGAGTGATAAATTGTAAGTTAAAATCTGTGCCAAAATATGAATTCTGTCTAACAACTAGGGAAAAATTTGAATGCATTTGATATTTACATCAAATCGATTCAACTTATAATAACTAGTAATTGATAAACACATGTTATATATAATTGGTTTGACGTAAACATTGATGCGGGACTCTTCAACCCCCTACCCCTCCCGTATTCATTGGAATTCTCATATTTATTTGAAAGATACTTATTTCGGATAAGTCACACCAACAAGATGAATCAAATGAGTTATGTATCATGAACTTTGTATTGCACACCCGGTCAAAGACTATACATTTAAAGCATGGACAATTTTTTTAATATGGGAGTCCAACATCGGATAACAAAAATTGAGATGAGTCTACTCTGTTACCAATTGTGTTAAACAAATACTCAACATTGACTACCCTCTATAAATAGATCTCTTCCCTCTAGTCACCCTCTCATCACAAGTCACAAAAAGGGTGTCTATAAGCAAAGACATTTGTATACAAGAGACAAATGGGAAAGGGAAAGAGGCTAACAAAGACACTACTCTTTGAGTGTTTGATAATTCTAATGATAGTGAGTGACATAATCATTTTGCCTAGTTTTGGTTGTCCTACAGATGGTAATGGATGCAGAAATTGCATAGTAAATCACATAAAAATCGACTGTCCAAAATGCGCACCTATTATGCGCTGCATGGCCAAGTGCTTGTGGTGTGGAACGTCGCGTTCAAAATGCATAAACAAGTGTGATTGCAAAGGTACTTACCCTAGGCTTTCGGATTGCAAGAATTGTTTGTCACAATGCAAATGTAGCTGCAGCTCTGTGTAAAACATGTCTCATTTTGCATATGTAAGTTTCTATGTTGTATCAAGTCATGTAGAGAAATCAAGCTAAGAGAAAAGAAATGGTTGTTTGGAGGGGCTAGTGAATCATGTTATATTCACTTTGAAAGAAATATCAACTGCTAAAATGATGTAGACAAGTGTTTCAATAATAAGAACTGATTTTACTTCATTGAAATGAACTGCATATGCTTTTGTTAGAGTACTATTATATGTATAACTGTTACATAGGTGAATTCAGAATTTAACTTGAATTTTCTCATATTTTGCCTTTTGTATCTTATATAGACTTTTAATAAATAGTAATTACCAACACCTGGACAATCAACTTCGCTTTCAACTTATAATACAAGGATCTCCTCTTCCTTCATTTCATAAGCTTGCTAGCTTACCGGCTAAATAATCATATCATTATCTACTAGCTTGGTCACTTTTGTGATAAAGCGCTTAAAAAGATTCTGAATTATATATATTTTGGGAACTAAAAGAGTGACTGGTTGAAGGGAAAAGGAAGCCAGAAAATCTAGAGAATCGACGTCCCTCAGACCGTTTGATATCTAGAAAAGAGGAGTTTGGTCGCCATTTAAACCCTTCTCATGGATAGAGGAAATATCCAGTCCAATTTCAATACTTGGCAGGATTCACTAGCTGCTAGACATAGAAAGGCATCAAACTTTTGGGTATTGCTTGGGCCGAGCTAGGCTACTAAGTGATTTACAAGCACCCTCACTGCACACTTTCTATATATCTATATCTCCATCCAATCAAACACATTCCTGCCATAGAGAATCAGGCTCGACAAAAACAAGATAAGGACCACACTCTTCGCTTTCTTCCTATGGTAATGCTTTTTTTTTAATTTCCCATCCAGTGTAGGGTACCCGCATTGAGGCCCAGAGTAATTTGGATTCTCATTGGGTATAGTTCATATAAGGTGAAACATTAACTATCACAATTTTTTCCTTACCAGGGCTCAAATCCGAGATCTCTGATCAAGGGTTGAGGGATCCAATCCATCCACCACAACCTTGGTGGTACTAGATGGGTTCATCAACCTTTTAAGTCTTGACACTTAACAAGTTCATTTTCTTCATACATTCATCTTTCTTTTTTCTCATCAGATCAGTGTTAGTATTTTCTGCAAATTTTACAATAGAAAAATGTTCTGAAGACATTAACCATAACAAGTTATGTCTATGTTGTGGTCTACATCATGAAGACTTTAAAAAGTTTCCTAGTGCAGGAAAGAATTTTAGATCAAAGTTTCCATTAAACATATAGAAAGAAAATGCTACCATATGTTATTAGCTATGTTGCGCAAACTCTTCAGAAAATGTCGATTGATGGATGTGTGTAGGAGTGCATTTTTGGAGAATCAAGCACAGATGCGATAGTAGATTGGAGAGTTTGAGCAACATAGATTATAAGCACAGAGAGAAGGCAAAAAGGCAAGAGAAGTCATATACAATAAGATTGCAAATTCAGATACATGTATAGATATTGGTACAGATATACAGATTAACATATTAAGATCATTGATCGCGGAGAAACCTTTGTAGGCATCGAAATCCCAAATGCTCAGCACAATACGTCTCTAGTTCATCGCCGCCACCTCTCTCTTTGCATACATCCATTTCCATCCTCTCTACAACATCATCCCAATCCATTAGAAATCCATCCCAGTTTTGAATTTTAGTGTCAGAAACAGCATCTAGTATCTCTTGCAGCCCTACAATCCGGCGACTCAGATCTCGTCTCAGCTCTCTGACTGTTGGATCAATTCCTGGAACTGAGTCTAATCTCAATAGCAGATTCATTAGTGCCTCGTTCATCCTGATTCTCTCTCGTTCACTGGACCTTACAGCGTCAACTGTGTCCTGTTTATCAACAAGTGACATGTTACGAACGTGATTTTAGTGGGATCTGAGGAAGATAGGATGTACGTAGACCTTACTCCTACCTTTGTGGGGTAGAGAGATTGTTTCTAATACACCTTCGTTTCAAAAGAAACAAAAACAAAACATGTTTGCAAGAAAAATATAACAGTACACTAGCAAGATACAAAGCAAAAAGCCATGATCAAATTTCGTTCACAAATCATGAGGGATGCAAGGTTTTGGCGGTATCTGCCCACAATAACATACTCAGTATAATCTCACAAGTGGTTCTGGGGAAGGGAGGACATAAACAGACTTACCCCTACCCATTAGAGAGATTGTTTCCGACAGATTAACTCAAAAAAATTGAAATCAAAGCAGGATCGAAAAGATCAACCCTCAGGGGTTGGCCTGCTGGCAATTGACTTGAGCCTTGGGGTTTGCTCCCTTTCAAGGTCTCAAGTTCGAAACCCACTAGGTGCAAACAATTTCTGAGGGCCATCGGACTGGGTAAAACCTGAATTAACCGTGGTGCACTTGTGGGAAACTCCTTGCCGAGGGCCTGTGCACCCCCGGGATTAGTCGGGGCTCAAAGAGACTCGGACACCCGGTGCAAATAAAAAAAATAACAGCATCACAAAATATATATATAGATAATAGCAACATTTCATCAATTTGCACTAATTGTGACTACAATTACCAGCTTAAAAATTCTACATCTGTCTCTTTATTTCATAGTATCTGAACTAAAATAAACTGAAATTGTTCGTAACACATAAATTTATTCAAAATTCTCATTTATATTTACTGCATCTACTAATTCAAAATCCGAAAATTTTAGAGAGCAATAATAAAGTGATAGAAGTAAATAATTAATCAGTCAATACCTGCCGTTGGATAAGACGCTGTAAATAATTGGCTTCAGAATTGACGGCTGAGATCTTCTTTACAAGGTTTCGAACTACGTGAGATCTGTAAGCTGACTGTATCTTAACAGCAGCCTTTCCGATCGGAGCCGACGGTTTCCGAAGTTCATTATTTTCCGGCGGGGACTGAATCGGAATTTGGATAATCTTCGGGGTAGATTGGTCATTTTCCGCAAAATAGGTAACTGTAGAAGCACCAACACCAACACCAGCACCAGCACCAGCACCGACAGAAGAGTAATAGCTAGTTCTACGAGAAGCCTTCATAGCTATTAGTACAGTAGTTCAAAATTTACTGATTTGATTAAATTTGTTTAGTAAGAAAAAAGAAATTTGAAATCGACTAAGTCGACTAATTCTGAAAAGAGGAAAGAAGAGGTGATGAATGTTGAAGAACTATATTTATTAGTGTTGAGATCATACTTTTTGGCGGGTATTGCGCATAGGGACCGTTTGGGGACCCCTCTTTTCTTTTCTTTTTTCTCTTTTTGATTTTACTTTAACGGCCTTGTTTTCTGGCTTTTCCATACGTTGGTGGCCTGTCGGTTGTTTTTTCTGTATACCAATTTTATCGTAACTTACCTATGTATTAGTTATGCTAGTTTCTAAATTACAAATCAAACAGTAGCGTATTGATTTTACGTGAATAATGTACCTTCGAACCAACTATCAAATATGGTATTACTTATACAGAATTTAATAGCGGTATAACTCACCTCCAAATCAACCACCAAACAAGTGAACAACCCTTTAGAGCTGTTTTTTTATGAAGGAAAATGCTTTTACCGAATTTTTCTTTTTAAAATAAGTGGTTTTTTAACTTATTTTCTGGTGGTTGGTTATTAAGGAGAAAATATTGTTCCAAGAGTATTTAAGTATAGCTTAGGCAAATATTAACAAGGACTTGGACCTTTGTACCGACCCAAACCTGGTTAGGAACTTGACCCCGACCTTTGAGATCAAACCCCCACCTGACATCAACCCAGTATTCAGATTTTTATGAGATTTTTTTTCATTTTCAAGTTTGTCGATTATTTTTAACATTTTGTTTGGAGTACCCAATTTTAGAAAAAATACTCATTCATACATAATATATGTATCAAATTAGTAAGGAATGAGTACATGATGTGCGTAATTTTTAAGTATATATGAACATTGGAAGAGCAGTTTGCTTCTGTAAATTTATAAACCTACTAAGAGTTTGCTAAAAAAAATGGCAATAGTCTTAGCCTTAGTATATGAAACCAGTTTCCTTTGACAACGAGTAGTTCCATCTTTCATAAATCGAGACAGATTCAAAATTTAAAGTTTATGATTTCTACAATGACATCAAGTGAATACTAGCTACACTAATAATCAGGTTCACTATCAAATATTCATAGATATTTCTTAATATATCTACGAGATTTGGACAAAAGCTATTGAGTTCACGTGAACCAGTAACCAACCCACTAAATCCGTTCCCTGTTGTTGGCCTCAATGTTGGAAGGAGAAAAACATAATATGACAACAGAAAATAAGAACATACTGCCAGGAGCCAAGACATATTTCCACAATCGAATAGTTTTATTGCTCGAATTGGTGATACTGCATATATAGTTCGCGTTACATGTTACAAGTACAACAATTTTGTGCACGAGTTTGCTAGTATCCTCCTAGTTTTATTTCGACGAGATTGAAGAGGACTGGATTGGGCTAACAAATTCATGTTCTCAGTATGGTGATGGAAGAATTTTACCAGAGCATTTTCCGAAACCAACTGTATGGCCATTTCCCTGCATACAATAATTAATCAAGTCCTCATCAATTTTCAATGCACCAGCAACAATGTAAACAACAAATTCAAGAATTATATACTTTTGATAGGTGATATAAGATAAGAAATGAAACTTTGAACGTAAGATAAAGGAGCTAGCTCGTTTAACGTTTTCATTTTGTATAAACAAGCAATTTGTTGTGCCTGAAATGCCCTGAATCTAGTAGTAGTAGTAGTTCTGAAATTTACATGTCTAATCGATACTTTTATGCTCTTTGTTATATGCATGAATCACTCATCTGTAGGTTAATCAACTCTTTTTAGTATATGTTTTATTTATTGTCTTAGTTATCATTGTCCCGTGTTTGCATTGTTAGCTTCTACATGATACCTGGTGATTTCGATCCCAACAATTAGGTGATAGACATAAAAAAGCTCTTCCTAATTGTATCAAACAAACAAAAAAATCTGTATATCAAACCTTGCAACACCCTGTGAATATGACTTCATCTCCATCTTCTATGAACGTACGAGTTACTCCACCTAAAGATAGAGGTTTTGTTCCGTTCCACGTTAATTCAAGAAGGCTTCCATAAGTTCCTGGTTCCTGGACGGAATATGAAGCATTACTTCACAATACCAACAAAAGAAGTACCTTCCAAGACTTGACTTAAGAAGACACGAACAATGAAAACCGGAAGACTTCAAAGATAGTTGAACATGAAATCTTACAGGTCCACTCATAGTTCCGGATCCAAGAAGATCACCGGGCCTTAGGTTGCAACCGTTAACAGTATGGTGAGCAAGTTGTTGCGAAATTGTCCAATATCTATACCACCAAGAAAGAAAGTAATTTAATAACATAACTACTTCGGACTCTATGATCACGAGAATGACAGTGGTGGAAACAGAATTCTTACAAGTGCTTGAAGTTGCTTTTCGTGACAGCATAGGAGTGTTCTTGTCCAGCAGGTTTAATGAAAACCTTTAAGCAGAAGGAAATCATCAAATCCACATCAAGGAATTATATAACACAATTAGATACTCATGCAGCCAACAACATTTAGCAGAAAATCTAGAATACCTCCAACTCAATGTCGTAGTTCCTGGATTCCTTCTCCGCGAGATATGGTAAGGGAGGGGGATTCTGCAATGTAAAATGTGTTGGTATTTAATGGCGTATTTTCTGCGGTGACTAAAGTAATAAAGCTACCTGCTTTGGACCATCACAAACAAAAGGTTCCAGAGCATCTAAAGTCACAATCCAAGGCGATATAGTTGTGCCTGATACAACATTTGTTACCGTATAATTAGAGGGAAGAAGTTTTTATCTTTTGTAAATAATGCGAGCAATGAAACTAGCAAGCACATAATTCCTTACCGAAGCTCTTCCCAAGAAACGGACCGAGAGGTACACATTCCCAACCCTGGATATCTCTAGCTGCAAAGCTTGACGTCTAGTTAGTATGTTATCAACATTTAAAGCTGATGAAGTAGAAACAATACGAAATATATCATGCATATACCACTCCAATCATTCATCAAGACGAGGCCAAATATGTGATCTGCAGCTTCATTAACATCTATTGGCTTTCCAAGTTCATTTCCAGGCCCAACTACAGCAGCCTTCAACCATAAAATCAGAAAATTATTGAAAAGGTAGTCTAAACTAGTGTTATTGTAACAGTCATAAGGACTCTTACCATTTCTAGCTCAAAGTCCATTTTACGAGATGGTCCAAAATATGGTGGTGAATTTCCTTTGGGACGATCCTGTCCTCTACATAAAAATATGACTATGGTAAAGATGAGAAGAAATCCAACTAACATCTGTCTGAGATTCTCTCAATCTTGATCGGAGAATATGTCTCACCTTGGTCTTATAATGTCAGTGCCCGATACAACAATAGATGAGGCACGTCCATGGTATGCAATAGGAAGACAAAACCTGACAGTAAGTTAATAATCACATTGAGTAAAGAACATATAAAGGAAGAATAGAGTGCTTTAGAAATTGGGATAACAAATTCTGGCTTAATCATTTGTCTTATACCAGTTTGGTTTGATTGGGTTCTCAGAGCCACGAAACATGAGCCCACAATTCGTGGCATGATTTATGTTTGAATAAAAGTCAGTATAGTCTCCAACTGCAACAGGAAGAAGCATTTCCGCATTGTCCTACAAAACTACATATCAGCCAGACCAACACGAATATAGAGCCCTCTATTACACATTGATGAATTTGAAAATGTCCTACCATAGGCTGAAGAGCTTTTTGCCTCAGAAATGCATTGTCACGCAATATTGGTTCAGTATCTATACAAAGGAATAAGTCGAAAACATAACTTTCTTCTGGCAGAGAATATAGTGAACTTCAGACAGATGCAAAAAGTAACTAAAGAAAGTGCAGACCAGACAATAGCTTTTGTAATGTAGCACGAGCTTCCTTCCATGCAGGACGTCCCAGTTCCAGGAACTTGTTGAGATTAGACTGCACCATCGATGAGAAAAATCAATACCAACTCTGGCTTCCAATCCAAAACTCAATGAAACAAAACGGAAGACACTTAAGAAAGCAAGATTTAGTCTCGTAATACATGAGATCGCCAAAATGAATAGTACTTCGAAGTCTTAAGTTTCGAGTACCAACAATATCAATCTACAACACTAAAATGGTTAACAATTGTGTTCTCTTGTAGAGTATATTACAAGAAAGACAGGTGATTTATATTTTTCGAAAATGTGTTTTTTTCTATAAATAAACAAGAAAGTGAAGTTGCTACCGGAAGTGATTGATGATAAGTTCTATTTGGCTAACTTTGCATCAACATTTTCACATTTTCATCGAACTGCTTGTAAGTTGGCTCTAACACCACGACTAGCAAACTCGAAGAATCCCTTCCTATTTTTCCTCACATATCAAATTCTGATTCCCACATGTGTGACCTGATTCCTATTTCACAAATTTTATGATTCTTATTCACATTCTTCGAAAATTCAGATTTTATGACTCACCGTTTCTCTTTGGTTAAACAATTTGAAATACACTTTTGCCCAATATTAGAGCAGCAATCTGTGCTTGGCTAAGGTTTCAAAGGTGCTTCGAGAAAACACATTTTTTTCAAAACACGTTGAAGCACTAATATATTTATTTTTACTTGTTCATTTTAAGTACTTATTCTCCATACTACATTTAGTCTTAAATAACTATATAAAGTAATATTTCCTCCATCTCAATTTGTTTGTTCAACTTCCTTTTTTAGTCTATTTTTATTTTTGACAACTCTTTAATTTCAACTTTCAATTTTGTATGTTTAAAACCACTTTCAACGTGACACATTTAAGACCACTTTCAACGCGACAGTTTAAGACCACAAAATTAAGGATATTTTGGTACATTCAACATATCTTAATTAGTTTAAGACCATAAAATTTAAAATTGTTTTTCACTTTAAGTTACATGTTAAGTCAAAATCAGACAAACAAATTGAAAGTCGAAAGAAGAACTACATATAGTAGTAGTACTCAAATTTAGAATTCTAAAATATCATTAATAAAGCTAGTTTAGTACATTACACACCTAATTGTTTCTCAAGGGATGGGTGAAGTCAACATGAGCCAAGTATAATGAAACTGAGTAGGTTGTTAAACCGGAAGAAGTGAAGAAATTTGAGAAACCTGATTGAAACAATCGGAATTTTTGAGAAGAGGACCGTCAAATAGACCGGCGGAAGCAATAACGGAGAGATCCAAAACATAATCACCAATGGCAACACCAATTCTAGGCTCAAAATCCGGCGCAGGCCGGAAAACACCGTACGGAAGGTTCTCGATCGGAAATTGGGAATCCGATTGAACTTCAACGAACGATTTCAATCCCATACTTATCGGAAAACCGCACCGTTTTAAGCTCCGGCTAAAATTGAAAACAGAGTAGAAGAAACAATAATGGAGGTTGAATTATACAAGAATTTTTATTGTGGAATTGAAGAAGATTACATAATTTATTGAAATACGCCATGAATGAATAAAATAAGAATCACAGTGCTAGTTTGAGAAATGTGAAGCATGTGACAAATTCAGTGAAATTATTGCTGACCTGAACTATAGTGTGTATACGATTTGTCGTTGCACGACTACAGTGACAGCGTCAGAATTTTTATTAACGAATTCAAATAATTTTTATTAACGAGTTCAAATATGAAGCGTGAATAGAGTGGGACTTGAAAACACGGAAAAGTTTTTCTAAAACTTGAATAGAAACATGAATAGATCATAATTCTAGTGTTTAAATGGTTGTGTAATGTCAATATTTTGCCTATGACAAGATCCACGAGAGTTTAAGGTGGCTCGAGTGCGATTTCACTATCGACTATAATTTTTTGACATGATGATAAGCATTCAATTATGCATGAGGCAGGTGCTATGAGAGGATAGTTGGTTAATGCCAACTTCTTGTTTGGATCGGAATTATGATTGAACATGATCTTTGCTTGGTGAATTTAGTTAAGAAATATAGTTGCGTCTTAATTTTAATAGCCGTTATCATTTTTGACATGGTAAGAATTTGATCCTAACATATTTATGAATTGAAAGTATCTAATAAAAACATTTTATTATGTGATTTAGTGTCTAATTAGAACAAAATATAGTTCTAAATTAAATTTATCAATAAGTTTTAAGAAGTTGTTCAGGTATTCAACTATTATCTCAATCAACGTCATCTTCTAATAGAATGGTAAAAAAATCAATCATATATGGTGTGTATAGTATTCAAATGATATGAGATTCTTTAATTTTTACTTTTTTTATATAAATATTGAAGACGAGTAAATATTTATAGTAGGTAAAAGTATCAATAATTGGAGAACACTTGCATAATTAAGCATAGTATCAAACAACTTTTCATCGTTGATGTCACCATATCCCTATAATTATTGTCTAACAAATTAAAAACCTATGAAAACAACTATAGCATCTCAAAACAAAATTTATTCACTATATTTTATTTAAATCACTATATATTGAATATAGTATAAAAGCATAGATTTGTTTTATTCCCTACGTGGGGATTATTTGATTCAAACTCTTTTGGTGGAATTTTACCAACTAATCATAATTAAAACAAGAGCAACTTTCACATATAGCAAATATCAAAATTATATTTGTATGTTATAATTATAATTTACATAATTGCGCCCCATAGCAAATTTTATGTTTACTATGGAGCTTTTGATTTGTATAATTCGCTACAAACATCCAATTTTATACAAATTGTTCAGTTTTGTATATATTCATTTATACATTGTAATTTGTATTTGTATAATTATAAGTGTATAGGACGAAAATATATGTATTTGTATTTGTATTTGTATATACATTTTCCTCTCGCTTTACACAAACACATTTTATACATTTAATACCGAAATGTATAAAATGGCTAATTGTATATCGAAAATGAATAATTGTATACCGAATCAGATGGCAAAAAAAGGTGATGTTTGCTACAAATTACAATTAAAATAAACTATAGCTATAACATTTAATTTGAATTAATAGTTTGCTAGTTCATATAATTTTCCCATTAAATATCATTAAATAATTAATTATTTATAGAATCCTTCTATAGAGTTACAAAATTAAAATGAACCTCTACATATATAATTTCACAATTCTCATGCATTTTCTCTGCTGAGTATTCAGAGGCATATTCGGGATTTCAGAATGATGGGTGCACTATTATGAAAATGTGGATCTAAACAGTTTGATATTTAGGCTCGTATCATTGAAAACAATTGAAATTTTAAATTTATACATCCAAAATTGAAATGATTAATTAATTAAAACGCCAAAAGTGCTATCAATAACCACTCAGAGAGGTGTTACCTAATTTTAAAAAGAAAAATAATACAAGATAGATATAAAATTCAAATTTCTAATCTCAGTGAGAGATGCACCCAATCATCATTGCATTATATGATACTTCGATTGTGGATTCACAAATCCATATTTAACAAAAAAAATTAAAAATATAACACTACTATATATGATTTCAAGAGGCGAGCATGAATTCACATGAACCCGATGACCCCTCCTGCATACGCCTCTGCCAAGTAATACACATGAGAAACTATAATTAAAAGTGAATTCAAAATTTACGCAACATCAACAGGGATAATTGCTACGTGATATTGCTTGGTGGGACTTATTATATATTAAACTGATTGACATATATTAATTAAAGGACACCAATTTATATAGTTCATAGTTCATTGCGTTGTAAGATTATTGAAGAAAATATTAATCATAAATTTAGAAAGTTTGTTACTCCCTCCGTTTCAAAAAGAATGGCCTCATTTTCTTTTTAGTTTGTTTAAAAAAGAATGACCCTTTTCCTTTTTTGGCAACACTTTAACTTCAACTTTCCACATGACATGTTTAAGGCCACAAGATTAAAGGACATTTTGGTACATTTGACATTACTTTAATTTTGAACCACAAGATTTAAAAGTCTTTTTTATTTTCTTAAACTCCGTTCCAAGTCAAACTAGGACATTCTTTTTGAAACGGAGGGAGTACTATGTGGAAACGAACAACTTCGAGAATAATATCTCAAATTAATATTGTATATTACAAATTAATTAATAACACAGAGAGCATTGCATCACCAATATTAAATCATAAAAATAGTAATTTGATAGAATTAATAAAAATGATCATTAGCGGCAATTAATTAACGGTAATAGCTTAATTGCTGCTAAATATGTATTTTTAGCGACAATTAACACTCTTTGTATATGTTCCTAAAGCCTTTAGCGACATTTATTCTAATGGCACTTAACTAGTGCGGTAAAAACTTTAGTACTCTTTATTAATATCTATATTTATTTCCGCTAAAAGTTATTTTTGTTATATTGACAACTGATTACTTCGACTTGTCACACCCCGCCAAAAAAAAAAAAAAAAAAAAAACCACAATTCCAGAGATATATATTAGAAACTATTTTAAATGGACTGGTGAAGGAAATTAATCTATAAGGGGGGAAAAATCATTTCTTCCCTTCTAACAAAAAATAGTTTCAAGAAAATATTTTTGGTATTGCCGTGAAATTCATATAACCAACTTCAACCTAATAAAAATTGAAACACAGTGTATACCCATTATAATGTCACACGAATAGAGTCTGAAAATGACAAGTTGGTACACAGATCTTAGAGAGGTTTTTTCCAACGATTGAAACATAATTATTATATTACCAAAAACAACCGACTTATTTTTTTCAAAATATTTTTCTCCATACCGAACACACTCTTATTGTTCAAAACTCTTACTACTATTTGGGGAGTAAAATATGATAATATCAGCTTCTTCAGGTAACCTAAAAGTCACTTTCTTCTTCAATTTTCCACTTGGACTTCTACTCATTGCTTCAAAATACCCTAATTCTCCTCCAACATTACCTCCAGCAACTAATCTTTCAGATGAAACACTAATTCTTGGAGAAAATAAATTATCTTTATTGATCATGAACTCTGGTGACAAGTAAACACTAGGGTTTATATTTGATGAAGCCAAGAGGATATCTTTCAAAGTTCTGTGAACTTGAAGAGGACTAGTTGTATTTTCAAGATTTATTGAACAAGGGTTATTTTGTTTGATCTTTTTTGGTTCTTGGACTTCTGAATTTGGCTGGTTGAGACAACAAAGTTTAGCACCCATAATTGGAAATTTTGGAATAATTTTATTCTAATAAGAGAACAAAAACGACAACAACAAATCCAATGTTCAATGAGTCTAGAGAGGGTAAGATATAAGCAAACCTTACCCCTATTTAAAAGATAGTAAAACTATTTTTGTTAGATCCTCGACTCAAAAGAGAAGTATTTGAAGTAGATATAATTTAGAAAGTAGCAATATCCAAGGTAAGAGGGAAGGGGTTAGAGAAATTTTTGGGAAGGAGATTATAAAGGGACATTTTTGGAGAAACCTAGAAGAATGGTTGTATTTTAATTTGCTCTATGTTTTGGCTTAGTTTTTATCATGGTTTATACTTTATGTGGATAGTACTTATCTAAATTCATTGTATTAACTATTGAGAGTTGATAAGACATTCTTTTTACATTATTATCTGTTTTCAGAAATATTTAAAGTACTTTGGTCAACGCAGGTACTTCATGAATTTAATCGAATAGCACGCAATCTAACACAGACAAATATGCTTTATATAAACTATGGCTTCATTCATTTTTCATAAAGGTAAATAGGTTCTTCAATGCTATTTAAAATAATGAGGGTTGCCCTGAAATTTGATTCTTTCTTAAGTAGTTCATTGATATATTCACTTAAGACAAACATTTTTTTTTATAAAGGTAAAGTTACCTAAGACAAACATTAGATGGGAAAAACATGAATTGTCACCTAATTGAAACCTAGTTTTGCAAAGATTGATGATAAATGCAAAGCAAATTTACAATCCTACCAAGCTTGTTTGCATGTAAATGGATAACATTGGAGTTTCAGCACAAGGAAAGACCAAAATAAGCCAACTCTTATCACATCTACTTATCAACAAATCGATTTGGCAATACTTGTAAGTTGTATCACCACATCAAACTCAACTGTCTGCTAAAGGTACACAAGAACAGCAAAAACCAGAGAATTTTAGTAGTGTTTTCTTGTATGCACTTATAGACGCGGACTGCTGGAAGTCGAAGCAGTCAGCCTGGAAAGTGCAGAGATGATTGGTTTAAGAGAAGGGCATTTTGAAAAGGCTAAATTCTATGCCATTTCCTTCTTCTACCCTTCTCATCCAAGGGACTAATATCGTGCCTCTGTTGTGTGTGTGTGTGTATGCGGTCATAGAAAAATGAATGACAAGTATTGGAGATGTAAGAAGTTCGGTAAGCAGATATGTCGACAGCAGAACAACAACCGGCCAGTAAACTCCTCAAATTTTGCTACAGCCATATTGGCAAAATCAAGATCAAGGGTACATAATTTCACCCTTTTCTTGGTACATGTAGCTTTCAATCAAGAATAACATCACATATTGACAAATTCAAATTGAGTGCAGTTTATTTCATGTACACATACACACATAATGAGAGAAGCAAGATATCAGAGCAGGAAACATTTAAGATTGTAATAAAGAATAAATAGTTCCGACAGGGTAATCTCATATTGCATACTTTAATTTAAGATGATTCTCATCAACAAAACCTTTCGTGAGAACAACTAAACTCTTTTCAAACAGAACACAGGCAGAGATAACAAGATCAATTCAACAAACAAGAGTATTGTAGAAATATTTAGCCTAAAAAACTAGCTCATGTGGTTTCATGCCTGACTTGAGTGAAAACCTTGCGGATAAATAACCCTTCAAATCAGGAACAGCCTCAATGGCCTTGATCAATGATGCATCTACAGCTTTCTGGGCATCTTTCTTTTCCTGTGGAAGCTCATTCTTCTCCTGAATTAGCAAGAACAGATCAAATCAAAAGAATCATCAGTATCTTAGTCAAAATCAATTAACACCATCTTAACCTAATCTTAGTTAAACTCAGCTTCAAGGGAATTCCACATATCTTTACATCCATTTAATTACATTACAAATAAATGAATTGCAACAAATTGGGAATGTAAGAAGTTTGGTAAGCAGATGAGTCGACAGGAGAACGACAACCGGCCAGTAAACCACTCAAATTGAATTCATATAGCTACAGCCACATTGGCAATCAAGATGTTGGATACTGAATTTCACCCATCTCTTGGTACATGTAGCTTTCAATCAAGTATTACATTTGATCTACTCTAATATTAGAGGCAGCTCAATCATTTATTGCCAATTTCACAGTATCCCCGTGTTTATTTTATAAGTACATGAGAGCCATGGCACCCCTGCTAACATCTTAGATGTCAATATAGCTAGTCAAAACTTTGGAAGTTTAAACAGTTTTCACAAGGAAATCCCATATTGCATGTTATAATTTAAAGATAACCAGCTTTTTAAATTCTATATATCCATTTTTCAAAGGGAATACTTCATATCTGTTCCATCCATTTAATTCCATTACGAGTAAATAAACTACAACTAGTGTAAATGTAAGTAGTTCGGTAAGCAGATAAGTCGACAGCAGAACGATAACCGGCCAGTAAACCACTCAAATTGAATTCATTTAGCTACAGCCACATTGGCAATCAAGATCTTGGGTACTGAACTTCACCCTTCTCTTGGTACATGTAGCATTCAATCAAGCATTACATTATGATCTTCTCTAATATCAGAGACGGATCAATCATTCATTGCCAAATTAACAGTGTCTGTATTATAAGTGCACGAGCAATGGTACCCCTTAACATCTTAGATGTCAATAGCTAGTCAAAATTTAGGAGGAATAAAAAGTTCTGACCGGGAAATCTCATATTGCATGTTCTAAACTTCTAATTTAAGATGACCAGCTTTGTGAATTCTCCATATCCATTTTTAAAAGGGTTATCCATATCTGTTCCATAACTACAACTAGTATATGAAATGTAAGAAGTTCGGTAAGCAGATAAGTCGACAGCAGAACGACAACCGGCCAGTAAACCACTCAAATTGAATTCATTTAGCTACAGCCACATTGGCAATCAAGATAATGGTTACTGAACTTCACCCTTC
The DNA here is from genome assembly GCA_036553675.1 of Solanum okadae. Classification (NCBI taxonomy): domain Eukaryota; kingdom Viridiplantae; phylum Streptophyta; class Magnoliopsida; order Solanales; family Solanaceae; genus Solanum; species Solanum okadae. The sequence continues at coordinate 11,152,323 of CM071681.1, read as the reverse complement.
TCTTGGTACATGTAGCTTTCAATCAAGCACTACATTTTGATCTTCTCTAATATCAGAGGCGAATCCATCATATATTTTAGCACACAATTAGGAGTCATTTGTTATTTGAGTTAATCTAAGGCTTCACAAAACCAGAAAATTACTAAAATTTAAGACTTCAAACTAAAATCAGTTAATTTAAACCAGAAAATGAACTTTTACCTCTTTTTTCTCTTCAAAAAACTCCCCTTCACCCTTCTTCTGCTTCTTCTCAGCTTCCTTAGCAAAATACTTATCATCAATCTTCTCAACATTCACTCCACTAACATCAACTTTCGTTGAAGTACCAATCACATAAGCTTGATTAACACGTCTTAAAGGAACCCCATTAAGCTTAAAAGGCCCAGTAACAAGAAGCAACCCAGATAAAAGCTGCTTCAAGAACACAACTCTCTTCCCCTTAAATCTACCAGCAAGGATAATCAAGACTGTACCTGGAGAAATACTCGCTCTTAGCTTTGTGGGTTTTGGTTTGTGTTTGTTTACAAGGGGTTTTTTCACGTCATCAGCTGGGTAAAACTTTGGGGATTTCTCAGCTGGTGGAGCTGAGATTGGTTTTTTCTGGTGTTGAGGGAATTTTCCACCGTTTTTCTTCTTGATTGCCCATAAACCCTTTTTGTGGTACATTTTGGAACGTGAGAACTTACCCACGCCGCGGATTAGCTCTGGGTTACGGAGTGTCTTCTTAGCCGCCATTGTTGAAGCTCTGAAGAAAGAGAGAATTAACAGTAAACCTGGCAGATTGTTATATACAGCTAGGGTTAAATGTTGGTGCCTAAAATGTCAGCTGTCCATTTTGGGCTTAATGTTTTGGGCTTAACTTGGATTTAATGGATCATTTCATGTAATTAGATCCGGTCCACCTTTTTCACAAATGGCCTCTAGTGATAGGATTGTTCATGGTTATAGTTAAAAAATCAAATTGAACAGTAGTCAAGCCGATTAAAAAAATGATATTTGATTTGGTTTGGTAGATTTGGTTTTAAATTTTGAAAACCGATGCTATTTGGTTTGGATTTGATTTTATTAAAAAACAACCGCAAAAATAACTAACCCGAACCAATAAATTAGATATATAAAATGTATAATTATTTATATATTATTCATAAATAAAATACAAATTTTTTTAAAAATTTTAATTAACTTACGTCTTTAACTTTACTATTTTCTCATGCCCAACAGTGGCGGACCCAGGATTTTCACGAAGTGGGTTCAAGATATAAAAATATACCTAATATTATTTGTAATTTTTATGAGGCTAACAACATACATATCTGACTATACTAAACAATGTTAATACATTTGAAAGAAAATTACATTGACTTATGAATGAGACGGTAAATAACAAGATGGACGAAAAATTAGGCTTCAATATAAACTAAGAAGATAAAAGAATATTATGAATGATTTCTCTTCATTCAACAGTTAACAAATAAAAACAAAATAATTATAACCTTAATTTCAGAATTGAATACATAGAAACATACCTAATATTATTTGTAATTTTTTTGTTGATTTTAGAATGATAAAGGATTTTTTAGTTGAAGAAATAAAAAATAACCACAATAATCATATATGTATATATAAAGACTAGAATCAAGAGCGAAAAACATACGTGTGCAAGATTTGAGAGATGGGGAGAGTTTTTTTCCTTCAACAAAAAAATATGCTCAAAATTTTGGGAGGAAAAGTAAGAGAGGTTCAAGAAGATTTCAACAAAGAAGAAGATAAAATGATTTTTAGAATTGAAAATAATAGGGATTAGTGCCTTTTTAGTTGAGTTTTTTTTTTAAAAAAAAAAAAAAACTAAAAACAAAAATGACAAAAGTTGTTGACTATTGGACTTTAAATGTAAAAGTAAAAAGTTGTTCTACTTTTTATAGTTCCTAAGTAACTAAAAGGACAAGTTACTTAGGACAAAATTGTGTGTGAATGTTTTATATATAAAAAAAACGAATTAAAACTGAAATGTGGCTATAGGGATTCGATCCCGGGTTGGCTGGGAAAATTGAACCCCTTCAGCCACTCGGCTAAGCTTCAACTTGTGTTAGTGGGTTCAAAATTTAATATATACATATAAAATTTTAAAAACTGATTAAATATACATATATATACAGTGTTATTTTTCAACGAAGTGGGTTCATATGAACCCACTTGAACCACTGTAGGTCCACCCCTGATGCCCAACACTTAAAATTTAGCCCAACTGTTACAATATTAAGTTCAAGTCCATCAAAATCATTTACTTTAGTATTTACCTACCCTACCTCACATAAGATAATCACATTTTGTCTTAATGGAAACACTTTGTCCGTGTATAATAACTCTAGTATTGTTTCATTGCTTAATTGAACCGATAGCAACTTTTATGTGGATTGTTCATGTACTAGGTGTTTGTGTCTATCGAGATATGTATGTCCTCAAAAAATTTATTACTTTCAAATCGAAAAAACCTGAAAAACTGAACCAAATCGAACCAAACCAACAATAACCAAATCAATAGTTTTTTTTTTTGTTTGGCATGATTTGGTTTTAGAAAATTTAAAAATCGACTAGATTGATTTGATTTTGGTTTTAACCAATAACCGAACCATGAACACCCCTATCTGGTGGTCTTGATTTTTCGATCCCGCTTGATAGAAATTTTAAAAAATAACTTTTGTTTAGAAAATTCGTTGTCCAAATTCCTTATTTGTCCATCCAATATAAGTTGTGGACATAAATTAGTTTTTGTCTATAAGGTTAAAGTTTAAAATATTTCAAGATAGTGAACTTGCTCATTTGACTATCAATTTTGTCTTATACGTAAAAATTAGAAATTATGCCTAATAGAGCAAACTCGGATGAAGTCTCTATTAGAGAAGAAAGAACAAACATATATTATAGAATTTTTGAGAAAGTTTTCGATTTCTTCCAAATATAGATAATTAATCATTTGTTTAACACGTTTTGTGAGTAGCCAGGACAATAAGAGCTATCCAACAAGTCATCTCGGAAAGAACGATGACTATGTTGTTTTCTCATGTCTTTCTTTGTTTATGATTCAATATTTTAGCATCATAAACATAAAGGAACCACACCAATCCATTTCAGATTTGGTGGTTAAAGTTCCAATATGATAAGAAAGGTCTTGCAGAAAAATTATCCGATCTCAGGATAATAAAAAACTTGACACCTTCTATTCTTATTATTTTTTTCAATGTGAAAGCGAGAAAGCTTAAGAGACAAAAAAAAAAAAAAAAAGAGGTGCGTTCAATAGATATGAATTTTATAGGCAAAAGTTAAAACTTAAGTCCTAAATCAGATTTTTTTTTTTAATTAATAATTGAGGTAGGTAAATAAAAATCGTTAAGATACTCGCAAATATATTACATGTTAGATTTATATCCCTACATAAAAAATAGCAAAATGTTTATTTTACTCCCCAGCTAAGCACTTCCCAAACCAAAAGGAAAAAAAAATCCACTAAAAAGAGCAAAAAGCATAAACGACTGATCGGAGAAGAAACAACTCGCCGCCGAGTTAACACCGGTTCGCCGTCGTAAATGGATGGAGTAGGTGCCCGTCTCGGCCGGTCATCAGCTAGGTACGCACCGACAACTGTATTTACTGGTCCGGTTCGTAGGTGGAAGAAGAAATGGATCCAAGGAGCGCCGCCCAGCTCCGGTAACAGCCATAGTCGGACCACTGCTAACGGCGGCGTTAATGGCAGTAACGTCTCTCATCTATTGCTTTTCAAGTGGATACCTATTAATGCGAGCCAGAACAATAATGACAGTTCCCCTAAGGACGACGTCGTTTCGGTGGAGGAACCACCTAAACGCAAATTCAAGTACATTCCGGTACTAATCTTCCTAATTTTACTTCTTTATGAACTTTATATACTGACTACTGTGCATTGTGTGTATATATGTATGTTTTTGCTATTACATTTAAGTATCCGGTATCCCGAACCTACCGGCCTGAATAATCCAAATTGACCCTGTGTATTGTATATAACTATAAGCATACTTCAATATTGTGCAATTTGAACTAGCTTTAATGTGTTTTTTTTCTTTTTGTGGGATGTATTCTGTAAAAGATCAGACTTTTTGAAGAAATGAACTGGGTGTTTAGGGTTCTGGGTTAATAGTTGGGTTAGGAAGAACTGGTTAGCATTGGCGGATAGAGTGTTTCGCTTCGTGCACAGAAGGCAAGGAAATTCAGGTCATGAGACTGTAGTTGAGTGGACACGAAGTTTCTTACATTAGCTAGATCTTGTTATTGCCACCTAATTATCAAAAGATAAAGTGGTAGATGAGTAACATTTGGAGTTGTGCTTGCAGCTGCAGACATTGGCTTCATAAGTTCACCCATAGGTATAGTGATACACTACATAGCTTCCTAAATAGGACTTTATATGAGGTTGAAGCCCGGACACGCGAAGCAAGAGGAAATAGGTATAGGTTAGATCAATAAAAGAAAGACGAGGAAAGTGTACAAGATTCCAGTCGGGCGACCTCTGAAGGAAGGTGGTGTCGAGGAAGGGTATTTTGAATCTCAATCAAATAGCTGCAGTGACTTAAATGCTGGATCTGCCTTTGCTTATAGATACTAGTGCATATGCCCACGCTTCATGTGGTTGTGGTAAAGATTCTCTTACAAATACAAAAAATCATAAATTTGATTGAAGAAAAATGAGAAGTACAAAAAATTTGACACAGATAAGTAAAATAAAGGTATGGACATTAATCCCACATTTAGTCGAAAATAATTGTTTCTACCAAGGAAATAAAATTTTAGGATATAAATGTTGAAAAGTTAAAACTACCATTCTAATAAGGGAAATGGGTCAAAAATATGCCCCTACTTTCATTTAATAGTTAGGTTTACCTTTCGTTATACTATGCGGTTATTCATGCCTCACCCGTATCCCTACTTGGATGCAAACCCCCAAATATGTCCAAATTAATTATTTTTTTTAAAAAATGACCCATTCCCAATTGAAACTCATGCCCGACCCATCTATCTATCTTAACCTAAATTAATTTAACCATTTTCAAATGAACTTCATTTGGAGCTATTGCCATGGTTCTGGAAATTGTTTTTGCACATGTATGATGAAAAAAATTTGTTCTTCCTTTTAAGTTGTATACTCCTTTTATAATGGCCTTTATAATATGCAACTAAATTTTGTGCTAAACTTTTTCAATTTAAAATAAAATCAGCCGATTCTCTTTTTTCTTCCATAATCCTTCTTCACCAAAAATTGAGTTTTGAAGAATTTTTCTCCTTATCAAAGTAATAATGCAGCAACCAAGAAACAATATAGGATATGAGAATTATAATACGAAAACAACCCGTCAATGAATTTTATAGGGGAAAAAATGAAGCTTCGCCGGAGCAATGATTTCGTCGATTAGATTCAGTGTTAATAGAGGAGAGAGGGGGAGGTGTGGATGGCGTGGTTTCAATGGCATTGCCGGAGCAGCGCTTAAAACACAAAGATCCGATCAGATCTGGGCACTTTTAGACGAGTATGAAGGCTCTGTAAATGGAGGAAAAAGGGAAGGGGAGAGTGGCATCGTGGTGGATGGCCGGCTAGGGCCGTTGCCGGAGCTAGCAGTAGTCATGAGAGAGTTTTTTCTTACTTTTTCAAGTCAATAACAAAATAAAAAGTTAAAAAAAACAAACAAACAATGTTCTTGATGAAGCTTTTTTATTTCATCAATCTTAATGTGTATTGTAAATTGTTATAGGTGTTCTTGGTGTGGTAGTGGAAATACATGGTAAAATGGGGGACTTCTTTTTTTGACGAAATGTTTATTGATGAAGAAAAATAGGTTAAATGATTAAGTGAGTCGGATCGTGTTAAAGGAAGAAATTGAGTGATTTGGGTTGAAATTGGGGATTTGAGGTCATTTTGGGGGAAATCGTAAGTTTGGCAGGTATGGGTGTTAAGTTAAATTGAGTGATTTGGGTTGAAATTGGGTATTTGAGGTCAATTTGGGGGAAATTGCAAGTTTGGAGGGTATGGGTGTTAAGTTTCGTAACGGCGAGAGTATGAATAACCACATAGTATAACGAAGGGTAAGCCTAACAACCTAACTGTTAAATGAAAGTTGGGGGTATTTTTGACCCATTTCCCTTCTAATAAAGCATAACAATTCTAGATTTTGTGACAAATAAGAGAGAAATATGGGTCAAAAGAAAAGGACATGGAGAATAAGAATATAGACATAAAACCTGACAAATATGTTTGGGTTTCTAATGCTTTGGGACTCTTATGTAACAGTTTGGCTATTGATATTGATTGTTGGACTCTCCAGTAACTGCTTCTCCTTCAATAGTGAATTTGGAATTTTCAAAAAAATAATTAAACGAAAAGAATGCGTAACAAATACTAGAAAAAAAGATAAATAGGAATGTTGTCCATAAAGAGATGTCATATCACCTAGTCTATGCTCACCTTCATATAGATATATTGATTGGTTGGACATAAGGGATATGTTCTTACATTCTATTGTGAGCTTGCAAAAGTGCATAGCTGAAGGACTGATATGCGTAGTTTTCCAAATAAACATGAAGCACAGATTTAGCTGTTATGTCCTGAAATGTGGAAATCCGAATTTCAGAGTTCTTTAGTTGATAGAATATGGATTTCTTCATAAACTGAGGAACAAAAATCCTCTGTGGCATGCCCCCAAGGCCTAGCTCGAGTGGCAAAAGGTGGAGGATTTGTGGCTATGTCGCAGGTTCAATCCCCACACCATGCAAAGCGAAGCTGGGTATTTAAGTGGAGAAGGGTAGAGGGGCGGGCCCATTATCCACCGAGTTTAGAAGGCTGTGATTGGTCCAAAGGGTGGATCACAGACGGATTTCTTGGTTATCAAAAAAAAAAAATCCTCTGTGGCACAAGAACCATAGAACTACTCTTCTGTGTTGCAAGTTGTTAGTATGAGAATTGTTGGTGTCCCGAATATCTTGACTTTATATGGTTTGAAGTAGCAGTACTGTCTTTAGAGGTAATGAAGTACAAGCTTTTATTGACGACCATTTTCCCTCTTTATGGCGCCAAAGAGATTTCACTTTATCTCCTTGAGAAGTATAATTTCCCTTCCTTTTCTCCTACTTTAGTTTGACTAATCTATGTAGAGCAAGACCAAATAATTCATTAGTTTCCATTTCTATGTTCCCCTTTTCCATTGTGCAGATCCAAACATGACAGAAGGCTGAGAAGTACACTTAAGATATCCTACTGATAAAATAGAATTACCATTTAACTTCGTTATGTGTGATTATGTGGTTCTCATGTCACTGCTTTCTTTGTTGTGTTAATGAGGAGATTAGCAAGACAGTAGCTGAGCCAGGGATTTTAAGAAGTACTAGATTTGTAGTAGTTGGAATTATTGACATTCTCAGTATGCCTTATTTCCTGATGGATATAAGGGCAATGTCAAATCAAATCTGCTACAGCTAATTGTGTGAGTTATGCATTGTCCGTATTCTGGTGGTGAAGCGTACTTGATCTATACCAAAGTAATATGCACTGTGCCAATTTTTTTAAATATTTCTTTCCTTTAAGTGGATTGCTTCTTGTATGTCAGTAAAGATAACAGGATTGGTTTGTGCTGTGCGAGTATACTTTTTCATTTTTTCTTAAAATGGTTGCGATAGATTAATGTGCTTGAAGAACAAAAGAATGATGCATCTGAACAAGCTGAAGATGATATTAAACCAATTGAGAGTGACACAAATAGTGAGGAGCCAACATCTCGGGTGGATGGTTTTGATGAAAAACCTGATATCAACGACGTGCCCATGGAAGAGAATCAGGTACGTTAAAGCTATATCATATTCTTGCCAAACTTGTTATATTTTTATTTTTTGGTTCTGTTTGATCTTTGTTTGTTTGTCCTTCCTGTTGATGCCTTTCTTTAGCTTCTTTGGAAGTGTTTTTTAGAAAATATGTCATGATTTCTCCCTCTGTCGTTTTCTTCTATGTGTGAACTTTATCTGGTTATACACTCCAGTTATATGGCTAGAAACACAATCCAGATTTCACAAGTCTAACAATGAACATGAGATAATGTGTACGAGTGTCTAAATTGAGTCTTTATCTTTCAGGATCCGAAGAGAAAACCTCCAGAACGACAGGACTTAAATGAAAGGACTTTGGACTTATCTTTGGGCTAGAAAGCTTGCGATGAAAACAATTCTGATTGAAAAACAGGTCAGGCAAGTGAGCTACAGGAGCAGCAAGTCATTATGGCATTCCCCAAAATGTTGCCCTGTGTCGGTTGTGACTAAACTGCCCGTGTCTTCATATGGCACCGGCTTAATGTAATTGTATTCTGAAGCTATTGTGTTTACTTTGTAGAGGATTCGATTTTTCTGGGAACTATAGCAAAAAACCCTAATGTTGTTCCATCACATTTAAGTGCTAGAGCACAATGTGTGGATATGTGTTGTTTAGGCGCCTTTTAAGGGTTCGAACCTTGCTTCAGACAAGAAGCCTGATATTTGAGTAGAGGGGTGAACTCATTATCCATCGAGATTCAAACTGCTCTTCATAATTTCTCTGCATAAAAAATCACATTGGAGTGCTAAATTCATTTCTTTTATTCTCATAAGAAAGAACCAATGCTTTTAGCGTTTGAGAAAATCTTTAAAAAATGAAATCTATTCTTGAAAGTTAATTATATATACATGGACCAGCCATTGCAATTCAAAGTTATGTGTTTTGTTTTTTGCATAAAATTACGTGGAAGTGAGGTTTGCCACAGACTATTTCCAAGAGAGGAAGTCTTTAAGTATCTTGGGCTGTGCTCCAAGGTTGTGGGGAAATCGATGATGATGTCATACATCACATTGGAGCGGCATGGGTGAAGAAGAGGTTTGTCTCTGGAGTCATGTGTTATTAGAAGATATCACCTGAACTTGTTTTGTGGGTTGGAGTGTTGGCTAGTCAAGAAGTCACATTTAGTAGATGCATGTTGCGGATATGAGGATGTTGAGATGGACGTGTGGATATATTAGGAGCAACAAGATTAGGAATAAAGTTACCCGAGAGAAGGTGGAAGTGGCTTCTGTGGTGTACAAGATAAGGGAAAGGAGATTGAGATGGTTTGGACATGTGCAAAGGAGGTGCGTTGACGCCCTAGTGACAAAGTGTGAGAGGTTGATTGTAGGGGTACCTAGAGGGGTAGAGGTAGGTCGAAAAAGTATTTGGGAGAGGAGATTAGACAGAGCATGACACAACCTCATATTAACAAGCACATGTCTCTAGATAGATAGGAGTGAAGGTCATGCATTAGTGTAGAGGGTTAGTAAGGGTGCGTAGATTTAGACTTGTTAGTGCATACCGTAAAATTTTACTCAGTGAGATTTTCACTGAGTATGTTGTTGTTTTAATATCTAATATTCACTTAATTTCTAAGTAATTTGTAGCATAAAATATTTAGTATGTACCAGCAAATGCATATTGGGATCCGTATTTTTAACCTTATTTAGTGTTTAAATTCTAAAAATAAAATATTTTTTAACTATTCTTATCAAAGATTTAGATTCGAGTTATGGGTAGCATGTCGTCTTTTAATAGGAATGTTTTACTAAAAAGTATTAAATGAGCAAATTAAATTAATTTTGGACAAGTTTAAACAGATTAAAACAATAAACTGGCAAGTCATTAATCCATTCAAATTACTTAGTCAAAATAGAGTGAACAATAGTATATTTTTTATTTATTTTTATTTTAACTAAAAAGAGTGAACAATAGTAATAGATTTGCTTATGATCATTTTTAGTTTTTATTAATATATTCATTTAATCACCAAATATTTTAAAAAAAAATTATAACATATAAAACAAGATAAAAAATGTTTTTTTTTAAAAAAAATTATGAGTTAATTTAAGCAATATATAAAGAAAACTAGTTACATGCTTTTATGATAAAAATTAAAATTACAGGCAACAACTCGGAGCTGAGACTATCTCCGACCGACCGGCGACTGCCGCTCTTCTGCCACTCATACTTGCCGCCGTTGAAGGTAAGGTATGATTGACTTCTCACTTGTAGATGCCGGTAACAGACCTCTCGCTGGCTCCTTTTTTTAATAATAATAAAAATATTTCGTGCCTGTGCGTCTTATATGTGATTGTATTTGAGCTTCGTTTCTCTCATGCATGATGTGATATTGTTGTGCGTTTGAGCTGAATTTGGGGCTTTTTGGTTCTTTCGGAGCTTCAGGGATTTGTAATTTGAGGACCTTATTTTTTTGGTCCTAAATCCACTTCTTGCTTTAGGGTTGAGCCGCAGCAGTCGAAGTTATGAGTGATGAATTCCTCCAAAAAATGGAAAAGAGAGAAGATGACAAAGAGTTAATGAAGTAGGTGGAATATGAAATTAGTGAGGTTTAGAGAGTGTAGGACAAATTGGAACAGAGAAGCAACATAATTTGTGAGGTCTTGCTGGTTGCTTGTTTAATAACCTGCAGATCTCGGGTTTAGGGCTATTGAACGATTCGATAAAGCTCATTCGGAGTTGAGTGAATGGCTACTCCGAGATAGAACGAGAAAAATTGAATTTGATTAATTCAAATTTATAAGACATTTTAACAATTAGAAAATTACAAAAAACGAAATGATTCAGTTTGAACAGTAAAGGGAGATTAATCAAGTTCGACAATGGGTTTGAGTGTTGAAGGAAATAGCCCCTTTACAGAAATGCAAGAGGAATACAGTGAAATGTTAGGATTGCTCATTTGATAATCAGCAGGTCTTGGGGGTAAAGGCGGAGGTAAGATTTGAAGTTTATGGGTTCAGGGTATGGGGGATGGAATAGACAAGGATTTCTCATGGGATTAGCTAACCCAACTTCTATATGGGATAGCTAATCTCAACATTTTAGTACATATCCCATAAGATTGTTATGCTGCATCCTGCCAACTAAACGTAGGATAAAATAATCTCTTGTAAATTAATAATTTATACATATTAAATAGATTTCTTAAGACAAATATAGATTTCGGACGAAAGTTGTTGATTTCGGCCAAACCCGTACCTTGAAAGAGTACAGGGTGGTAAGTTTAATGGACATAATACTTATAAGAGGTAGGTTTCTCTTCTATTTTCCGATTGATTACAGAAGATTTAGGTTTCTGATTGTTCCTTAATTATTTGACTGCAGAGACCTCAGAACCAAAATCTCCAAAAACTGCACTGAATTAGGTTTTATAGATTCTGTTTATTTCTCCACATCTAGCTTTCACTATGGCATTACGATTCAGTAATCTTTTTCTCCTGTCCCGACAGCTTCCCTCAGAATACCATGGATTCGCAAAGCCAGAATACTTCATTGCAGCGGCTGCAAAATGTTGAGAAGGTAAATGTTTCTACAGGATTATTGACTTAAGATGGATTGATTCAATAGCTGGTATTCTTTGTCATCAAAATACTTAAAGTTCTGATTTCAGAATTGATACTACAATATTATTCCTTCCTTACTTGAGTCCTTGTTACTTGCTCTCCAATCCTGTATACCAAAATGTTTCAAGAAAGAAAGAGAAAGAGGAGCGTACTTTTTGAATTTAGGTGAAATCCATATTTTGTTGATTGGGTGAAACACATAGACAAGCGTAAAGATATATGGATGGTGTTATGCCTCGGAAAGGGACTCCACCATTGAGCTCTCCTAAGCCTTCTGGAGTTCCGGATCCTTCGATTTCTGGGACAAGAGAAATGAATGAGGACAAGAGCCGCTTGGCCAGATAACCATGACTAAGAATTTCATGTCAACCACCTATATCTGCAGCTTCCAAGAAAGTAAGTTCTGACTGAAAGGAATGAGATATTTAGCTCTTGTGAAAGCCACCCTCACAAAGCCTTAAATCTTGGGTCTAAAACCGTCAAGTAAATTCAACTTCTCATTGTTCTTGAAGATTAACTATTTCTTCCTTCAATTTTGCATCTGAATCTGATTGGTCAATATAACAACTCTATTTTTTATTCCTCCTATAAGCCATACGACCCTCTGACTAGTTACCACTCCCCTAGGCCAAATTATCTAAACTACCAGGCCCAGCCAAATAGGTGCCGTGGGACTTTTCTCCATCAAGAAATCATGAGAGGATAGGATGACGATGATGTAGGATTCAAACGAAATAGTTCTCTTGATTCCCAAAAATCTAATGATAATCAAGGGCCATTGCAGCAAGCTCAAGACTCCTCAAATCAGCCAAAAAAATATAACTCGAAGTCAGAGAATGAAGATGGGAATAGTGTTGAGGATGACGACAATGATGAATAAATGAAAGACGCTGTGGACCAAGAATAGGATCTGAAATGGCTATTCAAACTTCTGCTTCTCTTGGTTGCTTTCTTCCCGTCTGGCTCATTGAGTATCTTCCACGAACTCCAGGCTGATCTTCAACAGTTAGAAATCAAATCGTATTCGAGATCGTGCTGTCATATGCCCTGAATATCTCCTGACACGAGTTTTCTCTGGTCTAAAGGAAACAGCATCTCTGTTGTTTCCTAGTCTTTGGTTTTTTCAGATTAAAACGCGGGGGTGATGTAGCACGTCAAATGCAAAGACAACTAATTGTAATTTGATGAGGAAATCATGATCTTAACTTTCAATGGGGAATCAGTAATCACTTTTCTTGATAGAAAAAATGTAACTGAAACATTACTGACACATACCGTCTGTTGCTGTATCTTCCTCTGATGCTTGCAGAGGATAGTCAGAGTTCTGGAGCTAGCAGGAGGTGTAATGGATGAAATGGCAAATCCGAGCGGCCCCAGGAAGGAGCTTATTAACAACCATTGCAGTGAGTTCATGCAACTAATCAAGGTAAGGACATACTTTACTTCTTTGCACCTAGATATTCTTGAAACCTTTGTAAGAAACATGATAGAAAACCATGTAAATGTGTAATAAGAAGCCGTTAAACTTTCTTGTTGTCAGTCCTGGCCTTTGAATGTATGATTCGATGACTATTCTCATGCTTACATACTGTTTTTGGTCCTCCTTTTATGTGTATTTATTTGGTGTTTGTTATTAAATTTGAAATTTTGTTCCATGTATACAAGGTAAAAATGGACAATTTTGGTTTGGTTTGGTTTATGAACTTTTACGTTGCGAGCTAGCTAGTCTGCTGTTGTCATGGCCAGTTTAATATTATCTTTAGTCTGGAAATACCGCTGTAACTTGAGATCTGATTGGAACTAGATCAGTTTGAGAACTAAATGGATGATATTTTACTAATTACAACAGGACATCCAAGTCACACTGCGAGAAGAAATCAAAAGTGCATGTGAATATCGTCCTTTTGAGAAGTGTGACTATGTACCAAGAATATCAAACGAGATTTGTTGCAAGAAACTCGAGTATGTCATTTCTCAGTTCGACAATATGAAACAAACAATTGAGGGATATCATGCTGCAGCATTAGACCATATGGCCCTTGATTAGTAGGTAATATACTCAGTGTTGCTTCTTGTTCATGTGGAAACATAAATATCTACGACAGCAACTACTACACCTCAACTCCAAGCAAGTTGTAGCCGGCTAATCTGCCAAAGTTTATTTATTTAAAGCGTTTAAATCAATACCTCAGGATGACCACTTTTGTGTGAATAAGTTTGCCGATGGATCTCTACTAATGATATAAAATCTTGTTGCAGTTGAAAATTTCTTCGAACATGATATTACATGTCTGTGAAAACTTAGGTTTTTCTTGGTTGTTCAGTAAGCGATGATGAGTTGAAGTACTTGGAACCTTGAATGGAGAATTCTCTTCGAAACAATTTCGAAGTGTCCCTATACTGCTGGATTTGTATCTTATTTCATTCAATACTTTAGATCAGTATCTGCTGTTGAATTGTATGAATGATACATTTGGTGTTCACTTGTTTATGCAATGAACTTTGCTCAATCTTGCAAAATTGCTCTATAGTTGGTTATTCATGTCATAGTTCAGCAAACATAGTTTCCATTATTATTCATCATTGTATATGCAACCTGACACATGGATGATGTGTGATTTAAGTGTTCGCTTCGTGCAAGACATTGCTTAGAACCAACAGGTCAGCATGGTAGATGCACGATCTACTTTGCATGTTTCATCCTTGAGCCCTTCGCCTATCAGCTTGGTAGACAAACTAGCTTGATCCGTCTTCCGCTTCGATACGTTACACTCAGAAGATCCAACAAATCCGAAGTCTCTTTCTGCCTATAACTAATCTGTAAGACTGATCCCCAAACTCAGTCAAAGACCATTGCATCACAGGTGACTCGATAAACCTAAAATAAAAAATTATGTTAATAGTATTTAGGATTACTAGACTTAACCAAAGATGTAATAGGATGCAAAAATAAGATTCATCATATATAGATTGTAGATGATGATATATGTACTAGTGCAGGGTAGGATATAATATTATTAGACAACTTTCATATTATTTTTGTTATTATTTATATATTTTATCTTATTTTTGTTTAAATGAAAAAGTGAATGATTACTTCAACTTAGTATTTTGGACTGAACCATAATTATTACTTTCTCAGTTTCAATTTATTTGTTTTTTTTTTTTTTTCGTTTATTTAAAAAAGGTTCTCTCTTTCCATTCTTGACTACAATTTTGTTTCAACTTTTCACAAGGCAATTGACATGTTTAAAACTAGTATAAATTTGATACATAGTATATATCTTTAGTTTAAGAACATAAGATTTAAAAGTCTTTTTTACTTTTTAAATTTTATGTCAAGTTAAAATCAAACAAATAAATTGTAACGGAGGGAGAATGACAAGTCAATTCTTGTCCATAGGTAAACACTCCTCAAACCCTATCATCATTCATATACTATTTAAAAAAACCCCAAAATGTTGTCATCAACTTCCATACACCACCTCTCTCTTTTCTCTCATCATATAAAACTAGACCTCATCACCTCTTCAACCACAAAAAAACCCCATAAATTCTTTCTAATTTTCTTCTTTTCCCCCCTTAGTATTTTCATTTCTTTGAAAATATGACTATGAAGAACAATCCTTATAGAATATCCACAGTTCATCCAATTACTCAACCAGACCAACAACTTTCTTTATTACCAACAACAATCTTGACACTAACAACATCTTTATCTCAAGAAGACAAACAAATCTTGTCATACTTAATTTCTTGTTCTTCTAGCAATTTCTCCAACAATCTTGGAAATTGTACTACTCACAACAATAACAACAAAAGTTGCTATTGTTTTAATTGTTATATGAGTTATTGGGTGAAATGGGATTCATCTCCAAATCATCAACTTATTCATGAGATTATAGATGCTTTTGAAAATATGGTGTTGGAGAAAAAAAAGGGGAAAAACAAGAAACAGAGGAGGAATAAGAATAGAAGTTCTTGTGGGATTGAGAAAAATTCTGAAATTTGTTTAGAGGAAAATTCAACAAGTTATGATGGTGATAGAGAAGAGGAATTAGGGTCTGTTAGAAGATTTGTGAGTTTTCTTGGTGAAAGTATTTGGAGTGTTTGGCATGTCTGAAATGTTTTAAGGTAATATTGGGAAAATCTAGGTTCTCTTTTTATTTCATCCGGTGTTTGGTATTTGTATTGGAATTCGATGAAATATGACTTCACGCATGAAAGTCTCGATTTCATACTTGGAACTCGTATTTAAAACTTTTGGTCAAGGATAAAGGAATAGTTACCACCACTCAACTGCAACCCTCTTTGGATAGTTTTGTTCTATTTTATTTTTTTCCATTCGATGTTCGATACTCATATTAGGGTTCAACTAATCTTAATTCATGCTCTTACCAAAAAGAGATTTCATACTCAGAGCTCGTATTCGAAATTAAGGATGAAGGAACCCTTTATGGATGATTTTGTTCATTTTTCACTTCTATAGAAGTTTTTGTTGTTTCTTACTTATTCTTTGTTCCTATGTAAATACCTTTATAACAATATAAAATATGGTCCTTTTTGAATGTTCATGAGCTTTTAATTTTATTGTCTTCATAAATTTTTTTCATTAGTGTCTAGTTAGGACTTCCTTTATTTTCCACTTTTGCTTAAGAGTTATCTATGGAGTAATTGAGATGACAAATAAACCAAAAATGAAAAAAGTGAGTTTGCTTCTTGATTGAGGAAATGTTTTGTAAAGGAGATACATTCTGTTGGACTTTTTTTACTGCTAGTTAAAAAAGTATTAAATCTTTAGTTATACTAGTACTATTTTACATTCTTGGAAAATGGAATTTTAGTGAATTTTGTTTACTATTCCTTCTGTTTATTTTTAATTGTTGTACTTTTTCTTTTTTTAGAGTCAAATTATAAGAATTTTGATTAATATTTTATGATGTATTTTTTCATCATATTGATATGCAAAAAATACAATTTATAGTACTTTTCGTATAGTTTTTGAATATCTAAATTTTTTGTTTAAAATATTAAATTAATGTAATCTAATTTAACTTTAAAAATTAATTAAATTGACTTTCGAAAAGTGTAACGTGAGAAATTAAAATGAACGAAATGAGTATATTTGTTTTATTGATAATAGAGAATTTTTTGGACTCAGTTCGTAATTAATGGATTTTAATCCTCTACATTTTTTCATTTAAATATACATTTAGAGAGTGATGCATGTTCAAAATTTCATAAATAATGGACACATCCTTTTACCCATTTTAACTTAAAATAAACTCTCTAAGTGAGGTACGGTTGAAAAGTTCATAGATAATGAACAATCTTTTTACCTTTCTTCACTTAAATATAAATTTAGAGAGTGATGCATCGTTCAGAACTTCATAAATAATAGGTTTATAAGCACATATTTCTATCCATGTTTACTTAAATATAAATTTAGAAGAGTGACACGATTCAAAACTTCATAATTAATGGATACGTTTCTCGATCATTTTTCACTTAAATACCGGAGTCAGAGAATTTTGTTTATTTATGGCCAATGAAAGAGAATGGAGATTCTTTGTCATCTTTGAAGAATTAGAATAGGTCAGCCACAATTACTACTTTTTATTTTTTATTTTTTGTGAAATTGAAGAAAGTACTCTATTGACCTTTTTTTGGCTTGGGAAAGTCTAAAAATTGTGTTCCACATTTGACATTAATTCGAATTACACCAGTGGATGTGTGAGAGCGATATTTTCGAAGGATTTTTTTCATTCTTGAAAACTCAACTACGAGTCCTTTAATCAACATGAAGAAATTTCAACCATTCCACCATAAAACTAGTGACTTTGTAAAACAATTATCATTCAAAAATTAATCATCAAAAGATAGAATAGTAGATGTCAATTTATTCTAATTATCTTTTATTTTATTTTTCTATGTTATTTATATGATAAGTAATAAACAAATTAAATTATGTATATTAAACTTTGGTTATAATTGAGACAGGTCATGATCCCCTCTCTCCCTACCAACAAACTTGCTCCTGCATCAACAGTATCTTAATTAATAATTAAAATAATTATTCATTAATATAATGATCAATTATTGTTACTTAATTAAAGCCTCTCTTTTTTTGTTTGGTGAAGGATGTTGGTCTCAACTCCTTTAACCTTCATAATCAAATTATTAGATGTTGTTATCATAACCAAATCTCTAATTTAATGATATTATAATCCTTTATTATAAGTCCCCCTTTTTATGGGTTAAGGAAGTTGATCTCAACTCCTATTCCATCCCTCATCAAACTATTAGATGTTGGGATAAAAATAATCAGAACACGAAATACTTTATGTATTAGATTGATTTTTTTATTATTGTTTTTATAGTATGAAAATAATCATAACTCAATATTTAGTTTAATGGTAATATAGATAGTTCCTTGTCATATGGACATTGATCTCAACTCCTATTCCTTTCTTCGTCAAATTATTTGAGGTTCGAATAAAAATAATCAGAATACGATATGTTTTATGTGTTAGACTGTCTTTTAATTTTATGATATTTAATAATTCCTTGTCATATGTCATCATCATTTTTAAGAAATTATTATTTTGGTAACTACATTGATCTCAACTCCTATTCCATCCCTCATCAAACTATTAGATGTTAGGATAAAAATAGTTAGAACGCGAAATATTTTATGCATCAAACTGATTTTTTAATAGTATAAAATAATCGTGACTCAATATTTAATTTAATGGTAATATAGTTACTTGTCATATGGACATTGATCTCAACTCTTATTCCTTCTTCATCAAATTATTTGATCTTCCAACAAAAATAATCAAAATGAGGAGCGCTTTATAATGTATCAAACGTGGTTTTTAATAGAATAAAAATAATCATAACCCAATATTTAATTTTTAATGATATTTTTAATAGAATAAAAATAATTATAAACCAATATTTAATTTTTTATGATATTTAATAATTCCCTGCCATATGTCATTTTTAAAAAAATATTATTTTGGTAACTACATTGATCTCAACTCCTATTCCCTCAATCATTAAATTATTTGATGTTGAATAAAACTAATCAAAACCCAATCTTTAAATATTTATTTGTATTATAATACCTTGCCATGTGCCATTTTTAAATACTTTTTTTTGTCCCACAATCATCAAATTATTAGATATTGGATAAATATCTACTTCTTTTTTTTTTTTAAAAAAAAACATCTTCAATTTGATGATATTATAATTCTTTACAGCAATGTCAGTATTACAATAAATTTATGTTAGGTTCCCTTATCATTATTCTCTACACGCTTCGTACTATAATCTTTTTTTCTCATGAAAATATCAAAATTTCTAAGTAATATATATTTATTATTGAAAATTTTCATTAAAAGGATTTAAAATACAAAAATTAATTAAACGCCTGAATAAGTCAAGAATTAATATGATCTTTATCGCTAATGTAAATATCATAATTAAAGTGGAACAAGATAGTCATGGATTTTTTATCTTTGAATTGGTCATTAGTCAAGTATTATATATGACTACAAATAATCAAATATTACACATAACTATCATAAAGGCTTACTTAATTCCTCTTTCCAATTTGTGGCGCCACATTTCATTTTTCGAGAGTCAAATCGTTTAAATTTGATTGTAAATTTGCGCATAAACTCTTCAAAAAAAAATTGAAATTTAAAAGATGTATGAAAAATTTACGATAAAAAATATACTTATTTGAATCTTGAAATCTGAATTGTGTCAGATAAATTGAGACAGAAGGAGTATAATTTTCTTTCTTTGACTTCTTAGTGAATTGTGACTTAGTCAAAATTAAATCTACTAGTTGAATGAGTCTTTAAATTCTACGTCTGAAACAAGTCAAGATAAAAGTTGAAATCATGTGTTTTGTCATTATGGAAAAGAAGTGGATATCTTTTTCCATAGATAATATATATTAGAATATTGGAGAAAATTTTGATGGAAATTTTGCGTCCTAAGAATTAACAATAATATTTATATTATTATATATTAGTTCAAGCAAGAAATATGAAGTCAAAATTTAATACTAAGTGTAAGGAAAATGACTTCTCCCTATAAATGAGCGAAGTTATTTGAAATATGACATCATTAATCTTGAGTACAAGAAGTAATGTTTTGATGAGATATACCCATAGTGTGACAGGCGGTATGTATAAGGCTCATAAATGAATTAACTAGTATATAGTTGATTAGAGATTATCAACTATTCTAGCTTTATGCCGACGAGTTAAAGCCTGCAAGTTCGAACTAAGATCGCGACCCTTTGTCCAGGTCATTCCCGTCAAACTATGGGAAAACACATTAATGGTGTCACTTATAAGGTAATTACATACAGAAAATCTATATGAGATACATTAGTGTTAGAATTTCTTAGACACATGTTACTTCAAATAAACTACAACACAATTGATGAATATACACTATACAAGTAGCTAGTTAATTAATTTACCAATGTACCTATTGAACAATTAGCATGATATATTAAATGACTAAGAATTATTATTGATTGATAAAAGATTCAAACATTTACAGGTATAGATGAAGAACTCATGGATACACAGCCTTTCAAACGTTCAATAATGGCATTCCGGCTAACTAGCCCTGAATGAAGGGTCATTGGAAGCCCTTCCTTGACACATTCATCATACTTTTCGAGTGCGGATACAATGTATGTGAAATCTGGCCTCTTCGAAGGGTTAGCTGCCCAGCAACGCTTTATAAGTTGTGCAAGCGCGAGTTGACAACTTGCTGGCATAGGTGGTCGTTCGTTCTGCAAAATAACGAGCACTAGTCAACCAATCAATCAGCTAAATCTTATTCTTGAATATGTTGGAACCAGCTTAAACGCGAAAAAAACTTTTGAGAACTGTGTAACGTGATGCCAAAAGTAAAAGAAACTAAGGCCATGACCTCCATTTGTCTGAAAGGTTCTAGCAGAGGCGGATTCAAGATTCAAACTTACGAACATATCAATCAACTACAAGTTAATCTCAAACCAGTTGAGACCAACTTAAAACGCGAAAAAAGTTTGAGAAATGAGGATGACTTCTATTTGGCTTAAAGGTGGCCCATCACAAGGAATACGGTTCAAGCATAGGTAGATTCAAGATTCAAAATAACGAACATTAAATCAATCAACCAACCAACCAACTACATTATCTCAAGCATGTTAAGGCCACGTTAAAATACGAAAATTGGTAATGTGGCACAATTAGGCCTTTTTCAGGTCTAACTAAGAATCAGGTAAAAGTAAAAGTAAAAGAAACTAAGGTCATGACTTTCATTTGGCTGAAAGGTGGCCCGTCACTACGGATATGATTCTAGCAGAGGCAGATTCAAGATTTAAGCATGATGAGTTCGATCTTCATATTCTTACTACTTAGCCTGCTATAACTTTAGAATTATGGTATCAAAATGTCATATATATCTAAGCTCCATGTCAAAACTGTTGGGTTCAGTTGAACCCCTAACTTATTATCTATGTCCGCCATCAGGTTCTAGGTAGGGAAAAGAACTTCTGATATAATGTTGAAGTCAATTCTACTTTTCATACATTTGGTTGAGACTGCTCTCACTGTTTTTTGTGCTTCTAGGAAAATAAACTATCCAACGTTACTACCTTATTCGAAAGAATTTTGAATGCGAACTCATTGAGTTCAAATTCTGAATCCACCTCCGCAAGAAGTAACATTTAACAAAGGCTATTTGCACCTTTGACTACTTGGCCTAGCTCAGGAAACAGGGCAATTTGCCAAATTTCAATTAATCTAAAAACACAAAATCAACTATGAAAAATAATAATTGAGTTTTGAATTAGACAAACCTTTTCAGCAACAGCAAAAGCAGCCTGAACTGGTGTCATTCCTTGAAATGGTAACAAAGCTGTTGTGAGTTCCCACAACACAATCCCGAAACTGTAAACATCAACTTTCCGCGTATAAGGTTTCTCCTTGATCATCTCCGGTGCCATCCATCGATACGTTCCCATATTACCTTTAGCCTCTCTGCATTGTGTTTCAAGACACGACGTGCCAAAATCCGCGACCTTAACGCGCATCTCATCATTTAAGAGTAAATTACTCGATTTCAAGTCTCTATGGATCACCCCTTGTGAATGAAGATACTCCATTCCTCGCGATATATCGAGGGCTAACCTCAGAATTGTTTCTGTTGAGAGTGAGTATGGCTCTTTCTTGTTGAGGTACATCCTTAGAGTTCCTTGTGACATGTACTCTGTGATGATACAGTACACAGGAGGTTTCTTACACGCGGCGATGAACTGTAAGATAAACAAGAGATGTTTTAGTAAGAAAAATTGGACTCATTGGCAAGCATTTATAAGTAGCTATGTTGCTCGGATCCTCTAAAAATGATAGCTTTTGGATGATCCGACACAAGACACACACTGACTGGCAATATTTTTGAAGAGTCCGTGCAACATAGATTAGTAGGGTAGGTATTAATTTGTTGAAGCTGCATCAACTTTATTAAATTTCATATTGAATAAAATTACTTAGTGATAATGTTCTCTGTGAACTTTCTACAAACAGGTCTTGAGCTACTTCTCTGAAGCTGAACAGGAAAAATATAAAAAATAAGGAAAATCATGTTCCTTTATACTTGGAAACCAAGAAGTATATTAAGTGTGAATGTACCAAGTGCTATAAAGAAACTTTAAACTGTAACAAAAAAAGCATACTCCAAAAACACACTCAAATTTGGCCTCAGCCGACAAGTGAACCTCGTTTCCATTGTGTCAGTTTAACAATCCAACTTACAAAATGATCAATAGACACCTCAACATCGGGTGTATACGAGACAGTGGGGACGAGTTGGAGTGTATAATTACAAGTTGAGGTGTCTAGATCCGCATTCTCAAAATTGGAGTGTTTATTTATCAACTGAGGTCAAATTTGAATGTGTATTTATGTATTATGCCAAAAATAAAATGCTTCAATTCAACTATGACTTTTCATAAATAATCATCTAAAACCCTTTACTTGTGAATTTATAGGTTCTGATTCTGCTTTTTCAACCAAAAGACCACAATTAACTGTTATACTCCCCTGTTTGGCATCTCCTTTTTACTATGTTACAAAAAAGATAAATGCATATCTATATTTAGAAACAATTTAACTTTAAACTTTTCATTTTACTTTAAATGAGAAGCTTTGATTTTGAAACCCCCCTCCCCCCTCCCCCCTCCCCCCCCAAAAAAAAGAAGCTTTTATAGTGACACAAATGTTATGGAATGTTCAACAAGTTTCAAAGTCTTAAAGCTATACAAATCCTATTTAAGATAGCAAAGTCTTATATCTATAGAAACGTTATTATGGACATACAAATATGATGACATATATAAGACCACAAGTTCCAAAATGCGTACAGCCATGCAAATGTCACGATACATTTTAGACCACATATTTCAGAAGTCTAATTATTATGACATATTTAAGATTACAAGTTTCAGAACTCTTACGACCACACAAATGTTATGACATATTAGTTTCAAAAATCTTACATCCACACAAATATTACAACATGCTTTAGCCCACAAGTTACAAGACTCTTCCTTCTACCTAAAACTCTATATCGACTCAAACTATGTCACATAGATTGGAACAGAGAATATAAGTAGAGAAAAATTTGACCTGAACTATATTGGGATGATAGAGTCTAGAAAGCAAAGCAACTTCAGACTTGAACTGTTGTTCAAGCTTAGCTCTAGTCTCCTCCTTATGAGTTGGAATCCTCACCATTTTCACAGCAACTGCTCTCTGCTTATAAATACCTCTATAAATTCTGCTATGAGCACCAGAAGCAAATTTATTACCAATAAAAAGCTGAGATAAATCAGCTGTCCATTCTTCTTTTTGATCCTCTTTTGAAGTTTCCCAAGTCTCAAAATTATCAGATTCCAATATCATTGACCATGATTCCAAACTATCAAATCTCTTCTTCTCCATTGTTTCTATATTAGCTGAATTCCACTGTGTTCTTGATGAGGAGGAAGGAACAGATAACGGTTTGCTCCTCGATCTTCGCAGCTTAAATGGATTGAAACAAGAAGTAGCCATTGAAAAGCTGAAATAGAAACCAATTCTTGGTTAAAGATCAAATCTTTTTCAGCCTAAAAAGATGTTGGAAAGTTTTAACAAGAAGTGGACATTGAAATAGAAACCATTTTTTTGGTTAAAGATTATATCTTTTTCCCTTGTTTCAACCTAAAAGGAAGTTGAAAAGTGTTAACAAGAAATAGCCATAAAAATGGAAACCAAATGTTGGTTAAAGATCAAATCTTTTTCAAGATGTTGGAAAGTGTTGACATAAACCAAATATTGGGTAAAGATCAAATCTTTTTCACACTTTTAGCCAAAAAAAAAAAAGATGTTGGAAATTTCCACAATAGAGATACTTTCAAAGGGTATTTTGTGTTTTTGGATTTCAAGAAATGCATGAACTAATTCAAGAAACATGGATTTCAAAAGGTACAAGTTAAAAAGAAGTGAACTTTCTATCAAAAAAGAAAGAAATATGAGTTAATCTCAAAAGAAGAAAAAACCCCATCAAAACTTTCTACAAGTTACAAGAAACAACTAAAGAAAAAAAAAAATTTGGTTAAAAAAATCAAATATTTTTCACTTGAAAAGTGTCAAGATAGAAACTTTCTCAAATGGTGTTTTTCTTCTAGATGTTTGCATTGATTTCAAGAAATGCATGAAGAGATTCAAGAAACATGGATTCCAAAGGGAAAAAAAGTTTAAAAGAAATGAACTTTATCAAATGAAAGATGAACAAAATGGTTGATCTCCAAAGAAGAAGAAAGAAGAAGGCTCATGAAAATGCAATAAAAAAAAAGCAGAGAGTTTTTTCAGGGGTGTCTCGTGAATGTATTTGAAAGAGGAAATTAAAAAGCTTTTTGTATGTAAAATCTAACACTTTCTCTTGTTTTCCTTTGCATCTATCAATCAATGTTTAAAAGTTGGCAAGTGGCCACATTGTCAAAAAGCTTTATAAATTATCACTTCTTTTTTTGGAAAATTTTGTGAATTTTCAATTCAACAACAATAACATACTCAATGTAACCACATGTGAAGTCTGAGAAGAATAATATACAGTAATATACTCAGTATAATTAGATGAGTGAAATCTAATGAGGATAATATGTATGCATACCTTACATCTTTACCCTTACCTTTTGTGGAGTGGAGAGGTTGTGTAAATCACAAAAGTGGGGTTTGGAATTTCAATTCTCAAATTATTAATCAAAATTAAAAGTGTTTTTAGATTAATAATATTGTTGAAAATTATACCCTTGAGAATTGTGGTGGCATGAATATGATTCTTCCTCCTTAACCAGAATTATGGAGTTCGAACCTTAGGTACATGAAAAATTGTGGTAGGTACGTAGTGCTTCCACTTTAATAACTCTTACATGGCGAGAATATGAAATAGTCGCGATCCAAATGTGAATAGCTAACCCAAAATTATATATCAATGTTACAACATTTTGAAGCAAGATTTGTTTGTTTTTATTAAGATTAAAACGATTTGATCTAAATTTACATTTGAATATACATATACTATTATATTTTTAAATACTTATTTTGAATTATTCATCCTATGTGTTAGCATTCCATCTCTTTCTTTAATTTCCTTCATGTCTACATTACATCTCATTATTATTTTTTTGTAGTATAATACACTACACAATAATTGGTGACAAATGGATGGAAAATTTTTCAAGAACTATTTGTATATGGTATCAGCAATTTATTATTGGCATTTCAACACTTTCTATAATTTCAAGGATAAGAGAAGCCTTAATAGGCTATCCTTTAATAAAAAGTTCATTATTCTTGTTAATATTATATTGTTTGATTGGCAAAAAACTGAATCAAGACATAGCTAGGAGATCCTTAATTAGCTAAAGGAATCAAAGTATAGCCTCATGTGTCTTCTATTTGCTTGTGAGACAAGTCTACTATTCCAAAATAATTCTATAAGATTGGAATTGTTTCAAGTAGGATATCTTCCTATTCAAGATAGGATAAGACCATATTCTCACGAACGGTAATTTGACTGATGATGAAGAAAGAGAATGTTCAATAGATTTAGCCATATCTATATCCGAAGCTACTATATCAATGGTTTTGCCATCACGCTGTAAAACGGGAGCTCTTGTGGAACCTCTAGTGAATAACACTCAAATCAAAGTACTCTAAGTCATATATAATTGTATTGTATAAGTCAACTATATGGTACAAATGTCAATTAAAAATAAACAATTAGTACTACATAAATCTCATAAATATTTCATTTAGTAAGATGGACAAATCTCATAAATATTTCAGCTTGGGTTACTTTAAATTTCAGTCTTTTAAGAACAACCAAAA
The DNA here is from genome assembly GCA_036553675.1 of Solanum okadae. Taxonomy (NCBI): domain Eukaryota; kingdom Viridiplantae; phylum Streptophyta; class Magnoliopsida; order Solanales; family Solanaceae; genus Solanum; species Solanum okadae. The sequence continues at coordinate 11,126,428 of CM071681.1, read as the reverse complement.
GATGGTCCACCAGGAAGATGATGGATCTGGAGTGACTTCAGGCCCAACATTTGAAAAAGATAAAACTGTTCTGGGCTTGGGAGGAAGCCCAAATAAACCTCAGTTGGTCATGTAATTAATTAGAAGATTTTCGCCGATTTATCTCTTTTTGGAATAACTGTTTAAGATATGATCTTCTTTTTATTTCTCTTATAACTCATGAACATGTTAGACTATGGTAAAAATATCTTTGTTGAACAATTCTAAACTTGTGAGAAAATGTTAGACCAACAACGTATTCACTATTCAGTGTGATATACCACAAGCGAGGTCTGAGGAAGATGGTGTGTATGTAAATCTTATTCCTAACTTGTGAAGATAATGAGATTGTTTCTGATAAACATTAGGCTCATGTAAATCATTTCAAAGTTGGTTTGAAGAAGAAAAATACACTAGTGAAAAAGTTATATAAAAAATAATGAAAAACGTTAGGCCACGCTCTAAAATTGTATAGTCTTAAACGACAATCTAATATTTCTTCTGTTCCAAAGGCTATATTGGCACAAGTTTTAGAAATAAGTAAAATATCTATGTGATAACCTAAAAAGAGACATTTACGCATTTCAAACATACCTACTTTATGTAGGTTTTTTTTTTCAAATGCAGCAAACTATTTACAAAATTTAATTGGCAATACCAAATTTATTTTCTCCTAATATGAAATGGATGAAAGAGCCCCACTAGTTTGAATTTTGAAATCACAATATTTCTCCTTGTACTTAATTTTGTTGACAAAACACCTCAAATGATTTGAAAATTAGACATCTATCAATTTTCATCATTCGTAGATGCTCGTGTTAATAAATAATAAATAGAAGTTTATACTTGGTGTGAGGGATAAGCATAAATAGTCCTGAAATAAAAAAATAGTCTTGGGATAAAATTTAGATGTCTTGTTTGGTTGACATGCTTGGGATAACTTATTCCACCAATTATAGCATAGTGATGGGATAAGTTATCCTATATATATACATGGTGGGATAAATTATCCCAGGATAACTAACCCCAGGATAGTTAATCCTGGGATAACTAGTTCCCAACCAAACGATCCCAAATGAGTTATTATCAACTGATTAATAAAGTAAGGGGTCGTTTGGTAGGGAGTATATTATGAGAAATAGTCCATGTATTCCTAACCTTACGGATGATGATATGTTGTTCCACTTCATGGATGGGCTGCAAAATTGGGCCAGGACGGAGTTGGAACGCCAACAAGTCAGGACTATCGATGCAGCCATCACGCAGGCCAAAGCTTTGACAGACTTTAGGCACGAAAATCCCGATAGAGCCAGAGGAGAAGAGATGAGAGGTAGTCATGACCATGGTGGGGGAGATCGTGGCAAAGTTGAGGAGCAGCGGCCACATCCCAAGAATCATGATACCCATAGGTCCGATGGCAAGAAGTTGGACGTCATGGTGACACAGAGAGAAAGGCAGAAACTGTCAAAAGAAGTAGTTGCTACATATGCGATGGGCCGCATGGCTATGCAAGGTGCCATGAACTGAAGAGCCTTGGTGCTATCCTGCGAGAGCGAAAGGAGAAGAACACATAGAAGCAAGGACAAGGCGTAAAGATGACACCGTTGGGTTTGATAAGACTATGCGGATCTATCAAGAAGCAACCAGGAAAGCCGAAAAAATATGGCGCGCAATATGTCGACATCACGATTAATGGAAAACCCGCTCGTGCGATGGTCGACACGAGTGCAAAATCCAATATAATGACCAAGACAACAACGATAAGGTTGGGGCTAAGTTACAGTCCAAGTGACGCCCAACTAAAGACAGTCAATGCACCACTGACTCCCGTGTGTAGAGTTGCGCATGGAGTAATCATCACGCTAGGTGAGTGGCAAGGTAAGACCAACTTCACTGTCACTCCTCTAGATCTTTTTGACATCATTCTAGGGCAGGAGTTCTTCCAAGAGTGCCACACGGTGATCGAACCTTACCTCCAACAACTTCTAGTCATGGAGCAAGAAGGGTCATGTATGGTGCCCTTGGTTAAGGTACCGAAGACGGAAGAACAAGTCCGTCTAACAACCATGCAGCTCGTAAGAGGCCCTAAAAAGAAGGAGTCAGCGTTTATAGACACCATTGCAAGTTTGAAAGAAGACAATGGTGCAAAAAGGTCCTTGCCACCCTGCATGAAGAAGGTTCTGGAAGAGAACAACGTTGTGATGCCGAAGAAGCCGCCAAGGCGCGTGCCCCACAAGAAGGAGGCAAATCATAAGACCGAGCTGAAAGAGATCAAGAAGCAGCTGAAAGGGTTGTACGAGGGCCATGATCGAGTTAATGGACTATTGGTCGCGCATACACGAGACTCGGATGCTTATGATGCGACGCGGTCGTCGCATCAATATGTAGGGGAGAGTGTCACACGTCCCGCTACTTCATAGTTCAAATTCGACACCAGAATAAGGGAGAAGAATCTAGAGTTGTGGGGAGGTTAGTGAAAGACTCTAGAACTCCCTAGAGAATTTCTAAGAAGGCTTTAGAAATTCCTAGGTCTTTCATTGGAAGACTCTAGAATACCTTAGATATTGTCTTGGAAAGCTTTGGAAAATCTTAGAATATGTAGAGAATTCTAGAAAGGGACCAAAGTGTAATTATCAGAGGGACGCGTAAAGTAAATTTTATTTGGACTTTAGCCCTTAGGTTGTAGTATAAATAGATGGGGCACTCATTTGTAAGACATCCAACAACTTGTAAGCAATCTTCCAAGCTTAATACAAAGCCTACTTCCAAAAGCTTTCTTGTTCTTTCTAAGTCTTTCTTTGCATTCTCTTAGCAATCTTAGTCTTAAAGGCTTACTTGAGCTTACGAGATCTTGAAAGAATAGTGAGTAAGTTATCAAGTGCCACACAGAGCTTTAGCAAAAATTCCAAGTCCATGACAGTAAAGACTTCATACAAATTTTCTTTGTCGAAAATCATATATAAAATATTAATATATTTTATCACATAGAATTTACTATAACAAAAATAACTTTTAGAGACAATAAATATGTATATTAATAAGAGCAACTTTCACATATAGCAAACACAAAAACCATATTTGTATGTTATAGCTATAGTTTGCATAATTGCGCTCCATAACAAACTTTATGTTTGCTATGACTATTTCGCTATACATATATACAAAAGAAGCAATTGTATAATCTGTTTCGGTATACATATACAAAAGAATCAATTGTATAATCTGTGTTTGTATAAAGCGATCAAGAGAGAAAGACAAAAAAAAACTGGGCAGGGGAAGATCGTATTTGTATAATCATAAGTGTATAGGACGAAAATATATGCATTTGTATTTGTATTTGTATATACAATTTTCTCTCGCTTTATACAAACACAAACGCAATGTATACATTTGTGTTTTATAAAGTGAGAGAGGCGAGTTAGAGCTGGGAGAGGGGAGAGAGAGAAACGAAAATATTTGTATATATACAATTTTCTCTTGCTTTATATAAACACAAACACATTTTATACATTTGTGTTTGTATAAAAGCGAGAGAGGTGAGCGATACTGCCCCAGCGTGAACGAGAGTGGCTAGCGAGATTCACCAAGGAGGAGAGGCGAAATAGCAACATATTGCTATGAGGTACAATTAAATCAAACTATGGTTATAACATTTAATTTGAATTAATAGTTTGTTATTATATACAATTTTCCCTATTAATAAAGAGTGTTAAATCCTTTACCAATACTAGTTAATTTATTAGATCCAATATTGCTGTAAGGTCATTTAAAACAAAAAAGCTAATTGACAATTGCCAGTAGCTAACAATTATCAATTGTCTATAATAAAATAATTCGTACCATACATAGCGTACAAAAATAGCTTTCATAAGCCTAAAGTTAGGTGTTTGTATAATATTCCTGCAGCTCAAGTTTCCCTACTATAGTTTTTTCCCCTTCATTCGAGATATGGTATCCGCATTAAAATTTGACTAAATTAAAATTTACACATTTAGAGCTCAATTTTTAGAACAACATCACTTCCAATATAATTTTTCTATTCCCATAAGTTTGAGTTTGAAATTTCTGATTAAGGATAAAAAAAAAATTTAAACCATTCCAACCACGACTCATGTTGATTCCTATGATTGTTGGTATTTTATTAAAATTGTTATAGTGTTGAAGCATATGATTAGCTATAAGTTATTTTAATAGAATGATTTGGTTGTTGCGATTTTTAAAGTTTAAAATTAGAAACCTTGCCCATGTTTAGTCAACAAATGCATTAATTTATGTCTACGTCAAATAACAACCTTGCTATTTTAAGAAACATTAAAATAAATAAAATACTTACCAAGATATAAATAATATGTCCCGTAAAAAATTACAAATTTTAATAAATAATTAGTAGAAAAAATTAACAAGTTATTTCATGTGTATAGTCACTTGAAAAGATTTTTTGAGTCCTTTGAACGTGGAATTTCTTTTTCAGTTTTTTTTTTATTTTTAAATATGTATATTATAGATTACTTAAAAGAAAAATTCTATTGGATATATATATAGAGCTCAAATTTAATATTAAAAAAGTAAAATTGATCGAAATCTAAGATTTTGTTTTTTATATCTATTTTTCGGAGTCGGTTAATTCGAATTTGCATAGGATGCCTCATTTTTATTCACGCATACATATTCCACTTCATTCCCTATATTAATAAGAGTTATATTTGTTCTCTTTCCAACCACAACGAAACATTTTCATCGTATGAGACTTTTCGAAATGTTTTATTATCAAACATCATCATAATTTTTTAGTTTACCTCTTAGAAAACAAATCACAATCCCTTTTTTTCTCAATATATAGTCTTTAATCGTCACTAATATTTTTTTAATACGTTGAATACTTGATCTATCCATACTTACTTTCATTATGTCAATTAATATTGTTGGAGGTATATCACTATATTAAGATGAATTCATTTTCAAAATACGAATCTAAAATCTCTAATTTAAAATGAAGAATATATATCACCTTATTATAACTTCTGGTGATAAATTCAAGATTATTTTCATTTGACCATTACATTATCAGGTTGGTATATAATTAGTATGATGTGATAATTGCAACATTTTGTCCCATATTAATTTGGAGTTTATTAAGCTTGAAAAAATGAATGTGTTTCATTAATTTGAGTCTAAATTGTGACAACAAAAGGTCAACCACCCTTTTGGACACAAGATTTGAAAGTGACTATTAAGTTTAACAAATCAAGAAGTTCAAATATCAATTATATATCTTCCATTCATTTGGTACCATCTAAATTTATAATCTAGATACCTTTAATGAATTTATTTTTAAAAATTAAGATATATGAATTTATATATGTAGTAATTATATATTGATAAATATTTACTCTAACTCTATATAATAGTCTAATAAAACTTTTTTTCTCCACATGTGTGTATAGACGTATTACGTATATAACAGATGTCAAGAAGAACAAAAGTCCTTGGACACATAATCGATCTTGATGTCCTTTCTTCGTAGATTATTAGCCTCAAATACTTATACCAAAAGGACATTGTGTAATTTGCATGAAATCTATTTTCCAACTTCTTCCTTATTCCCAAAATCCTATTTCTTTATTCTAATTCATTTTAAATCCACTCAAAATAGAATTTTCCAAAAATAGGATTTGCTTATTTCTCTCTCTCTCTCTCTCTCTCTATATATATATATATAATCTTTTTTCCCTCCCTTGAAAGGGTAAGACACATGGACTTGGTTCTATCAGTTCGTTATTATGAATAATTTCTACAATGGATAGGACCAATGACGTATACAATACTTGAATTTTTAATGTAAATGCTAAATAATTGATTCTCCTCCTTATTTTCTTTATTTATAACTTGATGAATACAAATATAGTACATAATCAAAATATATTAACAGAAAAACCTAATTTATAAGGGTGATATAAATTCTGTTTCAGGCTAGAATGGAATTAATAAAGTGAACGTAATATAAAGTATGAGAACTTAATTAAAACACAATTGTAACTAAAGATTGTTTTATAGTAATTATATTTTACAATAATATTTCACTATTCCAGCCAGGTTTTCTTTGTAAATGATTTTCATGTTATGTTTTATTATTTATTCTCTACAATAATATTTTATTGTAGCGGCTAAAATAATTTCAAACAAATAATATTGTTATAAAGAGGTTCGATTATATCATCGTTAAAATATAAGAAATTATTCACTAATCAAAATTTTATGAGTTCAAGCCTTGAATGTAGCCCCTAATGCTTGCATTAAGATAGATTATATAACACATATCTCTTAGAAAGACTCTTTCTGAATTTTATGTAAATACAAAATACTTGATGTACCATGTTATGCACTTTACTAACTAATCAAAATTCCAATAGTTAAACATACTTAGTATTTACTAAAAGTGTCTATTTATATTTATTTAATTAAAAACTTTGAATACTACTACTACTACTAATAATACGTAGGGGTACCTTGGCCCAAGTTATTCACATGATAATTCTAGGACATACAGATCCCCAATAGTTTTAGTATTTGCCACCGACACAAATAAAATAAAAAAATAAAATTTAATTATTTAAATTATAATTATCATAAAAAGCCAAAAAATTGATGGAGGAAACTGTCAAATCAAGATCTGCTGTCTAACGTCATTTTAAAAAAAACAATAATAATACTATTAACAACGTAAATAGAAAATGCTTAACAATATGGAATATGGATTATTGGAGGATGGTCCGTTCCCTTCATTCATAATTTAAAGTAACTTATGTGAGTGAAAAAAGTTAAATTTGGAACATAGATAGATGCTATAATATAATTGAATTTTAATAGCAAAGTTAATTATTTAAATTTCACTTTATTATTGAGGATCGATTCTCACTTTGTAATCTTTTATCAAGCCTCAATATCAATCTTAAACACTAAATAAATAAAAATATAATTACAAATAACACAAGTTGATAATAATTCATACAATAAAGCAAATGAATAAAACTAAACTAGAGAAAATGAATATCATCTCTTATATTTTTGTATTTATGTATATTCCTTCTCTTTTTTCTATATTTTATCTTAATTGTATCGTTGAGCGAACAAAAATACCAACACTAAATACAATAGCACGACAACCAAATTTTACTACAAATTATAAATAATAATAAAAATTTCGCTGTAATTTATAATATGGAACCAAACTATATTTATTTTTGAAATTTGCCTTTTTACTTCTATTTTTGCGTCATGAACGTTACATTCATTGCATTCTTTATTTAACTGAAGAACATAATAATGTAATAGTAGTAGTAGTGATAAATTTAATTTAATTTTTATTTGATGTTCGACAATTATATTAAAATTTGATTATAAATTCATACATTAACACGATTTAACAATATTTTTTCCGGAGATAAAAACATGGAGCGCGTAATACAGCGACACAACAAAGGAGTAGAAAGACAGCTCACGTTGTACTGAAAATTAATAGACAGGGGACAGAAACGTCATTATCATAATCTTGAGGTCCTTTTTCGTCTTTTCACACTTCCATAACCTTCATTTCCATCACCATTTTCACTCTCACTCTAAAACACTCTGCTTCTGCAACTTCACACTCTCACACACACACACTTTCTCTCTCTAAAAAATGGGTTCTCGAACCGGGTCACACCAGCTAAGCAATGGGTTGATAGTCTCGGGTCGACCCGAACAGCTCAAGGAACGTCAGCCCACAATGGGTTCCCGCGCAGTGCCGTACACCGGCGGTGATATCAAGAAGTCCGGTGAGCTTGGGAAAATGTACGGTGTTGGGGACTACCCGGGCCCACCACCAATTTTGAAACCTTCGTCAAGGGGATCATCTGCTTCACAGCATAACAGTGGATCCGTGAGATCCGGTCCGAATTCCGGTCCGGTTGGGCATAAACTCACTAACTCCGGTTCTATACCGAAGAAATCATCTGGGTCTTTCTCCGGTCAGCTTATGACTCCGATTCAACCTACTGGTCTGATTACTTCCGGTCCGTTGAGTTCAAACACTGGTCGGCGGTCGGGTCAGCTTGAACCGGCTGCTTCGTTTAAGAAAGTTGTGTATGGTTCGTCGGTGACGAGCTTAAATGATGAGATAAAGCTGGGTTTTAAGGTTTCAAAAGTGGTAATGTGGGTGTTTCTGGTGGTCGTGTTGATGGGTTTAGTAGTGGGTGCATTTCTGATGGTGGCGGTGAAAAAGGCGGTAATTCTTGTTGCAGTAGCTGGAGTTTTAGCTCCATTGGTGGTGATTTTACTGTGGAATTTTGCGTATAAAGAACGAGGATTGTTGGGTTATCTGAAGAGATATCCTGATGCTGAGCTTAGAGGTGCCATTGATGGACAATTTGTCAAGGTCACTGGGGTAATTTCACATCCATATTCTAGCTTTGCTTATATTAGTTCTCAATTTGCTTCCTTCTGGTTTTAACTGGACTCGGAGCTTAAGAAAGTAAATGATTTTTGAATCTCGTGGTCATTTATTGAAATGTCCTTTTAATCTTGTGTGGCCTTAAACATAAAGTTGAAATTAAAGAACAAGGAGTATTGAGTATGATTTGGTGAGGTTGATGTGTCTAATTCTTGTCTTTAGTTATGGTTTTGTCATTAGGTGGTAGTTGATAACTTAATTGTAGTTGATTTAGCAGGGACATAACTAATGCTAGTTTTGAGATTTACCATTTTGTCCTTGGAGGTATAGATTAGTAAAGATTGCTTATTTATGTTCTGGAATGAGATTCTATATGTGAGGATCTTTATTGTTCTTTCATTTTGAGTTGGAAAGAAATATATGTTCATATTGGTTTAGTTAGAAGTAACCAAGATTCTGCTTAAGTGTGGGTTAAAGCATATAACTTTATCCGTGGTTGCAGAAGTATAGATACTCTAAACAGTTTCTAGGTTCTTGATGGGGCAGATTTGTTGTAGGAATGTCAGAGGGGATAGTGTCATGACACAAACCTATGGGATCCGTGACAGGCACCTGGTCACTACCCTTGCCAAGCCAACCTGGCTTATTGACATTCCAAGGCAATAAACCGTAGTTAAAATACCGATAGAATCCATAAGATAGAGTAAACTAGCTAAATAAATCCCATGGTACACTGATATAATCCAAAGTACTAGTTTGGACACAACTTGTTGACATAAATGAAACAAAAATAGAAAGTAAGCAGAGCCGCCACAGTAGAAGAGTGGATGGTTCATCTCTGTGTGGAAACTCGATGTAATCTACTAGCCACACTGCTCACTAATGTTAGGCATCCAATCTGCATTTTATGCAATTTTTGGTCGTAAGATATTTTAAATAGTTTTCAAATTTAAGGAAAACTGAAATACATTGAGTTAGTGACGAAAGAGTATTTAAATATATGTAAGGTTAGATTTTTTTTTTTGATGTGCAATAAAATTCGTCTGGGACCAACCGCAGTCTTCGAAACTCGAGGTTAATGAGCTTCCCCCTCTTACCTTCTCTTCTTAAATATCAGGTTTAGTTGGCATGAAGCAAGGCTCGAACATGTGACTGAAGTCACAAGTTTCTCAACCTTCCCCACTTGAACTAAGCTCTGGGAGCTATGATTGAAGGCTCTTTTAAATGTGAAATACTTTAGTAGGACAACTCTGTAATTAGTAGAGGTGTGTAGAAACTGACCCGGACACCATAGTTTATAAAAAGATCCATTTTAGTAGGATAGTTTAGGTCAAGGTGAAAAGTAAATCCTCATGGTTGGTATCCTTTTTTTTTTGAAAATGGCAAAAGTATTATAAGTAAAGGTACAAAAGTACAGGACTTTATAAAGACCAAAAGATACTAAGCTACATCAAATATGCTCACTACTTCCTTCCTCCAAACATTTCTAGAAAATCCATGTACTGTTCCATACCCATAATTTGCCTACTTTTACACCCGAAAACAGACCATGAGATTGTTCTTGATTCTAGAAATACGACATTTTTGGCCTTCAGAACAAGCTCTATCCTTTCCGATTATAGAGAAATGCATAAAGGAACAGGTGAAACATATCTGTTTCAGATCCTTCTTAAATTCCTGTCCCTGCCAGCAATCTAGCAAACCCCTACTGCATGCTATTAAGCATTTTACAGGAATACCGCTTGAAAAGGAAATTCTTTTACTGGTGTATGTTTGAAAGGTTCATGAACCTTAAGCACTCCTAAATAGAAAGTAGAACGATGAATCTGGGTTTAAATTGTATTTATGTATCCGCTGAGGGTCTTTTGTTTGGTGATAAGAGCAAAATACGTGATGTGTCAGTTAGGAGTACGTCACGAGTTTGAATCCTGTTGGTGAACTAAAATCTTGGTATTTAAATGGAGAAGGGTAGAGGGACAAGTCCATTATTTATCAAGTATCAAACCTTGTGTCGACTCTCCCTTGGAAATTTCTCAGTTATAAATCAGTTTGCAGGAGTCCATCTTTAAGGTTCCATGGTAATCATCCTTCTCAGACTGCAAGAGTACTTAGAATATGGTGGTTATTGGTTAACCTGTGCGATTGAATGTCTACTTCTATCACCCAAAATGAATTTTATATTCCTCCTTAAAAATTACTCTCAAGTTCAGAAATTGGCATATGAGGTGGGTACTGCATATTTGGCTGGACACTAGACAGAATTACTTGCACATTTTCTGATTAAAAAGATATTCTCACATTTGAGAGCCTTTGAAGGAGAATTCTACAGAGATTAGCTCACATTTTTTTTTCCACAGTTATTAATGATTGTTTTGAATTTTCATAGCATACTATTAGGGTGTAGTCAGATATCCAATTCTACATTGAATTCCGAGAACAATATGAAGGGTATAATATATTGTTTTGTGTAGGTTGTCACTTGTGGAAGTATCCCACTTGAAACTTCTTTTCAGCGGACAGCAAGATGTGTATATGCTTCAACAGAACTGGACGAGTACAAAGGTTGGGGTGGAAAATCAGCAAATCCTAGCCACCGTTGCTTCTCATGGGGACGCAGGCATTCAGAGGTTAGTTTTGCATATATTAACGATTGCATTTATAGGTTTATTTGGCAGACTGAATTGGTGTTTTATTACAAGTATCATATTATTCTTTTATAACACAGTTGCAAAGATATACTTGCTGGGTCCTTGTATCAATATATCCCCCATGAGAAGTTTTGTAATGCTTCCAAGTGACTGCCATAGTATTATAGTTTTATTATGTAGGAACTTGAATAAAGTTATATCAACTTGATGAACTGAAAGATTGAGAGCCAGGGCATGTGGGGAGCCCATAGACTGTTGCTGTTCAAGGTTGAACAATCGGGAGTTGTTTGGTGGAGTGTATAAGAATAGTTTGGAGTAGGGTATATTAGTAATGCTGATATTATTTCTTATACCTTTTTTTGGTTTGATGTATTAAAAATAACATGCATTGCATAATTTTTTAAATATAAGTTGTTTGTTTACAAAAATACCCCCACAAAATACAGTGGAAAGGATGTGTAAAAGGTTTTGAGGGGCAATTGTATCTTTTAACCATGCTAATGCAGGCGCTAAAAATTCTAATATCATGGTTGTCATGCATTAGTTATACATAGTATAATACAAAATAGAGAGGTTGAAAAAGTGTACCAAACAAGATATTAGTAATACACAAAGCTAATGCATGTATTATTTTTTCTAATATATCCTACCAAATGACTCCTTAGTGCTACATGTTAACCCTTGCAAGTTCATAGAATGTCAAAAGGCCTGCCACGGGTTATCACTGTTCAAGGTTGAACAAATTTACATGACATGCCAACACCCTCAAGTTTGTATAATGTCAACAGGTCTCCTGATCAACATCATATGCTAAGTTGCTAACAACTGGACTTATTCAATATCAGTAACTTCATCATATGCTAAATTCCTGACTGGCTTTAGCTGGTTAGCTTTTGCATGGTTGTTGACTTTGTGTTGCTGCAGTATTAGTGATAGTAAATTCTTCTGATGCTGTCTGAACACCCAAGACATAGATGCTTCTTGCCAACTGGGTTTCTGTATTGGCCCCAACTCCAAATATTTCATCCAAAACTCCTATCAGAAATTCATGGGTTGTTTTTACCTTTTGATAACAGAAACATGTGGCTGATTTCTACATCTCGGACTTCCAGTCTGGATTAAGAGCTATAGTGAAGGCAGGTTACGGAGCAAAAGTTGTCCCATTTGTCAAGCCAACTACAGTCATTGATGTAACAAAGAATAACAAAGAGTTGTCTCCCAACTTCCTGCGCTGGCTTGCTGATCGGAGCCTCTCAAGTGATGACCGCATAATGCGCCTCAAAGAAGGGTAAGTTGTGGATTGTGGGTTTATCTCAGCAATTTCACGAATTTGATAGATCATAGTTACGTGCCTTCATTATAAATTTGTGACAACTTTCTGAGACTTAGCTGATTCTTTACGGTTGCTCCTAATGACAGTTACATCAAAGAAGGAAGCACCGTAAGTGTAATGGGGCTTGTAAGGCGCCATGAGAACGTCCTAATGATTGTTCCACCAGTAGACCCTGTTTCAACAGGTTGTCAATGGACCCGTTGTCTTCTCCCTACTTACATCGAAGGTCTCATCTTGACATGTGACGACAGTCAAAATGCTGATGTGATCCCTGTATAAGTTTGCTCATATAGTTTCAATTTTGATTTCTGATAAGTCATGGCGAAAGATTTGAGCAGATGGCAACGCGAGGACAACTTAGCCTCGGTTATGCCCCTGATAATCCCCATAGGGAACATGAGCAGAGAAACACTGAAGATTGTAGATGTCTAAAGTTTATCTTCCCAAGTTTTAGCTGATATCCGGAAGGATGAGGAGGATAAAAGCGTGCTATATCTTAAGCAGCTACGCGTGTTGTATTGTGCTAATCTCTATCTGGTGTGATTTCAGCTACTTACTTTATTATGTATATAAAACTATCAAGGTGTTTATATATGTTCATATCTTTGTTCAGCTTTCATTTCATATGCACATTTGCCTGTGGGATTCTCTGTAGAATAAGTAGTTTCCATATCAGTGTAATGATTCAGCTTCTCTTATAATTGTATAAGTAATACTATTACTATTTCATTAATTCCTAATATCTACTATCACCAGCTATTAATGAAAAGTTTATTTCTCACATTTTCTTATACTTGACCCGAGGGACTATCAGAAACAACCTCCTTATTATAAGGTTGGGGTAAGACTGTAAACTTATCATTTGGATACAGTGGTGAACTGATAAGGATACATGTGAACAAGCCAATGCTTAGATATTTATGGTCCTAATAGATGCATCTTCGAGAGGGTAATATGTGCTTATTATCATCTTGCAACCTGACGTTTGCAAAACTATTGGCAAAAATAATAGGCAAAAGGGTCTAGTGGACCCTTGTACTTGTATCAGTTAGTATTGTGAATCCTTTTACTTATCCTTTTGTCATCTGAACTCTTAAATTCAATTAAAATGAGACTTTTAAATCCCTTCAGCTATGTGTGTAGCTCACTCTCCCTTGCATAAATGACATGTCATATCCATGTCATATATTAATGACATGTCATAATTTTCTTCATAAATATTTTTTTAATTATTAATAAAAAATATTAAACAAAAGACAATCAATAAATTTTTTATTTTACCAAATAAAATAAAGTTTTTGTTTCTCTCACCATTCCTCCACCTCCCCTAACCTTCAATCATTGTCAACACAGTCGAATGACACGGCGACTCGCCCTTGTTCTGTCTCATCGCTAGTTAGTGCTTGCGTTCAGCATCTCAATCTCCATATCCCTTGTTCTTTTCTTCTTCAATTTTTTTTCAGACCAAAAAGAGACATCACTTTATTTGAAGAGATTAAACAGAAATAGAACAACTTTGCGAAAAATAGACTGGGGCATTTTTGGGGTCTTCGTAGAAGAAAAAAGAAAAAGAAAAGTACGCATAGTCAAAATAAATCTCAACGCATTGTTAGATCTGTAGAAAGGTGATTGCGATCATGAGAAATCAAGCAAGTTTCTGTGACTTGAAGGGAAACCAAGCAAGATATGGCAACCATTGTTAGATCCGCAGGAAGATGATTGTAAAATTCATCCATGAATCAATTTGCAGGAAAATTAAGAAAACAACTTCAGCACATTTCCCCTAAAAATGATTATATTCAAAAGGTAAAATCCTCAAAAGTCAAGACCCCTAAATTTGATATTGAAAGGCTGATGAGGTTTATGATGACACCTTTAAAATTTGCATCTAATTCTTTGTCTTCAAGACAATGATGGGGTTGGGGACGTTTTCTTTTTCTTTTTATTATTTAATATTTTTTAAAGCAAATTCATTGCTTCCACTTGCTTTTATATGTGTGATAGCACGCGCCATATCTTACTCAGCAAAACAAATGCCACATAAGCTTGGTCAACGGTCAAAGGGGTTTAAAAATCTCATTTTAATTAAGTTTAAGGGTTCAAATGACAAATAATTAACTAGAATCATTCACAATACAAATTGAAACAAGTACAAGTGTCCAGCAGACCATTTTGCCAAAATAATATAAACAAGAGCACACTTTCCAAACTTCTAAGGCTATTCACCTTGATAATGCTAGAGAATTTTCATCTCAAACTTCTGTTGATTATTTTTATCTATCAGTTGAGATAAAAGTTGAACATCTTGTAGCTAATTTGCTCTCAAGGTGAATAGAGCTAAAAGAAAGAAGTTGTACAAAAAGTAAGGAATAAGGTAATGGAACTCCGGTGTAACGACAGGCAGAGAGCAGTGTCTTATTGGTCTGATTCATGCTTCCCCTTGGTATCGCATAACATCATAAGCATGTCCCTCCTAGGCTGATGCAAGTGAGCTAAAACCAGAAGGAGAGGCACTGCAATAGAGAAGTTAAAGTCTGGAAGGCATTCCTCCAGCAACAACCAGAGTTTCTCCAGTTACATAAGAAGCATCATCAGAAGCCAAATAAGCAACAGCAGCCGCCATATCTTTTGTTGTTCCAAGCCTATTGAGTAATGTCTTACCCTCAATATCTCTCCTCTAAACACAATCAGCAACTAGTTAGTAAGTAAATAGCGAATATTCGCAAGAGATTTAATTTAATAAGAACTTACCACTTGTTCATTACTTGTGATGAAATCAGTAAAATGTGTAGGTACAAAACCCGGTGCTACACAGTTTACACGAGTATCTGGACTCATTTCAGCTGCAAGAGCCTGGCTTTCCAAATAAGACAATAAGAAGAAAGCAGTAATAGGTATGATATATATACTCCATAGATTAGTTACTCACTCATGTGCCAAGTTAAACAATATTAGTACCTTGGTAAGTCCGAGTAGTGCAGTTTTTGTTACCCCATACATACCCATTGAAGCTGGTGGGGAGTAACCAGAAATTGAGGAAATCAGAACAACTGATGAACCCTTGTTAAGGTATGGAGCTGCATCCTATAAACAGATGAGCGCAATAGCAGAACATGATCAGGAATTCGAGAATTTGGAGTATATATATGGAAATATGTGAATACTAATAGTCAATGTATGTATGCTCCACACCACACAACTTACTTGTAGTAATAGTATAGCGGCCTTGACATTGATATCCCACAGCTTGTCAATGACTGATGCTTTAGTTTCTAATATTGCATCTACTGAAGGACTGACAGCGGCATTTGACACAACCACGTCTAGTTTCCCATATTTCTTAAAAATTACAAACGAAGTACTCCAGTAAGCATTGATTGACTTGTCATTGAAAAACCATTCCCAAGCATCATTTCAATTCAATTCATACCTGAATGGTCTTGTCTATCAAATTCTTCCTCTGTTGTGCATTTGAGACATGACATACTAATCCCAACACTTCAATTCCTCCATCTCTCAGTTTCTTTATTGCTTCATCTACATTTTCCTATAGACAATACCTAAAGTCAAAACCTCAATATGAAGAGATTAAACAATACACATACATATACAGAAAAAAAAAAAAAACCTGTTTGCGAGAGGAGATAACAACAGAAGCACCTTCAAATCCAAGTCTCTGAGCTATGCTAAATCCAATACCTTGTGTAGAGGCTGTTACAATCACCACTTTCCCTTCAAATCTTTTCCCAATTTTCTCCATTTTTATCTAAGTTTTGTGATAAGAGAGAAATATGAGACTTACTTCTTCTTCTTCTTGGATAGACGATGACCATGTTGTGAATTTAATACAAATAATCAAATCACCGATGTCAACATTAATTTGCCGGAAAAATATGTCATGATTCATGACAGGCTGTTTAAAGGTCGGTCTGCCAAAAAAGTCATTGGTATAAAATTATCCTTTTTCTATCTTTCAGGCCTAAAATATCTTTGCCATCTACCTTTTTGCCCTCATCACTAATTCATAACCAGTGGTGAAATGTGGAGAGGGCCATGGTATGTACCCGAACTCAGAGTCTTAAATCTCAGGAACAATAGTCTTACGGAGGGAATATGACACAAAAATGTGTCTGGGAATAGAGTCAGTACTCAGTGGCAACATTCCAAAGGAGGTCTGTAATCTGAGCCAACTTGCAAACGATGACGACGTTGTGAATTTAATATTAATAATCAAATCATAAAAATCACCAAAAAAGTCAACATTAATTAGGCGGAAAAATGTGGGGTGTTCGTGGTTCGGTTTGAATCGATTATTGATTAAAATCAAAATCAAACCAATCTAGTTGATTTTTAAAATCAAACCAAACCAAACTAAACGGAAAAAAATAACCGTCGGTTTGGTTCAATTTTTCTGGTTTATTCGGTTTGAAAGTAATATTTTTTTCGGGACTTACTTATCTTGATAGACACAAACACCTAGTACATGAACAATCCACAAAAAACTATTGTCGGTTTAATTAAGCAATACTAACTTATCGGTTAGCAAGATAGGTAAAGACAAATGAATTTTGATAGACTTGGACTTAGGATTGTTATAGTTGGACTAAAGTGTTGCGCTTGAGAAAATTGTAAAGTTAAAGATTTCAGTTAATTTTTTTTTTTTTAGATTTCAGTTAATTAAAATGTAACAAAATATTATATTATTTATGAATAATTTATAAATAATTATAAAATTTACTCCCTCTGTCCCAATTTATGTGGCACTTTTCGTTTTTCGAGAGTCAAACAGTTTAAGTTTGACCGGAATTTGCGCATTGAATCTTTGATTTTTTTGAAATGAAATTTATATATTTGTAAACTACGTAAAAAGTACTATAAGTCACAATAATTGATAATTCAAAATGCTTAAACGATCTATGAACAATTTACGATCAAAGTTAGACTTGTTTGAATCTCGAAATCCGAAAAGTGCCACATAAAATGGGACGGAGGGAGTATATCTAATTTTGTCGCTTCGATTTGGTTATTTTTACAGTTGTTTTTTAGTAAAACCAAAATCAAACCAAATGGTATTGATTTTCAAAAGTTTAAACCCAAACCAACTATCAATTTTTTAAATCGATTTGGTTCAGATTGCGGTTCGATTCGATTTTTTAACTATAACTATGAACAACCCTATGAGTCATGACTTAGCTCAAAGGCTATTTAATAGTCGGTCCGCCAAAAAAGTCATTTTAACTGATCATCATATCATATATTAGTACAAGTGGGAAGCTCCAAAGTAAAAAGTTGAATTATCATTTTGTCTTTTTACTAAATATAAATTTGATTAATTATTTAATTAAATACGAATATTTTAATTACATAATGGTAGAATTTAAGTCCTTAAGCCCTTTTAATAATTAAATTATTATTTCCTTGATAAATGAGTACATTGATATTGCTTTTAATTATAATCATAATTTATATAACAGAATAATTTGAAAAGTTATGATTGATAAAACAATGTATATATCATCATCATCATCATTTATCATATATACTACTAAAAGTGGGAAACTCCAAAGTGCAGAGTTGAGTTATCATTTTATCCCTACATTCAATCATAATATTATAAAATATTTAATAAATGAAATATTAAGTAGCTAATCATATTATATTATACTAATTACTAAAAATAAGAAGGTGTTAAATTAATATAATGAGTAATTCACTTTTAAAAAACAATGCATTAATTTTCTTAGTTACTCTCAAAATGTTAAGAATCTAAAAGGTCACTTTGTATGGTTCAATGATATGGACTAGATTCAAATGGAGGTATAATGTATTCTTTCAAAATCAATGCATTGATTTCCTTAATTAATTTGAAAAAATGGATAAGTAATTTGAGAAGTTACCTTTCATGTATAATTATAGATCAGATTCATATGCTGCAGTATAAAATGTATTTGAACAATCATTTCCTAAAGTTATTTAGAAGCTAATGTATAATGCAATGAAGTCATAGAGATTTGTAAGAATTACCTGGCACAATAATTTTATGGGTTACACAAAAGTTTAAGGAAAAATGCAAGCCACCCTTATTAGAAAATGAATCTATTTAGTTATATTTATTGTTATAACAAAGAACAATATTATCAGAAATTGATATGAGATGAAGTTGAAAGGATCATTCTTGACCCATCTGTTTTATCGGGGAGTTAGGTATAAGGTCGAGAGGGTTCATTCAAACCATTTTTGACGGAAAATTACACTATTTATACATATTGTTTAAATAGTTTTTATGTATATATAATAGATGTTGAACTTTTGTTTGTTTAGTTCTTCATATTTTGAACCCCTTTTAGTGAAAATCGTAGTTCTGCCACTGTTTTATTTAATAATATGTTTTCCTCACTGTTGATTCTATTATTAATGTCTTAAAATCATTCAATTTTGTACTAAATGACTATGGTTCATGTTGACTATTTGTTGCAATTTAGTGATTTTTTACGCATAAATTTATGCTCAATATTGAAAATGTCGTGAATCAATCCTTGCTTGGATATACGTGCGTTGCACGTACTCAGATACTAGTTTCTCAAAAATCACTTGACTAACACATAACTACAAAAAAAAAAAAAATGCATAGAGGGACGGTCAACCATATATGTTTCAGATCCTTTTTAAATTCCTGTCCCTGCCAGCACTCTAAGCAAACCCCTAATGCATGCTCTTAAGCATTTTACAAGGAATACCACAGATATTTTGGCTGTATTACTAAAGTGGCAAATTCTTTTACTGTTGTATATTTGAGATTGATGAAGCTTAAGCACTCCTAAATAGAAAAGTAGAATGATTAATCTGGGTTTAAATTGCATTGCTGAGGGCCTTTTGTTTAGTGATAAGAGCACAATACGTGATGTGTATGTCATGAGTAACCTAAAATCTTGGTATTTAAATGGAGTAGGGTAGAGGGCGGGGTAAGTCCATTATTTACCAAGGCATGTGGGACAGTGGGAGCCCTTAGACTGTTACTGTTCAAGATTGAACAATTAGGAGTCCTTTTGGTGGAGTGTATAAGAATAGTGTGTATTAGTGATGTTGGTATTAGTTAATGTTGAGACTATTCTTATGCATAGTTTGGGTTGATGTAACAGACATTGCATAATTTCTAAAAAGATTTGCTTGTTTACAAAAATTCACTCCAAAAAATACGTTGGAAAGGATGTGTTAAAAGGTTTTGAGGGGCAGTTGTCTTTAACCATGCTAATGCAGGCATTAAAAATCCTAATATCATGGTTTGCCATGTATTAGCTGTACATAACATAATATCAAATAGAAAAGTTGAAAAAGTGTAGCAAACAAGATATTAGTAATGCACAAAGCTAATTGCATGCATTATTTTTTTCTAATACATCCTACCAAAGGACAACATGTTAACTCTTGCAAGTTCATAGAAATGTCAAAAGGTCTGCCATGGGCTATCACTGTTCAAGGTTGAAATAATTTACATGACATGCCAACTCCCACAAGTTTGTATAATGTCAACAGGCCTCCTGATCAACATCATATGCTAAACTTCATCATATGCTAAATTCCTGGCCTGTTAGCTTTTGCATGGTAGTTGACTTTCTGTTGCTGTAGTATTAAATATCAGTAACTTCATCAGTGTAATGATTCAGCTTCTCTTGTAATTGTATAAGTAATACTATTACTATTTCATTAATTCCTAATATCTACTATCACCAGCTATTAATGAAAAGTTTATTTCTCACTTTCTCTTATACTTGAGCCGAGGGTCCATTAGAAACAACCTCCCTACACTTGTAAGGTAGGAGTAAGACTGCATAAACTTCTCATTGGGATAAGGTGATGAACTGATAAGGATACATGTGAACAAGCCAATGTTTAGATATTTATGGTCCTAATAGATGCATCTTCGAGATGGTAATATGTGCTTATTATCATCTTGCAACCTGACGTTTGGCAAAAATAATATAAACAAGAGCACACTTTCCAAACTTCTAAGGCTATTCACCTTAATCAAACTTCTGTTGATTATTATCTATCAGTTGAGATAAAAGTTGAACATCTTGTAGCTATTTGCTCTCAAGGTGAATAGAGCTAAAAGAAAGAAGTTCTACAAAAGTAAGGAATAAGGTAATGAAACTCCGGTGTGGGCTTCTGCTGTTGTAACGACAGGCAGAGAGCAGTGTCTTAGTGCCTTAATGGTCTGATTCATGCTTCCACTTGGTATCGGTCACAGGACTTGCATAACATCAAAAGCATGTCCGTCCTAGGCTGATGCAAGCTAGCTAAAAACAGAAGGAGAGGCACTGCAATAGAGAAGTTAAAGTCTGGAAGGCATTCCTCCAGCAACAACCAGAGTTTCTCCAGTTACATAAGAAGCATCATCAGAAGCCAAATAAGCAACAGCAGCCGCCATATCTTGTGTTGTTCCAAGTCTATTGAGTAATGTTTTACCCTCAATTTCTCTCCTCTAAACACAATCAGCAAGTAGTTAGTAAGTAAATAGCGAATATTTATAAGATTTTGCTATGAGTAAGATTTCATTTAATAAGAACTTACCACTTGTTCATTACTCGTGATGAAATCAGCAAAATGTGTAGGTACAAAACCCGGTGCTACACAGTTTACACGAGTATCTGGACTCATTTCAGCTGCAAGAGCCTGGCTTTCCAAATAAGACAATAAGAAGAAAGCACTAATAGGATATAATAGTTACTCATGTGCCAGGGATGCCAAGTTAAACATTAGTACCTTGGTAAGTCCGAGTAGCGCAGTTTTAGTCACTCCATACATACCCATTGAAGCTGGTGGCGAGTAACCAGAAATTGAGGAAATCAGAACAACAGATGAACCCTTCTTAAGGTAAGGAGCTGCATCCTATAAACAGTATAAAGATCAAAATATTGAGCGCAATAGCAGAACATGAAGGAAAAGAAAATGAATTCGAGAATTTGAAGTATATGGAAATATGTGATACTAGAACAAATAGTCATTGCCTTTCAATGTATTCAATAAATGCTTGACAAAGTAACACATGCATTTGCAACGTTGTTGTCGTGATTTTTTTATCATTAACTTACTTGTAGTAATAGTATAGCGGCCTTGACATTGATATCCCACAGCTTGTCAAGGACTGATGCTTTAGTTTCTAATATTGCATCTACTGAAGGATTGACAGCGGCATTTGACACAACCACGTCTAGTTTCCCATATTTCTGAAAAATTACAAATTTCAATTAACAAAGTTGGATCATACAAAGTAGTAAGCATTGACTTCTCATTTTCCGTAGTTAGACACCAGAAAAACCAACTAGCTTTACATAACTTGTTAGATCAAAAACCATTTCCCAAGAAAATAACATACAATTGACCTAAGTTGCTCAGACTCTCCAAAAATGTTGCCACACCCTTGTCGGATCCTTCAAAAATATACTATCTTTGGAGGATCCGACACGCACCCGTCGACATTTTTGAAGAGTCCGAGCAACATAGCAATTGACCTCCGGGATATGCAAGCACAGACCAAGAAGTGTTAATTTACGACAGAATCATTTCAATTCATACCTGAATGGTCTTGTCTATCAAATTCTTCCTCTGTTGTGCATTTGAGACATGACATACTAATCCCAACACTTCAATTCCTCCATTTCTCAGTTTCTTTACTGCTTCAGCTACATTTTCCTGTAAAATGAAATAGACACTACCTAAAGTCAAATCCTCAATATGAAGAGAGTAAACAATACACAAATACAGAAAAGTCCAAGAAAAACAGTGACACTGTTTCTATTTCTTTGACACAATTTTTGTTACAAATTACTTGTAACTATAAAAAGTTTTGATCTGCTGAAATTCAAGTCAGTGTAAATTCTTTTTTCGATAACTCTAGTGGCCAGGCCAGCCTGTGTACACCTTGATCAATTCCATGTGGTACCTAATATCTCCACCAACACAGGTAACTTCCCACCAAGGCTTGGACATATGCGATTTGAACCTGAGACCTAAGGCACTAAAAAGCTAAATTCCGAATCCAAACAAGTAACTACCCACCAAGGCTTGGACATACGTGATTTGAACATAACACCTAAGGCACTAAAAAGTTAATACCCGGATCCACACGGAATTAGATGTGTTCATCCTCTGTGGTTACAAAGTCACACGTAATTCTTTTTTCGATAACTCTAGTGGCCAGGCCAGCCTGTGTACACCTCAATCAATTCCATGTGGTACCTAATATCTCCACCAACACAGGTAACTGCCCACCAAGGCTTGGACATATACGATTTGAATCTGAGACCTAAAGCACTAAAAGTTAATTCCCGAATCCAAACAAGTAACTACCCACCAAGGCTTGGACATGTACGATTTGAACATAACACCTAAGGCACTAAAAAGTTAATACCCGGATCCACACGGAATTAGATGTGTTCATCCTCTGTGGTTACAAAGTCACACGTTGGAAGTTGAAAGATTGGGAAGCTACATCTAAGATGTAGGATCTCTTAACGACGTAACTCCTTTTTGAGTTAAACCGTGAGGTCTTGTCTTAAAATGGACAATATCACACCATGTTAAGAGCATCTTTGAGCTGATTTAGCCCAACAATCTGCCATTCATAGGGATCATGTGTATGTGTGTGCGTGAAATTCTAATAAGGGGAATTCTCAAATGACACAAAGCACCACGTTGGTAGCTGACAGATTGGGAAGCTTCATATAAGATGTAGGATCTCTTAACGACGTAATCATGTGTGTGGAATTCTAAAAAAGTTCCAGCTCTTCAGTTCATCAAACCCATTTGTTAGTATATACAATCAGATGAAAGAAAAGACATGAACTTTAACAAAATCTGCAAAAACCCATTTGAAGAATCACCCAAATTTTGGCAAGAAACAAACCCTTTTAGCATACAACCAGATAAAAGGGATAAAGACATTAACTTTAAGCAAAATCTGAAATACCCAATTGAAGAATCATCCAAATTTCCAAAAACACAAAAAAAACCCCAAATTAAAAAAAAATTTGGAGTGAAGACAAAAAACCTGTTTCCGAGAGGAGATAACAACAGAAGCACCTTCAAATCCAAGTCTCTGAGCTATGCTAAATCCAATACCTTGTGTAGAAGCTGTTACAATCACCACTTTCCCTTCAAATCTTTTCCCAATTTTCTCCATTTTTATATGAGATATGTGATTAGAGAGAGAGAGAAATATGAGATTTAGTCCTTCTTCTTCTTGGATAGACGATGACGACGTTGTGAATTTAATAATCAAATCATTAAAATCATCGATGTCAACCGTAATTAGGCGGAAAAATATGTCATGGCATAGCTCAAAGGGTCTTTAAAGGTCAGTCCACCAAAAAGTCAATTTGACTAATTTTCTAAAAATAGACTTAACACATATATAAAAAAAAATAATATTTAAAATCTTGAATTTTTATTTGGGGATGCCAAAATACTGACAAAAGAGACGTCGATGATGAAAATTGAAAACGTAATAATTATTGGTCTTTAGGCTTGTGATGCTCGATTTGGCCAAGTTTGAAGGGCAACGGAGAAGGATGAGTAATTTTCAGAAAACTAATGATATCACACAGAAAAACACTTTAAATCTTAAATTTCTATTTCGTGACACTGAGTACAGGTCATCTCACGTGTGAGACTTGGCCTGGCCTAGTTTGTGAGCCAACATAGTCAATTGACTGATTATTGGAAAAATCAATGAAATAACATATACAAAAAAATTTAAAATTCTTGAATTTCTATTTTGTGACACTGAAACTCTGCAAAAGAAAGACGCAACTAATGAATTTGCAATGAGTATTTGGTTACCAGGGCCTATGGCCCCAGCTTGACCAAGTTTTGGGGGCCAATAGAGTCGGCCAACTAATTTTTGAAAAACGAATGCACTAATATACACCAAAAATGCTAAAGTTTTGAATTCTTATTTCTTAACACCGAAACACTAAAAAATGAGATGTCATCAATGAAAATGCAACGAGTAGAGGTTACTAGGCATGGATAAGCTTAGGGACCAATGGAGTCAAGCGACTAATTATTGAAAAATCAATGGACTAACACACATGAAAAATGCTTAAAATCTTAAATTTCTATTTCATGACACGACAACGGTGAAAAATAGACGCCGTTAATGAAAATGCAACGACTACTAGTAACTAGGCCTTTGAGGGTCGACCTTACCAAGTTTGGGCCAAGTAGTCAATCAACTAATATCTGAAAAATCAGTGGGCTTACACATACAAAAATGATTAAAATCTTGAATTCGAATTTTATAACACCGAAATATTAAAAAAGATATGTCATTAACGAAAATGCAATGAATACTGGTCACTAATCCTGTGAGGCCCAACCTGTCCAAGTTTAGGGGCCAACGGAGTCGGTCAACTAATTTTCAAAAAATCAGTGAACTAACACATTAAAAAAAGGCATAAAATCTTGAATTCCTATTTCCTGACATCAAAAAGCTGGAAAAAAAGAGACGCCATTAATAAAATTGCAACAAGTACTGCTCCTAAAAGGCCTGACCTGGCCTAATTTGTGTACCAACAAAGTCGATCGACTATTTTTCAAAATATCAGTGGATCACAAAAAAAAAAACACTTAAAATTTTGAATTCCACCAAAACGATGAAAAAGAAACATAATTAATGAAGATGCAATAAGTACTAGTTACCAGGACTGTGAGGCCCGGTCTGGACAAGTTTGGGGCTAGAAGAGTCGGTCGACTAATTTTTGAAAAATTTGTGAATTAACACACACGAAAAGCTCTTAAAATCTTAAATTTCTACTGGTCAACAGGTTTGTGAGGCCCAGCCTAGCCAACTTTCGAAGCCATTGATGAAAATGTAATGAGTCATTATCATAAATCAGTCCTAAAATCTTGAATTCCAATTTCGTGACACTGAAATATTGAAGGCCATTAATGAAAATGCAACAAGTATTGATCACTAGGCATGTGGGATCACTAGGCCTGGCCAAGTTTGGGGGCGAACGGAGTCAATCGGCAAATTATTGAAGAATCAATGGACTAACATGCACAAAAATGCCTAAAACCCTGTTTTGTGATATCGAGTCCAAGTGATGTTCCTCTGTATAATGTCCTTTTTTAATAAGCTCATTTTCTGTTCTGCATCTGAAGTTCAAAGAATACAGTAATTAGAACAAGAAAATGAAAAGTGCTCAGTTTATCAAAAGAAGTTTATTGAATACAAATAAAGAAGCTAATGAACAGAAAGCAAAATAGTGCAGCTAAACACCTTTATTTATTTCATTCTGGTTTCTTTCAAGCATTCAAAACATAATTACAAATAGATAAAGTAAAATAGGTTCAAATCACTCAAATGAAATTACAAACAATACATGACCCCAAGTAGTACTATACGACGACTTTTCTAAAGAAACATCATATTAACTTGCAGCTCAGAAAAGAACACCATCCGAACAGATGCTGATCACTTCTATGTTTCCAGAAATGTGTTCTTGATTTTGGTAAGCCTCTTCACTACTTCTTTCATGCTTATTCTTGATCCTGGCATTTCCATTGTGCAGTCTAAACCCAATTCTATCATGGACGCAATGCAGATTTCACTTTTTGAAGTGATCTGTTCTTCCTTGGAAAAAAGATTGGCATCCACAACGTCCATCATACTCCCTGAAAATGATTGTGTGATCCATTTCCTCAAGTCAAGATTTTCATTGCATATCTCTGCATCTGTTGGCCTTCTTTTAGTCAAAACCTCCATCAATATGATGCCGTAACTATAAACATCACCACTAGCAGACACTATTCCCTCCGAGCCATATTCTTAGAAAAGGATTGAAAAAAAATTATTCAATTGAAATACAACAATAATTCTGCATAAATAAAGACTTGCTCTTTTTACTTTTAGAATTTGGAGAGGCTTTATCATTATACGAGAAAATCAAAGAGAGTAGATTTTTTTATACCTGGTGCAATGTATCCAAGAGTGCCCAATATTGTCTCAGTATAAGCCATGGACTTGCTTATCGCTAAAATTTTAGAGATTCCAAAATCACCAACATGAGCCACCATATCTTCATCCAAAAGAATGTTGGCTGGCTTTAGGTCACAATGAACTATTGGAGTGACATGACCATGATGTAGATATTCAACTGCCATAGCTGCATCAAGCATTACAGTGACTCTTTGATGAAGGTTCAAGTGGCGATCTTCTTTGTACAGCCAATTCTTAAGACTTCCATTGGGCATAAATTGCAGAACAAAGGCTCTTATATAGTCACTAGAACATGTAGTAATCACTGGAACAAGATTTCTGTGTCTTACATTTCTCATCACTTCACATTCGGTATCAAACCTTTTGCATACTTGCTCATTTTCCAAATCTAGAACCTTAATGGCCACTGCAGTTCCACTAGATAATGTGCCTTTGTACACAGAGCCAGAGCTTCCCTCACCAATTAAATTGGATTCATCAAAATTATTTGTTGCTCGTTGAATCTCGTGATAAGAAACTAAATGATGAGTCCTGATCTCCAGTACCTGTTCCACATCTTTGGACTTTCCTTTCTTCTGTTGTTTCATTATCCAAATTAAAACCAACAAGAATATCAAAAAGGATGCAATAACCACTGGAGTAACAATTTTTAGTAGAACCTCCTTAAGCTTTGATTGTTTTCCAGGATTATTGATAGCACAAGCAGGAATCTCCAATATGTGCATTCCGCAAAGACCTTTGTTCCGAATAAATGATTGCAGAGTTGAATTTGCAAAAACGCCACCACTCGGTATTTCACCTTCTAAATCATTAAATGAAACATTAATGCTTTTAAGGTATGAGAGTTTTCCCAAAGACTTAGGAATAGTACCTGACAATACATTTAAAGACAAATCCAAGTATTCTAAGCTTATCAAGTTGGCAAAGGATAATGGAATTTGGCCAAAAAATGAGTTGTTTGATAGGTCAAGATACTGCAGGTTTTGGAGTTCCCCGAATCTGGTTGGTATCATTCCTGAAAAGTGGTTACTGTAAAGATATAGTTCTACAATGGCTTTCATTCCTCCAATATCTGATGGAACTTCTCCCTCTATTGAATTCTGTGACACGTCTAGATAGAGAAGACCACTCATCTTCCAAAGGCTCAATGGAGATTTTGATGAAAATTTATTAGAACCCAAAGAAAGCTTTTGTAGCATGCTAAGATTTCCTAAGCATTCTGGAATTAATCCAGAGAGTTCATTACCATACAAATATAATTTAACCAAATTAGATAAATGGCATACCGCCTCTGGAATATGTCCCTGCAATTTATTGTTAGTTAGATAGAGCCCTTGGAGTTGTTTAAGCTTACCAACATCACAAGGAATACTCCCTGTCAAGTTGTTTCCTCGAAAGTCTAGTGTCATTAGACTGCTCATGTTGCTTATACCTGTGGGAATAAGGCCGTTGATGTGTGCATCTTGTATATTCAAGTATGTAAGAGTAGATGAAAGATTCCCAATAGAATTGGGCAGATCGCCATTCAACGGATTTTCACCCACATCTATACATTCCAACATACTACAGTCCGCCAAAGAATTGGAGAATAACAACTCACGCTCTCTTGGTTCATTGGTAAGTTGATTATGATGTAGTAAGAGTGATCGCAGCTCATGAAGATTCCCCAAATTTGTAGGAATAGCTCCCGTGAGAGAGTTATGTTCTAGCGCCAGTATCTGAAGCTTGGAAGCATTTGTTATGAACAATGGAATTTCCCCTTCAAGCTGATTGACTGCCAACTCAAGTACTTTAAGGTTCGGAAGATGAAGACCTGTAGTGGTTGGAAATCTCCCGGAGAGGTTGTTGAAATTGAAAAGAATCACTTCCAAAGAAGATATGTTGAAAATAGCCTCTGGAATTTGACCAATAAGATTAGAATTATTGGAAAAGGTTAATTCCCTCAAATTTGATAGCTTCCCTAATTCTGGAGGAATTGGCCCCACCATGAGATTGTTTCCAGAATAAAGATATTGCAGAGTTGAAATATTTCCCAATGAAGTGGGAATAGTCCCTTTTATTGAATTATGACGAATATAAAACTCCTGGAGATTGGATAAACAATCAATATTTTTGGGTATGTCTCCAATTATGTTGTTGAAAGATATGGACAAAACTTTGAGCTCTCTGAGTTCGCATATGTTGGAAGGAATGCAACCAAAAATCTGGTTGCGAGATAGCCTTAGAAACAAACATAACATATCACTTTTCACCAATGTTCATGTCTATACAAATAGACATATCTTTTTATGAAAAATCACAATATTTTAAGTGACACTTTTTCATCAAAGAATACAATTCTTTTGAACGAGTAATATAATGTTGTGGTTTTATACTAGTCATATCATATACTAGTAAAGAGAGATTCAACGACCACAATATCAAATATACTCGAAGAATTTTGTGGGTCTACATAATACAAGAATGTCATTAAATTTCATATCTTGTATTTTAAATTTAAATTAGATAGTAAGTCTAATTTTGTCTTTATCATAAGTAAAGAATCCCCCACGTTTTAAATATGTTCTCAAAAATATTTTTCAAATATTTGAAATTATTTTCATCCCATGCTTTCATATTGTATACCTTCAAAATACATATTGGCAACACGAAGCCTTCTTTTGGAGATTTAATCCATATAAACACCCATTGCAGTCACAAAAATCACTAATTTTATGTCACTAGTGTTTTTCCCCCCTTTCTGTCACAACTAGACAAACCACTTAGTATTTAGAATACTAACAATAAAGATTCAATCTTTATACAACTTGTTTCTAGTTTAACGATGAAGTTTTATATTCTTCTAATCGTTAACCGAATAAACCTTGAATTCTGATGAAGTTTTTTATATTCTTCGCATCAGTTTCACATTTAGACAGAGTAGTAAACCAAAAATGTTTTAATCTTCAGAAACCTCAAATACAACAATGTTTCTAGCTAACGATGAAGATTTTATCTTTTTCAAATCATTTAGCCTTACTATTCCTAACGAAGATTTTGTAGTCTCAAGTCCGAATATTCATCAAAACATAGTATTTAACAAATTGGTGAAGTTTCTATATTCTTCAAACTAATGCACAATCTGATTTGTACGTGAAGTTCTTATATTCTTCAAACCAAAGGACTAAAAAAAAATCCAGAAGATTTTAGTCTCCAAAAGTCTAACACAATCAAATTTCACATGGAGTAAAAAACTACAAAAGTTTTTCTCTTTTTTTTCTCGTCTAAACAGAATACATATTAATATTAATAAAGATATATTCTGAGATCATCACATAATGATCATCTATCCTAACATTTATGAAATAAATCTCATAACTTATAAAGGATAGAAAAAATAATAATCAAGGGAAATAAAGATAAAACCTGATTATTACCTTCATTGAATCACATTCTATTTGTCAGCAATGATTCCATGCAAGTCAATTTTCTTGCTAATTTTTTCCTTCTTTTCCAGTTTCTATCATATTCCAATTTTTCTCAGAAGACATTGAATTTCAATGAGAAACTAAACTCATGTTCAAATATTGTTAGGAGACAATATCTGTTCATTTACTTCTTCTCATAGTTATATAAAACCAAGAATATTGGAAAAATAATTAAAGTGCACATCTTAGCCTTTTTGCATAAAATAACTTTTCTCATTGAAAAGAAAACTGAAGGGGTGCGATGCTTGAATGCACTTGGGAAGAAAATAATAATAATCTTACCCATCCAAGGAAAACTTACTACAAAAAATATACTCGAACATACTAAAGTAGTACTAATTCATCCCAAATCTCTTTTATCAAATGATAAAATAATTCTCTTTTTCATCTTGTTCTTTCCCCAATAAAAAGAACACAAAAAATAGAAGTAATTTCCTTACCACAGAAAATACCACCAATAAATTTCTTAAGCTTGTTATCTCCTGTATTCAGATTAGCAAACCAGAAATAATAAAAGATGAAAAGAAAAACACAAAGAACTATCCGAGTCCACAGAACCCACTGTGTGTCCTTAAGAAATTTAATCCCCTCAAGTACCCGAGGTTGCAGATTAATTCCTCCCAAGATAAACCGGATTAGCCATTAAAGAAGTAGCGGTACCTCAAACTTCGATAATTTCAACGAACTCAAAATGACAGCAACGAATCACACACACAGACACGATCGATCGATTTTGTTTTGTAAGAAATGTATGCAAAAGAAGGGAAGAATTCGATACAGAAAAATGAGAGAAAGCCTCTCTATTTATAGCCAACAAAGGGTAAAGGTCACAACTCTTTGGAAAGAAGACAACCTTTCAGAAAGAAGACAACCTTTCAGAAAGGTCACAACACTTTGAAAAAGGCATAACCTTTCAAACGGTCACAACACCTTTAGAAAGGACATAACCTTTCATAAAGTTCACAACCCTTCGGCATAGTCACAACTCTTCAGGAGAGTCACAACCCTTCATTTCCTGTTCACACCTTTAAAACCCAACAATGATTTCATTAATGGCATCAAGAAGATGCAGGAATTTACATATGTTTTTGATTTCTTTCGAGGGACCACGTTGATTTCTCTTTATCTCCTGGATTGGATTTTAGAAATATTACAGATTATGAGTTCCTATGCCAATTGCGCTTGCTTTGATTGATGAACCAGTTTTTTTTTTTTTCGCTTCAGCTGGAACCCTGTTTCCTCGACAAGTTTTGCCTTATCCTCTTCCTGCAACAATAGCTTATTCTCATAACAAAAATCTTGACTATTTAAATGATGATGATAACATTCACTTTAGTCAAGTATATAGGAAAAATAACAATGTTTGTTAATTCATATTAATATACGTATGTAGATCTGATCAATTAATTAGGTGACAAACTCACAGTTGGATAAGACTATTTTAAGTGTCATATCAATTCTTCAAAACAGATTGTATTACCAGGTAATTTTCCTTCATTCCCCTTCTACTTCTAAAGAAAGTCATTCCCTATATTCAATTATTTATCCAAATCCCAGTTGGTAGCTATGATATCCAAAGCTAACCACCTCTTGCTAATTGAGATGCATTATATTACAGTAGTTGTATTACCAGGTAATTTCCTTCATTCCCCTGCTATTGCTTGCTGCATTGGACACTAAATTGAGTAAAACAAAGTTAATAAAAGAAAAGTTATTTATCTATTAGTTAGAGAGACCCGTATCAAATAGAAAGGTCAAGAAATGTAGTTTGCTTTCTTTATCGGCTGAAACAAGCACAACGTTTCTCTTTTTCACATTCCACTTCTTTCAATCGAGGAGGCAATAGCTTCATTTGTCATGCCTCCAAGAGGCAGATTCGAGCATAGATACTCAGATTCTCACACGATGTATTTTTTTTTTTGAAAATAATACACCTTTAAAAATCAAAATATATATTTGTTATTTCTCTGAAGTCTCTTTAGATTTATCATTGCTCTACAAATAGTTCATTTGTTTTCTAAGTCATTTACATAACTTCAATACATCCCCAAGTCAAATTCGAAAGAGTGATGACCAACCGAAATTCCCAAATACATACACACGACCAAGCACATATACAATGTACCTCCCTATGTTTTAGTATGTAAATTTATATTATTAATAAGTAAACACAAGGTGCTAACAATTCAATTGATAGTTAATTGTATTATAGAGTTGGACCTATCTCATTGGTAATGACTAATTAGATGCATTCCCTGCCTTTCTACTTCAGTAAAACTCATGTATCACTTTAGATCTAACTATTACTTTTATGGATTAGATTTAACTCTACAATTCTCAATTTCTTTCACCATATTATCTTTCTCTACAACTCTCATTCTCCTTTGCTACTTCGAGGTGTCATCCAGCTTTGGGTGAGTTTCTCCATTGTCCTTCCCTCTTTCTTATTCACTCTCTCAATGTAAAATTTTGTAGTTTTTCTGTCGACGCTTTCTAATTTACTTATTGATGTTTTTCTGCAGCTAGATACATATTACAATTAGTTAAGAAAAGATAAGGTTATTAGGTTCTTTTCTTCTATTTTTTCTGTTTTTCTTTCTATCGAGTTTGTTTAATGTTCACTTCTTGCGTTGCAATATAAATTTTCTTTTAAGTAACACTATAATTTAGAAATTTGAGACTTTTAGTTAAGGTATGATATTGGTGATTTCTAAAGAGAAATTTATCCCTTACCTTACTGGTGGACCAAACAATTGAAGAGTCTCCAAATGTACATAGAACCTTTTTAGGGAATAAAAGGGCAAGTACGACAAAGATATTGATGTACGAGATCTTTGAGTAGCTCATATTGAAAGCTAACTCCTCAATTCCTGAGAAAACTGTAAGATTTCGTTTCATATCAATGGTCATGTAATTTCCCCTATTGTCATTCCAATGTTTGTTGGTTTAAATTATTTTATTAGTCTCTTTGTTGTTTGCTGAAAGCAAGCTTTGTTTTCGCTGCATCAAATTAAGGACAGTATTGCAAGATAATAAGTAGACTATAAAATATGTTATTTCAAGTATTTGGAATGCATATTTCGTGTTTCTAACCTTCTATTATCTCTTTGAGGAGTGGGCAGCGCAGTTTTTGTTTCTTCATTCCTTCTCTAGGAAGGAGAGATGTTGATCAATTCGAGAAAAGCATGATTTCTTTCCGTGCAAAATAAAACGACCAGTATAGTAGTCATTTTATCTGAAATTTTTGAGTAGAAACTTTGTAGATGAAGAGTGAACAGTTCACCAACCAATTGTTAAAAAAAGAACACACCAATTAAGATCTACATGACATGATATCAGTACTAAATTATAATGAGAAAGCATGGAAATGTGTTATTTATATTTCAGTAATATCTTTGTGTGAACCTTGATAGCGAGAGTTTCATATGTTTGTTCGGTTGTCATGGACATTGTACAACTTCTGTCTATAACGTCAAGCTCAAAAAGACAACTGCAATGAAAACAAAAGTTACATATAAGCCATTGCCTATTGCACAGGATGGTGCAAACCAAGGTAACTCATATGATTTGTAAGGGTTATGTAGGGAAAAAGAGAGCAATAATGTTGTCTTATTGAGTAGACAATATGGTAAAAAGTTTCAATTTAGGTTTTGTACCCATGGAGATATGCAGCCGATTAAATGAAAATGGGGAGCTACATCCAAAAAAAATTGAGCAAATACATGATAACTATATGGAAAGACATAACAGAGGATTGGCGCCATATGCTTTTTTCAACAACTTCTCCGAATAACCAAGAAAGCCCCCAGGATACGCAGCATATACATCTTAGTTAAACAAATCAGTTTCAAAGAAAGAAAACAACATAAGGTTGTTCTATATTAACACAAGCATACAATTTTATACGTACGCCAAGTTAGCGGTTACCATATTTTCCACACACCAATATCACTCTGAGGAACGAAGTAGGAATATCTTGTCTTCGGTAGTTACTGGTTAATTCATAACTACAAGTACATTTCAAAACAAAGAAAAAACTACTTGTTAATTTTGGGGAGAAGCTACAGTAAATAGGCAGATTAAAACTAATCTTTTTTTATAAATCTAGAAAATTTTCATGAGTAATAACGAGTTGAGTTTTTATAGGTGATATCTTTCCAAATTTAAATATATCTACTTTTACATTCTAGAATGAAGAGCTTTGCTTTTATGACTGGAATTTATGTGCTAAATCAGCCATCAAAAGGAGTACTCATGAGGAAAAAGAGTAAATTTGCTACATATTCGGGTATTCTATCGATTTTATTTCTCAATATCGTATCCAAAAGGTGAGTACATAATTTTTATATTAGAAGCAGTAAAGTTTTTTTTAAACTATCTCTTGAAAACAAAAATTAAGTCGTTGAAGGTCTTTATACCTAACACCTGCAAGGTGAAGGCTACAAGCCTACAACAAAACAACTCCGGATTAGTAACGGCCTCAACATTTTCGGTCTGTACAAGACAGTTATACGAGTCGCCATGTTAGGCGGTAGAGTTTACAGAGTCCGTAGTTTTACTAGGTTCAAATCATGAAGAAGATAGGTAGCTAGACTAGCTTACCGCCGGACTCTTATTCAAAATAAAAAATTTGTGCGACCGAGTCTTGGTCTTGGACATCCTACATATCCCGGGTTATAAGGGATTCAGGTCACGTGTAGTTCAAGAAGATGAAGTGATGAGTTGAAAGTTAAGTAAGGTTCCATCGAGGCTCCAGGTCACGACTCTTATCTTTACATAAAAAAAATGAAAGCTAATAGTCAAAAGGAAAATAAAAGTACAAGCTCCTATTTATGCAGCTTCTCTTGAGTCTACACTTGAGTCTTGACTTTGAGATATCACCTTGATTTTTGATGAGTATCTTCATCTTGAATGGAATTCAATGCTTAATTTACCACTTTGAGTGAGTCCTTGGCACTCTTCAAAAATGACAATTTGAAAATGTTCTTGATGACTGCATGTTTTCTTGATCAGAAGCTGAATAGAAGCGTGTGTCAGGAGGTCAGGCTGCTACGTGCATTGAAGAAGTTGATTCTGGCTATCATGGGGATTGATCATTCTGAAAATAGTTGAAACTTTCTTCTTGAATTTCAAATCCATGTTTCGCTTGAAAAAACCTGAACACCATCACAAACAAAAGAAATAAACAATTTTTTTTGCTCCAGTTTTCACTGGAAATTTTTTGTGAGTTATTAGCAAATGTGGATTTAAAAAAATAAAAAATAAACTCAGACTAGGAAGTGTTTATCCTAGAAGAAAATAACAATTAACGTCTCAGACTAGGAAGTGTTTATCCTAGGAGATAATAACTTAATCCCATTATATAGGAGAGTAATCCCATTATGTAGGAGGATCCTGCTAAACTAAATTTCATTATGTTTGAGGGTCCTGCTAATCCCATTATGTAGGAGGGTCCTGTTAATCTAAATCTCATTATGTATGAGGGTCCTGCTAAACTAATCCCTTTGTGTAGGAGGGTCCTGCTAATCTAAATCTCATTATGTAGGAGGGTCCTGCTAATCCCATTATGAAGGAGGGTCCTGCTAAACTAAATCCAATTATGTTGGAGGGTCCTGCTAATCCCATTTTGTCGGAGGGTCCTCCTAAACTAAATCCCATTATGTAGGAGGGTCCTACTAAACTACATCTCATTATGTAGGAGGGTCCTGTTAATCCCATTATGTAGGAGGGTCCTCCTAAACTAAATCTCATTATGTATGAGGGTCCTACTAATCTAAATCCCATTATGTAGAAGGGTCCTGCTAATCCCATTATGTAGGAGGGTCGTACTAATTACATTATGTATGAGGGTCCTGCTAATCTAAATCGCATTATGTAGGAGGGTCTTGCTAATCTAAATCTCATTATGTAGGAGGGTCCTGCTAATCTCATTATGTAGGAGGGTCCTGCTAATCTCATTATGTAGGAGGGTCCTGCTAATCCCATTATGTAGGAGGGTTATGCTAATCTAAATCCCATTATGTAAGAGGGTCCTGTTAATCCCATTGTCCAGAAGGGTTCTGCTAAACTAAATCCTATTATGTAGGAGGGTCCTGCTAATCCCATTGTCCAGGAGGGTCCTGCTATACTAATTCCTATTGTCCAGGAGGGTCCTGTTATACTAATTTCCATTGTCCAGAAGGGTCCTACTATACTAAATCCCATTGTCCAGAAGAGTCCTGTTCACTAAATCTCATTGTCCAGGAGGGTCCTACTATACTAATTCCCATTGTCCAGGAGGGTCTTGCTATACTAAATCTCATTATCCAGGAGGGTCCTGCTTCCCATTGTCCATGAGGATCCTGCTATACTAATTCCCATTGTCCAGGAGGGTCTTGCTATACTAAATCCCATTATCCAGGAGGGTCCTGCTTCCCATTGTCCAGGAGGATCCTGCTATACTAATTCCCATTATCCAGGAGGGTCCTGCTATACTAATTTCCATCATCCAATAGTGTCCTGCTATACTAAATCTATTACTTAGAAAGATCTCGCTTAACAGAATCATCAAATAGAATCACCACAATATTTTTTTTCCCCAGTTTGCACCAAAAAAATATTATTAAGCTGTTAGCATAAATGAAAAATATTTGTACCAAAGAAAAGTGAAAGACATTGATGCAATTAGGGTGTTTGTTCCCTATAAATGAAAGATGGTATACCTAGGGTGTTTGCTCCCTAAGGTCAAAATGCAACTAAGGGTGTTTGTTCCCTAGAAATGAGAAATGATAGAGTGTTTGTTTCTAAGGTCAAAATGCAACTAGAGTGTTTATTCTCTATAAATAAAAGATGATGCATCTAGGGTGTTTATTTCCTAAGGTCAAAATGCAAATACGATGTTTGTTTCCTAGTAATGAGAGTGACTTTTTTAACAAATAAAAATATCCTCAGTTTTTAAATTGAGGAACTTTGAAACACTTTTTAATTTATCATTTTTTTTTAAATTTAAAATGATCCAATTTCATTCCTTCAAGGATATAAAATTTTATTTTGTGAGACCGAGCCCTATTGTAAGACTATCTACGAATCTTGTATAGCAAGAATCAGGTCAAACGTAGTTCATATAATCAAAATTGTTATTCTTTTTTTTTTTAAAAAAAACTTTTGGGAAAGGAATCGGTTCATGTTCGATAATGTCTTGACTTTAGTTGGTACCAACAATTAGTATTATGCATATGAACCACATTCGACTACTTTCAAACAAATATGAGGTCAACTCTGAGTAATCAATATAGTTTCAAATGGTATCACAAACATATTTAAGTATTTGATCAGTTCATCTTGCATAAAGAAAGGGACTAGAACTATTCATAACCTCATGTTTCAAGTGCCCTTGCAACAAATGAAAGTCCTACTTCACACAATATAATAATTTAGATCGTAAGCCATTTTTGAAAGTCACTCACACTCAGAAAGATGTTCAATGCATGAGATTGAGATACCATATGCTTGGCCCTTATGTAAGAATCCACTAATGTGAGAACACAAAAAATGATATCAAATAGGACTTGCCATTGGCTTGTAATGTAGGCAGGCTTAGAAAAAGGTAGAATATTCATTTGGGATAAAGTGACTATTTCGTCCTTAAAATTTGCACAATGCTCTCAATATTTTTCATTTTCGCATTTGACCTTTATTTTCTTGAAAGCTTCTCCTAATTTTTTTTTATTTTTTCATTTCCTCTCCTTTTCGTTGGAGGTTTTTTTTTCGTTCTAGCTTTTTTTTGTCAGTTTTTTGGACTTTCACATATTTGACCCTTTCACTTTGTTACCCAACTTAGATCTTAACACTATGTGGATAATTGATAGTACGCTCAAGGAGGTAGGACCAAGGAATAGTTCATTTATGCACTCAAAAGGATATATGCTAAGATGTGATTATTCAAATAAAAAGGGTTATGCTCAAAATGGGAGTTCTATGGATAACATGTCATTTGGTAAGCTTGAAATGCACAATCGGATCAAAGAAAGACTATAATCATTTCCCAAGTTAAATGGTGCTCAAAATTTTGTCTCAACCAACATTCGGGCCAAGTTCTAGATCAACAAATTAAAGTCATGCCATTGAATTTTATATCTAATGTTCGTGTAATGACCCAAAAGGTCATTTTGGCAATTTTTTGTGGAAATGACTATTTTGCCCTTTCGGTAGTTGCCCCGAGTGCCATGTTTTGTGGTTGTAAAGTTGGTTTGAGGAAAAGTTGGTAAAAAGTTGAGTTTTTGAGAAGTTGAGTTTTTATGAGTTCAAGTTGATTAAAAAGTGCTTTTTCGAGTCATTTGGAGTTTCGGGACTCGGATTGGATTTTCGTCGATTCCAGCAGTTTTAGAATGTTGAAACGGGTCTGTGTGAAGTTACGGAGTTGAATTTGGAGTTGAAACGAAGAATTGAGGTCCTAAGTTGCTAAAGTTGTGAAATTTTGA
The DNA here is from genome assembly GCA_036553675.1 of Solanum okadae. Taxonomy (NCBI): domain Eukaryota; kingdom Viridiplantae; phylum Streptophyta; class Magnoliopsida; order Solanales; family Solanaceae; genus Solanum; species Solanum okadae. The sequence continues at coordinate 11,088,070 of CM071681.1, read as the reverse complement.
TAAAGAGTTGACTTTGGTCAACATATGAGGTTCCGAGGCTCAGATTGAAATTCCGAGAGTACCGTTGGTTTCGGGAGGCGATTCTAAGTCTATAATGAGTCTTGGTTAAATTTTTAGACGCTCCGTTTGAGTTTCAAATTTTTTTAGGCGTTAAACTAGTTTCTTGGCATCTCATTGAATTTCGGGTCAAGGAGTCCTCGAATTCAAATTCCGACGGTTCCATTGAGTCCGGAACGTCGAATTTAGTGGGGGTACATATTTAGTTTGTGTGCACGAGATTCCGAACGAATCCCGAGGGTCCAACGGGGACTTAAACTTTGGTGTTATTGTTGTGTTTCAGCTGCAATAGCAGTCTTTTTTAATCAAAAACCAGTAACTATTTTCCCCCAACTTGAAAAATACCCATTTCTCCATTTTTAGACTTTGAGAGGTCGAAAATAGGTGATTTCAAGTGGGTTTTCGCAAGGAATTCATTGGGTAAGTTATTTCCAACTTAGATCTTTGATTTCCATAGATTATTTATGGATTTTAACATCAAAATTTGAGATTTCAAGTGTAAAATTTGGGGGTTTTTGCCTAATCCGAATTTAATAGAAAAATTGAGTTTGTGAACTCATTTCAACTCCTTTTTCGAAACGGTTTTCACTATTGGATTCTAAATTTCTTGGGGAACATTTTTCACTAAAAATTTCTAGATTTCGAGAATATTTTTCCGGAACGAGATTTTTGACCATTTTACCCTTTTTCTCCAAAATTCACGATATTGGTGTTGTTAGATTTGTATTGATTGTGGGATTCCATTTATGAATAGATTGTGGTGATTTGGAGCGTGCTCGGAAGGGTAAAACTCAAATTTGAGTTACTAGTTGAAGTGTTTTGAGGCAAGTGACTTCTAAACTTTGTTAAACTCTTAGACTACACATGACTACTTTCCTAATTGTGTTGGGGAGTAATGGGGATTGAGGATGGGTTTTATTTGTTGATTGAAATTGTTGTAAATGAAAGATGGGGAAATAAAACGAGCTAAATGTGTTATATGTGACTTGAATTTGTTGAATAAGTCATGTGATAACTAATATTGAGGGGATAGAAGAGCATGAGTAGGCTATGATTGATACAGACATTGATGTTGAGACAGATATTGTGTAATACTATGATGTGGTCATGATATGGTTGTGATTGAGACAGATGATGTGTAATACTATGATGTGGTCGTGATATGGTTGTGATTGAGACAGACGACGTGTAATACTATGATGTGGTCGTGATATGGTTGTGATTGAGACAGATGATGTGTAATACTATGATGTGATCGTGATATGATTGTGATTGATGACATGTGCATATTCATTATTTATCCCATGTGTGAACTATCTGTTGCATGAGTTCTGAGACACTGATATGAGGATGGATGGATATGAGACACAGTTGAGACTAGCTCCGGCTAGCGATTTGGATGCCGATGGGATCTGGTTCCGGCGGTGATACATGGTTCATGTGTGGCCCCCATGGGTTCTGATTTGAGTATTCAGCACGGTCTGATTACGTCAACAGATATGTATCTTAGGACAGACATGCATCACGACTACATGACATCATTATTGCATTTGCATCGCATTTGACTTCATCTTTGTCTGTGGTGTGTAGATTTTACCTATTTGCCCCTCTTCAGGTGATATATGATCTATTTGCTCTTACATGAGGATATGAGGTTGATGTTGAGACACTGTTGGATATATCTGTTGATTATGAATTGTGTAGTATAGGTTGTTGGTTCGCTGTTAGAATGAAGTTTCGGTGGTTCGGTTGGAATTGAAAGGAGTTATTTGTAGCTGCTAGTTTAGCTTAGTTTAGTGTTACTTGCGAGTACCTGTTGCTTTTGGTACTCACCCTTGCTTCTACACAGTTGTGTAGGTTGACAGCTCTATCAGATCCGGCTTATTACTCATCTTCAAATTAGAGCTTCCAGACTTACTTGAGAGGTAGCGGTTCATTCCAGACGTGCCCTCAAGTTATCTATATTTACTGTTCTGTTCTATTCTAGAACTTTACTATGAGACTTGTATATTTTATTCAGATTCCGTATTAGAGGTTTGTACATGTGACAACCAATTCTGGGGTTATGTTGAGTTTATTTAAAGACTTCTGCTTATCTTTTTATCTTATTCTTGTTTTATTAATTCCGTATCGTCGGGTTTTTGGGTGTTAGGCTGACGTGTCTGGTGGGGTTTGGGCACGTGCCATCACATCCGGTTTTGGGGTGTGTCAAATGGTATTAGAGCCCAGCTTCGAAGGTCTCACATGTACAAACCAAGTCTTAGTAGAGTCTCGAGGATCGGTACGGAGACGTCTGTACTTATCTTCGAGAGGCTATGAAGACTCTTAGGAAAGACTTCTTTTATTTCATTCCGTTCTTATCGTGCGAGGTTGTTATCGTGGGTGCTGAGTATCGCGTGTTGTTTTTAGCAGATGTTGAGGGTTAGAGCTATCGGAGTTAGGGGGGAGACAGCCCCCGAGGTCAGAGTTGAGGCCCCAGCTAGGGGTAGAGGTCGGGCTAGAGGCCAAGGACGTGGTCGAGGCCATGCCAGAGGAGCGGCACCTGCCCGAGGCCGAGGTAGAGAGCCTTCACCTGAGCCACAGATTGGAGTAGCTGCAGAGCAGGCTCCTGCGTGCCATGCACCCCCAGTTTATGATGACAGACTCGACAGGATGTCGGGTTATTGGAGCGTCTTGCTCAGGGTGCAGCAGGTATACCAGCGGGGTTACAAGCTGGGGTAGGGGCACAGGCCCCTGGTTATCAACATCAGATTCCAGTGGTTCCAGAGCCAGTGGTTCAGCCACCACGGATTCCAGTCATTCCCGAGCCGGTGGTTCAGCCACCACAGGTTTCAGCACCAGTTGTACGTGTACCGGCGGCCCTTGAGGTGGCCTTGGCTGATGATGACCAGGTCTGCTATGAGCAGTTTCAGAAGATGAAGCCACCTCAATTTTATGGTGCTAAGACTGATGATGCTCACGAGTTTTTGACCTTGAGTCGAGAGATGTTGGCGGCGGTACGCATGTTAGATGAGAGGGGCGTCCGATTTGTGTCCCTTCAGTTACGCGGTGTCGCTAGGGAGTGGCTGAGGACCTTCATGAGTTCGAGACCAGCGGGATATCCTCCCATGGAGTGGAGTGAGTTTGCTAGTGCCTTCGAGGGTCGTTTCATCCCTTGGAGTGTACAGGAGGAGAGCCGTATGAGGTTTAAGAGTTTGGTGCAGGGTAGCATGTCAGTCGCGGATTACGAGGCTCAGTTCTATCAGTTGTCGAGACATGCCTCTGCTTTGATTTCGGGTGAGCCTGAGCGGATTCGCAGATTTGTTAGGGGTTTGACTCTCACTATCCGTAGTTATGTGTTCAGATCATCTCGAGAGGGTGCTTCTTTCCAGACTATAGTGAGTGCAGCCAGAGAGGCTGAGTTGCTTGAGCGGGATGATTTTGGTGGGCCCAAGAGGGTCCGTACAGGTGGTCAGTATTCGGGTACCTCGTCAGGAGGTAGGGGCCCACACAGGGGAGGCGGGTCCTTCTAGCGTCAGAGGCCAGTACATGCTTCATTACCAGCTATCGAGGGTGGGCCAGCAGCCCGGGGTCCTCCAGGTTCGGGTCGAGGTGGTTATAGCATTACTTCGGGTTCTTCACAGTCAGGATCCACACCGAGGTCTTGTTATGGTTGCGGTGATCCAGGCCACTTTATTCGTCAGTGCCCACATCACACTCAGTCTGGACCACACCGTACTGTCTCTGCGGTCCCAGAGAGAGATTCAGCACCTCCGGCTAGAGGTCGGGGTCGGGGACATGCATCTGGTTGAGGCGAACGAGCTTCGGGTAGAGGTGCTAGTGGCGCCTCAGGTTCACAGAGTGGGGGCAGAGGTGCCCAGTGTTATGCTTTTCCTGGGAGGCCCGAGGCTGAGGCTTCTGATGCAGTTATCACAGGTATCGTCTCAGTTTGTCATCGACCTGCTTCTGTGTTATTTGATCCTGGTTCTACATTCTCATATGTGTCTACATATTTTGCTTCCAACCTTGAGTTGACTTGTGATCGTATGTCTGTGCCTATTAGAGTCTCTACACCCGTAGGTGAACCCTTAGTGGTGAATTGAGTATATCGATCTTGTCTTATTGTCTTATCGGGGTATGAGACTTGGGTGGATATGATTCTTCTTGATATGTTAGACTTTGATGTCATATTGGGTATGGACTGGCTTTCCCCCTATCATGCGCTTCTTGATTGTTATGCTAAGACTGTTACCTTAGCTATTCCGGGTATTCCTAGAGTGGAGTGGAGAAGAACTAGTGGTTCGTATCCCAACAGGGTCATATCTCATATTCGGGCTCAGAGGATGATTGACCGGGGTTGTTTATCTTATTTGGCCTTTATTCGGGATGTTGGAGCTGAGTCACCGGCCATGGAGTCTATTCCGGTGGTTCAGGAGTTCCCTGATGTGTTTCCCGAGGATCTACCTGGTGTTTCTCCTGTTCGTGATATTGACTTCTCTATTGACTTGGAGCCGGGCACCAAGCCCATATCTATTCCACATTATCGTATGGCTCCAGCTGAGTTGAAGGAGTTGAAGGATCAGATTCAGGACTTATTGAGTAAAGGATTCATACGCCCTAGTGTGTCGCCTTGGGGTGCACTGGTCTTATTTGTGAAGAAGAAAGATGGGTCGATGAGGATGTGTATTGACTATAGACAGTTGAACAAGGTAACAGTGAAGAACAAGTATCCCCTTCCCCGTATTGATGACTTGTTTGATTAGCTTCAGGGGGCAGCCTTGTTCTCTAAGATCGACTTGAGATCTGGGTATCATCAGTTGAGGATTAAGCCTTCAGATGTGGCGAAGACAGTTTTTTGCACACGATATGGTCATTATGAGTTTTTGGTGATGTCATTTGAGCTCACCAATGCCCCTGCGACGTTCATGGAGTTGATGAATGGAGTGTTTCGCCCATACTTGGATTCCTTCGTGATTGTGTTTATTGATGACATCTTGGTATATTCCAAGACCGAGGCGGATCATGTTTGTCATTTGAGGGCCATGCTACAAAAGTTGAGAGATGAGAAGTTGTATGCCAAATTGTCTAAGTGTGAGTTTTGGCTTGAGTCAGTGGCTTTCCTAGGGCACGTGGTGTCTAAGGATGGAGTTAGGGTTGATCCGGCCAAGATTGAGGCGATTCAGGGTTGGAGTAGACCTACATCACCTACCGAGATTCAGAGTTTTGTTGGCTTGGCGGGTTACTATCGGCGTTTTGTTCAGGGATTCTCTACTATAGCTGCGCCGTTGACTAGATTGACTCAGCAGACAGTTCCTTTTCATTGGTCACCCGAGTGTGAGACGAGCTTCCAAAGGCTCAAATCCCTATTGACTTCAGCACCTGTCTTGACTTTGCCAAAGGAGGGTGTTGGATTTACTGTTTATTGTGACGCTTCGGGTGTTGGACTTGGAGGTGTTTTGATGCAGAAGGGTAAGGTTGTAGCCTATGCCTCTAGATAGCTGAAGGCACACGAGTGGAATTACCCCACTCATGATTTGGAGTTGGCGGCTGTGGTATTTGTGCTTAAGTTGTGGAGACATTACCTATATAGTGTTCATTGCGAGGTATTTACTGATCTTAGGAGCCTACAGTACATATTCACTCAGCGGGATCTGAACTTGAGACAGCGTAGGTGGCTGGAGTTGCTCAAGGACTACGACATGACCATTTTGTATCACCCCGGGAAGGCCAATGTGGTGGCAGATGCCTTGAGTAGGAAGACTCCTAGTATGGGGAGTGTTGTCGCGATCAGTGTTGAGAGGCGGCCTTTGGTTCGGGATGTTCAGAGGTTATTTGATAGCATGGTGAGATTTCGGGTTTCTGAGGAGAGTGGAGGTGTGTTTGCCTTCATTGAGGCCCGTTCATCTTTGATGGAGCAGATTAGAGAGCATCAGTATGATGATGGGAAGTTATGTCTCATCCGGGACAAGGTGATGAGTGGTGAAGCCAAGAAGGCTAAGATTGACTTCGATGGTGTATTGAGGATTGAGGGCCGGATATGTGTGCCCAAGGTTGGTGATTTGATCAGATTGATTCTTGAGGAGGCTCATTATTCTAGGTATTCTATTCATCCCGGAGCGGCGAAGATGTATCATGATCTTAGTCAGCACTATTGGTGGTGCGGGATGAAGAGGGATATTGCAGAGTTTGTGGCAAGGTGCTTGACATGTCAGCAGGTCAAGTGTGAGCACCAGAAGCCTGGTGGTGTGACTCAGAGGATGCCCATTCCTACTTGGAAGTGGGAGAGAATTGCTATGGACTTCGTAGTTGGATTGCCTACCACCGTGGGTGGTTATGATTCTATATGGGTGGTCGTCGATAGACTGACCAAGTTTGCTCATTTCATCCCGGTCCGAGTGAGATATACAGCGGAGAAGTTGGCTCAGATTTATATTAGTCAGATTGTGCGATTACACGAAGTGCCGGTGTCCATTGTGTCTGACAGGGGTTCAGTATTCATTTCTCATTTCTGGAGAGCATTACAACATGATTTGGGCACTAGACTCGACATGAGCACAACTTTTCACCCTCAGACTGACGGTCAGTCTGAGAGGACTATTCAGGTGTTGGAGGACATGCTTCGGGCTTGCGTGATCGACTTTGGTACTAGATGGGATCAGCACTTGCCATTGGCAGAGTTCGCCTACAACAACAGTTATCATTCTAGCATAGGGATGGCACCTTTTGAGGCACTGTATGGTAGGCGGTGTAGATCACCTATTGGATGATTTGATTCAGCAGAGGTGGACTCCCTTGGTACTGATATTCTTAGAGAGGATATGGAGCGTGTTCGTGTGATTCAGAGTAGGCTCTTGACTGCCCAGAGTAGGCAAAAGAGCTATGCTGACAGGAGGGTTCGACCCTTAGAGTTCATGGTGGGTGATCGAGTTTGGCTTCGGATATCGCCCATGAAGGGTGTGATGAGATTTGGGAAGAAGGGCAAGCTCAGCCCTAGATTCATTGGCCCATATGAGATTTTGGAGAGAATGGGAGTGGTGGCTTACAAGTTAGCCTTGCCACCTAGTATGACAGCCGTGCATCCAGTTTTCCATGTTTCTATGCTCCGGAAGTATGTTCCGGATGAGTCTCAGGTGATTTCGGTTGAGTCGGTGGAGTTGAGTCCAGATTTAACATTTGAGAAGGAGCCTATAGCTATTTTGGACAGACATGTTCGCAAGCTCCGGACCAAGGACATCGTTTCAGTGAAGGTTCAGTGGAGGCATCGATCAGATAGGGAGGCGACTTGGGAGTCCGAGGATGATATGCGGGTCCGATATCCCCAGCTTTTCGAGGCTTCAGGTACTTTCTTTTACTTTATGTTCGAGGACGAACATGGTTTTTAGTGGTGAATGATGTAATGACCCAAAAGGTCATTTTGGTAATTTTTCGTGGAAATAACTATTTTGCCCTTTCGGTAGTTGCCCCGAGTCCCATGTTTTGTGGTTGTAAAGTTGGTTTGAGGAAAAGTTGGTAAAAAGTTGAGTTTTTGAGAAGTTGAGTTTTTATGAGTTAAAGTTGATTAAAAAGTGTTTTTTCGAGTCATTTGGAGTTTCGGGACTCGGATCGGATTTCCGTCGATTCCGGCAGTTTTAGAATGTCGAAACGGGTCTGTGTGAAGTTACGGAGTTGAATTTGGAGTTGAAACGAAGAATTGAGGTCCTAAGTTGCTAAAGTTGTGAAATTTTGATAAAGAGTTGACTTTGGTCAACATATGAGGTTCCGAGGCTCAGATTGAAATTCCGAGAGTACTGTTGGTTTCGGGAGGCGATTCTAAGTCTAGAATGAGTCTTGGTTGAATTTTTAGACGCTCCGTTTGAGTTTCGAATTTTTTTAGGCGTTAAACTAGTTTCTTGGCATCTCATTGAATTTCGGGTCAAGGAGTCCTCGAATTCAAATTCCGACGGTTCCATTGAGTCCGGAACGTCGAATTTAGTGGGGGTACATATTTAGTTTGTGTGCACGAGATTCCGAACGAATCTCGAGGGTCCAACGGGGACTTAAACTTTGGTGTTATTGTTGTGTTTCAGCTGCAATAGCAGTCTTTTTTAATCAAAAACCAGTAACTATTTTCCCCCAACTTGAAAAATACCCATTTCTCCATTTTTAGACTTTGAGAGGTCGAAAATAGGTGATTTCAAGTGGGTTTTCGCAAGGAATTCATTGGGTAAGTTATTTCCAACTTAGATCTTTGATTTCCATCGATTATTTATGGATTTTAACATCAAAATTTGAGATTTCAAGTGTAAAATTTGGGGGTTTTTGCCTAATCCGAATTTAATAGAAAAATTGAGTTTGTGAACTCATTTCAACTCCTTTTTCGAAACGGTTTTCACTATTGGATTCTAAATTTCTTGGGGAACATTTTTCACTAAAAATTTCTAGATTTCGAGAATATTTTTCCGGAACGAGATTTTTGACCATTTTACCCTTTTTCTCCAAATTTCACAATATTGGTGTTGTTAAATTCGTATTGATTGTGGGATTCCATTTATGAATAGATTGTGGTGATTTGGAGCGTGCTCGGAAGGGTAAAACTCAAATTTGAGTTACTAGTTGAAGTGTTTTGAGGCAAGTGACTTCTAAACTTTGTTAAACTCTTAGACTACACATGACTACTTTCCTAATTGTGTTGGGGAGTAATGGGGATTGAGGATGGGTTTTATTTGTTGATTGAAATTGTTGTAAATGAAAGATGGGGAAATAAAACGAGCTAAATGTGTTATATGTGACTTGAATTTGTTGAATAAGTCATGTGATAACTAATATTGAGGGGATAGAAGAGCATGAGTAGGCTATGATTGATACAGACATTGATGTTGAGACATATGTTGTGTAATACTATGATGTGGTCATGATATGGTTGTGATTGAGACAGATGATGTGTAATACTATGATGTGGTCGTGATATGGTTGTGATTGAGACAGACGACGTGTAATACTATGATGTGGTCGTGATATGGTTGTGATTGAGACAGATGATGTGTAATACTATGATATGATCGTGATATGATTGTGATTGATGACATGTGCATATTCATTATTTATCCCATGTGTGAACTATCTGTTGCATGAGTTCTGAGACACTGATATGAGGATGGATGGATATGAGACACAGTTGAGACTAGCTCCGGCTAGCGATTTGGATGCCGATGGGATCTGGTTTCGGCGGTGATACATGGTCCATGTGTGGCCCCCATGGGTTCTGATTTAAGTATTCAGCGCGGTCTGATTACGTCAACAGATGTGTATCTTAGGACAGACATGCATCACGACTACATGACATCATTATTGCATTTGCATCGCATTTGACTTCATATTTGTCTGTGGTGTGTGGATTTTACCTATTTGCCCCTCTTCAGGTGATATATGATCTATTTGCTCTTACATGAGGATATGAGGTTGATGTTGAGACACTGTTGGATATATCTGTTGATTATGAATTGTGTAGTATAGGTTGTTGGTTCGCTGTTAGAATGAAGTTTCGGTGGTTCGGTTGGGATTGAAAGGAGTTGTTTGTAGCTGCTAGTTTAGCTTAGTTTAGTGTTACTTGCGAGTACCTGTTGCTTTTGGTACTCACCCTTGCTTCTACACAGTTGTGTAGGTTGACAGCTCTATCAGATCCGGCTTATTACTCATCTTCAGATTAGAGCTTCCAGACTTACTTGAAAGGTAGCGGTTCATTCCAGACGTGCCCTCAAGTTATCTATATTTACTGTTCTGTTCTATTCTAGAACTTTACTATGAGACTTGTATATTTTATTTAGATTCCGTATTAGAGGTTTGTACATGTGACAACCAATTCTGGGGTTATGTTGAGTTTATTTAAAGACTTCCGCTTATCTTTCTATCTTATTCTTGTTTTATTAATTCCGTATCGTCGGGTTTTTGGGTGTTAGGTTGACGTGTTTGGTGGGGTTTGGGCACGTGCCATCACATCCGATTTTGGGGTGTGTCAGTTCGCCACACAATGCACATGAAACAATGAGGTCGAATTTGTTTCAGCCTTAACTTTAAGCAAGATAATTTCTCAAGTAATACATATATGTATCAAGAGATACTACAACATTTTAGGCTTTTTTCCACCCTGGTAAAGTGTAACCTTTGATGAAAGGCAACATTTTCTGACTTTTGGCAGCACTTTTTCGGAAGTGGCCTGAAGAGGTGTAACCTTTGACTTTAGGCCACACTTTTTAAGTGTTATCATAGCAGCTACGCTTAAAAGTGTGGCCAATAAGGTACAAAGGCCACACTTAGTAGCATCTCATTAGCAACACTTTTATTTGATTAAACAACACTTTCAAGTCTGCCCTTTGCTTTGTTATTGGCTACGCTTTAAAAGTGTAGCCTTTAATACCTTTTCTAGAACAACACTTATTAAGTGTAACTTTTACTTATGTAGATGCTACAGTTTATAATAAATAAGGAGCCCAATTGATGTCCCTATGGCCACACTTTTGAAGTGTGGCAATCTTCTCTAGAAATTCTTATAACCACAACTTCATTGAAAAATAATTATTTTGCTTTGCATATATCCACTAATAACACAATTATATATAAATGATATCAAGAACAAAATTAGCTAATAAATAATTTAAATGTATAGATTCACAATAATGTTAAAAAACCATGTCTTGTACTACACATACATAGAGAGTAATATTTTAAAGATATGTACTAGCAATAAATTCCACAAAACAAATTGTATTCAAACATATATCATAATAGTTCAAAAACACTTAAACATTCACTTTAATATATTAAGTTGACTTGTGGCTACCATTCAAATTCGATCACCTGTATTTTCCTACAAATTCAAAATGAAATTAAAAGTCAGAACAAAATAATGCTCAACACTAGTCATGGCTAATCAAAAAAAGGCAGTTGCTTAAACCAAATATCCTAAAATGCAGAATATCCCATAAAAGTACGAGAGAATCACCAATCTAAAAAAAACTACAAGTATCTCTATCTTGGAGCTTATGGAAATTGGTTGGTGCATTGGAACCCCTTATCTATTGGCTTCATTAAAGCAAGATTGATGATGCTAGTTAGGGAAACTCTAGTAAGAGATCTTATGGAATATATGTTACAAGACATTTTGTATGCCTAATGATTGTTCAAGCTGATATTATCCCAGACACAAAAAACATTGAGGTAGAGGTAACTGCAATTAGAAAAACTCTAGCCTACTGTGTTGCAGAATATTTAACTAAATACATAATTGAGAAAGACTCTTTTAAAAAGAAATGTAAAAGAATGTAGGTGGACCACACCCTTTCACATTAATACAATAGTAGAAGATACAAGGAATTTCATGGATGTTACAGAACCTAGGTGCAACACATAGAAGGAAATACATTTGCATATTATCTAGCAAATCTTCTTATGGAGGAAGCAAGCAGATTAGAATTCGGATGTTTCTCTGAACTACCTAAGCAAGATAAAATATTGCTTAATCCATTAATTTCATTGGTCCTTAAAATGAAAATTATTTGATACATAAACCACTAAAATATTTTCGTTTAAGAGTGAAAATCATACTGAGATATATAGTCAGTTCATTTTTGTGTCAATCAAATTCAATGTCAAGATGTATTTATTATTACCTCTATGATCCTCCAATACACATTAATGATATCCGTGAATCTATTTCAAGGTTTTCACTTTACGAAACTCGCAAAAAAATTATACTTATTTCAGGTATTTTTGGTTTTCTCTTTCAAGTTTCTGGCCTTCAACAGCTAAAGCCTAAAACAGTATCGGAGATGCATCTTCCAGCTAGTATTACATTTTTGTTTTAGTGAGAATAGCAAACAATAAGTTATCAGTATAAAATGATAAATTATCTTTTGATTTTAAAAAAAATAATAATTTAACAAGTAAAAGTAAACATCTACTTTTAATGTTATGAACAAGTAAAACTGAACGGAGGAAGAATTAATTAACTCTTACCTAATCCAACTAAAGTCAACAACCATCTTTATTGCAATAATAAATATAGTGATACATACTACTTACTAGACCATAGTTATTTCAATGTCATTTCCTTGAAATTTCTTTTGGGGCAATTTCACGGTAGTTTCTACGGTCAATTCTAAATACTACTTATTGAAATTTCAAAGAAATTCATTTTTTTTACTTCTTGAAATTTCGGTTGATTGTCTTTCTATTTAAACTTTCAACTTATTCATGATAAGGATTCGATCTTCCACATTGTAATCTCCGTCCTTCCATCTAGCTTATGTGGATTCACATGAACACATACCACATTAGCTAGATCTGCCCCTGACCACATCACAACTTGCATTTAACATCTATTACCATTGCAATATCTATTCAAAATATTATGTCTCAATTCCGAACAAGTGAGCAAAATTTATAGACAATAATGTAGAATTCAATTGCACCAACCAACCTATAAAAAGATGATACATTATCACTTTCATACTACAACTAGGACATTTGATCCCAACCAACTGGTTATCATGTAATATGAATCTTTATCTCCTATATATCGTGCTTGATAACTCTACATTGATTCCAGTAAATTGTATATATTTATCATGATAATTCCTTTCGTATGATTTTAGGTCTACCTTATTGCCTTTTAACTCCATCAATCATCATGGTTGTACATGCTAAACATAATTATTAAATTATTAATATCAGGATCTTGAACATGATGAACTCAACTGAAAGCATCATCAAATACGTATTTGAAAATTAAATTTATACCATATTATAAGGTTATCAATTCAGCTCTATGGAAGTGACAATTGATAACTCTAAAAAGAACTTGATCATTACCACCAAGATATTGGAAAAGAGCCATGAGCTAGAAGCGATAGTTTCAAGACTTAATCCAACTACAACTCATGATATTGACTTGGGTGGTGACAAGTTTGATGGACTTAGTCCAACTAACTATAACAGACTTAGTCCAACTATAACTCATGATATTGACTTGGGCAGTGACATGTTTGACGGGGATGATGAGTGTTTTTATCATGTAAAATTATTATTTTTAATGGTAAATTTGATTGAGTGATTTTATAAAAGAAAAACTCAAAGTTAAGTGATTTTATTGATATAAAACAAAGTTGAATAACTTAACAAGATAATTTCTCAAAATTGGGTGACCTTTTGAGATATTTACTCATTTGTATTTGACTAATTAATTTGAGAAGAAATTAATGATTTCCACAAACTTTTATTGCAATATCATCTCACATTGGCCAACTTTATAAAGACAAACACAAGAAGAGAGGTGAGAGTCTGGGGCAAGGAAATTTTTTTCATTTAAGAAAAGTCAGTCAACTTGCATTATTAAGCTAAAAGAAAGAAAGAAAGAATATATTTATATTATATGGTCAGTTAATTACTTGCATTATTAAGAAAGAAATATGGATATATATTATATGGTCCAGAACCAACTCAATGGGAGTCTTCACAGTCTAAGATAAGCTAAGCAAAAAGCCTGTTGTTTGACCTTTTGTTATTGGGTGAGTACAAAATTTATGTGTGTAATTTTACTAATAGTAATAAATAGTGGACATGAACCAAAAATATTATGTATTCAATGTTGATTAGAAATTTTAGAGGTAAATCCTGAATATGCTTTTGATCACGCAATCAGTAATGAAATAGTCTATAAAATGTTGTTGCAATAAACACATGAATAATGAATCATCATCTTCAAATCATAGATCATCGTCATATCAAATATAATCATATATATATATATATATATATATATATAGGAAAAGGGTCAAAATTACCTCTGAACTATGTGAAATAGACCGTACTTATATCTTTCGTTACATTTTGGGGATCAAAAATTCCCCCGCCGTTATTTTAAGAGACCAAAAATACCCTCAAGAGTTAACACCTCAAATTTTTAGTGATGTGGCAAGCCACGTGGGACTAATCCTTCCACCTAAGTGTTGCCAACTAGGATTCACTACAAAAGAATTAGACCTTTGGCGGCGACAAAAGGGTCACACCCCGAGCCTACACCCTGGACATGGTTGGCACTCGAAGACCATTGCTAGCCCCAAGCGAACCCTTGGCCTGGCTTTCTTAACTCAACGGAAAACTCAATGCAATGCAAGGTTATAAAACAACCTAACTGATACAATCTGGCCAAAAAGGCAACTCAAGTCTCAAAATAGAATATTTACATATACACATAGATGAGAGACTCAAAACCAACTGACTGACTGTCTATGAAGCCTCTATATCACTGAGATGGATGTTGGGACAGACCCCGCAACATCCTAATAAAACAAAACTAAGAGAATAACATAATCGAGTCCTCCGGAACACAAAGAGGCTCACCACTGACTCTGGAATGCTCAGTTGGATCAACGGCGTGCTGAATGCTGACCCTGGGTACCTGTGTCTGCATCGTCATAAGATGCAGGACAACTGGCATCAGTACATTGAATGTACAAGTATGCGAGCTGGAAAGCTAAACCACAACTTAAGCTTGAAAGGAGTACAAAGGAACTCTTACCTTGGCTCTGTTCAACTCATGAATAACTGAACTCAATATATAAAGTAATAAGACACATGCAATATATAAAGCTTGTAAAACATGGCAAACAACTTAGTTTGTTAATGATAAAACAATAACAAACTCAACTTTACTTGTATAAAAGTAATATAACTTTAGTGGGCGATTCTTTAACCGACAATCACCACTATGAGCCCTAGTGGTGATACAACGTTTTACCTCACGTTGCCCAAGGACCATCCTATACCTTGCCGTGATATAAGAAGCTAACTTTACTAAGTGGATCCACTAGCTTAACTTTACGTGATCATCTAAAAAGTATGACCCGTTAATTTCCATGTTGGCGCATGGTTCTTATGGAGAGTTGAGTTAATATGAACTCGTGTCCCTAATTCGGTGCTCAAGACTACTCTAAAAAATACTTAGCTCATAAGTGTTTTAAACACATCTTTCTTTATTTGAGATAATTACTCAAAACTTTGCCCGAAGGCTCACTTGGAATCGATGTTCCTTTTTCTTGAAAACTAGCCCAAAGGCTCTTTTGGAATCATAGTTCCTTTCTTACTCAAATGTAAAAACATTTAGAAACTTCTTTGGGAATACATAGTTCCCTAATAACTTTTGAGAAATGAACTCAACTTGAAACTCTTGACTCTTTACTCCTTACTCGACTTGAAACTTGAGCCTTAAAATGAAGTTAAAACGTTCAATAAAGACTCTTGAAAAGCTTTAGAGACTTGCTTTGACTCCCTTCTTGAACTTCTAGACTCAACTCTTAACTTCACTTGACTTGGAAACTAACTCTCCTTGAATTGGATTTATGGATTCAAGGTGTTTGATCACATGATATGGACGAGTTCTTGACGTTTAAACGTACCTTGGAGTGTTGGAAACAACTATGAAACATAGGTACAACACCTAGGAACATGTATGAAAAAGGGGGAAGGAATGGGAAAACTTGGCGCTCTGAGAGGCGCGGAGCGCCAGACCAAAAACTTCAGAGGGGGTCTGCTGGCGCACTGATGGGCGCGCCGCCCCAAGGGGGAAAGTTCAGAGCCCCTCTTGGGGCGCGCTGACAGGCGCGACGCCCCACCCTTTTTCCCCGAAAACTGACTTTTCTCCTTAGTTTTCTCCAACTCTAAACCTTCTACACTTCAAAGTTTCCAGCCCCAAACACTTAAAATCATAAACCTCTCAACATACAATAGATTCAACTCAAAAACACCACCCGAACCATACACCAAACCAACAAGAACTTCAACACAACACAACTACAACTTCAACAATTACAACCAACAATTTCAACAAACATATTCAATCTTTTCTCGAAATTAAACGAGCTTGGCTTGTGGGGAAAAGAACCAACCCAACACTATGAACTCACATACCTTAATAGGGATCACCCCCGAAGAAAACCACGACGATCTTTACGAAGTTTGCTTCTTCTTCTCCTTTCTCTCCTTTTCTCTCAAGAACCCTAACTCTTACTCTTTTTTAAAAGGGAAAAACTGATCAAAAATCAGTCTTACACCTTAATATATATCCAAAGACAAGGCTAGGGAAAAGACCAAAATACCCTTACAATTTCCGGACTGACTTCCCTTACCAACAGCCCAACTTCAAAAGGGCATAACTCACTCATACGAACTCGAAATCGAGTAAACTCAGCGGTGTTGGAAAGGTCATTCCATGGACTTTGCAAACATGACTGGAACTACACCTAAATCATCCTGAGATAGGAGTTATGACTGTTCAAAGTTGGCCAAAAACTCACTTTTTCCCATACTTAACCAAATTTTTCCAGATTTTTAATTCTCTCCAAAATGACTATTTCCAATTCTAACCTCTTCATAGAAATTTTAAATTGCCAGATGTTACAAAAAGTCGCCACAAAAGCCTAGAATATCGTCCACTAAAGGTTTTTTAACATTAAATTCTGATTTGTGTTTTGTTTCTTCATTGTTTTTAAAAAGACAAAAATAATATCGATTAAGGAGGAGTTTGAAGACACTATATGTATTATTTTTATGTCATATGTAAATGCATAAAATGTACAATGATGCATTATGTAGTAGGAGATTTGAATCGAGAAGTAATTTTGTTGTTCGTAACAAGATTGAATGTTTTTCATATTGATAGTGCAAGTTATTTATTTTTAAAAATTAGGTTCCAACCAAAAATTAATTATCATTTTTTTTTGTTGAAAAAAATAGATTTTACTAGCGAATGGTTGTTGCAGCCTTAGTTGCCACTAAAAATCACTCATAACCTTTAGTGGCAATATTTTGGGATTTTGTGGCAACTTTGTTGCCGCTAAAGGTCAAGATCTTTTGCAGCGAATCCTAGTTGGCAATGCTTAGGTGGAGGGATTAGTCCAATGTGGATTGCCACATCACTAAAATTTATGTAGTTAACTCTTGAGGGTATTTGTGGTCTCTTGGGTTAACGGCGGGTGTATTTTTTATCCCAAAATGTAATGGAGGATATAAGTGGTCTATTTCACATACTTTAAGGGTATTTTTGACCCTATTCCGTATATATATATATATATATATATATATATATATATATATATATATATATATATATATATATATATACTACCTTAAAAGCATGCTAAATTGAATGTTGAATTACTATAATACCCCCAATTAAAAGTACTCAATTTATTAATTTAATTATTTGTATTATATTAAATGTAGATACCCTTTCATATTAAAGGGTTGTGATTTTCTCAAAGAGATGTGACTTTACCAAAGGGTTGCGACTTTTTTGACGGGTTTTGATATTTTCGATGATTTGTGACTTTTTCGAAGGGTTGTAATTTTTTCAAAGGGTTGTGACTTTTCCGAAGGGTTGTGCCTTTTCCGATGAGTTGTGACTTTTTCGAAGGGTTGTGGATTTTTCAAAGGGTTGTGACTTTTCTGAAGGGTTGTGCCTTTTCCGATGAGTTGTGACTTTTGCAAAAAGGTTGTGATTTTTCCGATGAGCAATGACTTTTTCGAAAGGTTGTAACTTTTCTGATAAGGAACAATTAGCACCTATTCATACTACTATTTGTTAGCTATAAATAGAGGATTTCGTCTCACTTTTAAACTACTATTTTTGAAAGTTTTCTACGATTCTTCTTTTTAAAAAATCTAAGGGTTATTTACAACAATTGATTAAGTGCAAAATTCAACTAAATTTGAGGTACCACATAAGAAGGAGTTGATGAATAAATTGTAGCAAATCATTCATAAATTCACACTCGTATTTTTTCTTACGATTTCCATGAGTTAACAGTGACAAAAAGTTGTGAAAAAGACAATAATAATAAACAAACATGAAAAAGGTCACATGATTTGGGTAATATATTTCTTCTTTGGTCTTTTATTTTTTATATTTTTACCCTCAAATGAAGCAGTTTCTTTCTGATTTTGCTAAAACAACAGGCATCAACGTTGTCCATTGAATCATTCGTTTTGATGTTAAATCCACTATTTCAAAAAGGGAAAAGGGACGAATTTACCCCCGAACTTTAATAAATGGTACGTATATGCCCTCCGTTATACTTTGCGCCCACATAAGCCCCTGCCGTCCAATTATAGGTACACATATACCCCTCTCACTAACGGACCCCTAATTTCTTACACATGTCTTAATTTTATTGAACTACCCGTTTGACCCTTTTTTTAACCCATAACCAAACTATCCGCCCCATAACCCAATACCCACCCAATTTCCTCTAAAAGGAATCCTAATTAAAACACCCAAGTTAACACACCAAAATTAACCCACCACACTTCTAAAATCTCAGATGATGAGACAATGAAGTATACCTATCTAACCAATATCAGAAGAAGAGTGAAGCCACCATTGCCAGCAGGTTACTGGGGCAATGGGTGTGTGCCAATATACGTTCAGCTCCTCGCAAAGGACCTCATCAATGAACCTATCTGGAAAGCAGCAGACGTGATAAAGAAGAGCAAGAACATCATCACAGATGAGTATGTTCGTTCGTTCATTGATTTCCAGAAACTGCATTATGATGAAGGGATCACATCAGGGAATAGAGTGAGTGCATTTACAGATTGGCGGCATGTAGGCCACGAGACGGTTGATTTTGGATGGGGTGGCCCTGTGACTGTCTTTCCTCTGTCTAGACACTTGGTTGGGAGTGTTGAACCTTGTTTTTTCTTGCCTTATTCTTCTGCCACTCAAGGTAAGAAAGATGGTTTCAAAGTTTTGGTCTGTCTGCAACAAGAAGCCATGCCTGTTTTCATGGAAGAGATGGAAAAGCTGGAGCATGGACTTGCTTAATTTTACTATATATGCAGCTCCTCTTATTTACTAATAATATCACTCGAGAGTCAAACAAGAAATTCGTTTAACTGTGATTTATTTATATGTGTTTTAAGTATTAAATTATTAATTGGTGTGTTAATTTGGGTGTTTTAATAAGGATTCCTTTTAGAGGAAATTGGGTGGGTATTGGGTTATGGGGCGGATAGTTGGGTTATGGTTAAAAAAAGGGTCAAACAGGTAGTTCAATAGGATTAAGACACGTGTAAGAAATTAGGGGTCCGTTAGTGAGAGGGATATATGTGTACTTATAATTGGACGGCAAGGGCTTATGTGGACGCAAAGTATAACGGAGGGCATATACGTACCATTTATTAAAGTTCGGGGGTAAATCCGTCCCTTTTTCCTTTCAAAAATAGATTTTCACTTTTACTTATAATATGATAATATAGACAAGATAATAATTATTTTTTAATAGATATTTAAGTAAAAATGAATGAAGAAAGTAAAGTGTTGGTGACAAGAGATTTTAATCAAATGGAACACTATAATGAATATAGCATGAAAGTATATTTTCGTCTTCCTTCTTCATTGGCTATGTATCGTTCCATTTATTTTTTCCTATCTTTTGTGTTTATTTGAATTTGAGAAGATTTTATGTCACAAGATACACTCCTTGTTAGCTATATAAAAATAGATAAGAAAATAGTGATTGACCATAAAATAATCTTAAATCAAATTAAAGATTCTATAAACAATACTTTAAATTTTATTCATCTATTAATTTTTATTATTGAAAAATTTTAATATGTTATATCACGATACAACTTCAATAAGATTCTAGATACTTTCATTAGACAACAACTATATGAACCAGGTAGGCGAGTCAAAAATAATCTGTGTGAACTGACCTACCCCTGAATCTAATCATACAAAAAATAATCAACAATAACCTACCCAGTCCCCTATAAGCTCGACAAGTACAAAAAACAAACGATACAACCTACCAGGGCCCGTATAAGCTCGACAGATACAATCCAATAAATATACCCTTATTGGTAATGCTCTAGCCGCATATGTAATCACTAGCAGAAAAAAGGAAAAGACAACAATTCTACAAAGATAAGGTAGAAACTTAAAGAAATGAAATATTTTTCATCAAAGGTGATGTTGTTCATATATTAAAATTAAATTATGCTACTGATATATATACAAATTATTGGTCAAGCTAAATATTTGACATACACTCAAACCTCAATTTAACCATCATTCATCATAACAATAAAGTACCCTTTTTTTCTTGTAGAATTACCTCTCTACGATAGTCTAACTCAAATATTAATTGGTAAAAGATAGATTACATATAAAGATAAAATATTGAAATTTTTATGGTAGTCCTTAATGGTGTCATGCACATACTAAATTTCAAGAATAATATTTAAGAGAAAAAATATACTTAAATGGTGTCCATCAATTATGTCACAGCCTCAAGAGGAAAGACTATTGGTGACATTTTTTGTATTGATATTTTTTTAAAATTTTGTTGGTTAGATTTGCTTACAAAATTGAGTGAAGTAAATAATGATACTACTAAATATATGTTTCTTTCTTCCCATATTTAAATTTTGAATGTATTTTGAAATGTTTCAATAATATCTGATCATTTTGATCTCAAAATACAAGTAACTCTATGACAATCTTTATTAATCATTTAAAAGCACTTGTCCTATGTTCTTTAAATTATAATTATTTACTAAAAAACTTTAATTTAGTAATATTAATTCTATTTTACAACATCGTATACTATATATATAATACGCACGTGTCGTAGAATTACCATTTTTCCCCTATACTAAATCAAAATCTTATTAAATAGTAAAATTTAATTTAAGAGTTATATTTTATTTATGTAAATGTAGAATTAAAAGTCCAACACTTCAATTTCTTAGTTATATCATTGTAAATTCCCTCAATTATTAATTAATGCAAATTTTATTCACCTATAAAAAAATCTTATCTTTCTTTCTCCAAAAATTCAGAAGAAGTTGAAGAGTTGCAACGAACTCAATACATATGCGAAATGGTCTGGTGGATCCTTATACTTGTACGAATTTGTATTATGAATCCTTCTACTTAATCGTTTGTCAATTGAACCCTTAAACTCAATCAAAATGAGTCTTTTAAACCACTCCAACCATGTGTGTAGCTCAGTCTCCTTTACATAAATGATATGGCATATCCACATCAGATATATTAATGTCATGTCATAATTATTTTTAAAACTATTAATCAAAATTATTTAATTAAAGATAAAATAATAAAAATTTAATTATATTCTTTAAAGTTAAACCCAATACATTTTGTTGTGAAAGAAAAAAACCAATACATTTTCTCCATTCCCACTGTTTCATGCCCAAGCCGTCATCGCCATCGCCATTTTTGTTGGCGAAACCACTCGTATTCCTTCCGCTTTAATCTCCCCATATCATCACCATTTTCCTTTTCCTCCTCCAACCTCCACAAAATCAACAACCTAAGCCATCGCACCAGATCTAGTTAAACACCATTACCATTTTTGCCTTCATCTCTGCCGCACACTATTGCCATCTTTGCCGCCATGATTAGATCCTCGCACCCTCACCCACCTCGTTCTCCTCTCCGTTGTAATGACCCTCTTGGTCATTTCTGTGTGTCATTTAGAGCGTTCCTATAGCAACCCCAAGTCATTTATGACTTGCTGGGACTGACAGTTCGATCACCTGGTCGTTTGTTTGGTCTTGGTGCGAGTTTTTGTGTTTTGGACCTTATGAACCTTGAACGATCATTTTCGATCAAAAGTTCAAGAAGATGACATCGGAATCCAATTCTGACGATTCCATCAGCTCCGGAAGGGTCATTTTAGGCTAGGAGCATGGTCATCATGACTCCCGAGGTTTTCAGTGTGAGTCGGTGCGATTAGGCGTTTTAACTTTAAGTTTAAGCCTAAGTTTGACTTTGGTCAATATTCTGAGTAAACGCGCTCGGATGAGAATTCCATCAGCGTGGTTAGCTCCGGAATGTCGAGTTTGGTCTAGATTGATCCTTCTTTTGTGTCTGGAGGTTTTCGATATCTTTCCAAGCCCTTTTGTGGGTTTTGACTTAAAATGGCTTTTGGAAGTGGGACCCATTTTTTATCGAAATGACCTCTGATGGAAATTTCGACTACGCCGTTGAGTCTGGAATATCGAATTTGGTATGGTTGCATATCTCGTTTGCGTGCACGGGGTTCCGAACGAGATCGGAGCACCCCGTCGGAGTTTCTAATTTTGGAAAAAAAAGTTGCAGAAAATCTGCTATAAATGCAGATTTATCAGCAACATTTTCCAAAACTTCAAACCCTCATAACTCTCTCATCTCTCAACCGATTTGGGCGATTCAAAAGGCAAAGTTGTGAGAGTTTTTGAGGACAACGTGTTGGTGAGCTTGGATAGTGATTTGGAGTCCCCGTTTGAGGTAATTTTCGAAAAATACCTGCTATCGCACCCTTTGTGTGAGCTTAATTTTGGAAATTTTTGAGACTTGTTTTCTCAGCCATTTTAGGTCCGATTTCAGTGATTTTTGAGGCTATCTTGAGTGGTTTTTCGAGGAGAACATTGTGGTGTTGTCAGAGTTTACTGTAGACCGCCCGTTTTTGGTAAATATGTTGAATTAGCTGCTGTCCTATTCCTTTAGTTCTTGAGGAAAATTTGGGCTTTGGTTGTATGTTGGTACTGTGTTGTTTCTGAGCCCCGAATTGTGTCCCCATGGAACACAAGTTCGGGGAGCTGTTAAGAACCTACTTTTGGGGTAATTCCGAAATTTTCAGCGCGGGTCCCACGATTCCTGTTTTGACTCCAAAATTGACCCGTCTCCGTTTGTTGTGATTCTATTTTTGATAGCGGGGCAGCATTTCGAGGACGTTCGGAAAGGGAAAGCTCCAGAGAAGTGATTTTGGAGCGCGTGTGATTGGCCTACAGGTAGGCTATGGTTTCCCTCTCTTAGATTGAGCTTGAGAGTGTGAATGCATGTTGATTAGTTGGGATTTGGGTTGGTAGTAAGTGAATAATGCATAGGTGTTTAGAAATCATGTTTTCAGCCTATTTCGGGAATTATCGGGTAACTGTGAGCATGCTTTGTGTTATTAATGGACCTCCTCGCTATGTGGAGTGCTTGCATGCTTAATTATTGTTTATTTGAAGCATGTTGGGCCTTAGTTTAGGTTTGACTAGTGCTTGCCATAGAAATACATGATTCAGATCCAATAGGCCTTAGTTTTGCCCTGACGTCGCTCGGCCGGCTTAGATCCCTGTAGACTGGTGTAGCAGACTTGAGTCTGATAGTTTGGGCCTTAGTTAGGCGATACTCTTTCTCCGACTATAGTTATCCTTATTTTCTCCGATGTTACATCTTCAAGAGTTACGTCGGCGACACTAGTTCTGCTTCGCGATTTGAATTTGATTTTCGATTCGATTCCAAGGACTTACATTGATTGGCTAGGTGTGGATGGTGATCCATGGACATTTATGAGAATAGATCGATTGGAAATCTTTCAGCAGCTACCTTGGCGCCTTTATAGAGCATCATCCGGTTAGAGTTCCGGCCTCTATTGCCCAGATACTTATATAGAGCATCTGGTTAGAGTTCCGGCCTCTATTGCCTAAATACTTATATAAAGCATCCGGTTAGAGTTCCGGCCTCTATTGCTCAGATACTTATACAGAGCATCCGGTTAGAGTTCCGGCCTCATATACTTGATACTTGTGATTGGTTACTTAGGTACTTCTGGTGAGCATCCGGTTCGAGGTCCGGCCTCCGTACTGTCAGATTCTACTAATTAGGGTTGAGGTTCTGGTTCGATGTTCTTCGTTCTTGGGTTCTTTTATGCAATTCTCTTTAGTTATAGTTATTCTGTATACTCGTCGGGCTTATGGGGGTCCGTTCGGTTTTTTATTTAACTTGCGCACGAGTGTACCTTCTGGGCTTATGGGGTCCAGTTAGGTGTAGTTAGCTTATAGATTACTTTAGTTAGTTCTTTCTACACTCGTGTGCATTCCATTGTTACTTAGATTTTCGCTCTTGACCCTCGGTTTGTATTATTCCTTCTTTTCATATTGCCTTTACTTTTCAAGTTCAGTCGGCCTATGATGCCTACTGGGTACCTGTTTTTTTGGTACTCATGCTACGCTCTGCATCTATTTCGTGATGCAGGTCCGGGCACTAGTAACCAGCGTTGATCGAGCTTGGAGCAGACTGATCCGGAGACGGGAGTGAGCACACGACGTTTTGTACTATTTCAGTCTCCATCTGTATATATAGACTTGTCTTTTACCTTTCGAGACAGTCCAGTCTCTGTTGTCCACTTTTGGGACTTGTACTCATTTTGTTAGTAGCTCTGTACTAGTGACTTCCAGGTTCTGGGAGGGATCTTTATTTGTATTTATGTTTTGGTTTGCTTCCGCCTTTGTATATTGTTATTTGCCTACTCTTGTTTAGTTTCTACCCTCAGACCCATTATTTGTTGTTCCGGGTTACGGGTTGGCTTACCTGCTGGTGGGTTATAGTAGGTGTCATCATGACTTGAGAAATCGGGTCGTGACATCCGTTGACCAGCCGCACCTCTCTCTCTCTCCACTGCGTATCAGTGGTGTCCGGCGAGCACCACCGGCGCTACTCTCTTTCTCCGTCGATAAATTGGTGGACTCAAGAAAGTGCCAAGATCATCTAAATAGATGAAAGTAGATTGTGGAAAGAAAGAAAAAGGGGTTGGGCAGGGAAGGATATGGCTGAAAAAGAGGAGTAACGGGTGAAGAAGACAATATTTTTAATTAGTTTTGAAAAATATATTTCTTTTATAATTTTTAATATATTTTTAAGTAGAAATGCTCCTCACTCGTCTTAATAGGCGTGTGTAGTTGCACACTTTTGCCAACTCAGACATCTAATGACACATAAGCCTGGTCACTGGTCAGAGGGGTTTGTTAAATTGTGTTTTATTGAGTTTAAGGGTCCAGATGACAAAGGGGTAAGTAGAAGGGTTCATAATACAAACTGATACAAGTATAAGGGTCCACCAGACCATTTCGTCCAATACATATTATAGGCCAAATTCATTTAGATAGTGAAAAGTCTATATGGACATACTCCAATATAAGCAGATAAAAACGTAAGATATATATATATATATATATATATATATATTATATTAAAAGTGGGAAGCTCCTAACTTCAATGTTGAACTACCATTTTGCCTCTACATCATGTTAAAATATAATAAAAATAGTATCATATCACTAATATGATACAATAAATTTATTTCATAGTGATAGTTCATGATAAACATATTTATTTAATACCTAAAAATGTTATAAACCTGACAAAACTAAATAGAAAAAGAAAACAAATAAGCAATTACTCCTTGAAAACAAGAAATTAAATAGATACATGTATCTTACAAAGTTATTGTTCATGAATTATCCTTTTTATATTTATAATAATATTATTTGACCTTTCAAATTTCTATGTGACTTTTCATATTCAACAATTTTTGTCCTATAAATTTAACTTTTCCAGAAAAGATTTTTATGTGCTACTCCTACAATTCTTATGTGTAGGAGCTCTAAATCGGTGAAATAATGTCATAATTTGTGGGAAAAGTTGTGTGATCTCCCTTATGCAGTCATGAGGATAGATAAGAGTTCAATTACTGAAACACCATTTTTATCTCTATTTATATAGTTGAATTGTTGCTTTGTTTATAACTTGCTTTTAGTTTAGGATTTTTTATGTGTTCAAAAACAGATTGATTGTTACATTAGATTTTGTTTAAATTTTCATTATCAAGACAAGATCGAAAAGAATAATTAATTGTCTTGCTTATGTGTTTCTTTTTTGTTCTTTGTATTGGTAATATCACTTTTAAGAATGAATTTGATAGACGGGTACTCTTTCTTTTTATTATTTAAAGATGAAACATATAGAATTAGATTAATGATAGGTTCGATTGACATCATCTTTGAGTTTCACTGAGGTGACTGCATCCTGGTAACGGTCTTGAGCTTCTCCAGAAGCTATATGTGCAATCATTTCCCCTACATTATTCAATTTTCCACTGATGATGGTGGAAAATAACTAAGAGAAGAATCTGTCCAGGGCTTTTATTATGTCATCTTTTTAAGAATATCTTTATCTGTATTCTGTAAGTTAAAATTTGCTGACTACTAACTAAAGTTTAAAATCTATAAAGATTTACATACAAATTCTAAATCCTCTATGTCATTATTCCTTCTTACTGTTTTAAGAATCTCACATTTGAAGCCCACTCGACCATTATTTTATAGATTAGTGGAACCAGATATGCCCAATAAGGGTAAAATTCTCCCCATTGAGAGGGTTCTTCATTCATAAGGGTTTAAATTCGAGACATCTGGTAAAGGGTCGGAGAGATTTCAACCATCCCACTAGATAGTGATGCCATAGTGAGACAGTAGAAACCTCAATTAGCCACAATTTTTAAAAAAGAAATCAAATCACATTATATAATAAAATTTAATTTTTAATCGATAATATGCTTATTAATACGGGTTACACGCGCAAAGCGCGTACCTAGAAACTAGTATACTAAAAGTGAGAAACTCCTATCTTAAAAGTTGGATTACAATTTTGCCCCTATAGTAAATTAAAATATAATAAAATATCTAATTAAATATTAAATAATAATATTTTAATTACCTTTCAAAAAATAATAAAATTGTATTATCATGGTAATTTCAAGAAAAATTTAAATGAGCAATTGAAAACAATAATTCACTATTAATTCCAATAAAGACTCTACAACCAAGGTTCAATGCATTACCATGGCAAATGAGAAGGGAAACATAAATAAGCAATTTATAACAAAAACCTTTTCAAATTTCAGTCTTTATATTTGTTCCTTTCAACTTCCATATCAATAATATATTTACAAAGCCTTTTGAAGTTCTTTCTGCACTTTTTATGAGCAAATAACAAGGTATCAAAATTAAATAGCTCATCATTTTGTACCAATCATTTTTTTGCTTTGTGAAAAAATTTATACTTTTTTTTCTAGAAAACTTGTTGCTCTTATAATTCTGTGTGTTTGCGGTGACGCTCACGACACACAACAAACATGTAAGTATTTTTCTTTATTACTTTATCAACTAAAAATGATTAAATCTTATTTAAGATCAAAGAGATTGAATGAATTAGTTATATTATCAATTGAAAAGGAATTACTAATAAAAATCGATTATAAAACAGTAACTAATGACTTCACATCTATAAAAAGTTAGAAAAATAGATTTTAAATAAAAGTATATATGATGAAAAAAAAATATTAGGGCTCTCTCTTAAAGTTTTGTTTTAGGCCTTCCATCTTGTTGAGTCAACTCTGCCTTTGATATGACATCAAAGGTTGCTGGTCAAGTTATGGTGGTTTTGTGAAAATATTAGGTTAGGGCCTGATGGGATTTGGAGAGTCGTCATAGGAAATGAAAGAGAAAACAGAGGAACTACTCTTTTATACAAAAGCGAAGATTTTATTCACTGGACAGAAGCAGAGCGCACTCTGCATTCGTCCAGTGAAACTACAATGTGGAAATGCCCTGAATTTTTCAAAATCTTCCTTAGAAAATTTGGTATTCAAAACAAATGGTGTAGGAATTGTTTGCAACTTGCATTCTGAATTGTTTCAGCATCTCCGGGACATACTTTTGCTGATTGATATGCTTCCATGCATCCCAAAAGAGACTCCATCCGAAGCAATTCTTGCTCGTCACTGTCCGTAACAAGCAAATCGTCA
Organism: Solanum okadae; assembly: GCA_036553675.1. Taxonomy (NCBI): domain Eukaryota; kingdom Viridiplantae; phylum Streptophyta; class Magnoliopsida; order Solanales; family Solanaceae; genus Solanum; species Solanum okadae. The sequence goes on along the minus strand of CM071681.1, from coordinate 11,060,360 downwards.
ATATATAAAGAAACTTCTGACAGATACTGAAAAACAGGGAGATCAAATTTAAGTTTGAGTTTAAATTATATGCACTTACGACGGTGTAAAAACAATTGAATTATTAGGATCTGGTCTTTCATTCACCTCCAAACTCAACTAGTCCAACTAAGAATTCCATTTATTGAATACTTGAATATATCAATCTGAAGAAACTAATGAATCAAAAATATGAACTAGAGGCCGCAAACAGAAACAGAAAGTAAAATAGTGCAGCTAAACACTTCCGTAATATTTCTTAATTTTATTCAACCATATTAAAGACTATACTCAAATCTGAAATAAAAAATAAGGGAAATGCAACACTCTGAATTACAATCGACTAAAGAAACCAGGCAAACAAAAAGCAACATGTGAACTTGCAGAACAGGAAGAGATGCTAACTTCTATGTTTCCAGAAATGTGTTGTTGATTTTGTTAAGCCTCGTGACTACATCTTTCATGGTTATTCTTGATTCTGGCATTTCCTTTGTGCAGTCTAAACCCAATTCTATCATGGACGCAATGCAGATTTCACTTTTTGAAGTGATCTGTTCTTCCTCGGTAAAAGTATTGGCATCCACAACGTCCATCATAGTCCCTGAAAATGATTGTGTGATCCATTTCCTCAAGTCAAGATTTTCATTGCATATCTCTTCATCTGTTGGCCTTCTTTTCGTCAAAACCTCCATCAACATGATCCCGTAACTATAAACATCGCCACTAGCTGACACTATTCCATCCGAGCCATATTCTTAAAAAAGGATTGAAAAAAAGTTAATTCAATTGAAATACAACAATAATTCTCTTTTTACTTCTACAACTTGGAGAGGCTTAATTATGATAAGAGAAAATCAATGAGAGTAGATTTTCTTTATACAACCAATTCTCAAGACTTCCATTGGGCATATATTGCAGAACGAAGGCTCTTATGTAGTCACTAGAACAAGTAGTAATCACCGGAACAAGATTTCTGTGTCTAACATTTCTCATGACTTCGCATTCGGTATCAAACCTCTTGCATACTTGCTCATTTTCCAAATCCAGAACCTTAATGGCCACTGCAGTTCCACTAGATAATGTGCCTTTGTACACAGAGCCAGAACTTCCCACACCAATTAAATTGAATTCATCAAAATTATTGGTTGCTTGTTGAATGTCGTGATAAGAAACTAATTGATGAGTCCTGATCTCTGGTACCTTTTCAACATCTTTGGACTTTTCTTTCTTCTGTCGTTTCATTAACCAAATTGAAACCAACAAGAATATCAGCAAGGATGAAATAACCACTGGAGTAACAATTTTTAGTAGAACCTCCTTAAGCTTTGATTGTTTTCCAGGATTAGTGATAGCACAAGCAGGAATCTCCAATATGTGCATTCCGCAAAGACCTTTGTTCCCCAGAAATGATTGCACAGTGGAATGTGCAAACACACCACCACTTGGTATTACACCTTCTAAATCATTAAATGAAACATTAATGCTTTTAAGGTATGAGAGTTTTTCCAAAGACATAGGAATACTACCTGACAATGCATTTAAAGACAAATTCAAGAATTCCAAGCTTATCAAGTTGGCAAGGGATAATGGAATTTGGCCAAATAATGAATTGTTTGATAGGTCAAGAGACTGCAGGTTTTGGAGTTCCCCGAATCTGCTTGGTATCATGCCTGAAAAGTGGTTACCAGAAAGATGTGTTTCTACAATGGCTTTCAGTTCTCCAATATCTGATGGAATTTTTCCCTCTATAGAATTTTGTGACACACTTAGATAGAGAAGACCACTCATTTTCCAAAGGTTCCCTGGAATTTTTGATAATTTATTGGAACTCAAAAAAAGCTTTTGTAGCATGCTAAGATTTCCTAAGCATTCTGGAATTAGTCCAGAGAGCTCATTGTTACCTAGATAAGAATGAACCAAATTAGATAAATGGCATACTGCCTCTGGAATATATCCCTGCAATTTATTGTTATGTAGATACAACCCTTGGAGTTGTTTAAGCTTACCAACATCAGAAGGAATGCTTCCCCGCAACTCGTTTGCTTCAAAGCTTAGCATTAATAGACCACTCATATTGCCTATACCTATGGGGATGAGGCCACTGATGTGTGCACCTGCTATATGAAAGTTTTGAATAGTAGATGAAAGATTCCCAATAGAATTGGGCAGAATGCCATAAAACGGATTGGAACCCACTAGTAGATATTTCAACATCCTACAGTCCGCCAAAGAATTGAAAAATCGCAACTCATACTCTCTAGGTTCATTGGTAAGTTGATTATCATATAGGATCAGATATCGCAGCTCACGAAGATTTCCTAAATTAGTAGGAATAGTTCCTGTGAGAAAGTTATCAATTAGCGATAGCCTCTGAAGCTTGGAAGCATTTGTTATGAACAATGGAATTTCCCCTTCCAGCTGATTGACTGCCAAGTGAAGTCCTTTAAGGTTAGGAAGATGAAGACCTGTAGTGGTTGGAATTCTACCCGAGAGGTTATTGTTACTGAAATCAATTCCTTCCAAAGAAGATATGTTGAAAATAGCCTCTGGAATTTGACCAATAAGATTATAATTCTCTGAAAAGCTTAATTCCCTCAAATTTGATAGCTTCCCTAATTCTGGAGGAATTTGCCCCTCCATGTGATTGCTTCCGCAATGAAGATATTGCAGTGTGGAAATATTTCCCAACGAAGTGGGAATAGTCCCTTTTGTTGGATTATGGCCAATAAAACACATCTCGAGTTTGGATAAACAACCAATATTTCTGGGTATGTCTCCAGTTATGTTGTTGTAAGATATGGACAAAACTTTGAGCTCTGTGAGTTGGCATATGTTGGAAGGAATGCAACCAGAAATTTGGTTGTGAGATGTACTTAAAAAGTACAGATTCGACACAATATTGCCTTCATCTAGCAACAGAGGACCAGAAAGGCTATTGATTGACAGAGATACGGCAAGTAGTGACGAGATATTCAACAGTGTTGGAGGAATGAAACCTGTTAATTGATTATCTAACAAGGACATTTCTGCAAGTTGGCTCAGATTACCGACCTCCTTTGGAATGTTGCCGCTGACTCTATTCCCAGACAAACTGAAGTCCATCATTTTTGTGGCATTTCCAACAGAAGGAGGGATTATACCGGTGAGGCTATTGTTGGTGAGATTTAAGACTCTGAGTTCGGGTACATACCATGGCCCTTTCCACATTTCACCACCGAGTTCATTGAAAGCCAATGAAATTACTTGAACTCTCCGGTGTTGAAATAGACTTGTTGGTATACTTCCGTTGAGCTGATTGTTTTTTACGTTAATCACTCGCAAGTGAGGCATTTGGCCAAGTCCATAAGGGATGCCACCACGGAAGCTGTTGTTCTGGAGATTGAGAACACTGAGGAAGGACAGATTGGCCAAAGACGGGGAAATTGTGCCTTGAAGTTGCAAATCAGGAAGAGCCAAGGCCACAACCCTTTGCCTTTTTGGACTACAAGTGACACCAAACCAAGAGCAAAAAGAAGTATTTTTGGTCCAATTATTGGCCAAAAATTGATTGGGAGTTGTAACAAGATTTTGGAAAGCTAGTAGAGCTTGTTGGTCAGTCTCATTTGAGGAAGAAAGTGATATAGAAAATTGAATTAGAAAGAGAAGAATGAAGAAGAGAATGTTCTTCTTCATGCTGTTACTATGAATTACTTGAACTAGAAAATTGACAGAGCAATTGGTCTTCACTGCATATGTATCCTCACATCAAACATACAAATCATTAACTTCTTTCGTATGGAATGGTCCTTAAAATGAAAAAATTTCGATTACATAATAAATGTTGAATGTATTCTATTTATAGGGATGGCAATGGGGTGGGTTAAGCTTCAAACCCACAAAAATTCAACCTGTACTACTTGGTAAAAAATTTTGCTTTCAACCCTCCCCACCCGCCCTGTACAGAAAAAAATACTCCCTCTGTCCCAATAATATGTGATATTTTTTATTTTTCGAGAGTCAAACAATTTAATTTTGACTGCGAATTTGCGCATGGAATCTTCAATTCATTTTGAAATTAAATTTATACATTTGTAAACTATGTAAAAAGTACTATAAGTCACGATAATTGATTTTAAAAGATCTATGAAAAAATTACGGTCAAAGACACTTGTTTGAACCTCGAAATCCAAAAAGTGTCTTATAAAATGGGACAGAGAGAATATTATTCAGCATAAATTTATACATTACTATATCATTAAAGTTAGGATGAAATCATGTATTAATATTCTACAAAGATTAAAGCTTAATTATAATAAACTTGACTAATAAATCTCTAAACCCATACCATTTATTATTTAGTTAAGTCGCATCAAATTGTGAATCAAAAAATCTTTTATTTTTATGCTTTATTTTAAACCATCTCAAAACAATTTTGCATTGTTATTTAATTTATAAATAATATTTTCATAAGAATACAATTTAATTCTGGTAATCATTGGTCATTTTGAAACAAGAACTGTTAGATTTTAAATTTGAGATAGTCGGTTGTAATTTTCTTATCTAATCTATAAAAAAATGGAATAGAAATATTTAAAGGGAGATCTTATTTTTTTGGTATAAATAAAAAGGAAAGTTTTACTTAATATGTTTAATATTCTTATAATTTGCATGTTAACTGTGTAAAGTTTAGCCTTCAGTTGTAGGCTAATAATATAATGCGATTCACTATTGAAATTAATTCACTACTTCACCCCTCATTTAAGCTTTTTGATTTATGAGGAAATTGATGAAGACCAAAGGTTACAATAATTAAGTAGCCTCTTTTATTTTTGGCTGATTTTTTTATTTTTTTTTTGTAATTTGATCCATGTTATTTCCATTACCTAAGATCTTCTATTTAAAGTCACCTAGAGAGGAGCTAAATTTGCAAATCTAATATGAGTTTCTTACTAAAGTATGATAATTCTCTCTTATAAATTAAGAACCATTTTCTCATATTTTTATATTATTTCTTACGTCTTTTTTGGTTTCCTTTTCCGTCTTAGTCAATATACTGTAAACGAAAAGTTGTCATCGATCTTTGTAGAATTGTTAAGGGCAATCACATTATTGTTGTATTTAGATCAAAGATGTTATGATTGATTGATAGTAAAAGAATACTTGCAAGAAACTAATATTTTTTTATCATTTATGAACTACAACAAAATAACTGAATTTTCTTACTATTTTATGTAAAGTGATTATAGTGATGATCATTTGTAAGTGATTTTTGTAGTATATTTGTTTTGAATGTTCTTTTATAATGTATTATTTCTTTATCCTTTTTTTAGTTAAATATGTTCTCGGCTTATATAAAGAAATTTGTGTAGAGATTATAATTATATAGATATTACTTATTTAGACTTTATATAATTATTGGCATGGAACAAAATATTATATTTCTTATTTTCAAATGAAATTAAAAATTAACTTAGTGAAAGATTAAATATTTTATGATCTGCAGATCATTGTATTTTACATGGATAATATGAATACAGATTTGTTGAATGACTATACATGCATTAATAATTAGTTCATTATATTAAGAATAAGGAGACCTAAAAGTATAAAGTTGTTAGATCAAAATATTCATATAAAATTAGACAACTATTTTATTTTTCAAACAAACACTCTTACTCTATAGTATATGTGTAACACTAATATGTAAAAATTCTTCCTATATCCAGTGTCAGTTATACTTTTTAGTGCAACACTAAATTCTATAAACAATTAATATTTTACGATCTAATTTTCTTAGACATAAAGAGGTTGTTATTGTTATTGTTATTGTTGTTGTTATTGTTATCTTAATTTCTTTATATTAAGTTTATGCAAAAGAAAATTAATTCAATACCTTGAGTTGTTTTAGGCAAAGTGAAACGTTATAATAAGATGTCTAAGGACTTATATATGTAGGGCACATGTGTCATATACTATAAATTTATAAAAATTGTACACTTAGCTACACACACATACCCAGAAAGTAGTTTATAATCTGCGGTTGTTCATCGTTATTATTATAGTAAATCTCCCCTAGAAACTTGTTTGTGCATTTCGATTACATAACAGTGAATCTGAAATCATACCTAATATATTTTTCCATTCACTATAATTAATAACTGTCGTGAACATATAATATTCTTGAGCAATTTTTATGTGTAATATATATGTAACTGAAATTAGATAAAGTGATCATAGCATTCTTAAGAGTGAATAGGTTAATAAACCACTAAACTATTTTTGTCTTCGCAAGTTTCATACATAAACTATAAAATTCATATTAAATGAAATATTTAAAGTCAAATCTTTTTATATATATGGTTGTGATTTCCACAAACTTGTATGTGATGTATATATTACAAGTTATTGAAATGACATCACATTGAGGAATACATTGGCCAACTTTATAAAGACAAAACCACAAGAAGACAGGTGAATTATGCGTAAACTGAGGGGTAAGGGAATCGATTGAGAAAAGTCAGTCAACTTGTATTATTGAAATCACAATTTTTTTAATTAAAAAAGTTGCATTATTTATATGGTCCAGAACCAAGTCAACGAGAGGTCATGAAGTCTAAGACAAGTTTGGAAAAAAGTGTATGTATGTTGCTTGACCTTTCAATATAGACGGATTCTTAATTTAAAGTTGATAATTTTTTATGATGATTTTAAAAGAATATATCTATATAATAATAACTAGATTCATAGTTTTTAAATTGTTTTTTCTTTATTATTATTTTTTTTAAAAATTGGATTCATAGTAAGATATTTATAAATATTTTGTGAATTTCTCAATTATAAATATATAATTTGAGAGATATGTTTTGATAAATAATTGGTGATAGTTCAAGTAGGAAACTAAAAAAACCTTTCATGCATAAAACTCGCCAAAAAATGATACTTCAAATGTGTTTTTTACCGTTATATCTTGTCTTTTTTGCTAAACATGTTTTAGCTTGAAACTCAATCATAATAACCAATGGGCGATGAGCCTATACTCATACTAAGCTTAGTAAAGTTATAACAGAGATGTTTATTGTTCGCTTAAATAAATGTGACACTGTTTATAAAAAATCAACGTGTTATTCAACCTATAAATGAATGATCATATATCTGTAGCATATATACATGAATTGGAAAAATAACATCTAAAACATATTTTCAACCTATAACTATGATATCAGGGTGCTATTTCAATGAGATTATTAGCTTATTTTTTTTCTCAATTAAACTCATGAATATAGCAGAAGCCTCACACTTACCTGAATATATATATATATATATATATATAGCAGCTGCAAAATGAATGTCGTCGCGACTTTTGCATAAATCTTGAAGGTAAACTAGCATCATTAAATCAAGTCCTGAAGTCGTCTAGTACAAGAGACTTCCAATTAGGGGGTGTCAAATGGGCGGGTTGAGTTGAAATTGGAGATATAAAAAGGCAAATTACAGAAATCACATACTTTTAAGGCAAAATTACAATTTATCCCTTAAAAGTTTATAATTACAGAAATCCCTCAAACGGATACAATAATATAAGCGCTGATACATTAATCTGATGCGCGAGATACAATAATATAAGCGATGATACACTAATCTTGTAACATCCGACAATTTGAAATAACTATGAAGAGGCTTAGAATTGGAAATAGTCATTTTTGGAAGGAATTAAAAATCTGGAAATTTGGCTAAGTATGGAAAATAATGAATTTTTGGCCAACTTTGAACAGTCATAACTCCTAGCTCAGGATGAGTTAGGTGTAGTTCCAGTCATGTTTGCAAAGTCCGTGGAATGACCTTTCCAACACCATAGAGTTTGCTCGCTTCTGAGTTCGTATGAGCGAGTTATGCCCTTTGAAAGTTGGGCAGTTGGCAGGGAATCTGTCCGGAAACTGTAAGGGTATTTTGGTCTTTTCCCTAGCCTTGTCTTTGGATATATATTAAGGTGTAAGACTGTTTTTTTGATCAGTTTTTCCCTTTTTAAAAGAGTAAGAGTTAGGGTTCTTGAGAGAAAAGGAGAGAAGGGAGAAGAAGAAGCAAGCTTCGTAAAGATCATCGTGGTTTTCTTCGGGGGTGATCCCTATTAAGGTATGTGAGATCATAGTGTTGGGTTGGTTCTTTCCCCCACACGCCAAGCTCGTTTAATTTCGAGAAAAGATTGATTATGTTTGTTTAAGTTGTTGGTTGTAATTGTTGAAGTTGTAGTTGTGTTGTGTTGAAGTTCTTGTTGGTTTGGTGTATGTTTCCAGTGGTGTTTTTGAGTTGAATCTAGTGTATGTTGAGGGTTTTGATGATTCTAAGTGTTTGGGGGAAAAAGCTTTGAAGTTTAGAAGGTTTAGAGTTGGAGAAATGAAGGAGAAAAGTCAAGTTTTCGAGGAAAAGGGTGGGGCGTCGCGCCTGTCAGCACACCCCAAGAGGGGCTCTGAACTTTCCCCCTTGGGGAAGCGCGCCCATCAGTGCGCCAGCAGGCCCCCTCTGAAGTTTCTGGTTTGGCGCTGCGCGCCTCTCAAAGCACCAAGAGCGCCAAGTCTTCTCATTCCTTCCCCACTTTCTCATGCATGTTCCTAGGTATTGTACCTATGTTCCCAAGTTGTTTCCAACACCCCAAGGTACGTTTAAACGTCAAGAATTCATCCATATCGTGTGATCAAACACCTTGAATTCATAATTCCAATTCAAGGAGAGTTAGTTGCCAAGTCAAGTGAAGTTAAGAGTTGAGTCTAGAAGTTCAAGAAGGGAGTCAAAGCAAGTCTCTAAAGCTTTCCAAGAGTCTTTGTTGAATGTTTTAACTTCATTTTAAGGCTAAAGTTTCAAGTCAAGTAAAGAGTAAAGAGTTAAGAGTTTCAAGTTAAGTCAAAAGTTTAAGGTCGAGTTCATTTCTCAAAAGCTATTAGGGAACTATGTATTCCCAAAGAAGTTTCTAAATGTTTTTACATTTGAGCAAGAAAAGGAACTATGTTTCCAAAAGAGCCTTTGGGCTAGTTTTCAAGAAAAAGGAACATCGATTCCAAGTGAGCCTTCGAGCAAAGTTTTGAGTAATTATCTCAAATAAAGAAAGATGTGTTTAAAACACTTATCAGCTAAGTATTTTTTGGAGTAGTCTTGAGCACCGAATTGGGGACATCAGTTCATATAAACTCAACTCTCCATAAGAACCATGCGCCAACATGGGAGTTAACGGGTCATACTTTTTAGATGAATCCGTAAAGTTAAGCTAGTGGATCCACTTAGTAAAGTTAGCTTCCTATATCACGGCAAGGTATAGGATGGTCCTTGGGCAACGTGAGGTAAAACGTTGTATCACCACTAGGGCTCATAGTGGTGATTGTCGGTTAAAGAATCTCCCACTAAAGTTATATTACTTTTATACAAGTAAAGTTGAGTTGTTATTGTTTTATCTTTAACAAGCTAAGTTGTTTACATTGTTTTACAAGCTTTATATATTGCATGTGTCGTATTGCTTTATATATTGAGTTCAGTTATTCATGAGTTGAACAGAGCCAAGGTAAGAGTTCCTTTGTACTCCTTCCAAGCTTAAGTTGTGGTTTAGCTTTCCAGCTCGCATACTCGTACATTCAATGTACTGATGCCAGTTGGCCTGCATCTTATTATGATTGTCACGACCCAAGCCTAAGGCCTAGACGTGACCGGCGAATGGGGAACCTGAAGGAACCCCAAACAAGCCTCATAGCATATCATTACACATCCTTGGTCGCGAAAGCAATTAAAATGACCATAAACGATAAGCATAATCAAGGGGGAAATCGGAACTAAGGGAGCAAGAGAAAAAAAAAGGAATGATACATAAATATCATAGATGAGTCAAGCTCAAGCATAATACACAACTTGTCCAACACCACCTCTAAACATGGGTACTTAGCGAGGGCCAAGACAAACTACCGGGTTCACCCTCATAGTCAAAACATAACTAAAAAGAAAAAGTCTTATACATAGCAAAAGATCATGAGCAACGTCCACAGAATGGAGGACTCACCAATAACCTTGATAGGAAATCGTATTAACCACGCGGAGGAGGAGGGTCAAGCGGTGCTCCGGTCCCTACATGGTGACATCATGTAGGCATAGAGTATGCGTTAGTACGTTTGAATGTACTAAGTATATGGGATGCAATACAATGCTACAATAGATGGACATCATAGGAAAAATGCATAATCATACCCGATAGATAGCACATAAATGAAATGATATATACAATGACGTTTACATAAAAATCATATTTAGTGGGACGTAGTACATGTGTGGTGAGTGACCATCAATATAGTATTTCCAAGGCCTACCACCCCCTTGGAGAGGCGAAAGAGGTACAAACCCCTCAATGTGGTTACCCGGGCCTACCACCCCCCGAGCTAGGGACCAAGGTACAAACCCCTCGATATGGTTATACGGGCCTACTACCCCCCGTACTAGGCAACCAAGGTACCAACCCCTTGATACGGTTATACGGGCCTACTACCCCCCGTACTAGGCTTGGTCGACTCACAACACTTTTATAGAAAAAATCATATACATGTGTCCATTTCATCATCATTTCAATAATTATATAACCATTCAATTCATAGGACGTACATTGTACCTTCCATTTCCTAAGGATCCTATAAATGGGCATTTTATCAAACACATGATGGGCTATTGTTCATGTAAATGAAATCATGTACTTCAAGAGTACTAAGTCCAACCAATTCCGAAATACATATAAATCAGCCCACCAACAACATACATATGTATATCAACCTTCATAATTTGATCATGGAAGCATGAAAACCATAAACATCACATAATAATTCCATTTCATGATAATATGCAAAAATAGACCATAATAGGATGTGTAGTAGTAATTCCATAATTCAAGAGTTCATAAATGATCATAAGGACCCATAAACTTGAAGTAAAATAGAGGATAAATGGTTGGACTTGTGGAAAGGAAGGTTTCCACAATCAACCCACATACCTCAACTTTGGAGAATCCTTGATGAAAATTGGAATGGAGAATTGAAGCTTGAGATTGAGTCTTGAATCCGGAATTAGAGCTTGAGATGTTTGAATTTAGTTGAAGATCTTGGTGAAATTTTGAAGAGGGCTTAGAGGGTGTTTTTGAGTGTTTTGGAGCTAGAACAAATTATAACTAAGTATGGGACAATCCTCTTTTTATAAAAGAAAAACGTCTTCAGCCGCTACAGTAACTTTGCTCACTGGAATTTGCAAATCTGCTCCGACAGGTTTTACGAAAATGATCATAACTCCCTCATTCTAACTCGGAATGAGGTGAAACCAAGTGCATTGGAAATCTAACTCAAAGGGCTTTAATTTAATAGGTGGCGTCCCTTCCAGTTCCTTGTGTGCTAAGAGATATGCCCCTTTAAAGTTGACCCTGAAAATTGCATTTTTTGCGATTTTGGAATTTTGATACGGTTGCTGTAAAATTCGGGTTAGACCCATTTCCCACTCAATTTGACCCCCTGAATAAGAATATGAAGTCGAATTTCCGAAATCATGCACGGATTTTGAGATATATGGAAATTACAATTATAAGTGTTTCCGAAGCACATTTTCGGGCATTTTTGGGGTCGTTTCAATATCTCCCCCTTGGGAACATTCGTCCCCGAATGTTAAAAAAACGTACATGAGGAACACAAATATGACAATATCAGCCCACATAAGGATGCAACAATGCACTTACACCTTATTTCAAAAACCTCAACATAGTTGTGAAACCACAATGAACTTGTCAACTTAAACATGAATGTATGCAATGACATGGGGGCTGAACTTAAGACATGAGATTTTATAAAGGGCTTAGATCAATACCTTAGGCTTGAGTGGAGTGGAAAAGATAAGGATATCGCCTTTGCATGTCCGCTTCGGCCTCCCAAGTAGCACTTTCAACTTGTTGATTTCTCCAAAGGACTTTAACGGAAGCCACATCTTTGTTTCTCAACCTCTTCACTTGTCTATCTAAAATCTGGACCGGAACCTCTTCATAGGTCAAATTATCTTCAACAACACCCACAACATCAAGAGACACAATGGCATTCGGATCACCCACACACTTCCTCAACATAGACACATGAAATACCGGATGAACCAAATCCATTTCGCTAGGCAATTCCAACTTATAAGCTACCTTGTCAATTCTCCTCATCACCTTATAAGGACCCACGTATCTTGGGCTCAACTTGCCCTTCTTACCAAAACGAACCACACCCTTCATGGGTGACACCTTCAAATAGACCCAATCACCAACTTAGAATTCAAGAGCCCTTCTCCTCACATCGGCATAGGACTTTTGGCGACTTTGGGCCGTCTTCAACCTTTCTCTAATCATCCTAACCTTCTCAAGAGCCTCCATAACTAGATCTGGTCCTAACAAGGCCAGCTCACCAACCTCAAACCACCCAACCGGTGATCTACAACGCCTCCCATAGAGAGCCTCAAAAAGAGCCATACCGATGCTAGAATGATAGCTATTGTTATAGGCAAACTCAATCAATGGAAGATGATCATCCCAACTACCTCTAAGCTCCAATACACAAGCCCTAAGCATATCCTCAAGTGTTTGGATAGTCCTTTCGGCTTGTCCATCCGTTTGCGGGTGAAAGGCCGTAGTAAGCTTAACTCTCGAACCTAGACCCCTTTGAAAGGACTTCCAAAAGTGTGAAGTAAATTGAGTACCACGGTCCGATATGATGGATAGAGGAATCCCATGCAACCTTACCAAGTCATGAATATATAACCTTGCATAATCTTCCGCCCCATATGTTGTCTTTACCGGTAGAAAATGAGCCGATTTTGTCATCCTATCAACCACCACCCAAATAGAATCAAAACCTTTTCTAGTCTTGGGTAAACCAACTACAAAATCCATATTAATTTCTTCCCACTTCCAAGTAGGAATCTCTATGTCTTGGGTTAGACCACCCGGCCTTTGATGTTCGGCCTTGACTTGTTGACAACTATGACAACCGGAGACGAATTTGGCAATGTCCTTCTTCATGCCTCCCCACCAATACACATCCCTCAAATCTCTATACATTTTGGTGGAACCGGGGTGAATGGAGTAGGAAGAATTATGAGCCTCCTCAAGAATTTTCTCCCTCAAACCATCAACACACGGCACACTCAACCTACCTTGGTATCTAAGGGCACCATCTCCCCCTTGGGAGAAAACTTCCACCTTGCCCTCTTTCACCAAGGCCTTCAATTCTAACAAGGAAGAGTCAAGATCTTGTTTTGCTATCACCTCATCAACCAAGGAAGACCTAGCACCATCAACAACGACCACACCACCATTACCAACCTCTTCCAAACTAACCCCCAACCTAGCCAACCGATGCACCTCCCTAGCCATTTCCCTATCACCAATATCAACATGAGCTAGGCTACCCATAGACACCCTACTCAAAGCATCCGCCACCACATTAGCTTTACCGAGATGATAATGCACACTCATATCATAATCTTTAAGAAATTCTAGCCACCTTCTTTGTCTCAAGTTGAGATCTTTTTGGGTGAAGACATATTGGAGGCTCTTATGATCGGTGAACACATCAACATGTACCCCATACAAGTAATGACGCCAAATCTTTAAAGCAAACACCACCGCGGCTAATTCAAGGTCATGCGTAGGATAGTTCTTTTCATGCACTTTGAGTTGTCTAAACGCATAGGCTATCACCTTACCATTTTGCATTAGGACACAACCTAAGCCAACTCTAGAAGCATCACAATACACGACGAATCCCTCAAGCCCATCCGGTAGTGACAATATAGGAGCGGACACAAGTTTATCTTTCAAGGTTTGAAAACTCCTTTCGCACTCGCCGGTCCACTCAAACTTAGCCTTCTTTTGTGTCAACTTAGTCATAGAAGAAGCAATAGAAGAAAACCCATTCACAAATCTCCGGTAGTAACCCGCTAAGCCCAAGAAGCTCCTAATATCCGACGGGGTCAATGGCCTAGGCCAATTTCTAATCACATCGGTCTTCTTAGGGTCTACCTTAATACCATCCCCCGACACCACATGACCTAGGAAGGCAACCTCCCTCAACCAAAATTCACACTTTTCATACTTGGCATACAACTTCTCCTCTCTCAATCTTTGCAACACAACCCTCAAGTGACCCATATGTTCTTCCTCGCTATGCGAATAGATTAAAATATCATCAATGAAGACCACAACAAAGGAATAAAGGTAGGGTTTAAAGACCCTATTCATTAGGTCCATGAAGATAGCCGGTGCATTGGTCAACCCAAAGGACATGACCACAAATTCATAATGCCCATACCTAGTTCGGAAGGCTGTCTTAGGAATGTCACACTCCCTCACCTTCACTTGATGATACCCGGACCGAAGATCAATCTTAGAGAAATGGCTAGCCCCTTGCAATTGGTCGAACAAGTCATCAATCCTAGGAAGAGGATATTTATTCTTGACGGTGACCCTATTGAGTTGCCGGTAATCAATACACATCCTAAGAGACCCATCTTTCTTCTTCACAAACAACACCGGTGCACCCCATGGTGATTGGCTAGGCCTAATAAAACCCTTCTCCAACAAGTCCTTCAATTGTTCCTTCAACTCCTTTAACTCCGTCGGGGCCATACGGTAAGGGGGAATAGAAATGGGTTGAGTATCGGAGAGGAGGTCTATGCCAAAATCTATTTCCCTTTCGGGAGGAACACCGGGAAGGTCATTAGGAAAGACATCAAGGAATTCATTTACGACCGGAACCGACTCTATAAGAAGGGTTTTGGACTCCACATCTCTAACCCTCACAAGGTGATAGAGACACCCCTTAGAGATCAACTTACGGGCTTTAATGCAAGAGATGAACCTACCCTTGACTACCACATTATGGCTTTCCCATTCAAGAATGCGTTCACTAGGGAATTGGAATTTGACCCTACGGGTTCTACAATCAATGGAAGCATAGTATGCATGCAACCAATCCATCCCAAGAACAACATCAAAATCGACCATGTTCAACTCAACAAGATCACAAGGCAATATTTTATGCAAGATGCAAATAGGACAATTTCTATAGACCTTCCTAGCAACAATATATGCACCAATAGGAGTAGACACCTTATATGACTCACGCAACAAGTCGGGCTCAACATGAAACTTTTTTGCAACAAAGGGGGTGACAAAAGAAAGAGAGGCACCCGGATCAATTAATGCATATACATCAAAGTCAAAGATTTTCAACATACCGGTAACGACATCGGGGACTTCATCGACCCCTTAGCTCCCATGCAAAGCATAAAATCGATTGTGCCTTGGGGCACCATCTTGTCGGCCCCCTCTCCCTAAAGGAACCGCATTGGCACCTTGTGGACGGACCTCCTTACCCTTGTTGCGATTTCGGGGACAATCCATCGCCTTGTGCCCCATTTCCCCACAACTATAGCAAGCACCGGTATTTCTCAAGCACGGGCCACCATGGCCCTTACCACACTTCGGACATACATCAATAGGACCCATACCACCAACACCTTGGGCCCTTGGAACATCATTGGCAAACCCCTTATGGGGCGCATGAGAAGACCCTTGGCCTTGATGAAACCGGCCTCCCCTTCGACTTTGGAACTTGCCCTCAAAACGGGCCCTCTTGGCCTCATGACCCCTCCTCTTCCTCAACTTCTCCTCCTCCATTTGTTCGGCATAGACCATCAAGCGGGACAAGTCCATGTCACTAATCAACATTGCGGACCGGCATTCTTCACTCACTAGGTCGGACACACCCATTACGAATTTGTTCATTCTAGATCGTGAGTCGGCAACCAAGTGTGGAGCATATCTTGAAAGTTGGTTAAACTTGAGGGCATACTCCCTCACACTCATAGACCCTTGTTTTAAATTCATTAACTCCACCAATTTGGCTTCCCTAAGCTCAAGAGGAAAGAATCGATTAAGGAAAGCCGTTTTGAACTCTTCCCAAAGCACCACATAGTTTGCCCCCTTCTCTTCTTTCCATTGGTTGTACCATATTTGGGCCACCCCTTTTAGTTGGTAGGCCGCCAACTCCGCCTTATCTTCTGACCTCATGCCCATGATAGCTAATATCTTGTGGACTTCATCAATGAACTCTTGAGGGTCTTCATCTAACTTAGACCCATAGAATTCCGGGGGATTCATCCGCACGAAGTCTCTCACCCGAGATGCCGGGGTAGGAGCTTGGGCCCCGTGGTTGGCTTGATTAGCCAAAGCTTGAGCAAATAAAGTAAGGGCATCCCGAAGATCCCCATTGGTCGGTTGTTCCTCGGGTGACCCGGGCTCGTCTTCCTCTTGTATTAGGCATGATCTAGCATAGCAAAGAGCAACCGTTAGGGAAGAACTTGATTCAACTCTATAGCACGACTTAGAACAAGAAGAAGGGAAACGTTTCCTAAAACGTCTCATAGCCTCCTACTCATAGTTGTGGTGCACAACACAACTATGAATCGGACTCTAATCAACGCGGTGTGTTGGACTCCAAGGATCTATCAACCTAGTGCTCTAATACCAAGTTTGTCACGACCCAAGCCTAGGGCCTAGACGTGACCGGCGAATGGAGAACCCGAAGGAACCCCAAACAAGCCTCATAGCATATCATTACACATCCTTGGTCGCGGAAGCAATTAAAATGACCATAAACGATAAGCATAATCAAAGGGGAAATTGGAACTAAGGGAGCAAGAGAAAAAATAAGGAATGATACATAAATACCATAGATGAGTCAAGCTCAAGCATAATACACAACTTGTCCAACACCACCTCTAAACATGGGTACTTAGCGAGGGCCAAGACAAACTACCGGGTTCACCCTCATAGTCAAAACATAACTAAAAAGAAAAAGTCTTATACATAGCAAAAGATCATGAGCAACGTCCACAGAATGGAGGACTCACCAATAACCTTGATAGGAAATCGTATTAACCACGCGGAGGAGGAGGGTCAAGCGGTGCTCCGGTCCCTACATGGTGACATCATGTAGGCATAGAGTATGCGTTAGTACGTTTGAATGTACTAAGTATATGGGATGCAATACAATGCTACAATAGATGGACATCATAGGAAAAATGCATAATCATACCCGATAGATAGCACATAAATGAAATGATATATACAATGACGTTTACATAAAAATCATATTTAGTGGGACGTAGTACATGTGTGGTGAGTGACCATCAATATAGTATTTCCAAGGCCTACCACCCCCTTGGAGAGGCGAAAGAGGTACAAACCCCTCAATGTGGTTACCCGGGCCTACCACCCCCCGAGCTAGGGACCAAGGTACAAACCCCTCGATATGGTTATACGGGCCTACTACCCCCCGTACTAGGCAACCAAGGTACCAACCCCTTGATACGGTTATACGGGCCCACTACCCCCCGTACTAGGCTTGGTCGACTCACAACACTTTTATAGAGAAAATCATATACATGTGTCCATTTCATCATCATTTCAATAATTATATAACCATTCAATTCATAGGACGTACATTGTACCTTCCATTTCCTAAGGATCCTATAAATGGGCATTTTATCAAACACATGATGGGCTATTGTTCATGTAAATGAAATCATGTACTTCAAGAGTACTAAGTCCAACCAATTCCGAAATACATATAAATCAGCCCACCAACAACATACATATGTATATCAACTTTCATAATTTGATCATGGAAGCATGAAAACCATAAACATCACATAATAATTCCATTTCATGATAATATGCAAAAATAGACCATAATAGGATGTGTAGTAGTAATTCCATAATTCAAGAGTTCATAAATGATCATAAGGGCCCATAAACTTGAAGTAAAATAGAGGATAAATGGTTGGACTTGTGGAAAGGAAGGTTTCCACAATCAACCCACATACCTCAACTTGGAGAATCCTTGATGAAGATTGGAATGGAGAATTGAAGCTTGAGATTGAGTCTTGAATCCGGAATTAGAGCTTGAGATGTTTGAATTTGGTTGAAGATCTTGGTGAAATTTTGAAGAGGGCTCAGAGGGTGTTTTTGAGTGTTTTGGAGCTAGAACAAATTATAACTAAGTATGGGACAATCCTCTTTTTATAAAAGAAAAACGTCTTCAGCCGCTACAGTAACTTTGCTCACTGGAATTTGCAAATCTGCTCCGGCAGGTTTTACGAAAATGATCATAACTCCCTCATTCTAACTCGGAATGAGGTGAAACCAAGTGCATTGGAAATCTAACTCAAAGGGCTTTAATTTAATAGGTGGCGTCCCTTCCAGTTCCTTGTGTGCTAAGAGATATGCCCCTTTAAAGTTGACCCTGAAAATCGCATTTTTTGCGATTTTGGAATTTTGATACGGTTGCTCTAAAATTCGGGTTAGACCCATTTCCCACTCAATTTGACCCCCTGAATAAGAATATGAAGTCGAATTTCCGAAATCATGCACGGATTTTGAGATATATGGAAATTACAATTATAAGTGTTTCCGAAGCACATTTTCGGGCATTTTTGGGGTCGTTTCAATATCTCCCCCTTGGGAACATTCGTTCCCGAATGTTAAAAAAACGTACATGAGGAACACAAATATGACAATATCAGCCCACATAAGGATGCAACAATGCACTTACACCTTATTTCAAAAACCTCAACATAGTTGTGAAACCACAATGAACTTGTCAACTTAAACATGAATGTATGCAATGACATGGGGGCTGAACTTAAGACATGAGATTTTATAAAGGGCTTAGATCAATACCTTAGGCTTGAGTGGAGTGGAAAAGATAAGGATATCGCCTTTGCATGTCCGCTTCGGCCTCCCAAGTAGCACTTTCAACTTGTTGATTTCTCCAAAGGACTTTAACGGAAGCCACATCTTTGTTTCTCAACCTCTTCACTTGTCTATCTAAAATCTGGACCAGAACCTCTTCATAGGTCAAATTATCTTCAACAACACCCACAACATCAAGAGACACAATGGCATTCGGATCACCCACACACTTCCTCAACATAGACACATGAAATACCGGATGAACCAAATCCATTTCGCTAGGCAATTCCAACTTATAAGCTACCTTGTCAATTCTCCTCATCACCTTATAAGGACCCACGTATCTTGGGCTCAACTTGCCCTTCTTACCAAAACGAACCACACCCTTCATGGGTGACACCTTCAAATAGACCCAATCACCAACTTGGAATTCAAGAGCCCTTCTCCTCACATCGGCATAGGACTTTTGGCGACTTTGGGCCGTCTTCAACCTTTCTCTAATCATCCTAACCTTCTCAAGAGCCTCCATAACTAGATCTGGTCCTAACAAGGCCAGCTCACCAACCTCAAACCACCCAACCGGTGATCTACATCGCCTCCCATAGAGAGCCTCAAAAAGAGCCATACCGATGCTAGAATGATAGCTATTGTTATAGGCAAACTCAATCAATGGAAGATGATCATCCCAACTACCTCTAAGCTCCAATACACAAGCCCTAAGCATATCCTCAAGTGTTTGGATAGTCCTTTCGGCTTGTCCATCCGTTTGCGGGTGAAAGGCCGTAGTAAGCTTAACTCTCGAACCTAGACCCCTTTGAAAGGACTTCCAAAAGTGTGAAGTAAATTGAGTACCACGGTCCGATATGATGGATAGAGGAATCCCATGCAACCTTACCAAGTCATGAATATATAACCTTGCATAATCTTCCGCCCCATATGTTGTCTTTACCGGTAGAAAATGAGCCGATTTTGTCATCCTATCAACCACCACCCAAATAGAATCAAAACCTTTTCTAGTCTTGGGTAAACCAACTACAAAATCCATATTAATTTCTTCCCACTTCCAAGTAGGAATCTCTATGTCTTGGGTTAGACCACCCGGCCTTTGATGTTCGGCCTTGACTTGTTGACAACTATGACAACCGGAGACGAATTTGGCAATGTCCTTCTTCATGCCTCCCCACCAATACACATCCCTCAAATCTCTATACATTTTGGTGGAACCGGGGTGAATGGAGTAGGAAGAATTATGAGCCTCCTCAAGAATTTTCTCCCTCAAACCATCAACACAAGGCACACTCAACCTACCTTGGTATCTAAGGGCACCATCTCCCCCTTGGGAGAAAACTTCCACCTTGCCCTCTTTCACCAAGGCCTTCAATTCTAACAAGGAAGAGTCAAGATCTTGTTTTGCTATCACCTCATCAACCAAGGAAGACCTAGCACCATCAACAACGACCACACCACCATTACCAACCTCTTCCAAACTAACCCCCAACCTAGCCAACCGATGCACCTCCCTAGCCATTTCCCTATCACCAATATCAACATGAGCTAGGCTACCCATAGACACCCTACTCAAAGCATCCGCCACCACATTAGCTTTACCGAGATGATAATGCACACTCATATCATAATCTTTAAGAAATTCTAGCCACCTTCTTTGTCTCAAGTTGAGATCTTTTTGGGTGAAGACATATTGGAGGCTCTTATGATCGGTGAACACATCAACATGTACCCCATACAAGTAATGACGCCAAATCTTTAAAGCAAACACCACCGCGGCTAATTCAAGGTCATGCGTAGGATAGTTCTTTTCATGCACTTTGAGTTGTCTAAACGCATAGGCTATCACCTTACCATTTTGCATTAGGACACAACCTAAGCCAACTCTAGAAGCATCACAATACACGACGAATCCCTCAAGCCCATCCGGTAGTGACAATATAGGAGCGGACACAAGTTTATCTTTCAAGGTTTGAAAACTCCTTTCGCACTCGCCGGTCCACTCAAACTTAGCCTTCTTTTGTGTCAACTTAGTCATAGAAGAAGCAATAGAAGAAAACCCATTCACAAATCTCCGGTAGTAACCCGCTAAGCCCAAGAAGCTCCTAATATCCGACGGGGTCAATGGCCTAGGCCAATTTCTAATCACATCGGTCTTCTTAGGGTCTACCTTAATACCATCCCCCGACACCACATGACCTAGGAAGGCAACCTCCCTCAACCAAAATTCACACTTTTCATACTTGGCATACAACTTCTCCTCTCTCAATCTTTGCAACACAACCCTCAAGTGACCCATATGTTCTTCCTCGCTATGCGAATAGATTAAAATATCATCAATGAAGACCACAACAAAGGAATAAAGGTAGGGTTTAAAGACCCTATTCATTAGGTCCATGAAGATAGCCGGTGCATTGGTCAACCCAAAGGACATGACCACAAATTCATAATGCCCATACCTAGTTCGGAAGGCTGTCTTAGGAATGTCACACTCCCTCACCTTCACTTGATGATACCCGGACCGAAGATCAATCTTAGAGAAATGGCTAGCCCCTTGCAATTGGTCGAACAAGTCATCAATCCTAGGAAGAGGATATTTATTCTTGACGGTGACCCTATTGAGTTGCCGGTAATCAATACACATCCTAAGAGACCCATCTTTCTTCTTCACAAACAACACCGGTGCACCCCATGGTGATTGGCTAGGCCTAATAAAACCCTTCTCCAACAAGTCCTTCAATTGTTCCTTCAACTCCTTTAACTCCGTCGGGGCCATACGGTAAGGGGGAATAGAAATGGGTTGAGTATCGGAGAGGAGGTCTATGCCAAAATCTATTTCCCTTTCGGGAGGAACACCGGGAAGGTCATTAGGAAAGACATCAAGGAATTCATTTACGACCGGAACCGACTCTATAAGAAGGGTTTTGGACTCCACATCTCTAACCCTCACAAGGTGATAGAGACACCCCTTAGAGATCAACTTACGGGCTTTAATGCAAGAGATGAACCTACCCTTGACTACCACATTATGGCTTTCCCATTCAAGAATGCGTTCACTAGGGAATTGGAATTTGACCCTACGGGTTCTACAATCAATGGAAGCATAGTATGCATGCAACCAATCCATCCCAAGAACAACATCAAAATCGACCATGTTCAACTCAACAAGATCACAAGGCAATATTTTATGCAAGATGCAAATAGGACAATTTCTATAGACCTTCCTAGCAACAATATATGCACCAATAGGAGTAGACACCTTATATGACTCACGCAACAAGTCGGGCTCAACATGAAACTTTTTTGCAACAAAGGGGGTGACAAAAGAAAGAGAGGCACCCGGATCAATTAATGCATATACATCAAAGTCAAAAATTTTCAACATACCGGTAACGACATCGGGGACTTCATCGACCCCTTAGCTCCCATGCAAAGCATAAAATCGATTGTGCCTTGGGGCACCATCTTGTCGGCCCCCTCTCCCTAAAGGAACCGCATTGGCACCTTGTGGACGGACCTCCTTACCCTTGTTGCGATTTCGGGGACAATCCATCGCCTTGTGCCCCATTTCCCCACAACTATAGCAAGCACCGGTATTTCTCAAGCACGGGCCACCATGGCCCTTACCACACTTCGGACATACATCAATAGGACCCATACCACCAACACCTTGGGCCCTTGGAACATCATTGGCAAACCCCTTATGGGGCGCATGAGAAGACCCTTGGCCTTGATGAAACCGGCCTCCCCTTCGACTTTGGAACTTGCCCTCAAAACGGGCCCTCTTGGCCTCATGACCCCTCCTCTTCCTCAACTTCTCCTCCTCCATTTGTTCGGCATAGACCATCAAGCGGGACAAGTCCATGTCACTAATCAACATTGCGGACCGGCATTCTTCACTCACTAGGTCGGACACACCCATTACGAATTTGTTCATTCTAGATCGTGAGTCGGCAACCAAGTGTGGAGCATATCTTGAAAGTTGGTTAAACTTGAGGGCATACTCCCTCACACTCATAGACCCTTGTTTTAAATTCATTAACTCCACCAATTTGGCTTCCCTAAGCTCAAGAGGAAAGAATCGATTAAGGAAAGCCGTTTTGAACTCTTCCCAAAGCACCACATAGTTTGCCCCCTTCTCTTCTTTCCATTGGTTGTACCATATTTGGGCCACCCCTTTTAGTTGGTAGGCCGCCAACTCCGCCTTATCTTCTGACCTCATGCCCATGATAGCTAATATCTTGTGGACTTCATCAATGAACTCTTGAGGGTCTTCATCTAACTTAGACCCATAGAATTCCGGGAGATTCATCCGCACGAAGTCTCTCACCCGAGATGCCGGGGTAGGAGCTTGGGCCCCGTGGTTGGCTTGATTAGCCAAAGCTTGAGCAAATAAAGTAAGGGCATCCCGAAGATCCCCATTGGTCGGTTGTTCCTCGGGTGACCCGGGCTCGTCTTCCTCTTGTATTAGGCATGATCTAGCATAGCAAAGAGCAACCGTTAGGGAAGAACTTGATTCAACTCTATAGCACGACTTAGAGCAAGAAGAAGGGAAAGATTTCCTAAAACGTCTCATAGCCTCCTACTCATAGTTGTGGTGCACAACACAACTATGAATCGGACTCTAATCAACGCGGTGTGTTGGACTCCGAGGATCTATCAACCTAGTGCTCTGATACCAAGTTTGTCACGACCCAAGCCTAGGGCCTAGACGTGACCGGCGAATGGGGAACCCGAAGGAACCCCAAACAAGCCTCATAGCATATCATTACACATCCTTGGTCGCGGAAGCAATTAAAATGACCATAAACGATAAGCATAATCAAGGGGGAAATTGGAACTAAGGGAGCAAGAAAAAAAATAAGGAATGATACATAAATACCATAGATGAGTCAAGCTCAAGCATAATACACAACTTGTCCAACACCACCTCTAAACATGGGTACTTAGCGAGGGCCAAGACAAACTACCGGGCTCACCCTCATAGTCAAAACATAACTAAAGAAAAAAAGTCTTATACATAGCAAAAGATCATGAGCAACGTCCCCGGAATGGAGGACTTACCAATAACCTTGATAGGAAATCGTATTAACCACGCGGAGGAGGAGGGTCAAGCGGTGCTCCGGTCCCTACATGGTGACATCATGTAGGCATAGAGTATGCGTTAGTACGTTTGAATGTACTAAGTATATGGGATGCAATACAATGCTACAATAGATGGACATCATAGGAAAAATGCATAATCATACCCGATAGATAGCACATAAATGAAATGATATATACAATGACGTTTACATAAAAATCATATTTAGTGGGACGTAGTACATGTGTGGTGAGTGACCATCAATATAGTATTTCCAAGGCCTACCACCCCCTTGGAGAGGCGAAAGAGGTACAAACCCCTCAATGTGGTTACCCGGGCCTACCACCCCCCGAGCTAGGGACCAAGGTACAAACCCCTCGATATGGTTATACGGGCCTACTACCCCCCGTACTAGGCAACCAAGGTACCAACCCCTTGATACGGTTATACGGGCCTACTACCCCCCGTACTAGGCTTGGTCGACTCACAACACTTTTATAGAGAAAATCATATACATGTGTCCATTTCATCATCATTTCAATAATTATATAACCATTCAATTCATAGGACGTACATTGTACCTTCCATTTCCTAAGGATCCTATAAATAGGCATTTTATCAAACACATGATGGGCTATTGTTCATGTAAATGAAATCATGTACTTCAAGAGTACTAAGTCCAACCAATTCCGAAATACATATAAATCAGCCCACCAACAACATACATATATATATCAACCTTCATAATTTGATCATGGAAGCATGAAAACCATAAACATCACATAATAATTCCATTTCATGATAATATGCAAAAATAGACCATAATAGGATGTGTAGTAGTAATTCCATAATTCAAGAGTTCATAAATGATCATAAGGGCCCATAAACTTGAAGTAAAATAGAGGATAAATGGTTGGACTTGTGGAAAGGAAGGTTTCCACAATCAACCCACATACCTCAACTTGGAGAATCCTTGATGAAGATTGGAATGGAGAATTGAAGCTTGAGATTGAGTCTTGAATCCGGAATTAGAGCTTGAGATGTTTGAATTTGGTTGAAGATCTTGGTGAAATTTTGAAGAGGGCTCAGAGGGTGTTTTTGAGTGTTTTGGAGCTAGAACAAATTATAACTAAGTATGGGACAATCCTCTTTTTATAAAAGAAAAACGTCTCCAGCCGCTACAATAACTTTGCCCACTGGAATTTGCAAATCTGCTCCGACAGGTTTTACGAAAATAATCATAACTCCCTCATCCTAACTCGGAATGAGGTGAAACCAAGTGCATTGGAAATCTAACTCAAAGGGCTTTAATTTAATAGGTGGCGTCCCTTCCAGTTCCTTGTGTGCTAAGAGATATGCCCCTTTAAAGTTGACCCTGAAAATCGCATTTTTTGCGATTTTGGAATTTTAATACGGTTGCTCTAAAATTCGGGTTAGACCCATTTCCCACTCAATTTGACCCCCTGAATAAGAATATGAAGTCGAATTTCCGAAATCATGCACGGATTTTGAGATATATGGAAATTACAATTATAAGTGTTTTCGAAGCACATTTTCGGGCATTTTTGGGGTCGTTTCAATGATGCAGACACAGGTACCCAGGGCCAGCATCCAGTTCGTCGTTGATCCAATTGAGTACTTCATAGTCAGTGCTGAGCCTCTTTGCATTTCGGAGGACTCGATTATTTTGTTCTCTCAAGTTTTGTTTTATTAGGATGTCGTGGGGTCTGTCCCAACATCCATCTCAGTATTTTAGAGGCTTCATAGTCAGTCAGTCAATTAGTTTGGAGTCTCTCATCTATGTATATATGTAAATATTCTATTTTGAGACTCGAGTTGCCTTTTTGGCCAGATTTTATTTCAGTCAGGTTGTTTTAAAAACCTTGCATTGCATTAAGTCATTTCGCTGAGTTAAGAAAGCCAGGCCAAGGGTTCTCTTAGGGGCCAGCAATGGTCCTTGAGTGCCAGCCACGTCCAGGGTGTAGGCTCGGGGCGTGACAAACTTGGTATCAGAGGATAGAGTTCAAGAGTCCTAGGGAGTCTATGAAGCCGTGTCTGTAGAGTCCTAATTATCGATGTGAAGCGCGCAACATCTATAATTGGGAGGCTGCAACATTTAGGATGATTTCTCACTTCTTTCACACTCATCTCGTGCGTTAGAGTTTATCTTTAAAAAGTTTCTTTCTAATTCATGCTTGCGCGTGTTTCAGATAGTCATGCCTCCACGAAGAGTTAGCAGAGGGCGTCTTCCTAGGCGTTATGTGGATGAGCAAGAGTTACCCTATGCCCCGGGAACGCAACCACAAAGGGAAGTCTCTAATGCCGAGTTCAGAGAGGCAATTAGAATTCTGAGTCAAGCTGTAACAAATTAGATTGGTCAACAAAGGGGAGTTTGACAGGAAGGAGCTGACACTTCTAGGATTCGTGAGTTCTTGGGGATGAATCCTCCAAGTTTCATGGGTTCAAGCACTACTGAGGATCCAGAGAACTTCATTGAGGAGTTGGAGAAGATTTTTTATGTGATGCATGTGGCAGATACTGAGCAGGTTGAACTAGCTGCGTACCAATTGAAAGATGTTGCTAGAACTTGGTTCGACCAATGGAAAGGGGGCAGAGTTGAGAATGCACCACTTGCGAGTTGGGCCTTATTTAAGGAAACTTTCTTGGGGCGTTTCTTTCCTCAAGAATAGAAAGAGGCCAAGGTATGTGAGTTCCTCACACTTAAGCAGGAGTATTTGAGTGTTAATGAGTACAGTCTGAAGTTCACACAACTCTCCCGTTATGCTCCGGAAATGGTTGCGGACATGAGGAGTAGAATGAGTTTATTTGTTACTGGACTGTCTCGATTGTCGAGTAAATAAGGTAGGGCAGCAATGCTTATCGGGGACATGGACATATCAAGGTTGATGGTCTATGTGCAGCAAGTTGAGGAAGAAAAGTTGAGGGATAGAGAAGAGTGCAGAAATAAGAGAGCTAAGACCGGTAATGAGTCCGGGCAGCAGAAAGGTAATGCGAACCGTCCGTCCTTTCAATAAAGGCAAAAGGGACATGTTCCATCATCTACTAGTGCACCTGTACCCAGAAATAAAAGTGAGTACACTGGACAGAATTCGCAGAGCTTCAGAGCTGGACCTGCACAGTCTCAGAATAATATGGCATAAGGAAGTAACCGGGTTCTTGCATGTGCTAGGTGTGGTAGAGTCCATCCAAGGAAGTGTCGTCAGGGCCAGACGGGTTGCTTTAAGTGTGGACAAGAGGGTCACTTCATGAAGGAGTGCCCAAAGAACAAGCAAGTTAGTGGAAATCTGGGCAGTAGGGCCCAATCCTCTTCAGTTGTCCCACCAAACAGGACGGCACCTAGAGGAACTACTTCTTGTACCGGTGGAGGAGCAAACCGCCTTTATGCCATCACCAGTCGCCATGAGCAAGAGAACTCTCTGAATGTTGTCACTGGTATGATCAAAGTCTTTGCTTTTGATGTGTATGCTTTGCTAGACCCAGGAGCAAGTTTATCTTTTGTAACTCCTTATGTTGCAAATAAGTTTGATGTTCTCCCTGAAAGACTTTATGAACCCTTTTGTGTTTCTGCACCTGTTGGGGAGTTTATTCTAGCAGAAAGAGTTTATCGTGATTGTCATGTTTCCATCAATCACATGAGCACCATGGTTGATTTGGTTGAGTTAGACATGGTAGATTTCGATGTCATTCTAGGTATGGATTGGCTTTATGATTGTTATGCATCGATAGATTGTAGAACTCGAGCAGTCAAGTTTCAGTTTCCGAGTGAGCCAGTCATAGAGTGGTGTAGCAGTTCAGCAGCGCCTAAGGGTCGTTTTATTTCGTACCTTAAGGCGAGGAAGTTAGTTTTGAAGGGTTGTATCTATCACTTGGTCCGAGTTCATGACTCTAGTGTTGAGATACCTCATTTTCAGTCAGTTCCTATAGCAAGAGAGTTTCCAGAAGGTTTTCCTGATGATCTGCCCGGAATTCCTTCTGAGCGAGAAATAGAGTTCGGCATAGATCTCATTCCAGATACTCGTCTTATCTCTAATCCGTCATATAGAATGGCACCAGCAGAGTTGAAAAAGCAGTTGAAAGATCTCCTATAAAAGGGTTGCATTCGACCGAGTATCTCACCTTGGGGTGCTCCGATCTTGTTTGTGAGAAAGAAATATGGTTCCCTTAGGATGTGTATAGATTACCGCCAGTTGAATAAGGTTACCATCAAGAATAAATATCCTCTTCCGAGGATTGATGATCTTTTTTATTACCTTCAGGGTGCCACTTGTTTTTCGAATATTGACCTCAGATCAGGCTATCACCAGTTAAGAGTAAAGGAATGTGATATTCCAAAGACAACATTCAGGACCAGATATGGTCATTTTGAGTTTTTAGTTATGTCCTTTGGGTTGACCAATGCACCGGCATCTTTCATGGACCTTATGAATAGAGTCTTCAAACCTTATTTAGATGTGTTTGTTATCGTTTTCATTGATGACATACTAATCTATTCAAGGAATGAAGAAGATCATGCTAGTCATCTCAGACTAGTCCTTCAGACTTTGAAAGATAATGAGTTGTATGCCAAGTTCTCTAAATGTGAGTTTTGGCTTAAGTCTGTGGCATTCCTAGGCCACATTGTGTCCGGTGATGGAATTAAAGTTGATACTCGAAAAATTGAGGCAGTGCAGAATTGGCCTAGACCCATATATCCAACTGAAATTAGGAGTTTCTTGGGTTTAGCTGGCTATTATAGAAGGCTTGTTGAGGGGTTCTTGTCTATTGCATCTCCTTTGACAAAGTTGACTCAGAAGACAGTGAAATTTCAATGGTCTGAAGCCTGTGAGAAAAGCTTTCAGGAATTGAAAAAGAGATTGATTACATCTCCAGTTTTGACGTTACCAGAAGGTACTCAAGGTTTCGTGGTGTATTGTGATGCATCTAGAGTTGGTTTGGGTTGCGTCTTAATGCAAAACAGCAAGGTTCTAGCTTATGCCTCCAGACAGTTGAAGGTTCATGAGAAGAACTACCCAACCCATGACTTAGAGTTAGCTGTTGTAGTATTCGCTTTGAAGATATGGCGTCACTACTTGTATGGTGTGCATGTTGATTTATTCACGGATCAAAAGAGCCTTCAATATGTGCTTACTCAGAAAGAGCTCAATCTCAGACAGAGGAGGTGGTTAGAATTACTTAAGGACTATGACCTGAGTATTCTTTACCACCCAGGTAAGGCTAATGTCGTTGTTGATTCTTTAAGT
The DNA here is from genome assembly GCA_036553675.1 of Solanum okadae. Taxonomy (NCBI): domain Eukaryota; kingdom Viridiplantae; phylum Streptophyta; class Magnoliopsida; order Solanales; family Solanaceae; genus Solanum; species Solanum okadae. Next base: position 11,031,220 of record CM071681.1, on the reverse strand, counting down.
AGGTTGTCTATGGGTAGTACTGCCCATATTGAAGAAGAGAAGAGAGAGTTAGCAAAATATGTGCACAGACTGGCACGCCTGGGAGTCAGACTTATGGATTCCGTAGAAGGAAGTATAGCGGTGACAAACGGGGCCGAGCCATCACTAGTGTCAGAAGTAAAAGAGAAACAAGGTCAAGATCCCATTTTGCTTGAGTTGAAAGAAAATGTTCAAAAGCAAAGAGTATTAGCTTTTGAACAAGGGGGAGATAGAGTATTGAGGTATCAAGGTAGATTGTGTGTACCTATGATAGATGAACTCCAAGAGAGGGTTATGGATGAAGCTCACAACTCCAGTTATTCCATTCATCCAGGTTCCACGAAGATGTATCGTGACTTGAGAGAAGTTTATTGGTGGGATGGCATGAAGAAGGGCATTACAGAGTTTGTTGCTAAGTGTCCAAATTGCCAACAAGTGAAAGTTGAGCACCAAAGGCCCATTGGTTTAGCTCAAAGGATAGAACTTCCAGAATGGAAGTGGGAGATGATCAACATGGATTTCATCACAGGGTTGCCAAGGTCTAGCAGACAGCATGATTCTATTTGGGTGATTGTCGACAGAATGACAAAGTTAGCCTATTTTCTACCGGTAAAGACTACCAATTAGCAGAAGATTATGCCAAATTGTATATTCAAGAGGTGCTGAGACTTCATGGAGTCCCAGTCTCCATTATTTCAGATAGAGGTGCACAGTTCACTGCACAGTTCTGGAAATCTTTTCAGAAAGGCTTGAGTTCCAAGGTGAATTTGAGTACTGCCTTTCATCCTCAGACTGATGGGCAAGTAGAGCGCACTATTCATACTTTAGAGGATATGTTGAGGGCTTGTGTGATCGATTTCAAAGGTAATTGAGATGATCACCTACCTCTCATTGAGTTTGCCTACAACAACAATTATCATTCTAGCATCCAAATGGCTACATACGAAGCTCTTTATGGGAGAAGATGTAGATCTCCTATTGGATGGTTTGAAGTTGGCGAAGATAGGTTGATAGGACCAGATTTAGTTCACCAAGCTATGGAGAAGGTGAAAGTGATTCAAGAGAGATTGAAAACGGCACAGAGTCGCCAGAAATCCTATACTGATGTTAGGAGAAGGGCGTTAGAGTTTGAAATAGATGATTGGGTATATTTGAAAGTTTCACCCATGAAAGGAGTTATGAGGTTTGGTAAGAAGGGGAAACTTAGTCCCCGGTATATTGGACCTTACCGCATAGCCAAGAGGATTGGCAATGTTGCATATGAGTTGGAGTTGCCGCCGGAACTAACAGCGGTTCATCCGGTATTTCATATCTCCCTGTTGAAAAAGTGCATAGGCGATCCTTCATTGATCCTGCCGACTGAAAGTGTAAGGATCAATGATAGCTTATCTTATGAGGAGATTCATGTTCAGATTCTAGACCGTCAAGTTCCTAGGTTGAGAACAAAGGATGTAGCATCAGTCAAGGTCCTTTGGAGGAACCAATTTGTTGAGGAAGCCACTTGGGAAACAGAAGAGGACATGAAGAAGAGATACCCATATCTCTTTGAATCCGGAGGAAATGTAGACCAAGGTACTAATTTCCTTCTTAGTGCTCTTTAAATTGTAGTGAGCAAGTTATTGCTTCTTGTTGTTTGCATGAATTGCTTGTGGGGGAAGGGGTGTTTGATTTGATGTTCACCCTTAGCCTAGTAAGAATAACCTCATTCGAGGACGAATGTTCCCAAGGAGGAGATATTGTAACATCCGACAATTTGAAATAACTATGAAGAGGCTTAGAATTGGAAATAGTCATTTTGGAAGGAATTAAAAATCTGGAAATTTGGCTAAGTATGGAAAATAATGAATTTTTGGCCAACTTTAAACAGTCATAACTCCTAGCTCATGATGATTTAGGTGTAGTTCCAGTCATGTTTGCAAATTCTGTGGAATGATCTTTCCAACGCCATAGAGTTTGCTCGTTTCTGAGTTCGTATGAGCGAGTTATGCCCTTTGAAAGTTGGGCAGTTGGCAGGGAATCTGTACGGAAATTGTAAGGGTATTTTGGTATTTTCCCTAGCCTTGTCTTTGGATATATATTAAGGTGTAAGACTGATATTTTGATCAGTTTTTCCCTTTTTAAAAGAGTAAGAGTTAGGGTTCTTGAGAGAAAAGGAGAGAAAGGAGAAGAAGAAGCAAGCTTCGTAAAGATCGTCATGGTTTTCTTCGGGGGTGATCCCTATTAAGGTATGTGAGATCATAGTGTTGGGTTGGTTCTTTCCCCCACATGCCAAGCTCGTTTAATTTCGAGAAAAGATTGATTATGTTTGTTGAAGTTGTTGGTTGTAATTGTTGAAGTTGTAGTTGTGTTGTGTTGAAGTTCTTGTTGGTTTGGTGTATGTTTCCGGTGGTGTTTTTGAGTTGAATCTAGTGTATGTTGAGGGTTTTGATGATTCTAAGTGTTTGGGGGAAAAATCTTTGAAGTTTAGAAGGTTTAGAGTTGGAGAAATGAAGGAGAAAAGTCAAGTTTTCGGGGAAAAGGGTGGGGCGTCGCGCCTGTCAGCGCACCCCAAGAGGGGCTCTGAACTTTCCCCCTTGGGGCAGCGCGCCCATCAGTGCGCCAGCAGGCCCCCTCTGAAGTTTCTGGTTTGGCGCTCTGCGCCTCTCAGAGCGCCAAGTCTTCTCATTCCTTCCCCACTTTCTCATGCATGTTCCTAGGTATTGTACCTATGTTCCCAAGTTGTTTCCAACACCCCAAGGTACGTTTAAACGTCAAGAACTCATCCATATCGTGTGATCAAACACCTTGAATTCATAATTTCAATTCAAGGAGAGTTAGTTGTCAAGTCAAGTGAAGTTAAGAGTTGAGTCTAGAAGTTCAAGAAGGGAGTCAAAGAAAGTCTCTAAAGCTTTCCAAGAGTCTTTGTTGAATGCTTTAACTTCATTTTAAGGCTCAAGTTTCAAGTCAAGTAAAGAGTAAAGAGTTAAGAGTTTCAAGTTAAGTCAAGAGTTTAAGGTCGAGTTCATTTCTCAAAAGCTATTAGGGAACTATGTATTCCCAAAGAAGTTTCTAAATGTTTTTACATTTGAGCAAGAAAAGGAACTATGTTTCCAAAAGAGCCTTTGGGCTAGTTTTCAAGAAAAAGGAACATCGATTCCAAGTGAACCTTCGAGCAAAGTTTTGAGTAATTATCTCAAATAAAGAAAGATGTGTTTAAAACACTTATGAGCTAAGTATTTTTTGGAGTAGTCTTGAGCACCTAATTGGGGACACCAGTTCATATAAACTCAACTCTCCATAAGAACCATGCGCCAATATGGGAGTTAACGGGTCATACTTTTTAGATGAATCCGTAAAGTTAAGCTAGTGGATCCACTTAGTAAAGTTAGCTTCCAATATCACGGCAAGGTATAGGATGGTCATTGGGCAACGTGAGCTAAAACGTTGTATCACCACTAGGGCTCATAGTGGTGATTGTCGGTTAAAGAATCTCCCACTAAAGTTATATTACTTTTATACAAGTAAAGTTGAGTTGTTATTGTTTTATCTTTAACAAGCTAATATGTTTACATTGTTTTACAAGCTTTATATATTGCATGTGTCGTATTGCTTTATATATTGAGTTCAGTTATTCATGAGTTGAACAGAGCCAAGGTAAGAGTTCCTTTGTACTCCTTCCAAGCTTAAGTTGTGGTTTAGCTTTCCAGCTCGCATACTCGTACATTCAATGTACTGATGCCAGTTGGCCTGCATCTTATTATGATGCAGACACAGGTACCCAGGTCCAGCATCCGGTTCGCCGTTGATCCAGTTGAGTACTTCAGAGCCAGTGCTGAGCCTCTTTGCATTTCAGAGGACTCGGTTATTTTGTTCTCTCAAGTTTTGTTTTATTAGGATGTCGTGGGGTCTGTCCCAACATCCATCACAGTATTTTAGAGGCTTCATAGACAGTCAGTCAGTTAGTTTGGAGTCTCTCATCTATGTATATATGTAAATATTCTATTTTGAGACTCGAGTTGCCTTTTTGGCCAGATTTTGTTTCAGTCAGGTTGTTTTAAAAACCTTGCATTGCATTGAGTTATTCCGCTGAGTTAAGAAAGTCAGGCCAAGGGTTCGCTTGGGGGCCAGCAATGGTCCTCGAGTGCCAGCCACGTCCAAGGTGTAGGCTCGGGGCGTGACAAATCTGATGTTCGAAAATGAGGGATTTTGGAGATTTGTAAAAGTTTTAGAAGATAATGGTAATAAGTAAACTAAAAGGTGGGATTTCTGTAATTTTTCCATATAAAAATGGGTTGAAATAGAAATTGGGTTGGGTCTTGACCCACCCAACTTTACTTTGGGCTCAAATGGGTTGGGCTCAAATGGGCTAAAAAACGGGTTGAGTCTTGACCCACCCAATTTGACCCGATTAATCTCAATAATTTTAACATAGTGATATTTAACTTTTATAATCACAATTTAAATTTCAGCTCAAGATTTTTTATTTTTTTTTAAAGTAACAAATAGATAGATAAATCCTAAATGGTGTAAATAGATAATAATTCATACCTTTAATATAGGAGCATATCTTAGTAAAGAGTTTTAAAACGGGTTGAAATTGGAGATTGAATTGGGCTCAATTGAGGATTCTCTTAAAATGGGTTAGTCTGGAATGGGTTGAGATTGAACCCAATTCAAATTATCTTGAGTCCAACCCTTAAAATTCTGGGCAGATTACCTATGTTTGGGTTCATTTTTGACACCCCTACTTCCAATCAAACTTCTATAATACAAAGCATCACACTATCCGACTCATCCACCTTGAAAAAATTAGTATTCAAAACAAATAGTGTAGGAATTGTTTTCCAATTTGCATTCTGAAATAAATTGTAAGAAAGTGAAGCAGGTTCACATTTTTTGACTCCATCACATTCTGGTTTATTCAAGCATTCAAAACATAGCTACAAATAAAGAAAGTGAACGAATGACTAAAGAAACCAGTACTCAAATCTCAAATCACAAAATGTCTCAAGTACAAACAGTACATGTCTCCAGGAAGTGAACGACTAAAGAAACCAGGAAAACAAAAAGTAACATGTTAACTTGCAGCTCAGAAAGAACACCACCGGAAGAGATCGATGCTAACTTCTATGATTCTTGAAATGTGTTGTTAATTTTGTTAAGCCTCTTCACTACATCTTTCATGCTTATTCTAGATTCTACCATTTCATTTGTGCAGTCTAAACCCAATTCTATCATGGAGGCTATGCACATTTCACTTTTACAAGTGATTTGTTCTTCCTCACAAAAAAAAATGGAATCCACAACGTCCATCATACTCCCTGAAAATGATTGTGTTATCCATTTCCTCAAGTCAAGATTTTCATTGCATATCTCTTCATCTGTTGGCCTTCTTTTGGTCAAAACCTCCATCAACATGATGTCGTAGCTATAAACATCACCACAAGTAGACACTATTCCCTCCGAGCCATATTCTTAAAAAAAGATTGAAGAAAAGTTACTCAATTGAAATACAACAATAATTCTGCATAAATGAAAGGCATAATACATATATTGGACCTTAAACTTGGCTTTAAATTTTAACTTTGACCTCCAACTTTCATAGTGCACAAACAGACACTTTAACTATCCAATATTTTAATAAATAAACACGCGAATCCTACTTGGCAAAACGCGTGATGTGCACGTATTTTGAGTGAGTTAGGAGTAATTTTCGAGTCCCACAACAGTAAAAACCTCCCTTTTCCAACCAGCAAACACCACTGGAAACCACCCAAAACCTCCATTCATTTTCTTCTTCTCCTCTCCGCCCATGCCACCACCAGCGAGTCAAATTCAACCTCAAACAATCAGCAGCTCCCAACTCCAAACACCTCCAATCCAGCTGTTCTCCTTCTTCCTCCACACCGGAGCACAACCCATGAAGTGAACGAGCTTCGAGCTCGCTAAACCCACCAAATACCCGACCCCAAACCCATCAGATCCGCCATCTCCGACAAGAATCATCACGAAACAACACTACTGCAACCAGCAGCTCGAACCAGACACATAACAGCAACCAAATGACCCCTCAAACGTCATGCAACAATGCACTTACACCTTATTTCAAAAACCTCAACATAGTTGTAAAACCACAATGAACTTGTCAACTTAAACATGAATGTATGCAATGACATGGGGGCTGAACTTAAGTCATGAGATTTTATAAAGGGCTTAGATCAATACCTTAGGCTTGAGTGGAGTGGAAAAGATAAGGATATCGCCTTTGCATGTCCGCTTCGGCCTCCCAAGTAGCACTTTCAACTTGTTGATTTCTCCAAAGGACTTTAACGGAAGCCACATCTTTGTTTCTCAACCTCTTCACTTGTCTATCTAAAATCTGGACCAGAACCTCTTCATAGGTCAAATTATCTTCAACAACACCCACAACATCAAGAAACACAATGGCATTCGGATCACCCACACACTTCCTCAACATAGACACATGAAATACCGGATGAACCAAATCCATTTCGCTAGGCAATTCCAACTTATAAGCTACCTTGTCAATTCTCCTCATCACCTTATAAGGACCCACGTATCTTGGGCTCAACTTGCCCTTCTTACCAAAACGAACCACACCCTTCATGGGTGACACCTTCAAATAGACCCAATCACCAACTTGAAATTCAAGAGCCCTTCTCCTCACATCGGCATAGGACTTTTGGCGACTTTGGGCCGTCTTCAACCTTTCTCTAATCATCCTAACCTTCTCAAGAGCCTCCATAACTAGATCTGGTCCTAACAAGGCCAGCTCACCAACCTCAAACCACCCAACCGGTGATCTACAACGCCTCCCATAGAGAGCCTCAAAAAGAGCCATACCGATGCTAGAATGATAGCTATTGTTATAGGCAAACTCAATCAATGGAAGATGATCATCCCAACTACCTCTAAGCTCCAATACACAAGCCCTAAGCATATCCTCAAGTGTTTGGATAGTCCTTTCGGCTTGTCCATCCGTTTGCGGGTGAAAGGCCGTAGTAAGCTTAACTCTCGAACCTAGACCCCTTTGAAAGGACTTCCAAAAGTGTGAAGTAAATTGAGTACCACGGTCCGATATGATGGATAGAGGAATCCCATGCAACCTTACCAAGTCATGAATATATAACCTTGCATAATCTTCCGCCCCATATGTTGTCTTTACCGGTAGAAAATGAGCCGATTTTGTCATCCTATCAACCACCACCCAAATAGAATCAAAACCTTTTCTAGTCTTGGGTAAACCAACTACAAAATCCATATTAATTTCTTCCCACTTCCAAGTAGGAATCTCTATGTCTTGGGTTAGACCACCCGGCCTTTGATGTTCGGCCTTGACTTGTTGACAACTATGACAACCGGAGACGAATTTGGCAATGTCCTTCTTCATGCCTCCCCACCAATACACATCCCTCAAATCTCTATACATTTTGGTGGAACCGGGGTGAATGGAGTAGGAAGAATTATGAGCCTCCTCAAGAATTTTCTCCCTCAAACCATCAACACAAGGCACACTCAACCTACCTTGGTATCTAAGGGCACCATCTCCCCCTTGGGAGAAAACTTCCACCTTGCCCTCTTTCACCAAGGCCTTCAATTCTAACAAGGAAGAGTCAAGATCTTGTTTTGCTATCACCTCATCAACCAAGGAAGACCTAGCACCATCAACAACGACCACACCACCATTACCAACCTCTTCCAACCTAACCCCCAACCTAGCCAACCGATGCACCTCCCTAGCCATTTCCCTATCACCAATATCAACATGAGCTAGGCTACCCATAGACACCCTACTCAAAGCATCCGCCACCACATTAGCTTTACCGGGATGATAATGCACACTCATATCATAATCTTTAAGAAATTCTAGCCACCTTCTTTGTCTCAAGTTGAGATCTTTTTGGGTGAAGACATATTGGAGGCTCTTATGATCGGTGAACACATCAACATGTACCCCATACAAGTAATGACGCCAAATCTTTAAAGCAAACACCACCGCGGCTAATTCAAGGTCATGCGTAGGATAGTTCTTTTCATGCACTTTGAGTTGTCTAGACGCATAGGCTATCACCTTACCATTTTGCATTAGGACACAACCTAAGCCAACTCTAGAAGCATCACAATACACGACGAATCCCTCAAGCCCATCCGGTAGTGACAATATAGGAGCGGACACAAGTTTATCTTTCAAGGTTTGAAAACTCCTTTCGCACTCGTCGGTCCACTCAAACTTAGCCTTCTTTTGTGTCAACTTAGTCATAGAAGAAGCAATAGAAGAAAACCCATTCACAAATCTCCGGTAGTAACCCGCTAAGCCCAAGAAGCTCCTAATATCCGACGGGGTCAATGGCCTAGGCCAATTTCTAATCACATCGGTCTTCTTAGGGTCTACCTTAATACCATCCCCCGACACCACATGACCTAGGAAGGCAAACTCCCTCAACCAAAATTCACACTTTTCATACTTGGCATACAACTTCTCCTCTCTCAATCTTTGCAACACAACCCTCAAGTGACCCATATGTTCTTCCTCGCTATGCGAATAGATTAAAATATCATCAATGAAGACCACAACAAAGGAATCAAGGTAGGGTTTAAAGACCCTATTCATTAGGTCCATGAAGATAGCCGGTGCATTGGTCAACCCAAAGGACATGACCACAAATTCATAATGCCCATACCTAGTTCGGAAGGCTGTCTTGGGAATGTCACACTCCCTCACCTTCACTTGATGATACCCGGACCGAAGATCAATCTTAGAGAAATGGCTAGCCCCTTGCAATTGGTCGAACAAGTCATCAATCCTAGGAAGAGGATATTTATTCTTGACGGTGACCCTATTGAGTTGCCGGTAATCAATACACATCCTAAGGGACCCATCTTTCTTCTTCACAAACAACACCGGTGCACCCCATGGTGATTGGCTAGGCCTAATAAAACCCTTCTCCAACAAGTCCTTCAATTGTTCCTTCAACTCCTTTAACTCCGCCGGGGCCATACGGTAAGGGGGAATAGAAATGGGTTGAGTATCGGAGAGGAGGTCTATGCCAAAATCTATTTCCCTTTCGGGAGGAACACCGGGAAGGTCATTAGGAAAGACATCAAGGAATTCATTTACGACCGGAACCGACTCTATAAGAAGGGTTTTGGACTCCACATCTCTAACCCTCACAAGGTGATAGAGACACCCCTTAGAGATCAACTTACGGGCTTTAATGCAAGAGATGAACCTACCCTTGACTACCACATTATGGCTTTCCCATTCAAGAATGCGTTCACTAGGGAATTGGAATTTGACCCTACGGGTTCTACAATCAATGGAAGCATAGTATGCATGCAACCAATCCATCCCAAGAACAACATCAAAATCGACCATGTTCAACTCAACAAGATCACAAGGCAATATTTTATGCAAGATGCAAATAGGACAATTTCTATAGACCTTCCTAGCAACAATATATGCACCAATAGGAGTAGACACCTTATATGACTCACGCAACAAGTTGGGCTCAACATGAAACTTTTTTGCAACAAAGGGGGTGACAAAAGAAAGAGAGGCACCCGGATCAATTAATGCATATACATCAAAGTCAAAGATTTTCAACATACCGGTAACGACATCGGGGAATTCATCGACCCCTTAGCTCCCATGCAAAGCATAAAATCGATTGTGCCTTGGGGCACCATCTTGTCGGCCCCCTCTCCCCAAAGGAACCGCATTGGCACCTTGTGGACGGACCTCCTTACCCTTGTTGCGATTTCGGGGACAATCCATCGCCTTGTGCCCCATTTCCCCACAACTATAGCAAGCACCGGTATTTCTCAAGCACGGGCCACCATGGCCCTTACCACACTTCGGATATACATCAATAGGACCCATACCACCAACACCTTGGGCCCTTGGAACATCATTGGCAAACCCCTTATGGGGCGCATGAGAAGACCCTTGGCCTTGATGAAACCGGCCTCCCCTTCGACTTTGGAACTTGCCCTCAAAACGGGCCCTCTTGGCCTCATGACCCCTCCTCTTCCTCAACTTCTCCTCCTCCATTTGTTCGGCATAGACCATCAAGCGGGACAAGTCCATGTCATTAATCAACATTGCGGACCGGCATTCTTCACTCACTAGGTCGGACACACCCATTACGAATTTGTTCATTCTAGATCGTGAGTCGGCAACCAAGTGTGGAGCATATCTTGAAAGTTGGTTAAACTTGAGGGCATACTCCCTCACACTCATAGACCCTTGTTTTAAATTCATTAACTCCACCAATTTGGCTTCCCTAAGCTCAAGAGGAAAGAATCGATTAAGGAAAGCCGTTTTGAACTCTTCCCAAAGCACCACATAGTTTGCCCCCTTCTCTTCTTTCCATTGGTTGTACCATATTTGGGCCACCCCTTTTAGTTGGTAGGCCGCCAACTACGCCTTATCTTCTGACCTCATGCCCATGATAGCTAATATCTTGTGGACTTCATCAATGAACTCTTGAGGGTCTTCATCTAACTTAGACCCATAGAATTCCGGGGGATTCATCCGCACGAAGTCTCTCACCCGAGATGCCGGGGTAGGAGCTTGGGCCCCGTGGTTGGCTTGATTAGCCATAGCTTGAGCAAATAAAGTAAGGGCATCCCGAAGATCCCCATTGGTCGGTTGTTCCTCGGGTGACCCGAGCTCGTCTTCCTCTTGTATTAGGCATGATCTAGCATAGCAAAGAGCAACCGTTAGGGAAGAACTTGATTCAACTCTATAGCACGACTTAGAACAAGAAGAAGGGAAAGATTTCCTAAAACGTCTCATAGCCTCCTACTCATAGTTGTGGTGCACAACACAACTATGAATCGGACTCTAATCAACGCGGTGTGTTGGACTCCGAGGATCTATCAACCTAGTGCTCTGATACCAAGTTTGTCACGACCCAAGCCTAGGGCCTAGACGTGACCGGCGAATAGAGAACCCGAAGGAACCCCAAACAAGCCTCATAGCATATCAATACACATCCTTGGTCGCGGAAGCAATTAAAATGACCATAAACGATAAGCATAATCAAGGGGGAAATTGGAACTAAGGGAGCAAGAGAAAAAATAAGGAATGATACATAAATACCATAGATGAGTCAAGCTCAAGCATAATACATAACTAGTCCAACACCACCTCTAAACATGGGTACTTAGCGAGGGCCAAGACAAACTACCGGGCTCACCCTCATAGTCAAAACATAACTAAAAAAAAAAAGTCTTATACATAGCAAAAGATCATGAGCAACGTCCCCGGAATGGAGGACTTACCAATAACCTTGATAGGAAATCGTATTAACCACGCGGAGGAGGAGGGTCAAGCGGTGCTCCGGTCCCTACATGGTGACATCATGTAGGCATAGAGTATGCGTTAGTACGTTTGAATGTACTAAGTATATGGGATGCAATACAATGCTACAATAGATGGACATCATAGGAAAAATGCATAATCATACCCGATAGATAGCACATAAATGAAATGATATATACAATGACGTTTACATAAAAATCATATTTAGTGGGACGTAGTACATGTGTGGTGAGTGACCATCAATATAGTATTTCCAAGGCCTACCACCCCCTTGGAGAGGCGAAAGAGGTACAAACCCCTCAATGTGGTTACCCGGGCCTACCACCCCCCGAGCTAGGGACCAAGGTACAAACCCCTCGATATGGTTATACGGGCCTACTACCCCCCGTACTAGGCAACCAAGGTACCAACCCCTTGATACGGTTATACGGGCCTACTACCCCCCGTACTAGGCTTGGTCGACTCACAACACTTTTATAGAGAAAATCATATACATGTGTCCATTTCATCATCATTTCAATAATTATATAACCATTCAATTCATAGGACGTACATTGTACCTTCCATTTCCTAAGGATCCTATAAATAGGCATTTTATCAAACACATGATGGGCTATTGTTCATGTAAATGAAATCATGTACTTCAAGAGTACTAAGTCCAACCAATTCCGAAATACATATAAATCAGCCCACCAACAACATACATATATATATCAACCTTCATAATTTGATCATGGAAGCATGAAAACCATAAACATCACATAATAATTCCATTTCATGATAATATGCAAAAATAGACCATAATAGGATGTGTAGTAGTAATTCCATAATTCAAGAGTTCATAAATGATCATAAGGGCCCATAAACTTGAAGTAAAATAGAGGATAAATGGTTGGACTTGTGGAAAGGAAGGTTTCCACAATCAACCCACATACCTCAACTTGGAGAATCCTTGATGAAGATTGGAATGGAGAATTGAAGCTTGAGATTGAGTCTTGAATCCGGAATTAGAGCTTGAGATGTTTGAATTTGGTTGAAGATCTTGGTGAAATTTTGAAGAGGGCTCAGAGGGTGTTTTTGAGTGTTTTGGAGCTAGAACAAATTATAACTAAGTATGGGACAATCCTCTTTTTATAAAAGAAAAACGTCTCCAGCCGCTACAATAACTTTGCCCACTGGAATTTGCAAATCTGCTCCGACAGGTTTTACGAAAATAATCATAACTCCCTCATCCTAACTCGGAATGAGGTGAAACCAAGTGCATTGGAAATCTAACTCAAAGGGCTTTAATTTAATAGGTGGCGTCCCTTCCAGTTCCTTGTGTGCTAAGAGATATGCCCCTTTAAAGTTGACCCTGAAAATCGCATTTTTTGCGATTTTGGAATTTTAATACGGTTGCTCTAAAATTCGGGTTAGACCCATTTCCCACTCAATTTGACCCCCTGAATAAGAATATGAAGTCGAATTTCCGAAATCATGCACGGATTTTGAGATATATGGAAATTACAATTATAAGTGTTTTCGAAGCACATTTTCGGGCATTTTTGGGGTCGTTTCAATGATGCAGACACAGGTACCCAGGGCCAGCATCCAGTTCGTCGTTGATCCAATTGAGTACTTCATAGTCAGTGCTGAGCCTCTTTGCATTTCGGAGGACTCGATTATTTTGTTCTCTCAAGTTTTGTTTTATTAGGATGTCGTGGGGTCTGTCCCAACATCCATCTCAGTATTTTAGAGGCTTCATAGTCAGTCAGTCAATTAGTTTGGAGTCTCTCATCTATGTATATATGTAAATATTCTATTTTGAGACTCGAGTTGCCTTTTTGGCCAGATTTTATTTCAGTCAGGTTGTTTTAAAAACCTTGCATTGCATTAAGTCATTTCGCTGAGTTAAGAAAGCCAGGCCAAGGGTTCTCTTAGGGGCCAGCAATGGTCCTTGAGTGCCAGCCACGTCCAGGGTGTAGGCTCGGGGCGTGACAAACTTGGTATCAGAGGATAGAGTTCAAGAGTCCTAGGGAGTCTATGAAGCCGTGTCTGTAGAGTCCTAATTATCGATGTGAAGCGCGCAACATCTATAATTGGGAGGCTGCAACATTTAGGATGATTTCTCACTTCTTTCACACTCATCTCGTGCGTTAGAGTTTATCTTTAAAAAGTTTCTTTCTAATTCATGCTTGCGCGTGTTTCAGATAGTCATGCCTCCACGAAGAGTTAGCAGAGGGCGTCTTCCTAGGCGTTATGTGGATGAGCAAGAGTTACCCTATGCCCCGGGAACGCAACCACAAAGGGAAGTCTCTAATGCCGAGTTCAGAGAGGCAATTAGAATTCTGAGTCAAGCTGTAACAAATTAGATTGGTCAACAAAGGGGAGTTTGACAGGAAGGAGCTGACACTTCTAGGATTCGTGAGTTCTTGGGGATGAATCCTCCAAGTTTCATGGGTTCAAGCACTACTGAGGATCCAGAGAACTTCATTGAGGAGTTGGAGAAGATTTTTTATGTGATGCATGTGGCAGATACTGAGCAGGTTGAACTAGCTGCGTACCAATTGAAAGATGTTGCTAGAACTTGGTTCGACCAATGGAAAGGGGGCAGAGTTGAGAATGCACCACTTGCGAGTTGGGCCTTATTTAAGGAAACTTTCTTGGGGCGTTTCTTTCCTCAAGAATAGAAAGAGGCCAAGGTATGTGAGTTCCTCACACTTAAGCAGGAGTATTTGAGTGTTAATGAGTACAGTCTGAAGTTCACACAACTCTCCCGTTATGCTCCGGAAATGGTTGCGGACATGAGGAGTAGAATGAGTTTATTTGTTACTGGACTGTCTCGATTGTCGAGTAAATAAGGTAGGGCAGCAATGCTTATCGGGGACATGGACATATCAAGGTTGATGGTCTATGTGCAGCAAGTTGAGGAAGAAAAGTTGAGGGATAGAGAAGAGTGCAGAAATAAGAGAGCTAAGACCGGTAATGAGTCCGGGCAGCAGAAAGGTAATGCGAACCGTCCGTCCTTTCAATAAAGGCAAAAGGGACATGTTCCATCATCTACTAGTGCACCTGTACCCAGAAATAAAAGTGAGTACACTGGACAGAATTCGCAGAGCTTCAGAGCTGGACCTGCACAGTCTCAGAATAATATGGCATAAGGAAGTAACCGGGTTCTTGCATGTGCTAGGTGTGGTAGAGTCCATCCAAGGAAGTGTCGTCAGGGCCAGACGGGTTGCTTTAAGTGTGGACAAGAGGGTCACTTCATGAAGGAGTGCCCAAAGAACAAGCAAGTTAGTGGAAATCTGGGCAGTAGGGCCCAATCCTCTTCAGTTGTCCCACCAAACAGGACGGCACCTAGAGGAACTACTTCTTGTACCGGTGGAGGAGCAAACCGCCTTTATGCCATCACCAGTCGCCATGAGCAAGAGAACTCTCTGAATGTTGTCACTGGTATGATCAAAGTCTTTGCTTTTGATGTGTATGCTTTGCTAGACCCAGGAGCAAGTTTATCTTTTGTAACTCCTTATGTTGCAAATAAGTTTGATGTTCTCCCTGAAAGACTTTATGAACCCTTTTGTGTTTCTGCACCTGTTGGGGAGTTTATTCTAGCAGAAAGAGTTTATCGTGATTGTCATGTTTCCATCAATCACATGAGCACCATGGTTGATTTGGTTGAGTTAGACATGGTAGATTTCGATGTCATTCTAGGTATGGATTGGCTTTATGATTGTTATGCATCGATAGATTGTAGAACTCGAGCAGTCAAGTTTCAGTTTCCGAGTGAGCCAGTCATAGAGTGGTGTAGCAGTTCAGCAGCGCCTAAGGGTCGTTTTATTTCGTACCTTAAGGCGAGGAAGTTAGTTTTGAAGGGTTGTATCTATCACTTGGTCCGAGTTCATGACTCTAGTGTTGAGATACCTCATTTTCAGTCAGTTCCTATAGCAAGAGAGTTTCCAGAAGGTTTTCCTGATGATCTGCCCGGAATTCCTTCTGAGCGAGAAATAGAGTTCGGCATAGATCTCATTCCAGATACTCGTCTTATCTCTAATCCGTCATATAGAATGGCACCAGCAGAGTTGAAAAAGCAGTTGAAAGATCTCCTATAAAAGGGTTGCATTCGACCGAGTATCTCACCTTGGGGTGCTCCGATCTTGTTTGTGAGAAAGAAATATGGTTCCCTTAGGATGTGTATAGATTACCGCCAGTTGAATAAGGTTACCATCAAGAATAAATATCCTCTTCCGAGGATTGATGATCTTTTTTATTACCTTCAGGGTGCCACTTGTTTTTCGAATATTGACCTCAGATCAGGCTATCACCAGTTAAGAGTAAAGGAATGTGATATTCCAAAGACAACATTCAGGACCAGATATGGTCATTTTGAGTTTTTAGTTATGTCCTTTGGGTTGACCAATGCACCGGCATCTTTCATGGACCTTATGAATAGAGTCTTCAAACCTTATTTAGATGTGTTTGTTATCGTTTTCATTGATGACATACTAATCTATTCAAGGAATGAAGAAGATCATGCTAGTCATCTCAGACTAGTCCTTCAGACTTTGAAAGATAATGAGTTGTATGCCAAGTTCTCTAAATGTGAGTTTTGGCTTAAGTCTGTGGCATTCCTAGGCCACATTGTGTCCGGTGATGGAATTAAAGTTGATACTCGAAAAATTGAGGCAGTGCAGAATTGGCCTAGACCCATATATCCAACTGAAATTAGGAGTTTCTTGGGTTTAGCTGGCTATTATAGAAGGCTTGTTGAGGGGTTCTTGTCTATTGCATCTCCTTTGACAAAGTTGACTCAGAAGACAGTGAAATTTCAATGGTCTGAAGCCTGTGAGAAAAGCTTTCAGGAATTGAAAAAGAGATTGATTACATCTCCAGTTTTGACGTTACCAGAAGGTACTCAAGGTTTCGTGGTGTATTGTGATGCATCTAGAGTTGGTTTGGGTTGCGTCTTAATGCAAAACAGCAAGGTTCTAGCTTATGCCTCCAGACAGTTGAAGGTTCATGAGAAGAACTACCCAACCCATGACTTAGAGTTAGCTGTTGTAGTATTCGCTTTGAAGATATGGCGTCACTACTTGTATGGTGTGCATGTTGATTTATTCACGGATCAAAAGAGCCTTCAATATGTGCTTACTCAGAAAGAGCTCAATCTCAGACAGAGGAGGTGGTTAGAATTACTTAAGGACTATGACCTGAGTATTCTTTACCACCCAGGTAAGGCTAATGTCGTTGTTGATTCTTTAAGTAGGTTGTCTATGGGTAGTACTGCCCATATTGAAGAAGAGAAGAGAGAGTTAGCAAAATATGTGCACAGACTGGCACGCCTGGGAGTCAGACTTATGGATTCCGTAGAAGGAAGTATAGCGGTGACAAACGGGGCCGAGCCATCACTAGTGTCAGAAGTAAAAGAGAAACAAGGTCAAGATCCCATTTTGCTTGAGTTGAAAGAAAATGTTCAAAAGCAAAGAGTATTAGCTTTTGAACAAGGGGGAGATAGAGTATTGAGGTATCAAGGTAGATTGTGTGTACCTATGATAGATGAACTCCAAGAGAGGGTTATGGATGAAGCTCACAACTCCAGTTATTCCATTCATCCAGGTTCCACGAAGATGTATCGTGACTTGAGAGAAGTTTATTGGTGGGATGGCATGAAGAAGGGCATTACAGAGTTTGTTGCTAAGTGTCCAAATTGCCAACAAGTGAAAGTTGAGCACCAAAGGCCCATTGGTTTAGCTCAAAGGATAGAACTTCCAGAATGGAAGTGGGAGATGATCAACATGGATTTCATCACAGGGTTGCCAAGGTCTAGCAGACAGCATGATTCTATTTGGGTGATTGTCGACAGAATGACAAAGTTAGCCTATTTTCTACCGGTAAAGACTACCAATTAGCAGAAGATTATGCCAAATTGTATATTCAAGAGGTGCTGAGACTTCATGGAGTCCCAGTCTCCATTATTTCAGATAGAGGTGCACAGTTCACTGCACAGTTCTGGAAATCTTTTCAGAAAGGCTTGAGTTCCAAGGTGAATTTGAGTACTGCCTTTCATCCTCAGACTGATGGGCAAGTAGAGCGCACTATTCATACTTTAGAGGATATGTTGAGGGCTTGTGTGATCGATTTCAAAGGTAATTGAGATGATCACCTACCTCTCATTGAGTTTGCCTACAACAACAATTATCATTCTAGCATCCAAATGGCTACATACGAAGCTCTTTATGGGAGAAGATGTAGATCTCCTATTGGATGGTTTGAAGTTGGCGAAGATAGGTTGATAGGACCAGATTTAGTTCACCAAGCTATGGAGAAGGTGAAAGTGATTCAAGAGAGATTGAAAACGGCACAGAGTCGCCAGAAATCCTATACTGATGTTAGGAGAAGGGCGTTAGAGTTTGAAATAGATGATTGGGTATATTTGAAAGTTTCACCCATGAAAGGAGTTATGAGGTTTGGTAAGAAGGGGAAACTTAGTCCCCGGTATATTGGACCTTACCGCATAGCCAAGAGGATTGGCAATGTTGCATATGAGTTGGAGTTGCCGCCGGAACTAACAGCGGTTCATCCGGTATTTCATATCTCCCTGTTGAAAAAGTGCATAGGCGATCCTTCATTGATCCTGCCGACTGAAAGTGTAAGGATCAATGATAGCTTATCTTATGAGGAGATTCATGTTCAGATTCTAGACCGTCAAGTTCCTAGGTTGAGAACAAAGGATGTAGCATCAGTCAAGGTCCTTTGGAGGAACCAATTTGTTGAGGAAGCCACTTGGGAAACAGAAGAGGACATGAAGAAGAGATACCCATATCTCTTTGAATCCGGAGGAAATGTAGACCAAGGTACTAATTTCCTTCTTAGTGCTCTTTAAATTGTAGTGAGCAAGTTATTGCTTCTTGTTGTTTGCATGAATTGCTTGTGGGGGAAGGGGTGTTTGATTTGATGTTCACCCTTAGCCTAGTAAGAATAACCTCATTCGAGGACGAATGTTCCCAAGGAGGAGATATTGTAACATCCGACAATTTGAAATAACTATGAAGAGGCTTAGAATTGGAAATAGTCATTTTGGAAGGAATTAAAAATCTGGAAATTTGGCTAAGTATGGAAAATAATGAATTTTTGGCCAACTTTAAACAGTCATAACTCCTAGCTCATGATGATTTAGGTGTAGTTCCAGTCATGTTTGCAAATTCTGTGGAATGATCTTTCCAACGCCATAGAGTTTGCTCGTTTCTGAGTTCGTATGAGCGAGTTATGCCCTTTGAAAGTTGGGCAGTTGGCAGGGAATCTGTACGGAAATTGTAAGGGTATTTTGGTATTTTCCCTAGCCTTGTCTTTGGATATATATTAAGGTGTAAGACTGATATTTTGATCAGTTTTTCCCTTTTTAAAAGAGTAAGAGTTAGGGTTCTTGAGAGAAAAGGAGAGAAAGGAGAAGAAGAAGCAAGCTTCGTAAAGATCGTCATGGTTTTCTTCGGGGGTGATCCCTATTAAGGTATGTGAGATCATAGTGTTGGGTTGGTTCTTTCCCCCACATGCCAAGCTCGTTTAATTTCGAGAAAAGATTGATTATGTTTGTTGAAGTTGTTGGTTGTAATTGTTGAAGTTGTAGTTGTGTTGTGTTGAAGTTCTTGTTGGTTTGGTGTATGTTTCCGGTGGTGTTTTTGAGTTGAATCTAGTGTATGTTGAGGGTTTTGATGATTCTAAGTGTTTGGGGGAAAAATCTTTGAAGTTTAGAAGGTTTAGAGTTGGAGAAATGAAGGAGAAAAGTCAAGTTTTCGGGGAAAAGGGTGGGGCGTCGCGCCTGTCAGCGCACCCCAAGAGGGGCTCTGAACTTTCCCCCTTGGGGCAGCGCGCCCATCAGTGCGCCAGCAGGCCCCCTCTGAAGTTTCTGGTTTGGCGCTCTGCGCCTCTCAGAGCGCCAAGTCTTCTCATTCCTTCCCCACTTTCTCATGCATGTTCCTAGGTATTGTACCTATGTTCCCAAGTTGTTTCCAACACCCCAAGGTACGTTTAAACGTCAAGAACTCATCCATATCGTGTGATCAAACACCTTGAATTCATAATTTCAATTCAAGGAGAGTTAGTTGTCAAGTCAAGTGAAGTTAAGAGTTGAGTCTAGAAGTTCAAGAAGGGAGTCAAAGAAAGTCTCTAAAGCTTTCCAAGAGTCTTTGTTGAATGCTTTAACTTCATTTTAAGGCTCAAGTTTCAAGTCAAGTAAAGAGTAAAGAGTTAAGAGTTTCAAGTTAAGTCAAGAGTTTAAGGTCGAGTTCATTTCTCAAAAGCTATTAGGGAACTATGTATTCCCAAAGAAGTTTCTAAATGTTTTTACATTTGAGCAAGAAAAGGAACTATGTTTCCAAAAGAGCCTTTGGGCTAGTTTTCAAGAAAAAGGAACATCGATTCCAAGTGAACCTTCGAGCAAAGTTTTGAGTAATTATCTCAAATAAAGAAAGATGTGTTTAAAACACTTATGAGCTAAGTATTTTTTGGAGTAGTCTTGAGCACCTAATTGGGGACACCAGTTCATATAAACTCAACTCTCCATAAGAACCATGCGCCAATATGGGAGTTAACGGGTCATACTTTTTAGATGAATCCGTAAAGTTAAGCTAGTGGATCCACTTAGTAAAGTTAGCTTCCAATATCACGGCAAGGTATAGGATGGTCATTGGGCAACGTGAGCTAAAACGTTGTATCACCACTAGGGCTCATAGTGGTGATTGTCGGTTAAAGAATCTCCCACTAAAGTTATATTACTTTTATACAAGTAAAGTTGAGTTGTTATTGTTTTATCTTTAACAAGCTAATATGTTTACATTGTTTTACAAGCTTTATATATTGCATGTGTCGTATTGCTTTATATATTGAGTTCAGTTATTCATGAGTTGAACAGAGCCAAGGTAAGAGTTCCTTTGTACTCCTTCCAAGCTTAAGTTGTGGTTTAGCTTTCCAGCTCGCATACTCGTACATTCAATGTACTGATGCCAGTTGGCCTGCATCTTATTATGATGCAGACACAGGTACCCAGGTCCAGCATCCGGTTCGCCGTTGATCCAGTTGAGTACTTCAGAGCCAGTGCTGAGCCTCTTTGCATTTCAGAGGACTCGGTTATTTTGTTCTCTCAAGTTTTGTTTTATTAGGATGTCGTGGGGTCTGTCCCAACATCCATCACAGTATTTTAGAGGCTTCATAGACAGTCAGTCAGTTAGTTTGGAGTCTCTCATCTATGTATATATGTAAATATTCTATTTTGAGACTCGAGTTGCCTTTTTGGCCAGATTTTGTTTCAGTCAGGTTGTTTTAAAAACCTTGCATTGCATTGAGTTATTCCGCTGAGTTAAGAAAGTCAGGCCAAGGGTTCGCTTGGGGGCCAGCAATGGTCCTCGAGTGCCAGCCACGTCCAAGGTGTAGGCTCGGGGCGTGACAAATCTGATGTTCGAAAATGAGGGATTTTGGAGATTTGTAAAAGTTTTAGAAGATAATGGTAATAAGTAAACTAAAAGGTGGGATTTCTGTAATTTTTCCATATAAAAATGGGTTGAAATAGAAATTGGGTTGGGTCTTGACCCACCCAACTTTACTTTGGGCTCAAATGGGTTGGGCTCAAATGGGCTAAAAAACGGGTTGAGTCTTGACCCACCCAATTTGACCCGATTAATCTCAATAATTTTAACATAGTGATATTTAACTTTTATAATCACAATTTAAATTTCAGCTCAAGATTTTTTATTTTTTTTTAAAGTAACAAATAGATAGATAAATCCTAAATGGTGTTAAATAGATAATAATTCATACCTTTAATATAGGAGCATATCTTAGTAAAGAGTTTTAAAACGGGTTGAAATTGGAGATTGAATTGGGCTCAATTGAGGATTCTCTTAAAATGGGTTAGTCTGGAATGGGTTGAGATTGAACCCAATTCAAATTATCTTGAGCCCAACCCTTAAAATTCTGGGCAGATTACCTATGTTTGGGTTCATTTTTGACACCCCTACTTCCAATCAAACTTCTATAATACAAAGCATCACACTATCCGACTCATCCACCTTGAAAAAATTAGTATTCAAAACAAATAGTGTAGGAATTGTTTTCCAATTTGCATTCTGAAATAAATTGTAAGAAAGTGAAGCAGGTTCACATTTTTTGACTCCATCACATTCTGGTTTATTCAAGCATTCAAAACATAGCTACAAATAAAGAAAGTGAACGAATGACTAAAGAAACCAGTACTCAAATCTCAAATCACAAAATGTCTCAAGTACAAACAGTACATGTCTCCAGGAAGTGAACGACTAAAGAAACCAGGAAAACAAAAAGTAACATGTTAACTTGCAGCTCAGAAAGAACACCACCGGAAGAGATCGATGCTAACTTCTATGATTCTTGAAATGTGTTGTTGATTTTGTTAAGCCTCTTCACTACATCTTTCATGCTTATTCTAGATTCTACCATTTCATTTGTGCAGTCTAAACCCAATTCTATCATGGAGGCTATGCACATTTCACTTTTACAAGTGATTTGTTCTTCCTCACAAAAAAAAATGGAATCCACAACGTCCATCATACTCCCTGAAAATGATTGTGTTATCCATTTCCTCAAGTCAAGATTTTCATTGCATATCTCTTCATCTGTTGGCCTTCTTTTGGTCAAAACCTCCATCAACATGATGTCGTAGCTATAAACATCACCACAAGTAGACACTATTCCCTCCGAGCCATATTCTTAAAAAAAGATTGAAGAAAAGTTACTCAATTGAAATACAACAATAATTCTGCATAAATGAAAGGCATAATACATATATTGGACCTTAAACTTGGCTTTAAATTTTAACTTTGACCTCCAACTTTCATAGTGCACAAACAGACACTTTAACTATCCAATATTTTAATAAATAAACACGCGAATCCTACTTGGCAAAACGCGTGATGTGCACGTATTTTGAGTGAGTTAGGAGTAATTTTCGAGTCCCACAACAGTAAAAACCTCCCTTTTCCAACCAGCAAACACCACTGGAAACCACCCAAAACCTCCATTCATTTTCTTCTTCTCCTCTCCGCCCATGCCACCACCAGCGAGTCAAATTCAACCTCAAACAATCAGCAGCTCCCAACTCCAAACACCTCCAATCCAGCTGTTCTCCTTCTTCCTCCACACCGGAGCACAACCCATGAAGTGAACGAGCTTCGAGCTCGCTAAACCCACCAAATACCCGACCCCAAACCCATCAGATCCGCCATCTCCGACAAGAATCATCACGAAACAACACTACTGCAACCAGCAGCTCGAACCAGACACATAACAGCAACCAAATGACCCCTCAAACGTCATGAAAAAAGACCCAACAACCACAAACACCTAAACCAAGAAGCCAGCCATTAGGAGGAATTAATTTTGATTCTTGTATATAAATTAAAATTAATTTTGATTTTTTTAGTTCTAAAATGGACGTGTAAAATATTTAATTAGTTGGCAGCCATTGAGTGGCTCACTAATACAGGTGGGAGAGTTTGCATTTCACGCTCTTTGGCTCCGAAAATCGTGTGTTTATTTATTTAAAGGTAGGATAGTTAAAGTGTCTATTTGTGCACTATGAAAGTTGGAGGTCAAAGTTAAAATTTGAAGCCAAGTTTAGGGTCCAATATATGTATTATGCCTAAATGAAAACTTGCTTATTTTTACTTGTAAATTATGGAGAGGCGTAATTATGAAAAGAGAAAATCAAAGAGAGTAGATTTTTTATACCTGGTGCAATGTATCCAAGAGTGTCTCAGTATAAGCCATGGACTTGCTTATGGCTAAAATTTTAGAGATGCCAAAATCACCAACATGACCCACCATATCTTCATCCAAAAGAACGTTGGTTGGGTTTAGATCGCAATGAACTATTGGAGTGACATGACCATGATGTAGATATTCAATTGCCATAGCTGCATCAAGCATTACCGTGACTCTTTGATGAAGGTTCAAGTGGCGATCTTCTTTGTACAACCAATTCTCAAGACTTCCATTGGGCATAAATTGCGGAACAAAGTGTCACGTCCTGCCACTTCACAGTTCAAATTTGACACCGAAATAAGGGAGAAGAATCTAGAGTTGTGGAGAGGCTAGTAGAACACTCTAGAATTCCCTAGAGAATTTCCAAGAAGACTCTAGAATAATTTAGAAGCTTTCTTGGAAAGCTTTAGAATTTCCTAGAATTAGTAAAGAATTCTAGAGCATGGACCAAAGTGTAAATAAGTAAGGACTTCTAAAGTAAATAATTATTTACTCTTAGGCCCCTAGGAAGTAGTATAAATAGAAGGACCTCTCATTTGTAAATCATCCAAACAAACTTGTAAGCAATCTTCCAAGCCTAATACAAAGCCTTCTTCCAAACTTTCCAAATCTTTCTAAGTCTTTCTTTGCATTCTCTTAGCGGTCTAGCTTCAAAGGGCTTACTTGAACTTACAAAATCGTGAAAGATTCGTGAGTAAGTTGTCAAATGCCGAACGAAATATTAGTGAAAACTCTAAATCCGTGACAACGTGGTATCAGAACAAAGGTTGGTACTAAGGGAATGGCTAACGAAGGAGACATAAACACCGCTAGCACCACCAACGTCCGTTCGGAGGGAGGAAAGAAGAGTCGCAAAGGAAAGAAGCACCAAAAGAGTAATGAGAAAACATTGCTCGACCCCACACCAATCGAGGCGCTAACATCTCATCCACATTTGACCACCGAAGCAAGTGATGATGAACTTGGCGAGGAGGCCATTGACGTCCGCCAAAAAGAAGTGGATCGCAAGGGTCGAAACGACTAGGCAGTCTGTGGAGATAATAGGCCGGCGTTTGAACGTGGCCGATGGCAAGTTTAAGACTCTCGAGGACTTCACCCTTGAGGAGACCGACAACATCTGTAAGGAGTTGGAGGGACGTCAGCAGGCCTAGTTTGAGATGAAGGAGGCTATCACTTTCTTGGAGTGTTGGCTCATGGAGGCGTTGAGCAAGATTGAGACCATGAAGGCCGAGATGAAAGCACTCAAGGAGGGCATGGAAGTTGGAGGATCTTCGTTGTCCGATCGAGACAGTAAGGCCAAGGTCGAGGCTCCCAAACCACCTATGTTTAAAGGCATCCGTGACGCGCAAGAGGTGGAGAATTACTTCAAGTGCAACAGGGTGAAAAGTGATGAGAATAAGATCAACACTGCGGTGTTGTACCTCTCGGAGATGGCCATGTTATGGTGGAGGCTTAAAGAGTCGGAAATAGGGAAGGGACTTTGCACCATCAACACTTGGGAGCAATTCCAAGTGGAGTTCAAGAAGGATTTCTTCCCTAACAACGCCATCTATGAGGTGAAGTGCAAGTTTAGGGAGCTGAAGTAGACGGACAGCATACGCACATACGTGAAGGAGTTCACCACCCTCACGCTTCAAATTCCCAACCTCACGGATGAAGATATGTTGTTCCATTTCATGGATGGTTGCAAAATTGGGCCAGGACGAAGTTGGAACGCCGACAGGTCAGGACTATCAATGAAGCCATCACACAGGCCAAAGCTTTGACAGACTTCAGGCATGAAAAGCCCGACAGAGTTAGAAGGGAAGAGGTGAGAGGTAGTCATGACCATGGTGGGGGAGATCGTGGCAAAGTCGAGGAGCATCAACCACATCCCAAGAATCATGATACTTATAAGTCTGATGGCAAGATGCTTGGACATCAAGGCGGTGTTGAGAGGAAGACAGAGCCTACAAAGAGAAACGGTTGCTACATATGCGGTGGGCCGCATGGCTATGCAAGGTGCCCTGAACTAAAGAGCCTTGGTGCTATCCTGCGAGAGAGGAAAGAGAAGGATGCACATGAGCAAGGACAAGGCGCAGAGACGACGCAAATTGGCTTGATAGGACTATGCAGAGCTATCACCAAGCAACCAGGGAAGCCAAAAGAATATGGCGCACAGTATGTCGACATCACGATCAATGGAAGACCCGCTCATACTATGGTCGACACGGGTGCAAAGGCCACAGTATGTCGACATCACGATCAAAGTTGTTTTCTTCAAAGACTAGGGTTGTAAGTTCACTCATGTTGCCTATACTTGTGGGGATGAGCCCATTGATGTGTGCATCTGCTATATGAAAGATTTCAAAAGTAGATGAAAGATTCCCAATAAAATTGGGCAGAACGTTATTCAACGGATTGGAACTCACTGATAGATATCGCAACATCCTACAGTCCGCCAAAGAATTGAAGAATCGCAAATCATGCCCTCGTGGTTCATTGGTAAGTTGATTATTATCTAGGAGTAGTGATCGCAGCTCACGAAGATTTCCCAAATTAGTAGGAATAATTCTTGTGAGGAAGTTCTTACTTAGCTCCAGTATCTCAAGTTTGGAAGCATTTGTTATGTACAATGGAATTTCCCCTTCCAGTTGATTACCTCCCAAGATAAGATCCTTATTGTTTGGAAGATGAAGACCTATAGTGGTTGGAATTCTCCCCCCAGAGGGTGTTGAAACTGAAATCAATTATTTCCAAAGAAGATATGTTGAAAATAGCCTCTGGATTTTGACCAATAAGATTATAATTTTGGTCAAAACCTAATTGCCTCAAATTTGATAGCTTCCCTAATTCCAAAGGAATTTTCCCCACTATGTGATTGTTTCCACAGTAAAGATTACGCAGAGTGGAAATATTTCCCAATGAAATGGGAATAGTCTTATTTATTGGATTATTGCCAATATAAAACTCCTCTAGTTTGAATAAACAACCAATATTCCTGGGTATGTGTCCAGTTATGTTGTTGAAAGATATGATCACAATTTTGAGCTCTGTGAGTTGGCATATGTTGGAAGGAATGCAACCAGAAATTTGGTTCTCATATATACTTAAAAATTTGAGATTTGAGATAATATTTCCTTCATAAAGCAAAAGAGGACCGAAAAGGCTATTGATTCCAAGAGATAGGGCAAGAAGTGACAAAATATTAAACAATGTTGCGGGAATGAAACCTGTTAATTGATTGTCGTACAAATACAACGCTGTAAGTTGACTAAGATTACCGATCTCTGTTGGAATGTTACCATTGATTCTATTCCCAGACAAATTGATGTTCATCAATTTTGTGGCATTCCCAACATAAGAAGGGATTATACCCTTGAGGCTATTGTTCATGAGATTTAAGACACTCAATTTGGGTACATAGGCCCTCTCCACATTTCACCACTAAGTTCATTGAAAGCCAACAAAATTGCTTGAACTCCCTGGTATTGAAATAGACTTGTTGGTATACTTTCATTGAGATGATTGTTTTGAATATCAATGACTCGCAAGCGAGGCAAGTGGCCAAGTCCATAAGGGATGCCACCTTGGAAGCTGTTGTTCTCGAGATTGAGAACACTAAGGAAGGACAAATTGGCCAACAACGGGGAAATTGTGCCCTTAAGTTGCAAATTAGGAAGAAACAAGGCCACAACCCTTTGCCTTTTTGGACTGCAAGTGACACCAAACCAAGAGCAAAAGAAAGTTTTTTTTATCCAATTATTGGCCAAAAAATGTGTCACGCCCCGAGCCTACACCTTGGGCGGGACCGGCACCCGGAGATCATTGTTGGCCCCAAGCGAACCCTTGGCCTGGCTTTTTTAACTCAGCGGAAACCTAACTCAACAGAATAACTCAATGCAATGCAAGGTTATAAAACAACTTAACTGATGCATAACATGCCAAAAGGCAACTCGTGTCTCAAAATAGAATATTTACATATATACAAAGATGAGAGACTCAAAACTAACTGTCTGACTGTCTATGAAGCCTCTTTAATACTGGGATGGATGTTGGGACAGACCCCGCAACATCCTAATAAAACAAAACTAGGAACACAAAATAACAGAGTCCTCCGGAAGGCAAGGAGGCTCACCACTGACTCTGGAGTGCTCAGCTGGATCAACGGCGGGCTGGATGCTGATCCGGGGTACCTGTGTCTGCATCGTCATAAAATGCAGGCCAACTGGCATCAGTACATTGAACGTACTAGTATGCGAGCTGGAAAGCTAAACAATAACTTAAGCTTGAAAGGAATACAAAGGAACTCTTACCTTGGCTCTGCTCGACTCATAAATAACAGAACTCAATATAAAGTAATAAGACACATGCAATATATATAAAGCTTGTAAAACATTGTAAACAACTTAGTTCGTTAAGGATAAAATAATAACAAACTTAACTTTACTTATATAAAAGTAATATAACTTTAGTGGGAGATTCTTTAACCGACAAACACCACTATGAGCCCTAGTGATGATACAACGTTTTACCTTACGTTTCCCAAGGACCATCCTATACCTTGCTGTGATATAGGACCTTACTTAACTTAGTGGATCCACTAGCTTAATCTTACGTGATCATCTGAAAAGAATGACCCGTTAAGCCCCATGTTTGGCTACATGGTTCTTATAGAGAGTTGAGTTAATATGAACTCGCGTCCCCAATTCGGTGCTCAATACTACTCCCAAAATACTTTAGCTCATAAGTGTTTTAAACACATCTTTCTTTGGTTTGAGATAATTGCTCAAAACTTAGCCCAAAGGCTCTTTTGGAATCAATGTTCCCTCTTCTTTGTTCAAATGTGAAAAACATTTATAAACTTCTTTGGGAATACATAGTTCCCTAATAACTTTTGAGAAATGAACTCAACTCTATACTCTTGGCTTAACTTGAAACTTGAGCCTTAAAACGAAGTTAAAACGTTTAATAAAGACTCTTGAAAAACTTTAAAGACTTGCTTTGACTTGCTTCTTACTTCTAAACTTGACTTCTAACTTCTCTTGACTTTGATCCTAACTTTCCTCAAATTGGAGTACGGATTCGAGGGTAATGATCTCATGTTTATGGATGAGTTCTTGACGTTTAGACGTACCTTGGAGTGTGGAAAACAACTATAAAACATAGGTACATTACCAAGGAACATGTATGAAAAAGTGGGGAAAGAATGGGAAAGGTTGGCGTCCTTGGCGCTCTGAGAGACGCGGGGCGCCAGCCCTCAAACTTCAGAGGGGCCTGCCGGGCGCTCTGCTAGGCGCGCCGCCCCAAGGGCTGGACTTCAGAGTCCCTTTTGGGGCGGCTGGCTAGCGCAACGCCCCAGCCCTTTTCCCCGAAAATTCAACTTTTCTCCTTAATTTCTCCAACTCTAAACCTTCTAAACTTCAAAGTTTCCATCCCCAAACACTTCGAATCATAAACCCCCCTACTATACAATGGATTCAACTCGAAATCACCACCGGAAACATGCACCCAACCAACAAGAAACTTCAACAACACAACCAATCTTTTCTCAAAATTTAAAATGAGTTTGGCGTGTTGGTGATTGAACCAACCCAACACTATGATCTCACATACCTTAATAGGGATCACCCCCAACGAAAACCACGACGATCTTGACGAATCCTTGCTTCTTCTTCTCTTTCTCCTCTTCTTTCTCTCTTCTCTCAAAAATCCCTAACTCTCACTTTTAAAAGGGAAAAACTGATTTAAAATCAGTCTAACACCTCAATATAACCAAAAGAAATGGATAGGGAAAAAGACCAAAAGACCCTTACAAATTCGGGCTAACTATCCTGCCAACAGCCCAACTTCCAAAGGGCATAACTCACTCATACGAACTCGGAATCGAGCAAACTCAGTGGCGTTGGAAATATCATTCCAAGGGATTTCCAAACATAACTATAAATACACCTAACTCATCCTGAGCTAGGATTTATGACTGCTCGAAGTTGACCAAAAACTCACTTTTTCCATACTTAACCAAATTTCCAGATTTTTAAATTTTTCCAAAAATGACTATTTCCAATTTCAAGCTTCTTCATAGATATTTCAAATTGCATGACGTTACAAAATGAGTGGGACTTGTAAGCCATGGACTTGCTTTATAGAGATTCAAAAATCACCAACATGAACCATCATATCATCATCCAAGAGAACGCTTACTGACTTTAGGTCACAATGAACTATCGGAGTGTTGCTCTCAATTTTCTTTATATTGTTAAGCGCCAAGTCAATAAGAGTCAATCTTTCAAATCAACCTTATAAGGCTGTGTTACACGAAAGAGAGTAAATTATGCAACTATGACCAATTTCTACATAATGCCATACTCGATGAGTAGAAGTTACACCCACTTTCCTTAATCATTAGGGAGGGGCGTTTTAATTAGCAAGGGCCAGGGCGCAATCCCATGGACCAAGCCCCATGGATCTTTATTTTTTTGGAAAAGGGCATATATCTCAATTTTTTTAATTTAGAGCTGGTATACTATTTGTTAGGAAAGTAACTATGTAATGATCCGGTTGGCCATTTTTAGAAAATTTCATGAAATTACCAATTTATCCCTTATTGACCTAGAGTTTTTTCTGATTGAATTTAGAAAGTTGGTTTCAAACTTTGAGTAAGCAGTTGAGAATTTCTAAGTTTTTGATTTTGAAAGGCTAAAGTTGTTAAAACGTAGTTTTTGGTGTCTTTTGGAGCTTCAAGTAGCTGAATAGAATTCTATCGATTCCATGAGTTCCTACATGTGGAATTTGGTCTAAGGGAGTTGTCGGTTTCATATTCAAAGTCGTTTTGAAGATTGAGGTTCTAAGTTGGAAAATTAGGGAAAAGGTAGAAGTACCTCCCTAGACTATGACCCAAATCCCAGAGACACATCTTAACTAAACTAAGGTCCTATTACCCCCCTAAACTCATTTTTTTTTGTAATTTTGTACACTTTTTTGGCTTTCGTGGCATCCAAATATCTCACATGTGCCTCAACTGTGTGGAGTCACGGGGTGTGCCACATAAGCCAAAAGGTGTACAATATTATATATAAAATGAGTTCATTGTGGTAATAGGACCTTATTTAGTTAAAGTGTGTCTCTGTGATTTCGGTCATAGTCTTAGGGGGGTACTTGTGCCTTCTCCCCGAAAAATTAAAAAAAATTAGTCTTTTGGTTGACTTTGATCAACATTCGGGGTTCAGATGTTCGGATCGGAGTTCCGAGAGTTCCGTTGGATTCGTTGGATGATTTTAGGCCTAAGTGAGGTCTTGGTTGAATTTTCAGAGGTCCCGAGCTTCATTTGGCCTTTTTAGGCGTTATCTGAATTTCTTGTGACTTTCACGGATGTCGGTCAATGAGACCTCAAATTCATGTTTTGATGGTTCCATTGAGGCTGGAACGTCAAGTATTGTCAATTTGGTTATATGATTTGTACGTATGGAATTTCGAACAAATCACGAGCGTCCATTCGATAATTTTTTGTGTTGGAGGTTTTCTGGTACCTGGTGTGCCTCGAGATTGCGAGAGGTTGATCGTTTTTGCGAACCTCACTTTTGCGAGGAACATGACATTTTTGCGAAGTTCCAGGTGGCCTGACATTCGTAATCACGAAGGGCCTATTTACGATCGCGACTTTGCGAAAGCGAAGGTCGGACTATATTCGGGGTTCGGTTTTGTGAACCAGAGTTTGCTTTTGCGACATCAAAGAGGGTTTTAGACTTGTCATTTTCGGGGTTTTAGCCATTTTCCCCATTGTAAGCCTTGTAGCAATTTTGAAGAGATTTCTTGTGCTAAATCATTTGGGTAAGATTAGTGACCCTAAAACTTCAATTTTCTTTGAACAATTATGGATTAAAACATCAAAACTTG
The DNA here is from genome assembly GCA_036553675.1 of Solanum okadae. Lineage (NCBI taxonomy): Eukaryota > Viridiplantae > Streptophyta > Magnoliopsida > Solanales > Solanaceae > Solanum > Solanum okadae. The sequence continues at coordinate 11,000,235 of CM071681.1, read as the reverse complement.
AGATTTTGATTGTCAAATGACAAGGTTTTTTAAGAACTTGAGGTCTACACTAAATTGGTGATTGTGAACTGATTTTAAGTCCTTTTTCGAAATGGTTTTCACCAATGAGTTCCAAATGTCTTGGGTAGGACATTCAAGTAATGATTTTTGGATTCAAACCATATTTTCAGAATTGGATTTTTGAGTGATTGACCCTTTTTTTCAAAGTGTTTGATATGAGTATTATTATTTCTGAAATCTTATTTTGATTACTTGATTGACATATATGATATGGTTTTGGACGTTGTTCCGAATGGAAGACTCAAGTGTTAGATTGACTATTGGATAGAATTGAGGCCAGTGATCTCCTAAACCTTGTAAATCTAGTAGAACCGTGTATTTCCCTTCATTGTGTGCATTGGGGAGTAATGATAATGAGGTGCCAGATTCATTGTTCCACTTGATTAATCTTAATTAATAAAAAGTGGATTAATGAAAAGACAATGTGTTGATCATAATGTTTTGTGAATTGCCTGGTTGTGGACCCTATTTGGTTGATTGATGAAATGATTTGATGGCATTAATGTGGACTTGAATTGCTTGAGTTGTTGTCTCTTCCTTATGGTGTGAAATTGCTTATTTGCATTGATTGTTGTACACTGTGATGAGACATGTGATGTTATGCCAAAGGAAAATGGTTCCAGCAAGTGGTATGATAATAAGTCGAAGGGAAATGGTTTCGGCTAGTGATGTGATATAATGCCGAAGAGAAATAGTTTCGGCTAGTGACAATGTGTTGAAGGAAAATGGTTCCGGCAAGTAATGTGATATGAGGCCGAAGGAAAATGGTTCCGACTAGTGATATGATATACAACCGAAGGGAAATGATTCTGACAAGAGTTGACTATTGTGATTTGATGTATTTTGATACTTGTGATTGATCTACCTGTTACTTGTTATTGACATACTTGATACGTGTTGGTTGTTGAATTGTGTGGTTAAGCCCTGTGAACTGTGTATTGTGAATTTGTTAGGTTGGGCTGATTTCTATGAGTCAAAATGAGTGGAGGAAGATACTTTCATTATGATTAGCTATACATTATATAGAATTACAAAGATATGGGAAGATATTTACAATCCCAAAGAAGATACTACTACAATCCCAAATAATAAGTTATACAATCCCACAAGATATTCTAATTGATTAAGAACAAATCTACTCATTAAATAAGGCTAACTGATTTCCATAACTCATGCTAACACTCCCCCACAAAATGAGCATAGATATCATGTATGCCCATCTTGACAAGTGAGTTATTAAATGCTTGTCTGGATACAACCTTAGTTAGAACATCAGCGAGCTGCTCTAAGGTCTTCACATATGGAACTTCAATTGTCTTATCCTCAAACTTTTCATATATGAAATTACGATCAATCTCCACATGTTTAGTACGATCATGTTGAATTGGGTTTTCTGCAATTTTAATAACTGACTGGTTGTCACAAAATAACTTCATAGGTTCATCACATGAAAAACCAAACTCCCCCGTAAGTCGTTTCAACCATAGTAATTCTTGGATACCTTTAACCATTGCTTTGTAGTCAGCTTCTGCACTAGACAATGAGACAACCTTTTGTTTTTTACTTTTCCAAGTAACCAGGTTACCTCCAACAAAAGTGAAATACCCAGTTGTTGAGCGTCGTCTTTCTCCTTTTGCACCCTAATCTGAATCACAATAACCCATAATTTTTGTATGGTTGTTCTTAGAGAACATGAGGCCTCTTCCTGGTGATGACTTCAAGTACCGCAAGACTATAATGACTACATTCATATGAACTTCACTTGGATTATGCAATAAGGGACTTACCACACTAACCGCATAAGCAATATCTGGTCGGGAATGTAATAAGTATATCAAGCGTCCCACTAATCTTTGATATCTCGCTTTATTACTAGGAACTTGATCAGGAAGTTCCTCTAAGTAACGATTTTGTTCAATTGGTGTATCAATAGGTTGAAAATCTAACATACCCGACTCCTTTAACAAATCAAGAACATATTTGCGCTGAGACAAAAATATTTCTCATTTGGACTTAATAACTTCAATACCCAAGAAATACTTTAATCTGCCTAGATCTTTCATATCAAATTCAGAGGACAAGTAAGTCTTCAACTTAGCCATCTCATCAACATCATCACCAGTAACAATCATGTCATCAATATAAATGATAAGGACAGTTATCTTACCATTTTTTCTCTTCAAAAATAAGGATTTGTCTGCATTGCTCTGAGTATAGCAATATTTCCTCATTGCTAGTTGGAACCTTCCAAACCATGCTCTAAGCGATTGCTTCAGACCATACAACGCCGTTTTTAGCTTGCACACCAAATCTGTATTTCCAGAGGTATTATAACCGAGAGGTATGCTCATATATATTTCTTCAAATAATTCTCCGTGCAAAAAAAAGCATTTTTCACATCATATTGTTGTAGAGGCCAATCAAGATTAGTAGCTATAGATAATAGAACACGAACAGTACTTAGCTTTGCCACGGGAGCAAAAGTCTCCTGATAATCAACACCATAAGTTTGTGTAAAGCCAAGAGCAACTAGTCTTGCTTTGAACCGATCAATTGGACCATCTATCTTGTATTTCAATGAAAAACCCCATTTGCATCCAACGGGTTTCTTTCCTTTCGGCAATGACACAATATCCCATGTCTGATTTTTCTCTAGTGCTCACATCTCCTCATTCATGGATTCTGCCCATTTAGGATCATCCAGTGCTTCTTTAAATCTTGTAGGGATTTTAACCGAAGGCATCTGATGCACAAAGCCTTGGATAGAGCTTGGTAAGTGTCCACTGGAAACACACTGAGCAATAGGATATTTGACTTCCTTTTGATTATTAGGAGAGTATCTTGCTGGTGCTTTCCCTCGATTTGTCCAAGGAGGTAACTAATACCTATTCCTGTTATCATCACTAGAAACCACTGGTGTAGCGTCATAAATTAAATTATTAGTACTAGTTACCTCAGAATTAACACATACCTCAAGAACATCATCAGAAGGAGCATCATTGGGGGGGGGGGGGGTACTAACAGTACTGAAGAGAGGGATTCTTCACTTTCTTGCACTGTTTGATTGAGAATGTCATGGTCCAGAGTTGTTGAGCTAAGTCATGTATTAACAAAACTTGTACTACTATTGTCTGGTAGTAACATCATCCAATTCTGGTCTTCAACCTTATACTCCCCCTGAAGAGGAGAACTGGAAAACTCCGGAGAGAAATACATTTTTGTCTCAGAAAAAGACATATTCATAGTAACATACAATCTTTTGGTAGGTGGATGATAACATTTGTAGTCCTTTTATAAGGCAAATACCCAACAAAGACATATTGTAATGCACATGGATCAAGCTTAGTACGTTTGTGTTTGGGGAGATGAATTAAAACAACACAACCAAAAGTTTGAGGTTCCAAGATTAAGGTAGATGAGAGGTTAACAGAACTGGAGAGGTGATTTGAGGGAGTCTTAAAATGAAGAACACTACTAGGTACACAATTTATTAAATAAACAGCATACAAAATAGCATCCACCCAAGATGCGGGTTGCATATGAGAACTAATCAAACATGCACAACTAATTTCCAATAAATGACGATTTTTTCTCTCTGCTATGCCATTTTGCTGAGGTGTGAAAGAGCATGTAGTTTCATGAATAATGCCATAATTTTGGAGATAAAACTGCAACACTTGATTAACAAATTCTCCACCGTTATCAGACCTAAGAACTTTATTTTAGCTGAAAATTAAGTTCGAATCACCATATGAAATGAGCGGAAGCATTCTGAAACATCACTTTTATTCTTCATTAGATAAACCCATGTCATACGATTGAAATCATCAACAAATATAATAAACCAACGATATCCAGATGAACTAGAAACTGGAGAAAAACCCCACACATCAGAGTGAATCAATGCAAACGGCTCAGTCACCTTACAAGTACTTAAAGGATAAATAGTACGATGACTTTTAGCTAAAACGTAAACATCACAATGAAAATTAGAGAAATCACACTCAAAGAACAAAGTTGGGAATAAGTGTTTAATGTAGCCAAAAGAAGCATGACCAAATCTTTGATGCCACATCCATATTTGGTCTTGTTTAGCAGAATAGGAACCTTGATTTGTTAGAGAAATACCATGGCATACATCACCCACATAATAAAAAAAAACCCTCTTTTAGTACCACGCCCAATAATCTCCTTGTTGTTGAGGTCCTGAAATATGTAGAAATGAGGATACATTAATACTAGACAATTTAATTGTTGAGTTACTTGAGACACAGATAAAAGACTATTGGATAGTGAAGGAACAAATAATGTTTTCTCTAGAGACAAGGAAGGAGTCAAAACCATAGTTCCAGCACTAGTAACTGGAGATGATACACCATTTGTGTTGGACACATGAGAACGGTGTGGTTTATTAGGAGCCTGTAGAAGTGACTGGTCAAACGTCATATGATCACTGGCTCCAAAGTCAATAACCCATCCAGTGTCTTTATTAGAATCCATATTAATGAGATTGGATCCAATATTACCTGATGAGTGTCTATGTATAGCTAAATCAGAATCACTACGTTCAGTTGAAACAAAAGTTGTTCCAACAATTGGCAGTGATGTGCTAGATGAAACCACAACAACAGCTTTCCCATCATATTTATCACCATCCTTTCGATTTCGCCGTTCCCTGGACGTTTTTTCATTTAAACCATCCCACCAGTTTGGATATCCATGCAACTTAAAATAATCTTCAACTGCATGTTTGGGATTACCGCAATAAGTACAACCCTTCTCACCATTGCTACGAGCTTTTAAATGGTAATGGTTCTGGATAAAAGAAACCTTCGCTGCCATAGCCATGCTGGAATATGTATTATTATTTAACATTGTGTTCCTCCGTTGTTCTTCACTTCGAACCATAGCAAACGTAGATTTTGGATTGGAAAAAGGATTTGTGCGAAGAATATCACTTCGTACCCAATCATAAATATCATCCAGACCAGCCAGCAAGATATACACACGTTATTCTTCAATTTCCTTCCATCGGGCCGGGACAACATCAGGTTGAGTGAATGAGATGGGTTTACGATAAACTAGTTCCTGTCAATTTTGCGTAAATCTGCAAAGTATGTAGAGATTGTTTTCCCCTCTTGTTTCATACGCATTTCTTGAAAAGAGAGATCATAAATCACTAATCTATCAGCCCCTTCGTAATATGTTTGAGACACGGTGTCCTAAACACTCTGGGGTGTTGGAAGATAAACAAATAAGCTCATAATGTTGAGTTCCATGGCACTGACGAGCCAACTTTTAACAATAGCATTGTCCATACTCCACTTTTCATAAGTAACATCACTAGCAAGAGGCTCTTTAAGTGTTCCCGACAAATATCCCATTTTTCCACGACTTGTAACAGAAATCTCAACAACTTGAAACCAAAGAGAATAGTTCTTGCCATTGAGTTTTACACCGAAAGGAATGGCTATAGGTTCTAGAACAGTATTTATATTTTTAGAGGATTCACCCATGGTAGAATAGATGTAGGAAAAAGAAAGGTAATGATCAGAGGATTAATCTTGCTTCTGATACCAAGTCAAAATGAGTGGAAGAAGATACTTTCATTATGATTAGCTATACATTATATAGAATTACAAAAATATGGGAAGATATTTACAATCCCAAAGAATATGCTACTACAATTCCAAATAATAAGCTATACAATCCCACAAGATATTCTAATTGATTGAGAACAAATCTACTCATTAAATAAGGCTAACTGATTTCCATAACTCATGCTAACACTATGCAGGTTACAGTTTGAATAGGTTCGGTTCGGATGAAAGGAGTACTCGTTTTCTAGCTAGTTTGCCTTTGTTAAAACCAAGCAAACCCAAGTATAGTTGGTCTTTTGCCATTATCAAATCAAGTCAAACCAAATCACTAGTCGAGTTTTTTTTTCGATTTGACTCAATTTGCATTTTAATTCAATTTCCAGTTCCATTTTGTTCACCCCTAATAAGCAGTAATAGTTAACATGGATCCGATCCTTCAAAGCGCTTCATGTGCAGTGGCAATTTATTTATTAAGATCCCAGTACTACTGGAAAGAAAGATTGACAAGATCAGGTACACACTTGAAAAACAGAAAAAAAGATAGAGAAAATATTAGTACATAACACAAAGATAAGACAGCCAGCATGATGTTACTGCTCCTTCAAAGCGATTACCTAATTAAAATTCTCTTTCAGCGCTTCTTGATGATTGTCTTCAACTCCCTGTTTATAAAAAAAAGGGAATTGGATTTTCTGTTTTAGGGCATGGTGATGATTCTCTTCAGCTCCCTGTTTGTAATAAACGGGAGTTGGGAATTCTATTTTTGTTGTATTCTAGGTGTTTTGATGATCCTCATAAATGCAGGGATCCAGTTTCTGACAGAGTGCTCTCGTTCAGGTTCAAAATGGTGTACAACTGTAAAGTTGTCTTGTCAGGTTGGTTAGTGAAAAGTGCAGTGTACTTCGCCAATAGGAAGGGCGGACGAGGTTGTTTGTTTCAGGTGATTGATGTATACAACAATAATCAAACAACATTATTCATTCAAAAAAACAGAGCTAGCAAGTCTTTTCAAGAACTCGCGCATCAAAGAACACACTGCAAGGGACCTAGTCCCAAAAAGACTGCGTACGTTCAAAAGACGGAAAGAAAACTATCAAAAAGCTACCAACTCTGATGTGGTTGGTGCACGTCTTTTTAGAGATGCAAACTCTCAGCAAATGGTGTCGTCCCAAGGGGTTTGTGTCAATTTGATATAGTATCTTCTCACAAGACACAAACTCAAGATTTGTCAAACAAAGTTTTGAATTTCTGAAAATTCATAAGCTCAAAAAAAAAAAGTCATCTTCAAGGAAGAACACTGCTCATACTCAACAAAGAACATGATGGAGTGTTGAAGCATCTTTGTGTCTTATGTGTTTATATTGTAAATCTACTCCTAAGTTATAAAGGATAGTAGATCGGTTGCTTGTCTAAGTCTTTAGTTTGAGTCGTATTAACTAGAGTTAGTTAGTCGAATCATCTACATTTTAGTCAAGCTTTTTACATCATTGTTTTGATGTTCTCTTGGGTAGAGTTGTCTAGGAGTGTCAACTAGAGTTAGTTGATGTTTGGGTGCAGCAGAGTTGCTGCTTGTTTTGATGTTTGCTGCTTGCCTAGGAGTGTCAACTAGAGTTAGCCTTGTTGGGTTCTTAAAGTCTAGATCAACTAGAGTTAGTTGATTTAGTGGGCAATAGAGTTATTGCTTAGTTTCCTTTGTAGTAGAGTTGCTACAGTAAGGGGAAAGAAATTAAAGAGTTTTGTTAGTGAAAAATTACAAAATAACAAAATTATAAGATTACAATTGAAAAACAAAATGAAGAAATAAAATCTCTTCAGGCTGAGGTGCGGATATCTCGCTCTCTTTAAGGAGATTCAAGCCCACTGCAACAAATGTTTTTCACCGGTCCAGCAGTAGTCCTTCTTGACTTGTCCCCTCCAGGATACAACAGCCTAATCACAATATATAACTCAACAACTCTGGACAAGAGTTGAGTCCAAAGCTCCACAACAAGAACACCTCCCTTCAACTAATAAAAACTCTCTTTTTGACAAACTTTATGCACTCTATATTTTTCTTGTATGTTGTGTGTCACAAACCAAATGAAGGCCACCACTATTTATACTAGAAGAAATATTCCTAGCAATGAATAGAAAGATAAATGGCGTAGTAAATAGTGAAGATAATGGTCTTAGGAGTTACATAGGTTACAAGGTATAATGGATGATAATGGATATTGAATGAAAAAGAATTAGTGGTCAGGGTTGACCACCTTCTGCCACTAACAGTAACTTCCAATGGACCAACGTTTTGTAGCCATCAAATAAATGGTAATAATGCCTAAGGGCATTGATTCACAAGTGAGTAATTAGGCAGTAATGCCTAAGGTTGCAGTAATCAAAATGGATAGTCCTCCAATGACAACAATTATAATGTCATAACTCTCATTTCCTCTAATGAATATTTACTGTGGCAGAATGGCTATTAAGCCTATCGCAAAATTATGAGACAATTTTAATAATAAACAAATACTAAAATGCTCAAAAAAACCAACAATCCCCCACTCATTTTAATATTAATCAAGAGAGTCTATTAGCTGAAGGAAGACTACTATGCATAACGAAGGTGTGCTCTGCATTGAACCTCCACTTAGTGAAATAGTAACTTTTACTCCAGAGTCGTAGTGGTTTCAGACTTGAACTATGACTGCTTAAGGGAAATAAAATATCACTGCTCACACATAATAATCAAGGTGTTGAAATGAGCTTTAAAGCCAGCACGTTACGGCCTTGTGCTATCCCGGTTTCATGAGTGCTTTTGAGAATAAGCCCAATTCTCATAGGAAGCGACCTACTTCCACACTCACATAGGTGATATCTGTCGAGAGTGCTCTTGTAAGTTTAACACTCCATCCATACGGGCTACAGATTTTCATTAAGAGTTTTGTCAACTTAACATTCACAAATCACTACAGGAAACAATGCACTCACATTATAGGGAGGGAACAAAAAAAATAGTGCATTTTTTTACAACTAGTCATCATATGATTAGCTTTTGCCTTTGAACCTGGTTATAGGATCTCTAGTCCCCAGGTTGGGTTTCCTCATATATGACTCAAGGATTTATACGCTTCAATCCCATCCCCTCGATGTGCTCCAGACCTTTTCTCTTGTTAAGGCCTTAGTAAGAGGATCTGCAAGATTATCACAAGATTTGACATAATCAACATTAATGGTACCATTTGTCAAATATGATCTTACATTACTGTGTTTCCTCCTTATAGATCTGGATTTACCGTTGTAATAACGGTTTTGAACTCTACCAATCACAGCAGTGCTATCACAATGAATTTAAATAAGAGGAATTGGCTTTTCAAAATAAGGTATTTGAATTAACAAATTTCTTAACCAATTCGCTTTCTCACTAGCTGAAGCTAAAACAATTAGTTCAACCTCCGTGGTAGAGTTAGCATTTATAGTTTTCTCTTTCGATCTCCAACAAATAGCACCACCACCTAAAGTAAAGACATAACCAGTGGTAGAACAAGAATCACCTGATAAAGTATTCAAGTCTACATCACAAAAGCTTTCAAGTACAGTAGGATATTTTTTATAGAACAAAACACAATTTTTTTGTTCCAATTAAATATCTCATAACTCTTGTTATAGCATGCCAATGTTCATTACCTGGCTTGCTTGTAAACCTGCCAAGTACTCCTACTGCATATGCAATATCAGGCCTAGTGCAATCAGTCACACATCTCAAACTTCCGATTATGCTAGCATATTCTTTTTGATTTATTACATCATTTTCACTTTCAATAGGAAATAAGTGAACACTTGAATCAAAACGAGTAGCAACATGCTTGCAATCAAGAATGTTATATTTTTTCAAAATTTTCTCAACATAATGTGACTGGTCAAGGAAAATTCCATCACATGTTCTTGTTATTTTTTATTCCAAGAATAAAATTTGCCTCACCAAGATCTTTCCTATCAAAATGACTTCTAAGAATATTTTTAGCTTCATCAATAACATTCATGTTAGAGGCAAAGATCAACAAATCATCAACATATAGGCAAATAATCACATGTGAATCATTCCATGACTTATGATATATGCACTTATCACACTCATTTGTTTTAAACCCATTTTCAATCATGCATGAATCAAACTTTTCATGTCATTACTTTGGTGCCTGTTTCAAGCTATATAGGGATTTAGTAAGTTTACATACTTTGCTTTCTTGGCCTGCTTCAACAAAAGACTCAGGTTGTTCCATATAAATTTTCTCATTTAGGTCTCCATTTAAAAAGGCAGTTTTTAAATCTATTTGATGAATTTGCAAATCAAAAATTGCAGCAATAGCAATTAAAAGTTTTATGGATGTAATTCTTGTTACCAGAGAAAAAGTATCAAAAAATTCTAGGCTTTCTAGTTATTTAAAACCTTTTGCAACTAGTCTAGCCTTATATTTATCAAATCTATCTGGTTTCAAAAAAAAATCGTAAGACCCATTTGCAACCAATTGTTTTACAACCTGGTGGTAAATCAACTAACTTCCAAGTTTTATTAGAAATCAGTGATTCCATTTCATCATTTACAGCCTCTTTCCAAAAAAATGGAGTCATGTGAAGATAAAGCTTCTTTTAAAGTGAGAGGGTCATCTCCAACATTAAACACATAAAAACAAGACCAAAATCTTTTTCTACTCTAGCTCTTTTACTTCTTCTTAACTCAAAATCATTGACTTATTTATTTTTCAAAGTAGAAGTAGAAGAACTAAGTAGTGACAAAATATTTTGTTCAATCATTTGACCCCCACTATTTTTAGAATCCAAAGGAAACTTATTTTCATGAAAAATAGCATCACCCGATTCTATCACAATATTATTTTCAAGATTAAAAATCTATAGGCTGTACTATTTGAAGCATAACCAAGAAAAGCACAAGCAGTAACTTTCTTACCCAATTTTGTAATCTTGGGATCCATTAGCCTCAGAAAGCTAGACAACCCCAAACTCTTAGATATCCCAAACTTGGCTTGTAACCTTTCCACAATTCAAAAGGTGTCGATTTAGACTTTTATGAGGCACACGATTCAACACATAACAAGCAATTAAAATAGCTTCACCCCAAAAATTTAAAGGTGCATGTGACTCAATAAGCATGGCATTAGTCAATTCAACCAAAATTCTATTTTTCATTTTCGCTACTCCATTAGATGAAGGGGAGCAAGGAGGAGTAGTTTCATAAATTATTCTCAATGATCTAACAAAAGAATTAAACACATTTGACTCATATTCACGGCCTCTATCACTTCTAATTCTTTTTATTTTTCTACCAAACTGATTTTCAACCTCATGGAGATAAGTTTTAAAATTTTCAAAAGCATCACTTTTATTTTTCATCAAGTAAACATATGTAAACTTAGAAAAATCATCAATGAAAGTGATAAAATATCTATTACCTCCACGAGTTAAAATTCCACCAAGTTCACAAATATTATGAACTAATTCTAACAAATCAGTTTTTCTTTCAACTTGAAAATGAGACCTTTTAGTGATTTTGGTTTTACTACAAGCCTCACACTTTTCAAAATTCTTTTTAATCATTGGGATTAATCCTAAACTACTCATGATTCCAACATAACAATCATTAATATGACACAAACGAGCATGCCAAAAATTGGTAGAAGAAAGCATATAAACAGAAATAGAAGCTTTATTCACTTCTACATTCAATTTGAACATCCCATCACAAGCATACCCCTTTCCCACAAAAATATCCTTCTTCACAATTACATATTGATCAGATCCAATAATTTGTTTAAATCCTGCTTTATTAAGAAGAAAACTAGACATCAATTTTTTTTCTCATGAAAGGAGTATAGAGTACATCTTTCAAAGTTAATACCCTTCCAGAAGTAAAACACAATTTGACATCTCCCGTTCCAAGCGCTTGAGTTGTGTGAGAATCACCAAGCATGATGGTTTTGGGCTTCTCAAAATGAGTATATTTTTTAAACCAGTCTTTGTCATAACAAACATGACGGTTTGCACCAGAATCAACCCACCATCCATCAATACTCTCAACCATGTTTATGTCGGTAATCACCGCCACAAAAGGTTCTTCGGTAAAGTTTGCCTGAGGGTTAGGACCACGTTTCCGAAATCTGCGAAATCGAGCAATATGCCCACTCTTGCCACAAACAAAGCATGGTCCCTTATCTTGATTTTGTGCTTGGTTATTATCACCATTATTTTTCTTGGGAGGTTTACCATTATTTTTCTTGAATTTTTTCTTCTTAGGCTTCAAAGAAGTATTTTTGTGAGTTTCAAGAGTAGCATTATTTGAAATAATTAAATTAACCTTCATTGTGATGTTGCTCTCTTCTTTTTGAAAAAGTGCATTTTGGCCCCTTGCCTCTTCATCACCATCGTACTTTTCCACCTTCCATCTTTTGAAATAGTTACCATTGAACCAAAATGTCTTGTTAAGGTCTCACATCTTGACATCCGCGGTTTTTTCAATTGTAGTCATTCTGAATCTCCTTAAAATTGTTAGTAAAAAATTACAAAATAACAGAATTATAAGATTACAATTGAAAAACAAAATGAAGAAATAAAATCTCTTCAGGCTGAAGCGCGGATATCTTGCTCTCTTTACGGAGATTCAAGTCCACTGCAACAAATGTTTCAACTCTGGACAAGAGTTGAGTCCAAAGCTCCACAACAAGAACACCTCCCTTCAACTAATAAGAACTCTCTTTTTGACAAATTTTATGCACTCTATATTTTTCTTGTATGTTGTGTGTCACAAACCAAATGAAGACCACCACTATTTATACTGGAAGAAGTCTTCCTAGCAATGAATAGAAAGATAAATGGTGTAGTAAATAGTGAAGATAATGGCTTTAGGAGTTACATAGGTTACAAGGTATAATGGATGATAATGGAGATTGAATGAAAAGGAATTACTTGTCACGACTCGATTTCTCAAGTCATGATGGCACCTACTATAACCCACCAGCAGGTAAGCCAACCCGTAACCCGAAACAACAAGTAATGGGTCTGAGGGTAGAAACTAAACAAGAGTAGGCAAATAACAATATACACAAGCGGAAGCAAACCAAAACATAAATACAAATAAAGATCCCTCCCAGAACCTGGAAGTCACTAGTACAGAGCTACTAACAAAATGAGTACAAGTCCCAAAAGTGGACAACAGAGATTGGACTGTCTCGAAAGGTAAAAGACAAGTCTATATATACAGATGGAGACTGAAATAGTACAAAACGCCGTGTGCTCACTCCCGTCTCCAAATTAGTCTACTCCAAGCTCGATCAACACTGGCTACTAGTGCCCGGACCTGCATCACGAAATAGATGGCGTAGCATGAGTACCAAAACAACAGGTACCCAGTAGGCATCATAGGCCGACTGAACTTGAAAAGTAAAGGCATACTGAAAAGAAGGAATAACACAAATCGAAGTCAAGAACGAAAATCTAACTAACAATGGAATGTACACGAGTGTACAAAGAACTAACTAAAGCAATCTATAAGCTAACTACACCTAACTAGACCCCCATAAGCCCAGAAGGTACACTCGTACGCAAGTTAAATAAAAACTCAAACAGACCCCCATAAGCCCGACGAGTACACAGAATAACTATAACTAAAGAGAATTGCATATGAGAACCCAAGAACGGAGAACACAAATCAGAACCTCAACCCCAATCAGTAAAATCTGACAGTACGGAGGCCAGACCTCGAATCGGATGCTCACCAAAAGTACCCAAGTGACCAATCACAAGTATCAAGTATCTGAGGCCGGAACTTTAACCGGATGCTCTATATAAGTATCTGGGCAATAGAGGCTGGAACTCTAACCGGATGCTCTATACAAGTATCTGGGCAACAGAGGCCGGAACTCTAACCGGATGCTCTATATAAGTATCTGGGCAATAGAGGGCAGAACTCTAACCAGATGCTCTATATAAGTATCTGGACAATAGAGACCGGAACTTTAACCGGATGCTCTATAAATGTGCCAATGTAGCTGTTGAAAGAGTCTCAATCGATCTATTCTCATAAATGTCCGTGGATCGCCATCCACACCTAGCCAATCAATGTAAGTCCTTGGAACCGAATCGAAAATCAAATTCAAATCACGAAGCAGAACTAGTGTCGCCGACGTAACTCTTGAAGTTGTAACATCGGGAAAATAAGGATAACTATCATCGGAGCAAACGCATCACCTAGCTAAGACCCAAACTATCAGGCTCAAGTCTGCTACACCAGTCTACAAGGATCTAAGTCGGCCAAGCGACGTCGGGACAAAACTAAGACCTATCGGATCTGAATAATGTATTTCTAAGGCAAGCCCTAGTCAAACCTAAACTAAGGCCCAAATGCTTCAACAAATAGTAAATTAAGCATGCAAGCACTCCACATAACGAGGAGGGTCAATTAATAACACAAAACATGCTCACAGTTACCCGATAATTCTCGAAATAGGCTGAAAACATGATTTCTAAACACCTATGCATGATTCAATAACAACCCAACCCAAATCCCAACTAATCAACATGCATCCACATTCTCAAGCTCAATCTAAGAGAGGAAAACCGTAGCCTACCTGTAGGCCGATCACACGCGCTCCAAAATCACTTCTCCGGAGCTTTCCCTTTCCGAACAGTCTCGAAACGATGCCCCGCTATCAAAAATAGAGTCACAACGTTAATACGGTCGTTTAGACACCAAAATCACAACAAACGGAGACGGGTCAATTTTAGAGTCAAAACGGGAATCATGGGACCCGCGCTGAACATTCCGAAATTACCCCAAAAGTAGGTTTTTAACAGCTCCCCGAACTTGTGTTCCACGATGGGACACAATTCGGGGCTCAGAAACAACACAGTACCAACATACAACCAAAACCCAAATTTTCCTCAAAAATTAGAAATGGGACAGCAGTTGAATCAGTGTATTTATCAAAAATGGGCGGTCTACAGTAAACTCTGACAACACCACAATGTTCTCCTCGAAAAACCACTCAAGATAGCCTCAAAAATCACTGAAATCGGATCTAAAATCACTGAAATATCAAGTCTCAAAAATTTCCAAAATTAAGCTCACAAAAAGGGTGCGGTAGCAGGTATTTTTTGAAAATTACCTCAAACGGGGACTCAAAATCCCTATCCGAGCTCACCAACACGTTGTCCTCGAAAAATCTCACAACTTTTCCTTTTGAATCGCCCAAATCGATTGAGAGATGAGAGAGAGATGAGGGTTTGAAGTTTTGGAAATGTTGCTGATTTTCTGCAATTTATTGCAGATATTTCAGCAATTTCCCAAAAACTAAAAACTCCGACGGGGTGCTCCGAACTCGTTCGGAACCCCGTGCACGCAAATGAGATATGCAACCATACCAAATTCGACATTCCAGACTTAACGGCGCAGTCGAAATTTCCATCAGAGGTCATTTCGATAAAAAGTGGGTCCCACTTTCAAAAGCCCTTTTAAGTCAAAACCCACAAAAGGGCTCGGAAAGATATCTAAAACCTCCAGACACAAAAGAAGGGTCAATCTAGACCAAACTCGACATTCCGGAGCTAACCACACTGACGGAATTCTCATCCGAGCGCGTTTACTCAGAATGTTGACCAAAGTCAAACTTATGTCAAATTTCAAAGGTTAAAACGCCTAATCGCACCGACTCACACTGAAAACCTCGGGGGTCATGACGACCATGCTACTAGTCTAAAATGACCCTTCCGGAGCTGATGGAATCGTCAGAATTGGATTTCGATGTCATCTTCTTGAACTTTTGATCGAAAATGATCGTTCAAGGTTCATAAGCTCCAAAACACAAAAACTCGCACCAAGACCAAACGAACGACCAGGTGACCGAACTGTCAGTCCCAGCAAGTCATAAATGACTTGGGGTCGCTATAGGAACGCTCTAAACGACACACAGAAGGCAAGACACAGAAATGACCAAGAGGGTCATTACATTAGTGGTCATGGTTGACCACCTTCTGCCACTAACAATAACTTCCAATGGACCAACGTTTTGTAACCATCAAATAAAGGGTAATAATGCCTAACGGCATTGATTCATAAGTGAGTAATTAGGCAGTAATGCCTAAGGTTGCAGTAATCAAAATGGATAGTCCTCCAACGGCAACAATTATAATGCCATAACTCTCATTTCCTCTAATGAATATTTACTGTGGCAGAATGGCTATTAAGCCTATCGCAAAATTATGAGACAATTTTAATAATAAACAAATATTAAAATGCTCAAAAAACCAACAAGTTTTAATTCCTAGGTTGCAAGAGTTTGTAATCTGAAACTTGAAATGGAGTTTGGGTTGAAATCATGTGAGTACAGGTCATGGTTTTCACTTTATTCTGTCTGGGACCTGATCCTGTAATTACTGGTGGACGCATACATTCTGACAATTTTAGTGATTATCTTCAGCTCCTTGTATTATAAACACGAAGCTGAAGACAATCATCAGCAAATGCTAAAATAGAATTCTCATTTCCCGTTTTATTATAAACAGGGAGCTGAAGACAACCATCAGCAGCAAGTGCTAAAACAGAATTCCCAATATGTGTTTCAACTATAAACAGGGAGCTGAAGACAATCATAAATCGCCGCTAAAAGAGAACGAACATATCCATTCATCATCCCATATGGATGATCTAAAGTTAGGGAAAGGAATAACTGTCTCCTTTCCAACAAGTGATCTTGCTTCTTCTCTGAAATTCTTCCCAAAGAAGCAGTCGATTCCATTCCATTTTCATTGAAGAAACTCCCAAACCTTGTTAAACATTTCTCTTTCTCTAAAGACTCTCCACAAGAAAAATCCATAGAAGAAACATTAAGAGTATGTGAAGATTAACACATAAAGGGAGAGACAAAGTACTGTCATTACACAGTTAGCAAAAGCAAGGTGTTGAAGGTTTCATCAAGGAATGATGCAAATGGTGACAGAGCGGAAGCAATTGCTTTTTGTCACTTGGATACCTCTCAATGGAGTCCATCCCATGTATCCTTCCGAGTGCTCCGTATATTACCAGGAACATCACCTGTCTGTCACTTTTTTCCAATCGGATAATCTAGTGTGGATTCAAAAAATAATTGCCAATGGGCGTGAAACGCTTTAAAGGATCGGACAGCTGCACCGTGTTCTCTGTTATTGCTTATGCATGTACTAATACTTGCTTGTATCTGTTTTCTGTTTTTTGGAGTATACTTTTGATGATGATGATAAATAAATTAAATATATGTTTGTCCTAAAATATAGCTTGTGTCTATTTCACATTTTACTGTTTGCGGGCTGGTGTATATAAGCTCACATGCATAGGAACTTCATGTAGAGAATAGCAGAAGAAAAGTATAATCGGGGAACCTTCTGCTAGCCCAAGATCATTAACTAGGATCGGAAGAGGAAACTAGAAGGGAGAAAGAGTAGTTTTAATGAGAGAAGTTTGTTATAGAAGAAGACTCTTTATTTTGGGTTGTTCTTGGGTTGATTACAAATGTATAATGTCACCCCTATCTATATTTGTATAGGGATACTGTTATTAATCTGTGTATAAAAAATCAGAATTACTGATTTCAATAAACTTTGCAGAAACACGAAGTAACCAAAGTTTAATAAACCAGTAAGAATAGATGAACAGAAATTAATTGACAAAAGTAAAATCTGTAAAACGTACCACAATCTGGGAAAAACAGAATCAGAAAAGATCAAGCCCACTGAATGCACAGTGTCCCCTTAAGGAAATTATTCCCCTCTAGTATCCGAGGTTTGATTTGGAATATGTCCTCCCAGGATAGAATGATCTCAATCACCAGTGTATTGATACCCAAAACTCTGGTGTCAGCGAGCCACTCAACAGCAGTAAAATACACGAAGAAATTTTGTGCAGAAGAAGAAGAAGAAATCAGAAAAATTCGTAAGGAATAAGTCTGAAGAATCAATGTATTTATAGGCAAGAGGAACTGGTTCCGAAAGGTTGCAATCCTTTCAGAATCCACACGACCATTCATGAAAGTTTGCAACCTTTCAAATGGTCATGGCTGTTTCTGAAAGTTGCAACCTTTCAGAACAGTCACTGCGGGAAATTTAAATAAAACGGGAAAGATTTAAATAAAACGGGTCGCGCGTGAATCCGAGTCGGGTCGGGTCAATTAACAAATTAATTGAATCGGTTAATTAACTAATTAAACGTTGGCCATTTAATTTATTTTAATTAATTAAATAATTAATTAACTAAAATAATTAAAACAAACTTTGTCCAAAAAATAATCTCTCGATCGATCATTTTTCCAAATCCAAATCCAAATCCAAATCCAAATCCAAAGCCAAAGCCAAAGCAGAAGCCGAAGCCGAAGCCGAAGCCGAGCCGAGCGAGCGACGACGACGACGGCGCGAGGGGGGTCCCTCTTTCCAACCCTTTTAACAATTAATAGGAGTGTTTCTATACTTAAACTCTCCTATTTTTCTTTCCACCACCGATGAGGGACAAATGTATTTTCAATGTCTTTTCAATAAAGCATAAGAGGACTTTTTCAAGTTCTCAACTTTTCAAGTTCCCAACTTTTTCCAAGTTTCTCTTTCATCTTCCCTCAATTTCCCATTAACTCTTGCTACATACCCAACAATCCCCCACATTAATGGGGAATGGTTATAACATAAGGAATGCACGGACGAGTGTGTACTTTACAAGCAAGAATTAATTGCATCTGGATAAGTAGGTTTCCCCTTGGACTTTCCGTAGTGAACATATGTCGGATATACTCGATCAATCGGTAGATGCGATATCTTTGAACCGTCGAGCTTTGGTGTATACCTAGACAACCATATGTCACACAATTAACCCTTTACCATTTATGGTTCTTACGGTTGTGTTCGTTTCAGCCATGAACACCTCCTGGTTTCATGAGTGTATAGAGAATAGGCTTTTGACATAAAATTCTCTTTGAAGCGGCTTACACTTCACACTCACATAGGTGATTTCTAACCGTGTCATCTCGTAGATACACTATTTGGTCAAATCTGCCAAACTTAGCAAATCATTAAAAACTTTAAGCTTTATTAACTCATTAACAAGCCTTAAAGTCTTAACCTTGTTCCTGAACATTGTCTTCATCATGAGAATGGATTGAGTTGATTGACAATGTCGAACCGTCAGTCACAACTTTGTTTTTCTCCTTGAATCTAGCTCTTGGGATCTCCAGTCTGCTAGATAGAGTTACCGCCATGCTGACTTGTCCTAAGCCGTAAACCCATTCCCTTAGATGATCTTTCAACTGCCTCTCTCACTAGGCCTTTCGTTAGTGGATCTGACACATTATCGTTTGACTTCACATAGTCAATTGTGATAATTCCACTAGAGAGGAGTTGTCTTACGGTATTATGTCTCCGTCGTATATGACGAGACTTCCCGTTGTACATAACGCTCCCTGCCCTACCTATTGCTGCTTGACTATCACAATGTATGCAAATAGGTCCCACAGGTTTGGGCCAGAATGGAATATCCTCTAGGAAATTTCGGAGCCATTCAGCTTCTTCACCGGCCTTATCTAAGGCAATGAATTCAGATTCCATTGTGGAGCGAGCGATACATGTCTGTTTGGATGATTTCCAAGAGACTGCTCCTCCACCAAGTGTAAACACATAACCACTTGTGGATTTTACTTCATTTGACCCGGTGATCCAATTTGCATCACTATATCCTTCAATCACGGCAGGATACTTATTATAATGCAAAGCGTAGTGTTGTGTATGTTTCAAATAACCCAACACACGTTTCATTGCCATCCAGTGAGTTTGATTCGGATTACTAGTGAATCGACTCAGTTTGCTAATAACACATGCTATATCTGGTCGCGTACAATTCATAATATACATCAAACTTCCCAACACTCTGGCATATTCCAATTGAGAGTCACTTTCACCTACATTCTTTTGAAATGTAAAGCTTAAATCAATTGGAGTTTTGACAACATTGAAATTCAAGTACTTGAACTTATCCAATACTTTTTCAATATAATGAGATTGAGATAATGCTAGTCCCTGAGGAGTTTTGAGAATCATGATCCCTAAGATCAAATCAGCAACTCCTAAGTCCTTCATATCGAACTTGCTAGACAGCATGCGCTTAGTAGCATTTATATTGTCAATATCTTTACTCATTATTAACATGTCATCAACGTACAAACAAACAATGACTTCATGATTCGGAACGTTTTTAATGTAAACACACTTATCACATTCGTTAATCTTGAATCCATTTGTCAACATTATTTGATCAAATTTAGCATGCCATTGTTTGGGTGCTTGCTTGAGTCCATAAAGCGACTTCACAAGTCTGCACACTTTCTCTTCTTTACCAGGAACCACAAACCCTTCAGGTTGTTCCATGTAAATTTCTTCCTCCAATTCTCCATTTAAGAAGGCTGTCTTTACATCCATTTGATGGATTTGAAGATCATGCACTGCCGCTAGTGCTATTAACATTCTAATTGATGTTATCCTTGTTACTGGAGAGTATGTATCAAAGTAGTCCAGACCTTCCTTTTGTCTATATCCTTTGACTACAAGTCTAGCCTTATATTTGTCAATAGTCCCATCGGCTTTCATTTTTCTTTTAAAGATCCACTTTGATCCTAAAGGTTTATTTCCTGGAGGAAGATCAGCCAATTCCCAAGTATGATTACTTAAGATTGATTCGATCTCACTATTGACAGCTTCTTTCCAATAGATTGACTCAGATGACGACATAGCTGCTTTAAATGTTGGAGGCTCATTTTCAAGCAAAAATGCCACAAAATCTGGTCCGAAAGAAGTGGATTTCCGTTGGCGAGTACTACGCCTAGGATCTTCATTAGGTTGTGCATTTTCCTTTGATTCTTCCCGTGGTCGTTTAGATCTTTCACTTGTCGACTCACATTCAGTTTTATACGGATAAATGTGTTCAAAGAACTCAGCGTTATCTGACTCAATTACCGTATTCACATGAATTTCAGGATTATCAGATTTGTGAACCAAAAATCGGCAGGCCTTACTGTTCACAGCATATCCAATAAATACACAATCCACTGTTTTGGGTCCAATTTTCACCCTCTTAGGTAAAGGAACTTCTACCTTGGCAAGACACCCCCACACTTTGAAATATTTCAAGTTGGGTTTCCTTCCTTTCCATAACTCATATGGAATTGATTGCGTTTTGCTACGGGGTACCCTATTGAGTATCTTGTTAGCCGTAAGGATGGCTTCTCCCCATAGATTTCTTGGTGAACCAGAACTGATTATTAAGGCATTCATCATTTCCTTTAATGTTCTGTTCTTCCGTTCAGCCAAACCATTTGACTGCGGTGTATAGGGTGCAGTAGTTTGATGGATAATACCATATTCCAAACATATCTCAGCAAAAGGAGATTCGTATTCTCCACCCCTATCACTTCGAATCATTTTTATCTTTAGATTCAATTGATTTTCCACTTCATTTTTGTATTGCTTAAATGCATCAATTGCTTCATCCTTACTATTAAGCAAATATACATAACAAAATCGAGTGCAATCGTCAATAAAAGTTATAAAATACTTTTTCCCACCACGAGATGGTGTCGACTTCATATCGCATATATCTGTGTGAATTAAGTCTAAAGGTTTTGAATTTCTTTCAACAGACTTATAAGGATGTTTAACAAACTTACTTTCCACACAAATTTCGCATTTTGATTTATCGCATTTAAAATCAGGCAATACTTCTAAAGTAACCAATTTCCGCAAGGCTTTGTAATTTACATGTCCCAAACGGGCATGCCATAAATCATTTGACTCCAATAAGTAAACAGAAGCAGAATTCTTATTAATACTGTCAACAACCATTACATTCAGTTTGAAGAGGCCCTCAGTGAGGTAGCCTTTTCCTAAGAACATCTCATTCTTACTTATTACAGCTTTGTCACTAACTAGGACACACTTGAACCCGTTTTTAACGAGCAGTGCAGCAGAAACTAAATTCTTCCTAATAGTAGGAACGTGCAGAACGTTGTTCAGAGTCAACACCTTGCCGGATGTCATCTTCAACATTACTTTCCCAGTTCCTGCAATCCTTGCTGTTGCTGTGTTTCCCATGAACAAATCTTCATCAACCTCAGCAGGAGTGTATGTTGCAAAGGCTTCTTTCGCAGAGCAAATATGTCGAGTGGCACCTGAGTCGAGAAACCACTCCTTGGGATTTCCAACTAAGTTGCACTCTGAGATCATTGCACACAGGTCATCTGCATCTTCCATCTCTTCCACGATGTTTGCTTGACTTTTGCCTTTGCCTTTGTCTTTGTCTTTGTCCTTTCTTGGAGCACGACAGTCAGAAGACTTGTGACCAGCCTTACCACAATTGTAACAGTTGCCCTTGAACTTTTTCTTGGCCTGTTCTGACTTCTGTCCATTGGACTTCTTTCTCTTCTTGTCTTTGGTAGGAGCTTCTTCAACAATATTAACTCCAATTACTGTTGAACTCTTACGAGACTTCTTTTCGGCGGTTTTGTTATCTTCCTCAATCTTGAGCCGAATCACAAGATCTTCAAGCTTCATTTCTTTACGTTTGTGCTTTAAATAATTCTTGAAGTCATTCCACGAAGGAGGTAACTTCTCGATCATTGCAGCCACTTGAAACGCTTCATTTACTACCATATCTTCAGCAATCAGATCATGGAAAATAAGTTGAAGTTCCTGCACTTGTGATCCAACAGTTTTACTATCTGACATTTTATAGTCTAAAAACTTTGCGACCACAAACTTTTTCAAGCATGCATCTTCTGTCTTATATTTCTTCTCAAGTGCATCCCACAATTCTTTCGAAGTTGTCATTGCACTATAGACATTATATAAGTCATCTTCTAACGCACTCAAAATGTAGCCCTTACATAGGAAGTCTGCATGTTTCCATGCTTCAATAATCATGAATTTTTCTCTGTTTGGCATTTCAGCAGAAGGCACTGGAGTTACTTCATTGGTAAATTTCTGCAGACCAAGAGTGGTAAGCCAGAAAAATACCCGTTGCTGCCATCCTTTGAAATTCATACCAGAGAATTTTCCCGGTTTCTCTGCTGGTGGTACAGCAGTTCGGGTTGGTGCAGCAACAGCCACCGTAACATTGTCATTAGCCATTTCAGAATCTGTAACAAACAGAAATTGATACAAATGACTCAGTAAGCAATAACTTAAGTTGCAAACTTAACAAGAGTATAAAACCACGAAGGTTTTTCTCTCCACCAGAAACACAGATTAAAAAGTATAAAATAATTTCCTTAAGATTGTTATTAATCTGTGTATAA
Organism: Solanum okadae; assembly: GCA_036553675.1. Taxonomy (NCBI): domain Eukaryota; kingdom Viridiplantae; phylum Streptophyta; class Magnoliopsida; order Solanales; family Solanaceae; genus Solanum; species Solanum okadae. Next base: position 10,977,230 of record CM071681.1, on the reverse strand, counting down.
AAAATCAGAATTACTGATTTCAATAAACTTTGCAGAAACACGAAGTAACCAAAGTTTAATAAACCAGTAAGAATAGATGAACAGAAATTAATTGACAAAAGTAAAATCTGTAAAACGTACCACAATCTGGGAAAAACAGAATCAGAAAAGATCAAGCCCACTGAATGCACAGTGTCCCCTTAAGGAAATTATTCCCCTCTAGTATCCGAGGTTTGATTTGGAATATGTCCTCCCAGGATAGAATGATCTCAATCACCAGTGTATTGATACCCAAAACTCTGGTGTCAGCGAGCCACTCAACAGCAGTAAAATACACGAAGAAATTTTGTGCAGAAGAAGAAGAAGAAATCAGAAAAATTTGTAAGGAATAAGTCTGAAGAATCAATGTATTTATAGGCAAGAGGAACTGGTTCCGAAAGGTTGCAATCCTTTCAGAATCCACACGACCATTCATGAAAGTTTGCAACCTTTCAAATGGTCATGGCTGTTTCTGAAAGTTGCAACCTTTCAGAACAGTCACTGCGGGAAATTTAAATAAAATGGGAAAGATTTAAATAAAACGGGTCGCGCGTGGATCCGAGTCGGGTCGGGTCAATTAACTAATTAATTGAATCGGTTAATTAACTAATTAAACGTTGGCCATTTAATTTATTTTAATTAATTAAATAATTAATTAACTAAAATAATTAAAACAAACTTTGTCCAAAAAATAATCTCTCGATCGATCATTTTTCCGAATCCGAATCCGAGCGAGCGACGACGACGGCGCGAGGGGGGTCCCTCTTTCCAACCCTTTTAACAATTAATAGGAGTGTTTCTATACTTAAACTCTCCTATTTTTCTTTCCACCACCGATGAGGGACAAATGTCTTTTCAATGTCTTTTCAATAAAGCATAAGAGGACTTTTTCAAGTTCTCAACTTTTCAAGTTCCCAACTTTTTCCAAGTTTCTCTTTCATCTTCCCTCAATTTCCCATTAACTCTTGCTACATACCCAACAGATACTTCTAGAAATTATTCTAGATACATCTAAGAATAACTTACCCGACATTCTGTTGGATGTTGCTCATTTTCCCAACGCCCATCGTGGCCCCTGTGTTCATGTGATATATATACACTTCTTTTGTGGCTCCTGTGCTAATAACTCCCCTTGAGGTTCATTTTTTAAAATTATGGTGTATTAAACAATTGGAAATTTACAGTAAATGTTCAATTGTTTAATATGTAATTTAAGATCATAACTTGCCTTTCACAAAAATAAAAAGTTTCCAAGCTTGCAAGCAGAAAGCAAAACAGTGCAGCTAAACAACTTCATTATATTTCTTGATTTAATTACATAAATAGGTAAAACAGGTTCATTCTTTTTTAAATAAAAAAAAATCTCCCTTAAAATCTTCTTCTCAGAAGTTCTTCCAAATCAACCACTGTGTGGAAAGTCTTTACTTTTTGAAAATTGGAAAATTCGAGTCCTCTGGTCATTTAAGTACACATAATATAAAGGGAAACCAATAAAATTCAAAGTTCATAATCTTATTATCGCTTATTCAAGCATACAAAACATAGCTACAAATAAAGAAAGTGACACAGGTTCAAAACTACTCAAATCTGAAATCACAAAATGCAACACTCTCAAGTACAAACAGTACATGTCTCCAGGTAGAACGAACGACTAAAGAAACCAGGAAAACAAAAAGCAACAGGTTAAATTGCAGCTCAGAAAGAACACCACAGAAGAGATGCTAACTTCTATGATTCTTGAAATGTGTTGTTTATTTTGTTAAGCCTCTTCACTACTTCTTTCATGGTCACTCTTGATTGTGGTGTTTCCTTAGTGCAGTCCAAAGCCAATTCTATCATGGAGGCTATGCATATTTCACTTTTACAAGTGATTTGTTCTTCCTCAGAAAAAATATTGGCATCCACAACGTCCATCATAGTCCCTGAAAATGATTGTGTGATCCATTTCCTCAAGTCAAGATTTTCATTGCATATCTCTTCATCTGTTGGCCTTCTTTTGGTCAAAACCTCCATCAACATGATGCCATAGCTATAAACATCACCACTAGTAGACACTATTCCCTCCGAGCCATATTCTTAGAAAAGGCCCGATTCAACAAAAGTTAATTGAAATACAACAATAATTCTGCATAAATAAAGACTTGCTTTTTTTCTTACTTCTAGAATTTGGAGAGGCTTAATTATGATAATAGAATATCAAAGAGAGTAGTTTTCTTATACCTGGTGCAATGTATCCAAGAGTGCCCAATGTCTTCGTATAAGCTATGGACTTGCTTATGGCTAAAATTTTAGAGATTCCAAAATCACCAACATGAGCCACCATATCTTCATCCAAAAGAATGTTGGCTGGCTTTAAGTCGCAATGAACTATTGAAGTGACATGACCATGATGTAGATATTCAACTGCCATAGCTGCATCAATCATTACAGTGACTCTCTGATGAAGGTTCAAGTGGCGATCTTCTTCGTACAGCCAATTCTCAAGACTTCCATTGGGCATATATCGCAGAACAAAGGCTCTTATATAGTCACTAGAACACGTAGTAATCACTGAAACAAGATTTCTGTGTCTAACATTTCTCATCACTTCGCATTCGGTATCAAACCTTTTGGATACTTGCTCATTTTCCAAATCGAGAACCTTTATGGCCACTGCAGTTCCACCAAACAATGTGCCTTTGTACACAGAGCCAGAGCTTCCCTCACCAATTAAATTGGATTCATCAAAATTATTTGTTGCTCGTTGAATCTCGTGATAAGAAACTAATTGATGAGTCCCGATCTCCAGTACCTTCTCCACATCTTTGGACTTCCCTTTCTTTTGTCGTTTCATTATCCAAATTGAAACCAACAAGAATATCAGAAAGGATGAAGTAACCGCTGGAGTAACAATTTTTAGCAAAACCTCCTTAAGCTTTGATTGTTTTCCAGGATTAGTGATGTCACAAGCAGGAATCTCCAATATGTGCATTCCGCAAAGACCTTTGTTACCGAGAAATGATTGCAAAGTGGAATTTGCAAACACACCACCACTCGGTATTTCACCTTCTAAATCATTAAATGAAACATTAATGCTTTTAAGGTATGAGAGTTTTTCCAAAGAGTTAGGAATACTACCTGACAATGCATTTAAAGACAAATTCAAGAATTCCAAGTTTATCAAGTTGGCAAAGGATAATGGAATTTGGCCAAAAAATGAATTGTTCGATAGGTCAAGATACTGCAGATTTTGGAGTTCCCCGAATCTGGTTGATATCATGCCTGAAAAGTGGTTACTGGAAAGATGTAGCTCTACAATGGCTTTCAGTCCTCCAATATCTGATGGAACTTCTCCCTCTATTGAATTCTGTGACACGTCTAGATAGAGAAGACCACTCATATTCCAAGGCTCAACGGAAATTTTGATGAAAATTTATTAGAATCCAAATAAAGATGTTGTAGCATGCTAAGATTTCCTAAGCATTCTGGAATTAATCCAGAGAGCCCATTACCGTCCAGATATAATTGAACCAAATTAGATAAATGGCATACCGTCTCTGGAATATGTCCCTGCAATTTATTGTTTAATAGATACAGCCCTTGGAGTAGTTTAAGCTTACCAATCTCAGGAGGAATACTCCCCATCAAGCTGTTTTCATTAAAGACTATGGATGTAAGACCGCTCATGTTGCCTATACTTGTGGGGATAGGGCCGTTGATGTGTGCATCTCCTATATAAATGTATTCAATAGTAGATGAAAGATTCCCAATAGAATTGGGCAGAACGCCATTCAACGGATTGGAACCCACTGATATATATCGCAACATCCAACAGTCCGCCAAAGAATTGAAGAATCTCAACTCACGCTCTGTTGGTTCATTGGTAAGTTGATTATCATGTAGGAACAGATTTTGTAGCTCATGAAGATTTCCCAAATTAGTGGGAATAGTTCCTGTCAGAAAGTTCCGTGCTAGCGACAGTGTCTCAAGCTTGGAAGCATTTGTTATGAACAATGGAATTTCCCCTTCCAGCTGATTGACTCCCAAGAAAAGTTCTTTAAGGTTCGGAAGATGAATAGCTGTAGTAGCTTGAATTCTCCCGGAGAGGTTGTTGAAAGCAAATCCAATCAGTTCCAAAGAAGAAATGTTGAAAATAGCCTCTGGAATTTGACCAATAAGATTAGAATTATTGTCAAAGCTTAATTGCCTCAAATTTGATAGCTTCCCTAATTCCGGAGGAATTCGCCCCACTATGCGATTGCTTCCACAATAAATATATTGCAGAGTGGAAATATTTCCCAATGAAGTGGGAATAGTCCCTTTTATTGGGTTATTGCCAATCAAGAACCTCTCGAGCTTGGATAAACAACCAATATTTCTAGGCATGTCTCCAGTTATGTTGTTGACATATATGGACAAAACTTTGAGCTCCGTGAGTTGGCATATGTTATAAGGAATGCAACCAGAAATTTGGTTGTGAGATATACTTAAGAAGTACAGATTCGACACAATATTCCCTTCATCTAGCAAGAGAGGACCAGAAAGGCTATTGAATGACAGAGATACGGCGAGTAGCGACGAGATATTAAACAGTGTTGGGGGAATGGAACCTGTTAATTGATTATCGAACAAGGGCAAAAATGCAAGCTGGCTCAGATTACCGACCTCCTTTGGAATGTTGCCGCTGACTCTATTCCCAGACAAACTGAAGTTCATCATTTTTGTGGCATTTCCAACAGAAGGAGGGATCATACCTGTGAGGCTATTGTTCCTGAGATTTAAGACTATGAGTTCGGGTACGTACCATGGCCCTCTCCACATTTCACCACTGAGTTCATTTAAAGCTAATGAAATTACTTGAACTCTCCGGTTTTGAAATAGACTTGTTGGTATACTTCCGTTGAGCTGATTGTTTTCAACATCAATAACTCGCAAGCAAGGCAAGTGGCCAAGGCCATCAGGGATGCCACCGTGGAAGCTGTTGTTCTCGAGATTGAGTACACTGAGAAAGGACAAATTGGCCAAAGAGGGGGAAATTGTGCCTTGAAGTTGCAAATTAGGAAGAGCCAAGGCCACAACCCTTTGCGTTTTTGGAGTGCAAGTGACACCAAACCAAGAGCAAAAAGAGGTATTTTTGGTCCAATTATTGGCCAAAAAATGATTGGGACTTGTAATAATATTTTGGAAAGCTAATAGAGCTTGTTGGTCAGTTTCATTAGAGGAAGCAAGTGATATAGAAAATTGGATTAGAAAGAGAAGAATCAATAAGAAAATGTGCTTCTCCATATTAATTTCTGTGTGTTGTATTTCCATTGATCAAAGTTAGTCCACTATATATAAATAGCACCAAAACAAATAAAATGTTGAAAAATATAGACTATAATGTGAAAACAGATTGATACGGAGGAAAATAAGTAGCAAACAGATTATTAATGTGAAGACACTAATTGGGTTGTGTTTCACAAAACGAAATAAAAGTCATGATAGAATGAAGGAATGTTGCTATCAATTTTCATTATAATGTTAAGAGTCAAGTCTGTGTTACACGTAAAAGAAAATAAAACACACAACACACATTCACTAATAAGCCAAAATGGAAGAAATTTTAAGGTTTTCTCTCAAAGAAATTTGTCATATTATTATGGTATGTCGTATGAACTTGAAAAAGAAGGGCTAGTTTTAAATATATACAATAAAATAATTAATTTATCATAAATATAGTTAAATTTTATTTACATAAAGAAAACAATTGAAAATCAGAAAAAATATACACGGACTATACAATATAGCTTGGCAAAAGTCATAGAAAGTATATACTAACTATACAATATAGTTTATCTATACATGAATTATGAACTAACTTACATTATTATATACTCAAAAAGCTATATATAGCTTAACTATATATGAAGTATACATGGATTATAAATAAAGTATACATTGATTATTCAATCTCGATCAACTCTAAATCACTCCTAAACAGTCTCAAAAATTTAGATATGAAATCATTTCGATGTTTCAAGTCTTTTGACATATATTTTGCTTGGAACAGTTCATATTTTCGGCACATCAAATTTCAAACTAAAAAATGAAACAGAATGTAGAAGATGCAGAAGAAGGAGGGCGAAGAGAACCCGAAATTATTTGGAACATATCGTTTGCTTTATCAAATAAAACTAAAATTTACATCCTTTTTCTCTCAATCATAATCATAAGTGTGTCAACGGCGAAAGTTGATGTTTAGTTGATTTTATTTTTGATGAAATACATAGACGAATACTTAAATTTTGCCTCACTTGAATGTTTGTGCATGTATTTGTCTTTATTTTTATGCATTTATATATTTCATAAAACAGAATATATAAATATACATTTTAACTTGGTTATACAAACAGTTGGACACCTCAACTTTCACTATGACTATCTAAATATTTAATTATAATTGGCCTCATAAATACACTCATCCGAAAGGCCTAATTGCATTTGGCAATGATAAGGCAAAGTACTAAATAGATTAATTTTACGAATAAATTGTGATATGAATACTTTTTAATAAGTAAATTGATTTGGTAATTTCTTGTGAGGAGATGAATCGAGGGGTATTCAAGTTCATTATTATATAGACATCACATTTTTTCAGCTAAGTCAGGTGGGATAAAAAAACTGATGAGGTAATTTTAAGGTCACATGGTATTATTAGAATTAAAAACTAATTTTATATTATTCTTTTTTTAATTTAAGTTAACGAGAAGAGTAATCATGCATTAGATAGACGATATAAGTACACCTCCAAATTTGGCTATTCGAGAACCTGGCTAATTTTAAATTGCGTAAAGAAGATATCTAATTTATTCATGTTTTTAAAACTTACAAATCGATTGGTGTGAGCATGTGAGATATAGCATATAATTATTTTATAATACATTTGATTGAAAGTATTACATAATCCTTAGTATTATTTATCCCATCATTTATAATACGTTAATAATAGAATAAGTTAATCTGATAAAATAATTTGTTCTCAATCAAAAGATGCCTTAGAGTTTTGACTTGTTGGTGTAAATCTCCTTATAAGCATTAGTTGTTAAAATGATAACTAACTTTATCGACTAGTAACAAGGAAAACACTCACCATAAGCGGCTTATGGTGATGTTCACTGAGAAGTACAATTGTCACAATCGTTTTATTGATTGTTCTCTTGGATCTTTATCTAATGATTTTGTTACAGAAACATTTTACTAGAATATTCCCATAAAAATTCCTTATCAATGTTCTTATATTTTGGGTTCGGTGAATGGATTAATTTGTCTAACTTGTCGTGTCGGAGAGAAAGGACACGTATTTCTATGGAATCCATCAATTAGAGAGTGCAGGAAATTGCCTAGTTTTGAAATTGTACTAAAAGATGTTTCCTATTATAGTTATTGTTGTATATATGATGAGTTTCATGATGATTATAAGGCAGTAGTAAATATCTTTAATCTCGAACATGTCAATTCAAATCGAGTTAAGGTCAAAATATATAGTCTAAGGATTAATTCTTGGAGAAGTGTTGATCCTAGTTGTCTTCTATGTGGGTTATTTTTAAATGTTTGTGGCAAGTTTGTGAACGGCAAGCTTCATTGGACTAATACTACTTTTGGTCTCGGATATTAGTCGGAACATTGTTTGCATTGATTTGGCTGATGAGAAATGGGGAAAGGTAGAGAAGCCCTCCCACTAGGAAGGAGATATTGCTACCCAACTAGAAGTGTTGGGTAGTAATCTTTATGTCTTTTGTTATAACAAGGGAAAGTATGTATCTATTTGGGTTATGAAGGAGTACCGAGTACGGGGTTATTAATGAATCTTGGACAAAGATGCTTAGCATCAACCATGTTGGTAGTCCATATGCGCTTGATCTATCCTATTTCATGTCAAATAAAGGTGAAATTTTGGTTGAGATTGGACAAAGTTTCAAGATATACAATCCAAAGGATGACTCGTTCAATCCAAAATTATTAACTTTGATGATTATCGATAGGCTGCGGAAGTCTGGGTTAGAAGCCTAGTTTCTCCTTTTCCATCGGAGGACCGGACTAGTGATGCAACAACAATCAAGTAACAAATAACTAGTAAGAGTTTCACTATGTCTATTTTCCTCAATGTGATTTAATTATATTTGTTATTTCAACTACAGAAATTGGATATGTAAACGACATTTAGACCATATTGCTTTTGAATTTTGTCAGTCATTTTCTCTTATTAAAAAATCACCAGATAATTTGAAATACTCCTTCACCAATGTTTCATATTTCATGGGTCGAATTTCACTTATCAATCTCTACCCTAACAAATTCTTTGAATATGTTCCCTACAACTTTTTCATACCATTCTCTTTATGTGTCACTTAAACACAACGTAACAAGATCATTTTTTAACCAAAAAAAACTAACCATTAAGTACTCTTCTATCAATCACAATTTTTTGAATATCAATCACTCGCAAGCGAGGCATGTGGCCAATGCCATAGAGAACACTGAGGAAAGACATATTGGCTAAAGACGGGGTAATTGTGCCTTGAAGCTGCAACAAAGCCACAACCCTTTTACTTTTTGGAGTGCCAAGTGACACCAAACCAAGAGCAAAAATAAGTATTTTGGTTCAATTATTGGCCAAAATATGACTAGGACTTGTAATAAGATTTTGGAAAGCTAGTAGAACTGGTAATAAGAATTCATGAAATTAGTAGTAATTGAATGAAGAAACTAAAAAAATTGTCAATATCCATTTAATAATATCAATTTAATAGAATTCATGGAATTTCTTTTCTATTTTTTCAATTCTATTTTAGAAAGATAAAAATTAAACTTATTTGATTTATTCATCATTTATTTATTTACAAATGATGACTAACCTAGCAAATTGAATTACATGAACTAAAAAAATTGACAATATCATTTATTTATCTTCTAAATATACATTATAATTTATAATATTATTAACTCTATACCTACACACTTTTAGAACATCTTGATGATCTTCCTAGTAACACGTGTTTGAATGGTACTAACTTAAAATTTTTAAAAAGTGCAAAATAAAGTAAAAACATTACAAAATAAAAGAATAAAAAGCACAAAAAATTTTAGTATATTAAGATAAGTTAAATTAACGGATTAAGAATATTTTTCTTCCTCGAATTGCTTCCTTTTTCATCCTTTATATTTTACATGTCTTAGGAATTAAATTATGTAAAACAACTGATCCACTAATTTTTTTTTAATCTTGTTCTCACTACCTTTAATTAGTTTGGAATACAAATTATTGCTTGTACAAAGAGCATGCAAAAGATTACTATGATCACCACACATGCATTACTACCTGAGCCTCTTCTTTAAACTTCAAACCCACCCCCTAAACACTGATTTGTCTTATGAATACTTTTTTACAAGTCAATTGATTTGGTAATTGATGAATCGAGGGATATTCAAGTTCATTATCATATAAACATCCATTTTTCCAGCTAGGTTACATGGTATTACTAAAATTAAAAATTATTTTTTTATAATTTTATAAATTTGTTAGCAAAAAGAGTAATCATGCATTTGATAAATGATATAAATGCATAACTTTCCATATCACCTCTAAATTTGACTATTTGAGAAGCAGGATAATTTAATTTGTGTATCACCTCTAAATTTGCCTAAGGGTAATTCGACATGAAATTTAAATAGGAATCCAAAAGTGTTGTAAAAATTTCAAGATATCAGCTTATGAAATAATCTCATTTACTTAATGGTTCAAAGTGAATAAATTCTTTTCAATTAACATTTTAACCAACTTTTGTCAAACTAATCTAAATCAAAAAATAACAAAAGGAGAATGCAGAAAAGAAAAAAAGATGTAGACGAGCAACAATCGAATCGTCAACCGGTAAAAATGACGATCGAAACGATATCTCGCCTATATCACTTTGCCTCCTGTAAATTCATATAAAAATGATGAAACACACCAGAAAAATTGTTCATCATTCGATCAGAAGGAGGCATCAAACATATATACAAAGATATTATTTCTATTTAGCGAAGATATAAAAACTGATTTCATATAATTATTTTGAGAAAAAAAAACACAAAATAGGTTAAAATTAGCTTCGGTATGAGATTATAGAACAGAAGCTGCCATTAGATACCTGAGAACTACCATCTGCTCAAGAGAAGAGTGACTTTTACAGAAGCTATCAAGGCCATTTATATAGATGTCCAAACCCTAGAAAAACCTTCAGAAATGGGCCTGATTTAGGCCCAGTTAGTGCTTTATGGCTTTCGATAAGTGAAGTTTATAAGTTTAGCCCATTTTAAATTCAGCCTAAAGCAGGAATTGACACAGACATACAACTACTATATACAATTGGCAATATATAGCCCAATATTAATTAGCAATTAATAGTTCAAAAAAAAGAAGAAGCACGTAACAGCCTAAAGGAATATAACAACTTTTTATAGTTTTTTTTTTAAACCATGTGCAACCAATCAGCATTAATTAAGAAGATGTGGGATTATTTTATTCTTCCTTATTTTTAACTCCTATAATTAAGGAAGTTAGCTTTTCTGTTTCTTTAAATTCTCAAACTCAACTTTATTATCACTCTATTTTTCAAAAAAAATATTAAACACAGTTTACAACAACATAAATATATATTTGATTGTAATTTTATAATTTATTTTTTTACCAACCGATAGTAATTAGTTTATTAAAAAACGGTTGCCTACTTTTAAGAAATGAATTTTATTTTAGTAATTAACCCATTAAAAGAAGGTTATATCAACTTTCAAGGAAGGATTTTTTTAATTCTTTAATTAACTTATCAAAAGACGGCGACTACTTTTAAGGTAAAAAATATGTATTATTAGTGCTCAATTAACGTGTTTTAATTATCAAATAATTGACAATAATTAATCAAATAATATAAGAGGCAATGCTTTTTATTAGAAACTGTAATAACACGTATGCAAAAATTATAAAATAATTGAAATTGCAATTACATAATGTATACATAAAAAAAATCTATATGTATACACAAAAATCATTCATAAAAATAAGTGTGTAAATTTTATTGATGTATACAATAATTGTAGCATGTATACATAAACTTATAATGTATACATAAGAATGTTACCAACAATTATAGGTTATAACTATAATGAATACAAGAATGAAGTTAATATGATAAATGTACAAATTAAATTTTATTCATAAATTGTACATGTGATTTTTATTATGTATACGATAACTGCACTATGTATACATTGGTTCGTATTCATTTATGTATTCATTGGTCTGTATTTACCTAATAAATTTGCATACATTTATTCAAATTGAGATTGACATTTATTGGTATACATTGGTTTGTATTCATCAAAATCAACATTCTAATTTTTTACGAGGATTTTATGAGAACATTTTTTACCCATGACATTGAAAACAAAAATTCCAAATACTATAACCTGAATTTTTGCAAAAAAAAAAAAAGTTTAAATTTTTAAATTTCACAAATCACGAAATTTCAAAATTAAGTGGAAAAAAACACTACATAATTATATATTAAAAGAAGATTTTGGGAGGACCAATGGATAAACATACATCTGATTTGCATAAACAAAGTAAATTAAGGAGAATAAAAAATAAATTAAAAGAGCAACAAATATACATGTGAAAAAGATTTTAGAATTAAAATAAAAAAAAGGATTAATAACCTAAATTTTCGCAAAAACAAAATTGAAAAAACCTCAATTCCACAAATCATGAAATTCAACAATTAATTGGACAAGCACAAAATTATATATAAAATATTACTAGTAGAAGTATCCATGAACAAACATATTGTTATATCTTATTTTCATAAACAAAGTGAATTAAGGAGAAAAATAAAAAATTTGGGAGAGAAATAAATATACGTATAAAAAGAATTCTAGAAAGAAAATAAAGGAGACAAAAAAGAGAAAGAAGTCTATTTTAAAATGGTTGACAAACAAAAAGGAGAGATAAAAAAGGAATAATAAAACAATAAATTTTACCTTTTCAAGAAAAAAAAAATGGAGCAATCAAATGTGTTTAGAGAAAAATAAGGGAACAGAAATACATTTTTTAAGAAAAAGCAAAATAACTATTGAATGTCAAATAAATAAAAGAAAGTCCTTTTTTGCCAATAAATTAAAAATGGGCTATTTTTTGCCAATTTAGTCTATAGGTTGTCATATTGTGCCATTTAAGGAACATAAGAGCACATAACTCCTCAACTGGCCCAATTGACCCCCTGTAGCCCAATTCCCCACCCCCAATCTCTGCCGGAAGAGTGGAAGAAACGCCATATCTCCTCCGTCGGAGTTTTACATCAGTTTGCTCTCTCAAATTTTCTGATTCAGTTGAACTCAAAAGTATTATTATCCTACATTGAATTCCTCCGGTACGCTTTAGTGATTTTTTTCTATGTCCTGATTTTGTTGGACAGATTTAATTGTATCCCCTGGAATTAGTCTGAAGTGTGTCCAAGCTAGCCCGGACACCACGGTTATAAAAAAATATGTTTTTTTAAAAAAAAATTGGTATCAATGTTGAGGAATTTTTAATTGTTTGAACAGTTGGTTGAGATTGAATTTGCTGCAACGTATGACTTGTTGCTTCCTCTTGGCCTTTAGTCATTGGATATCTTGTTAGAATGAACAGCTTTATTAACTTGTTATAAAACTATTGAGAATAGAACACAATGAAAAATTCAATACTAATTAATCGGGATTAAACTAGTTACTTCTTGTTGATATTGTTGCTCCGTGTTTGACATTGATGTTGTAGCTATTTTGGAGAACTTTTGTAATTCGTTCGTTGATATAGTGGAGCTTTGGTCTCATAGTTTTTACTCTAAACTCTTAAGTGGTTTTCCACGTAAATTTGGTGTTGAATTTATTTTTGTCTTGCTATATTTATTTTGTTGGTGATTATAGCTGCTGCCTGGACCTATTTAAGCTTGTGCTTGAGGTATCCTTTTGGTTAAAATAGAGTGAGTAGATGTATATTTAGACTTGGGTAGTCTTCCGATGCAATTCTATCGTGCACCTTAGTCGTGCTTGTTTTCTCCAACAGTTGCCTGTGTATGGAGAAGTGTGAGATTTAAACAAAATTTCCGCTCTAGATGAATTATTTGGTATTTGAATGAAATAGACTTGAATGGAGCACATCCTGTTTGCAGGGTGCAGAGTTACATTGTTATTGCATTCTGATTCCTTTCTCTACCATAGTTGCATTCACATGTTCACGAATAGCCAAAGGCAAGAAGAACGCACTGGAAAATATGGAACTCCGAGGGTGGAATACCTTCAGGTTAGTCCTGTTACTCGATATAGTTGATAGAAAGAAGATTGGAATAACAAAATTTTATCTGCTGAAGTTAAGCAAACATTACTTGTACATGGAATTTGGATAAGCAAAAAACTTGTTTGCGTCTTTCAATAATCAATACTTACATTCTTGTTTCAGGAATTGGTGACTCAGTTTCAGAATGCATCTTCTGAAGGTATGCTTAGAGTTCTCTGCAACTTTTTTGGAAAGTCCGAGCAATATAGGCTGTGCTGATATATTCTTGTTATTACAGAGACAAAAGAGAAGATTGTTGCTAATTTGGCCAACTTTGCATATGATCCCTTACAACTTTACCTTCTTGCGTCAAGTTAAGAAACTTCCTAATGAGTATGTAATCATCGAATTTTCCTGGTTTCTTGCCTAAACATATCTTGTGATGTTAAACAGCTTAATGTAATAGAACTTTTCCTCGACTGTTTAACTGAGCCTAATGAGAAGCTTGTGGAATTTGGGATTGGAGGAATCTGCAACGCGTGTGCTGGTAATCTGCCATCTGTGATATGGAATTTTTTTATCTGTATCATGTCAGAATCATTATAGACTTCCTGTGATAAAATGCTCCAAGAATCAACTCTTCTCCATATCAGTTGATGCATTTGTGACTTGCAGATCCAGCAAATGCTGCTCTTGTCACTCAAAATGACGGTATCCCCCTCATTGTCCAGTGTTTGTCAAGTCCTGTTAGGAGCACTGTAAGCACATTAACAAACATTTTGTGGTTTTGCTAGTTTATTGAGTGCTTTGATCCTCACATGGTAAAATTTGCACATTACATACCGCGGGAACACTTTAAACTAGCTGTTGTAAATTGAATTCGTCGAGTACCAATTATCTGTCAATCTTGTTAATAAATTTGTGTAGGGTTAGCTAGGCACAAGCTTATACAATGTGCTTATTGTTAATAGTTGGTCTTGTGACTTTCTGCGACTTTAGGCAGCACGCGGAGTAAAATGGTGCTGTTTCCTCATTTCTGGAATTAGTTCTTCAGCAAGACTTGTATCTTTTTAGTATTTGTGGTCTAGTCTTGGACTGTTCTTTTCCGTGCGCGTTATTTTTACTTCTCAAACTCTGCAACTTATTGAGCACATGACTCTAAATAAGTAGATATAGAGGTTGAGGATTAGAATAGAATGTTAGTAGATAGTCCATAACTGTTTAGTTTCTCTCATAACATGTTGTTTTCTTTCTTTGGATTTTCATATTGATTGTTGTTGCTACTAGTATTACTTGAGCCGAAGATCTATCAAAAACAACGCAACCTCTCTACCCTTATAAGTAGGGGTAAGATTGTATAATATGTTTACTTAAGTCAAGGATCTATCAAAAACAGCATAACCTCTCTACCCTTATAAGTAGGGGTAACGCTCCGCCCTCCTCAAACCCCCACTTGTAATGATATGAAGTTCGATTTTTCAGGTAAATCATGCTCTAGGAACTTTGTATTATCTTTGCAACGCATCAAACAAGGAAGAGATCTTAAAGCCAGAAGTAGTCGATGCAATAAAGAGTTATGCTGCTGCAAGTGAAGTTAATACAACCTTCAGTAATTTGGCCCAGGCTTTCTTAGATAAACATGTTCCCCAAACTTAATTATAATGGAGGAAAATAAAATTACTGTTGAAAAATCATACTACGATCATCTGTGAAAGTATGGAATTGTAAAATTATTGGTCACGTTTAGGGGATTGGAATATAAATGTTTTGTTAAACCTATTTTGATATGCTCTTTCTTAAATCGATAAATGTCGACCTCACTCATAAAATTATATTGAACTTTTAACTATTGACATTTATCACAATAAACTTCACAATGTTTTCTTCCCAATCTCACAAGTGAAACATTTAGCATTTTGACAAAGTCAAGTGTCTCACAAATGACAAACAAGAAGCCAACAAATATATATAAGATGATAAACTTGAAATATAACAAAGTCCCACAATCATCTCACATCCAACACTCTCAAACAAAAGCCAACTCATACCCTAAGAAATCAAATAAATAAAATCTAAAACAAGATACTATACAAAAACGAAAGAAAGTAAAAATACAAAATAGCTCTTCTTTCTTTTTTTAAACAAAATAAGACAAACTTTATAGTCTTTTTTTTTTCACTTTTGAGGACTGGTTTTCACAACAGTGACAGGACATGTTGCATTTTGCACCACATAGTTACTCACACTTCCAAGTAACACCCTGCAAATATTAAACAGTTACAAATTAACCCCACATAATGTTTTAAAAAAATTAAAACCTAATAAGTAACATTTCACCAACTCATTTCAGTTCAAGTAACATTTAATTACTCTAAACTCAATTCATTTTAATCCGTCTAAATTTATACTCTGTATTTACCTTTTAAGAACTCCTAAGCCTCTGCCTCCAATTACAAGTGAATCAAGTTTGAGACTTTCAGCAGCATCGCAAAGTTTCTCTCTTGCATCTCCCCAATACACCTTTGACACCACTGTCACCTGTTTATTTATCCCACAAATTATCAATTAAACAATACTTATTTTTCTTACTACAAAAGAAAAAGTAAAAAAATCAGGTATTCGATTCATAAAAGAATAAATAAATAAAATATATTTTCTTGACGGTTTAAACTTTCAGATGAAATAAATAAATAATTCAATAAAAATCAAATTTCAATAACAAAGTATGCAAAAAAATCGAATTCTTTTACTCCAGATTATGAACACATCCGATCAAATCTGTTAAGAACGAGCTTAATTTTTCAGTTATTAATTCGAGCGCCTTAAAAAAAAGGGTAAAAAATAAAAAGGACATTTTTGTAAAAAAATCAAATGAAAGTTCAAAAGACACGTGTCGTTAGATTAAATCATCACCAAAGAATTAGAAGCAAAGAGCAAGAGAAACTACTACTAATATTTTAGTACATCACACTCTTTAATTCTATGTGTGAACGCAAAATAAATTATTTTATGCCAATTCGATAGAGCAAAGAGAAGAACAAGAAATAAGAAGAGTAAATTATTATTAATTACCTTTTTGAGTTTGGCAACAGGCTCAAGCATATCAATAACCTCTTTATCAGGATTTAATCCATAATACTTAGACACATTAATCTGTTTAAATTCATCCAAAGGTATCAAAGCTGCATTAAACAGTCAAAAAAATCATCAATAGATATGTTTAATTAATTAAAATGAACATAACCAATATAATCTCATAATAAAATCCGAAAAATCTACACAACCTTGTGAAAGTAGAGAGATGGACAAAAATTAATTTAACTACAACAAACAACAACATAGGTGAAATCTTAAAAAGCTGATGTATATACAACAGAGAAACTGTTTTTGATAGATCCTCCACTCGAAAATAATTGATTAAAATGAAATAAACAAAAAAGAAAAAAGACTTACGTGATCCAGTATCTTCAAAGAGTTGTTTACTAGTTGGTTCAACTTTAGAAGAAACAACATGAATAATAATAATTGTATCACCTTCTTCAATTAAATTATCAATTGCCCATTTTAGAGCTATTTTGCTTGTTGATGAATAATCCATTCCAATTCCTATTATACGTGCTTTCCCCATTTTTTTTATATATAAAAAAAATAAAATCTCTTTGATTTTTTTTTTCTCTCTATGTGTATATATGTTAGTTTTGTGGTGTTTCTGTATTTATATTAATCTGTGGGTTTGGATTTCTAATAATCCAAAAGAGAATAAGTTCTTGAAGGACCTAGAAGGTGGAAGACCTTTATGTTTCTTAATTAATAATTAAAAAAAGGGAAAAGAGATAATTTTGTCTTTGTTAATTGATTCGATATTTGAATTTTACAATTCTGGGGGCGTTACTGCTGATTATTTAAGTGATGATACCCTTATTTTTTATATTCAAATAATTTAAGTTTGAGCCAGATTTATTTATGAAATCTTCAAAAAAAAAAAAATGAAATTGATATTTTTATAAATTACATAAAAAGTATTATAAGTCACAATAAATAACAATTTAAAATATTTAAAAGATATATGAAAATTTTACGGTAAAAAATAGGCTTATTTAAATTTCAAAATTCAAAATGTATCACATAAATTAGAACAAAAAGAGTAATTAAAATGAAATATTTAAGAGAGATAACTAATACTCCTAATTTGTGTAATTAATACTCAATATATGTACTAGAGGCAGTATAAAGACTATAAGAAATGTAATGTTTTGATTTTGTTTTTCTTGATTTCTCACTCAAAATTTTACTCCATATTCAAAATTTATTTTAAAACTCGTTAACAAGCTAAGAAAACATTATTTTTTTGTTGTATCGAAAGGTTATTCATTAATAAATAAAACTTGCAAACCCAAATTTCTAATTAAATATAAAAAATTATATTCATTTCATCATAATCATTCGATAATTATTTTATTATTTTTAAGGCAAGAAAGATAATGATTTGAAAAGAAAAAAAAAGGTAAGGAATATATACCGTGTTTTTATTATGTCTTTAATGAGATGACAAGGGAATATTGCAAGGTATCATCTTGATTTAAAAAGAAAAAAAGAAGCTGTCCCAATCTTAATTAATGTCATTTTCATCCTTTTTAAAGTTTTTAATTTCCTTTTTTGTAATTAATATAAACTCCCACAATTTCTAAATTAGTTTTGTGTGATATCAAAAAATAATTAGATAATTACTTTCTGCTTTTTATGTTCTAAAATAAATATAATGAGTAAATTATTTTGGTTTTCTTGTAAGAATGTAACATATGTATATTTTTTTGTTAACCAAGAAAAGCAAGCTGGTGGATTCTCATCTAAACTTCTAACATACTTATCTGTCTTTTGAATCATAACCTCATCATTTTTTAATTTACTTTCATTCAAGATTTTATATTCGTATCAAAGTTTTGATTAACTTATATTTCTACGATAAAAAGGATGACAATTATTATTCGGATTTTAAAAAAAAGAAAATCACATAACTCAAATTCTTTTAATTAAAAACAAAATCTTTATATTTATTCCAATGCAAGGCTCGATAACATGATTTAACATGGTGCTGTTTGTTTCTCATTCCTCCATGTGTATTAGAACAATACTAAGGGTGTGTTTGACACACTAAACGGAAAATATTTATATAATTTAAACAAATATTTTCGACCACAAAACCAACAAATGTGTAATATTTTTAAAAAATATATTTATATATAATTTAAACAAATATTTTCAAGTATTTTCGAGTAGGCACAAAACCACCAAAAGAGTGGTGGTAGGGATTAGTTGTGTGTTGGAGGGTAAGTATTAGAAGATTAAGAATGGAATGGACACATACGAATTTTTTCCTATTTCTAATAGAAAACTCATATCATTTATCTTTAAAGAACTGTTTTCCCAAAAAAAAATGATTTAAAATTTTTTTGATTTATCAAACTTAGAACTATTACTTATATTAAGGTGAAGTAGGGTCAAAAATGACGGTTCTTTTTATGATAATAGATTCATTTTGCAAGCTTGTTATTATGAATAGTTTCTACAAAGAATCAAACTAATTATATATATAATATTTAAATTTTCGATGTAAATGCTAACATAATTGATTTTCATCTTTCAAAAACTACGAATCAATAAAAACATTTGTCGACAAAAAGACCGCCCTAAAATGTGGCTATTAAGAATGCACAAAATCAGATGGCTGAAAAAAATTAAAAAATTTCTCCTTACCAAACGCATCCTAATTCTACATCACATTTAGATACTAATAATAATTCTTGTCTTCATATAAGAGTAAGCTTCTGGAGACAGGATCACTACAAAATAGAAGTGCAAAATTCTCATGTTCCCTCATTTATATTCACAAATTAAGGGCCATAACATATCTTATATATTTAAAAATAAAAATATATTAAATTATAATGTATATATTATATATACTTCTTTTATTTTAATTATTTTGTTTGGTTTGATTAGGAGGATCAAACTAATTAATATTTGATGTAAATTCAAAGATAGATTCTTCATTTTTTTGATTTTTTTAAGGAAAATTATGCGGTTATGCAAACTTATAATACTTAATTACTCATCATAGCTATAGTTTGCTATAATTATCACTCTTGACTAATATTAACCATTAATTACGTGGGCTGACTTCGAGTTTGTATAATTAGCCATATTTGTGTAATTCACCACATTTGTATAATTCACAACTAATAATTCTTCGTTTGATTTGTATTTGTATACGATAGTTTGTATTTGTATATGACGATGATTTCCTTTGGTTTTTCAGTTTTGTCATCATATACATTCAATCTTTTTGTGTATAACTTTTTAAAGTTTGTATAAACGTGTAGTTTTTAGATTTTTTATAATATCATTTATATAATAGATTTTGTATAATATATTTTGTATAATTGTTTAAAGTTCTAATCAATTCTTTATTTCAAGTTTTATCATATATATTTGTATAATTTCACACTTTTTATTACTCAATTATACAAAAACACGTGAATTATACAAACGTACCTGTGAATTAAACAAACGAGATGTAAATTATACAAATTATTGCTCTCTCTCGCTCGCCTCTCTCCTCCCTCTCCCAATCTCGCTCACCAGAATATATAAATACATATGTATAATATACAATTATCTAACCGATATACATATACAATTCATCTCTCTCCCACTCTCTACCCTCTCTCGCTCGCCTCTCTCCTCCCTCTCCCAGTCTCGCTCGTCACTCTCCTCTCTATAACATGTAGCTATGAATCGTAATTAGTAAACTATAGCGATAGAGAGTAACTAGGCTATTTTTAAGTGACTATATGCAAAAGTTCCTCTTTTTTTAAAAGCAAACACTGTTATGAACCAAGTCCAGCCAAATATGGATACCAAGGTCACACAAGTAGTTATTGGGCTGACAAGAGCTATTGGACCGAGAGCAAGCAATAGGTCCAGGCTAATTTGAGATCCGGGTCGAGTAGTGGGTGTGAAAACGGTTTCATTAAATGGGGTAGTGGTCAATGATAAAGGGATTAGGCATATTAAAGAAAAACGTTTGTTCCTTGCTTCTTCTTCTAGAGTCTAAGCCTCTCATCCTAACTTTAATCTCTATCTTAGTTACTTGTTATTTTCATATTTCCATGTAATTCAGTAGTTTGGCTATTACAATTACAATTCTAAAATTGTAATCACATTTTAGTTCTCTTATCAATATAGTGAGCAATTCGGGTTTGTTACAAACACCATTCAGAAATTACAATGGTGTCACTTCTAAATTATAATAAAATGAAAAATGAAAATTTAATTCTTGAGAAAGTTTTTTTAAAAATAATTATGTTGAACTTTATTGAAGAATAATAGACACACATAGAGACTTCTAGTCTAGATTAACAAGTTGGATAAAGAAACTTTAAAGACGTTCTTTAAATCAAGTTAAGCATTGTAAACTTGTACAACTAGTTAATTAATCACTTTGTAGCTAGCTAAGTGGTAATTAAAGGCTTTAATTTCACTAGGATTAAATGTTCAAAAAGATGGTCCCATTTTTTTTTTTCAAAAAGAAAGGTTCAATTTATCAATATTTCGACTTTCTTTTTTCGAGTTATTGAATCGCGATTGTTCTAAGAATTGATGGATATTCATTTAAATCTTCGGATAGACTTAGCGAGTGAAATAGATTTGATATTCCTTTTAGGTTTTTCTCGCCTAATCTTCAGTATTGATTTGAGATTTAAATCTTTAGAATCATGTATCTAAAAGAATAACAATTTTTATAGCTATAATTCTTTCTCTTGTAATTATAAATGTTGTAATTATAAATGTTAAATTACTTTAAGTTAGTCGATAATTTAACTTTTTATCGATTCTTTTCGATAAAAGTGCAATCTAATGAATATATCAAAAACAAATAACCAAAATTCATTATTATTATTATTATTATTATTTATGAAAATGGACATGAATATGTGTGGACCATGCATTGAAATAAGAAAAAGTCAATATTTCAACTTCTTATATGATAATCTGAGTCCGAATTCAAAAGGGTAAAAAATATTTGTCAAAAATTTCAAAAGTGCACATCAAATTTTTTTTTAATCAAAAGGGTAAAATCGCTCATGAAGGAGGCATTTTCTTCTGATAAAATTGACTCCGTTACTTCATTAAAAAATATAAAAATCACTGCTGGGGCAGTGATTTCGTCTTTTTTTCTTTTTTCCTTAACAAATTAAGCTGCCCCTGCAGCGTTTTTCTCAAAAAATTAGCTGAACTGTTTGGTGCCTGCCTCTATTGCTGCAAAGAGACGAAGACCAAAATGGGTGCTTTTGTTAAGCTATTGGATTTGCTTCTTTTCGTCTACTTCTTGTTAATCGCCATTGTTGCACCACTCTTTGATGGCCAAGTTTCCCTTCCTAAACACATATTTCCTCCTGTGTTGGTTGACCTAAAGAGCTGGTACACTCAACAATATGGTGATTATTTGGTTTCTGAGAAACCACATTTTTTAAGCCTTGCAAGCGATTTTATTTTTTTAAAAAAAATTAACTTTTTTAAGGAAAAGGTTTCAATTTTAAAAAGTTTATTTTTTGAGAAAAATATTGCAGGGGCAGCGGTGTTAAAAAAAAAAAGGTATCAATTTTGTCAGCAATTTTGCCCTTTTGGTTAAAAAAAAAATTGATTTGCTCTTTTAAAAAATTTTACAATTTTTTTTCCCTTTTGACTCCAGACTCGTGATAATCTCATATGATTCAAATGACTAACCAACATTAAAATCATATTTGGGTCTTGCTCAATTTTCACTAAACCATTATATACATGTGGCAACAAAAGTAACTTAGAAGTAATGTTGAAGATTATATTTTTTCTGAATTATTTAGTAAATGTCCATATGCCACCAACACCTCTCTCTCTCTGGTAAACCTTTGGAATAATTGCTTCAAACGGCAATAAGATTTTTCAATATAATAAGTATTATCCTTTATAACAATATTTTATTATAATATAATTATAATATATTTAATAAAACTGTGTGTAGACCTCCACAATGGGGTGTACGGGAAGTAACGTATACACAGATCTTAATTGTGTGTAGACCTCCACAATGGGGTATAAAGAGAGTAAATTATACACAGATCTTATTCCTATTTTGTGGATATTGATTTTGAAGCGACTCAAGTGCAATATTTTATTATGATAATCATGTTTTTTGTGGAGTCAATCTTTTATATCAATTATGATATATTTTCTCCATAACAATAATTTATGATAATAATAATAAAAAAAAATACAAAAAACAAGCGACGTTATTAATAGAGGTGTTTAACCGTAAATGTGACCATAGCGATGGAGTAATAAATATTTTCCCAAAGTGAGGTATCTAATTTCTGAACAAAAACACTAGGGATGGCAATGGGGCGGTGCGAGGAAGGGTGGAGCGGGTTGAGCTTAACCCGCAAAATTTTTAATCCGCCTCGTCTCGCATAATTTTTTTTTTCATTTTCACCCCACCCCGCATAGACTCGCCTTGCATAACTTTTTTAATATTTTCTTTTTATAGTTAAGTTTGATACTAAAAATAAAATTCATAAAAATAAATTCATTTTTTCATTAAGTTGTATTAATTTAATAGGATGGTGACTTAAAAAAATTGTTTATTAGAGGTCAATTGGGAAACATGTAAGAAATTGTATTATTTTTTATTGAACCATTTTCATTTACTATCTTGAAATTTTAGTAGCTTTATAGAAACTATCTTAATAAATAATGCTTTATTTCTCTTATAACATGTAAAAAGTTAAAATTAAGTTTGAGCCCACATAAAATCACATATACCCGCAACTCACCTCGCCCCACATTAATTTTTAAAAAACTCATTTCAACCCGTCCCGCATCCGCCCTGCTCCATTGTCATCCCTAAAAAACACACATCTTTGTGTGAAGTGCACCCGATAAAATGATCAACATATGTCTAATAATAGTTAAAGATTGTGATGGAGTAATAAATATTTGTCATTCATTTGATAAAGAAAAAGATCTTGAACTAGGATAATCTCAAAACTATTTTTATGAGATGAAAATTATTCAAGGTCATAAAAAGAGATAATCTCATTCCTAGAAAACTTATGTGAAACTCAATATCACTCAAACTAGGCTTGCCAATTGGAGCATGGACAATATGATATATGAAGATTGAATATCAAGTAAAATGAGAAATTGAATGAGTCTTAACTTTGATATCATGATGAAGAAATTAGATTTTGAACATAACTCAATCTTAAATATATCTTATGATATGAGAATTGTTCAAGATCATGAAAAAAAAAATTCATCTCACCTTCAACCCTAAAGAGCTGATGTGGGATTTAACAAAATTACATGGTCGAATTTTGGGAATGCAATCATTTTTAACATAGAGCTTTTTTTTCAAGCGAAATTTTTCGATGTAGATTAATCTGAATTAGTTGAACTATAATAATACTCATTTTCAACTTTAACTCAAATATCTTTCTCTTTCAAATTTAACCAAATATTGTCCAAACGCTTACATAATTTGTCGATTTTCAAATATTCTCAAAAAAAAGTTTAGTTCAAATATCAATTTTTCTAACAGAAAATTAAGGTCACATTACAAACAGGGGCGGATCTAAGGGTGCCACGGCACCCAGTGACCTTGGTTAAAATTTTGTATATATATGTATATATGTATGAAAAATGATATATATTGTACGTTCCCATCCATCAAATATAATTGTAAATGGTGCAATTGGCAAAAGGCACTATGTCGTACGTGAGGGTTGAGGATTTGAATCCTCTTGACATCACTGAATAAATTTTTTTTACGTTTTGCTTGTGAGGGGCCTTCAGCTCTTCCTTCCTTTTTTTGTTCTCTTCTTTCTCTTTCTCATTAATGTGTCCAGGGGTTTAGTTTTTTTAAAATTAGTTCATCTTTGTTTGTTATTACTTATTTATCTTATTAAGAGTAACTATATTTTTCTCTTTCTAAATTATTCTTATTGACTTTCTCTTTCGCTAAGTTTTTTTTATTTATTATTTATCAAATTTATGGAGTTCAGGTCTCCCTTTTATTGAGAATCAACAATCTATACAAAAGGGTCAAATGGGCCCAATTTTATTTTTTTCCACCAAGTATTAATCTTTAATTCATATGAATATCATGTGTGAATTCTATATTAGTTAAAGATCCATTTAACGTCTTATAAATATTAATAAGAATATATTTGGAGAATAAGGTCACTTATTTTTTTTATAAAAAAACTACTTCAACATATCTTTAATATTAGAATATTTTTAAAAAGTAAAAAAATATATATTAGAATATCTAAAAGAAAACACTACTGAAGTCTGAATATGCATATTTAATCAATTTGTGTATAAAAATCGGGAAAAAAAACTAAATCACTCAAAGTATAATCTAAATTGAAGGAACCGACCCGTTTACCCTATTTAGATAATATGGCACTCACAACCTTTAAATCTTGGATCCGCCTCTGATTACAAACAAGATGAAAGTTTCTTGTACTTGTTGATCTTAATGTTGAGAAGTTGGCAAATCAATTCACTAGCAAGGACAATAATTAATTGTATTACTACCGAACCTAAGAGACCTAAAATATATAATATTTGACATTAACATGTGGAAAATCTAATTACAAATATTTGGACCAATTTCAACAGTTAATTGATCAAGTTTTCATCAATGGGATAACTTAATGGAACAATGGATAGTTAAAGTATGGAATTAACAAACAAAAAAAAAATCATAGTTTTTTTATATACCATTTACTCTTTATTTACGTCTACTAGGATAACTAAAGTTTTATTTGATAAATTGAGAAAACACATTTTTGAAAGTAGATGAAGTGGGGAAATGAATGAGATATCAGCTTTAAAATTATTGGGAATTAAAAAATTATTACACCGTGAAAAACGTTCTTCCTTTAATAGCCTTCAACGGCAAAATTTTGAATAATTGGATCCTACCTACCAAGAAATCAAATTAATAGTGACAATTAATCTCAAATATCCCATAAATTCTTAGGTATTTTTAAAGATCAAGATCTCAAATATTTCACAAACTCATGGAATATTCATAAATAGATCAAATCCAAATCATCTTAATTTGCGAAATACCCCACTAACTGCCCTCAAATTATGTTAGATCAAGTCCAAATCATCTTAGTTTGATAAAAACGCCACTAACGGCCCTCAAATTATGTAGATTAAGTCCAAATCATCCTAGTTTGAGAAATACGTCACTAACGGCCGTCAAATTATGTAGATCCTAAGTCGAGAAATACGCCACAACGGCCCTCAAATCATGAATAAATATCTTATGAGAGAAGAATCAAGAGAGGAACATAATTGTACTCGCATTGATTTATCAAATATTCATGTTTTTTTTTATATAAAAAAACAAATACCAATGGTTATTACCATAATTAAAAAGAAAATAGATGTAGCGATACGATGCATTGACGAAATTCCTTATCCTTCAAAACTTGCAAATAAAGAAATTCTTAATCGAAAGCATTCTCGTTTTAATAATCTCACGACAAATCTAGATTAATTGATGAATTCTAAGGAATCCAAATTAATCGTTTAATATAAATTGATCATTTCTTATGACATTTTAAAAACATGTCATTCTTAATAATTTCATTCTTTATATTGGTAATTACATTCATATTCATATAGCGTTTACATCAAATTAAGCAAGTTATCTATAAAATTAAGAATTATATATGTATATTTAGCCATGTTTAAATGATGAAAAATATGTATATGAAAGACATATACTATATATTCATTGGTCTAATGTATATAACGAACAAATTTGGGACATTAGTGAAAGAATAATGAACTTGAAACCTCAATTGAGGTAAATTAATCATTAGTTTTCTAACTTAATTAGTGATATCTACAAATAAGTATTCATAGCCTAATTAGTTAAATATTGTTCATTAGAAAGTTAGATTCAAAGTATGTTTCTTAAATGTGTGTAATATATTTATAGAATGAGTTCCACGTTGTTTGTTTGCTGAGAAATTCTAAAAGAACTTTGAAATTTGTGTTTAATTATATATGTGTTATTTTCTTTTTTAAAAAAAATTATGAAAATTTATTCTTGCAAAGTTATTTTTTAAGGGGTGTTTTTGAGCTATGATAAAATTATTTTTGTATAATCTATAAGTCACAAATTTGAAACATGAAAGTCACTAATCTAAATGGGTTCAAAAAGAGCTAAATCCTACTAGAGCAAAATGCTTTATGTTTTGGATGGTTTGTTTTGGAAAAAATTCCAGCAGAGTTTTTCTTTTGTCCAAAAATTGTCCAAATGTTATCTTTTCAAATTTCAACTTGGAAAAAATAGAGAATTACATAATTATTTTTTTACAGAAACTTAAATTTTCTATAAGTAAATAAAATAAAACATAGGATGGATAACTTATTATTTTTCTTAAAACAAAAAATGGTATAAATTCTTGTATTTCGTACTCATTATACTAATTCATCTACGATCACATCGTATACAATCATTAGAGAGGAAACCAATACCTATAAGAGATTTCTCTCAGAGCCGAAAGCTAGATCTCAAATTAAATTAATGTTTGATTATATATTTTGAAATTTTATCTTCAAATATTTATGTTTGACTTTGAAATTTTATCTTGAAAATCTGATCTTCAAAACTAGTCAATTTTTGGGAGAAATTTCACTTTTACGCACAATTTATTTTTTCCAAGTAAATACATATTCAAATACAACTTCAACAAAAGTATACCCGATATATTAATTTTATAAATAAAATTTAGAAAGAATAAAGTGTATGAAGACTTTACCTCTACCTCATAGAGATAAAAGAATTTGTTTATGCAAAAACTCTTGATACAAATACAACAAATCAAAGTATTAAAAAAAAAAATACAAAAATAAAAAACACATATATCAAATAAAATAACACAAAACATCCCAAGGAAAAGAAACAATAACAACACCAAATTAATACGGCAACTGCATAAGTTTGTCCGAACTCAATTACCCATTAACCTTCTACTTAATTCATGACCTGCCATTTTATTTAATGTCATACTCTGAATAAATTGAAACAATATTATGTCTAATCTAATAACCTTTCTCAATACTTTAAGTTTCAAAAGTCACAACTAATCTTAAAAAAATTAAATTTAAATTTCAACTTCAAAATCTAGTGTCGAATGAGATCTAAAGTAAGAGAAATTGCATTCATTATATATAGAATATAAAATCATATATTTATATAAAAGAGAACCTTAGACCCGCCTATGTGGCGCCACCACAAATCAGAATTCTCTTTTAATTTATTTATTTTAAAAACTAGCCTTCTCATTTCATGAAATGGACTTATGAAAAGGTGCGACTTTAACGAAGAGTTGCGACTTTTATAAAGAATTGCGACTTTTATGAAAAGTTGTGACTTTTATGAAAAGTTGCGACGTTAATGAAGAATTGCGACTTTTATGAAAAGTTGTGACTTTTATGAAATTTTATGACCTTACCGAAGGGTTGCAACTTTTCCAAATAGTTGTAACATTTCGGATAAGGCACAATAAATATTTGTTGACACTATCCTTTGTTGTCTATAAATAGAGGGATTTCCTCTCATTTTAGAACAATGAAAATTCTAAACCTCTTCTTCTTCTTCTTCACAATTAAATATTTGTGTACTTAACTCCTGTTGAGTGGCTCACAAATATCATTGCTTATGTTACTGTATGTATTTTTACAGTCATTAATTTATGCTTATGTTATTAATGATAAATTAGAAGATAGAATAATTTTTATTTTTATTTACATTATTAATGGTTCTAACTACATAATCTTTTATGTAAGATAATATAGAGTTTTAATTTTAATGACCGATACATTTTAAGTATTATTTTATAAATTTCATAATATTAAATTCCCGCGCGAAGCGCCGGATAATTTTGCTAGTTTGTAGATAAATGAAAATAGTCTTTTAAGTTGACGAGTCACGTTCTCCTTCCTAACATCCGTTCAAAAGTCGACGTTTTGTTTGAACTTCACTCTCCACAAAAAGCGCGTGAAGTAAAACCCAACTCCCTCTCCTCCTCCATATCTATTTCAGCATTTCCCCATTTCATTTCTCAGGGAGATCGAGATCTGTGCTCACACCCCCCACCATAAACCCCCTATCCCTTCCCTTCATAATTTATATATACAACATTGATGTGCACAAAATTCGTGAAGGAAATGGAAAAGATGGCGTTGTACGTCGTCGTTTTGGTTATCATCTGCTATGCGTCGCCGGCGAGATCAGACGGTTCCGATCATAAGTATAAATCCGGAGATCAGGTTCCACTTTATGCTAACAAAGTCGGTCCTTTCCATAATCCGAGGTAAGGAATTAACTAATTAATATATTGCCGTTAGATCTCTTGCTTTTTTAAAATTGCGAGGCTGAATTGTACATTGTGTGTTTCTCTTGCTAGAAAAAACTAAGTGATTTCTCGTGAGAATGTGGTTTTTTGTGCTCGGGAAG
The DNA here is from genome assembly GCA_036553675.1 of Solanum okadae. Taxonomy (NCBI): domain Eukaryota; kingdom Viridiplantae; phylum Streptophyta; class Magnoliopsida; order Solanales; family Solanaceae; genus Solanum; species Solanum okadae. The sequence continues at coordinate 10,948,317 of CM071681.1, read as the reverse complement.
TTGTCGGTGGTTATGAAAATGAGAGATTTCTGTTGAACTGTGTTGATTGCTGGTGTTTTGAGCTGACTTACTTGTTGTACAGTGTAGAAAGAGTTAAGATTTGGTGAATTTGAGATCTCTTACTGTTATGAATACAGTCTTGATAAGACGAAGAGTTCTTCTAGTCTAGTTAGAGATTTGTATGTTCATTATATGGAATAAGGGTGAGATTTAGGGATTGTGAACATTTACTACGAGTGGAGTTGAGTTAACAGTGTATTCTATCTGGCTTAATCAAGCTAGCAGCTGTGAGATTTCTCGTTGAAATGTGGTAGTGTTGATTTCATTGTGCTAAAAGAGTTGTTGGTGGTTATAGAAATGCCGGTGTCTGAGTTGACATATGTATTGTACAATGTAGAAAGAGCTAAGATTTGGTGAAATTGAGATCTCTTATTGCTATGATTTCATTTTTCTGTAGAAAGGCTTAAATTAAGTCTTTTGCCGGGAGTTCTTTTAGTCTAATTAGAGCTTTGTATGTTCATGATGGAATATAGGTGAGATTTAGGGGTTTTGAACACTTACAATGTGTGAAGCTGAGTTAAAACTGTATTCTATCTCTCTTGATCAATCTAGAAGCTATCTGCTTTCTGGTTGAAATGCGGTAGGTTGATATTGTTGTGCTCAAAAAGTTGTTGGTGGATCTTTATCAAAAAAAGTTGTTGGTGGATATAAAAAGAAAGATCTCTGTTGACCTACGTGATGCCTGTCTGAGCTAACTTGTTTATTGTACAATGTGGAAAGAGCTAAGATTTGGTGAAATTGAGTCTCTTATTGCTATGATTCCATTTTTGTGTGGGGACTAAGAATTAGTTGGTGTTGATATGCTTAAATTAAGCCTTTTTACGGGAGTTCTTTTAGTTTAAGTAGAGCTTTACGAATAAGGGTGTTATGAACATTTACGATGTGTGAAGCTGAGTTAATACTGTATTCTATCTGACATGATAAGCTAGAAGCTATGTGTTTTTCTTTCCGATTTGCAAGGCCTAGCTCTTGTTACTCTCTTCTAAGTGCCATACTCCTCACCTACAGCCCAGTAAATAAGCTAGTTGATGCAAATCTAATTTGCAAATGTTGAAGCTTAGATCGTATAATTTCCGTGTGTGTAGCAAGCTCTTGTTATTAAAATTTGAGTGTACATGTTGATGCATATGAAAAGAGAAGATTATAAAATGTAGAGCAATATACTCGTAGTAACTTTTTCCACCACATAATTTGTTCAAGTAGTTGATACTGAATCCCCTAAACAGTCACTACTTCCCATGCCTTGTAACAGACGGGTGATAAAAAAGTATAGTCAGGAAACATAGAATTTGCCATGTCTTTTTTCCCCACAAGTTTTGATGTTCAAATTCTTTGGAAACAAATAGTTGCCTATGGCTCTGCATGTATCACTTATGAACATGTCTCAATTCTGTATTTTTAAAAATATCTGGGTAATAACTGATGGCTTGTTATGTTTTGGATTATCCTTCCAGTGAAACATACCGGTTCTTTGACCTTCCTTTTTGTACTCCAGGTATGTAACTATTGTTTGTAAGTTTCCTTTCTTCAGTTACCCTGTAGATTTTTAAGTTTCAATTTACCGAGGGATGTTCTTGCAGATCATGTAAAAGAGAAGAAGGAAGCTCTTGGTGAGGTCTTGAATGGTGACCGATTGGTCAGTGCCCCTTACAAGCTTGACTTTTTGTACGACAAGGACTCAGAAATAGTTTGCAAGAAGAAGTTGTCCAAGGAAGAAGTTTCTCAATTCCGCAGCGCTGTTGCTAAAGACTACTACTTCCAAATGTATTACGATGACCTGCCCATTTGGGGTTTCTTAGGGAAAGTTGACAAGGAAGGAAAATCTGACCCCAGCGAGTACAAATACTACTTGTTTAAACATCTTCATTTTGAGATCTTTTACAACGATGATCGTGTGATTGAGATCAATGCACGAACTGATCCTAATGCCCTGGTAGATATTACAGAGGATAAGGAGGTAGATGTTGACTTCGTGTATTCTGTAAAATGGAAAGAGACAAAAACACCTTTTGATAAGAGGATGGAGAAGTACTCACAGTCTTCATCGTTGCCGCATCACTTGGAGATCCATTGGTTCTCAATTATCAATTCCTGTGTGACAGTTCTTCTCTTAACTGGTTTTCTTGCCACAATTCTTATGCGGGTCCTTAAGAATGACTTTGTCAAGTATGTAGTAATTTTGTTATTTTGCTTGTTATGTACTTTTGTTGTTTTTTTTGGTATAAAATTATCTTAGTCTTTGGCTCAAATATCATTCATATTTTTTTTATTAAGGTATGCACATGATGAGGAGGCGGCTGATGACCAAGAAGAAACTGGGTGGAAATACATCCATGGTGATGTGTTTAGGTACCCAAGTCACAAATCCTTGATGGCTGCAGCACTTGGTAGTGGCACGCAGTTATTCACATTGTAAGTATTTTCTGAATGGTTTACTCTGAAAAATTAAGTTTTCAGTAGAATATTAAAAGTCTGTTCAATGTGTATTTAATCTGACAGCTTCCTGCTTGGTAATTAGGAAATTTGTCGTCTCAAGATGCCTTTGTTAACACTCTTTTCCTTTCTATTTGTAGGACCATCTTTATTTTCCTTCTCTCACTTGTTGGTGTTTTCTATCCATACAACCGCGGAGCTTTATTCACGGCACTGGTCGTCATATATGCTCTCACATCTGGTATTGCAGGCTATACTGCTGCCTCTTTTTATTGCCAGCTAGAAGGGACAAACTGGGTTTGTTTTCTTGTCTCTATTATATTACTTTTCCATTTGAATATAGTTTGAGAATTTTATCTACTGTACTAACTCTAAATCCCTAATTCTGAATATTTGCTTACTATCATCCCATAACAAGGGTAAATGCTTTGATATTTTTTTTCACAATCACAAGCTTCCGTGAATATTTTCTCTTATTTTCTTAGGACACTGAAAATTGAAGGTTTGTAAATAGTAAGTCAAGTCATTTGTTTGCTGAAAGGCACATACTCTGATGGCATAACATAACTTTGACCCTCTTTATTAAGGGTTTAGACGATTCATCTGCTATTCCGTTGCTCTTTTGCTAATCAAAGAAAAAACCAGAACTTGGTTGCTCAAAAATCCTATTCAAGCAGGCAAAACAAGCTGCACATAGAGTTCTGTTCTTTTTCCTTGATTTAGGTGTGTCATGTGTGATGTTTTGTATGGTAGATGATTTGTTGCTTATTCCTTCTGGACAGAACATTAAGGAAGCCAAGTTGGTATTTAGAAAAGCAATTTATCTTTGTTATGTCATACAATTAACTTCATCTTTTAGAGGTCAAGGCCAAGATATATTACATGCTTCATTCTTTTTTGGTTTGTCTATGCCATCAAATAACTGTCTCTGTTTGTTTAGTTCATTGTTGCCTCAGCTAATGAAACAAAAAGTTTAAAATGGAAGTATACAGCAAAGATTAATCATTAGATTTCATTTCTTCCCTGCAGGTCAGGAATTTGATATTGACCGGAGCCTTGTTTTGTGGACCCCTGTTTCTCACGTTCTGTTTCCTTAACAGCGTAGCAATTGCATACAGTGCCACTGCTGCACTGCCTTTTGGAACCATTGTGGTCATCTTTCTCATATGGGCTCTTGTGACATCACCTTTACTTGTATTGGGAGGGATAGCTGGAAAGAACAGCAGGGCTGAGTTCCAAGCTCCTTGTCGAACCACCAAATACCCAAGAGAGATCCCACCATTACCTTGGTACCGCGGAACTCTACCTCAGATGGCAATGGCTGGGTTTTTGCCTTTCAGTGCCATATATATCGAACTTTACTATATATTTGCAAGTGTTTGGGGTCACAGAATTTACACCATATACAGCATCTTATTTATAGTCTTCATCATTCTTATAATTGTCACTGCTTTTATTACCGTGGCCTTGACATACTTTCAACTCGCTGCTGAAGATCATGAATGGTGGTGGAGGTAAGTCTGTCATTTTTCTCCTGTGACTGTTCCTTAATCTTTCTTATGAATAATCTATGCATTCAAGCAATTCGAGAAACTCTTTGCTATGTGTCAAACGTGATATACATTTACCAGTTCATGATACGTTCCTAATTTGTATATGTTTGATCTGAATAGGGCTTTCCTCTGTGGTGGATCGACTGGACTGTTCATCTACGGCTACTGCTTGTATTACTATTATGCCCGTTCCGATATGTCTGGCTTCATGCAAACCTCATTCTTCTTTGGATACATGGCTTGCATCTGCTATGGTTTCTTCCTCATGCTCGGGACTGTTGGTTTCCGTGCAGCCCTATTTTTTGTCCGTCATATATACCGGTCAATCAAGTGCGAGTAGGAAGCAGGTACGACGGTCTTCCGTCTCGTACAGAATGCTTTACAGATGTGGTAGGGCAATATGGTATCCAAGAAGACCTTGTAGGATCTTAGGATCTCTTGAGATGATGAAGCATGTATTATCTTACACCGGAAAGTTAAGAACCTTTTTTTTGCCATTTTTCATTTACAGCTCAGCAATTTATATCGATTAATAGGTATATTAGAGTTTCTGTTCCATATTTTAATCCTTTGCAACACAATTACCCTAATCTTGTCTAGTATTATTCCTTTTTACTGCATTGGACAAACTTTGAGCTATAAATTGTACTGGTCCCAAGTTTCAGAAGATTGTATCAAAAATGTGTTTTAAATCTTGATTTCAACTTCAACTTATTATCTTGCTCCTAAAAGCTTCTCTTGCAACTCTTCGGACAAATGTCACATTTTCCCAACATACAGGCGTGTGACATTTCAGGGCTTAATTTTTGCCTTTCTCCAACATTAAAGACATCAAAAATCATGTGTAATCGGTATAAGAGAGGATAAAATGTACATAGAACTTAGGAATTACTCTCCTTCTTTTGTTTGTGTTTATGTGTTTGGGGGAAAAGATGCTAGTGAAATAGTGGAAACTCAGTAAATCAATATCCCCTAATACAAACTAAGAGTTCATATCTGCCAAAAGAGGGAAGAAAAAATGAACCAGAAATGACCAAAAAAGGGAGGAAAATAAAGAGATATTAATAAGCAACTTGCCAATTCCATAAAGTATCAATCTATCAGTTGCAAGACAACACACTAGGGATAAGCAAAGCATATAGAAGATGACAAATCCTGCAATGATGAAGTCTTATAAGTTTGTCAATTGCTTTGAGTAGTAATAATAATGTTTTAACAAACAAAGGGACATTTGAAATCCATCCAATATTGTAACACAAGTCTAAAATAGTAGTAAAGGAAATCCAGTTTACACGCAGCTCTGCCCGACTGCTCAAACATGAAACAGTATCTCCTCGCTGCAGCTATCAGTTGCATATTCCCCCCTTCGACAAAAGGTTAGCCATCAATGTGCTCTTCTGGGAAGGTGAGAGTATCCAAACTCTTACAAAACGTAATTGTGACCAACTACCTCCATGTAGAACCACCAAGTCTGATAACCTCCTCAGTACTTGTATCCCTATTTGGAGCCCTGCCGTCACCTACGTTCTCCTTTTTATTGCCGAAGTCGCCATATAGATCTTTAAGCTTGGCCAGATTGTTAGATGCAGCCTTCTTCTCCTTGCTCTCATCCCTAGGTGGAGTTCGCTGCTGATCAAGACTTGTACCTTGATCATGCAAGCTTCGGCTGTGGCTTCTACTCCTACTACGACTCCTGCTCCTCTCATAGTCTCTTCTGCTTCTCTCAATTGACCTTCGATCATAATCATACCTCCTGTCTCTATCCCTTCCCCGGTCTCTGTCATAATCATGCCTCCTGTCTCTGTCCTTTTCACGATCTCTTTCGTGATCATACCTTCTATCTTTATCCCGATCCCTCCCCCTATCCCTTTCTCTTTCCTGGTCCCTATACCTATCCCTATCCCTATCCCTATCACGTTCTCTGTCCCTAGTTCTTTCCTTGTCCCTGTCTCTGTCCCGGCCTCGGTCTCTTTCAGAATTTTCTCGGTCAGATAAATCACGACTTTGACTCCGGCGCATGCTGGGGGAACGTCTTGAACCATTTGCACCATCCTTATCATAGGGTGGTGGTGCAATTGTTCGTCGGATGGGAGATGAATCTCTAGTTGATGCACGATGAGGTGCCCGCTGACCAAAGGACACTGAAAGGGAAGCTTTGACAGAAGGTGGCCGGCGAGAAGTTTCCTCAGATCCACGACTAGAGTCACCGATCGACCCAGAGAGTTTGGTCGGCAGATTCATTTTTTCGAGACTGGCAACTGCCGTCCGCACGACAGGAACAGGAATGCGGGGTAGTAGTGTGTCAAAATAATACTGCAATAAAGAAAAATGTTCAAGTAAATTATGGGAACATGTATGAAATACAATAATAGCATTATCCAAGAAAGTCTCAGGTAGTAATTGATGCATATGAACGGAAATTGAAGACCCCGATCCACCAAAGCATAAGTCTTGCCTCCTCCCTCCGGTAAAGGTTCCCTTACTAGCAAGTCAATGACATAAATGATAAATGTGAAGTACCCATACAAGCTCATATGTGCTGTGACAAATGATAGATCTTCCAATGAAGGGTCAGGCAGAGCATGAATTACATTCATCAGTTCAAAATGTAATAATCATCATAATCGGAAGATGTAGACTGCGCAATTCGAGATTAAGGAAACAATAACATGAAAGAAAGACTCAGATGTTTTTATCAAGTACTAGTCTCCAGGCACACGTGTTGGGCGTATACCCATATGTCAATAAGTAAAAACTCTTATAAAATCACATAAATATTATTTTAAAGTGTGATACCAACTTAACCTCGATCAATCTATATTGCTACTCTCTTACTAAAAAATAGGGGTGAAATTATATCATTATAATCTTAAATCATGTGTACATATAATTTTAAAGTAATGAACCAAATTAACCTTCCAAAGATAATTTATAAGAAATCACGAAAATCTAGAATCAAATGAATTTTGTTAATATAAATACAAGGTAATCAAACTTAGTCATTCTCATACAATTGTTGAAGTCATATGTGATATTTATAACATTATGAATTCATCTTCCTCAAAATTCTTTTCGGTGTTGCTAAATAAAGTGAAGACGTCCAACTTGCTACATGTTCTGTTGTTACTCTCAGATCATAGCCTAATGAAGTTGAAAGACCAAACAAATGCCTCAATAAATATAGAAATATCAAATGTCATTCAGATTGAAAATAAGGTTTGGTATTCTGTAATTTATAAGGAGAATATCATATCGACTTTAGAAATCATATGCAAAGAAATATCGTTATCAATTTAAAGCAGAATAATCACTTACATGAATAGAATAAAGTACTTGAAAAACAGTACTTTTTTAATTCACCCAACAATTTGATAGCATTGGGAGAGGTTTAAGTAGTTGTTCCTAAAACAAAGAGATGGTGATGTGAAAAGTAAAAAATCACTGACAATTCCATATTTGAAGATAATTTCCATTTTGCAACCATGACAATTCACATATTTTTTTTTGATTTGCACCGGGTGTCCGAGTCTCTTTGAGCCCCGACTAATCCCGGGGGTGCACAGGCCCTCGGCAAGGAGTTTCCCGCAAGTGCACCACGGTTAATTCAGGTTTTACCCAGTCCGATGGCCCTCAGAAATTGTTTGCACCTAGTGGGTTTCGAACTTGAGACCTTGAAAGGGAGCAAACCCCAAGGCTCAAGTCAATTGCCAGCAGGCCAACCCCTGAGGGTTACTCAACAAAAAGGAGATAATTATGAAATAAATGAATAATACTAATAATTGAATTAGTCACAATTCTTACTATCGCAAACTGATAAAGAATTAACAGTTTCTTGTACTTTACGCCATATATCTAATTCACTCCTCCTTTGAAAAGGAAATATAGCACATTTGAGTTTTTTGATTGAAAATTAACTAATCACAATTCCATATTTATAGCAAAATTCTGATGACTTCATATTTAATAGTGTATAATAAATAGGATAATGTTTATATTCTCACAAAGCAACTTTACATTTTCAAAATGTATGCAAGAATTATTTTAATTAAAAGTTATTAAATGAAGGCAAACTAAACCCTTTTTTTTAATAATTGAGCTGTTTCTAAGAAGGTAAAGGGACTGTTTTTGTTTGTTTTAAAAAAAAAAGAGGGCCACGTTTTTGTGTCTTCCCTTTCCTTTTTATTAATTGACAATTAAATGACAAATAATAGACATAAATTGTACATTTGAAATAACTACAAAAGGACAAAAGTAAACGGAAGAAAATGAATCATCTCAAATAATAATCCCTATGTTCCTATTTATATGTCATTATTTTAGATTTCACGTCCCTTAAGAAATTGAGTAAGTTAACCATTGTAAACTTATTTAGTGTTCTCTTGAAGTCAAATTTTCCATTAATGAACATGAATTAGTTTATTTTGATTAATTAATTTGACAGATGAACATGAATAAATTATTTAGTTTTCCTATATTGGTCAAATTCATATTTTCAAGGCTAATAATTCTCCAGGGTAAAATAGGAAGAATAGTGTTATTTATGCATTGATTTTGTGAAATGACAAGTATTAAGGAACATCTATTTTTAGCAAGGACTACATATAAATAGGAATAGAGGGAGAGGGAGTAACTTGCAGTAAATGCTAGGTAGATAAAGAAATTCACTCTAGTAACATCTTATTTAATTGCTTTGTTTATCATGTAAAATTTACTATTTAGTACAAAAATATCATCATCATAATAATAATGTTCAGATGAGGGGTAAGTATTAGTATAATATGATTATTATTTAATTAATTAGATAATTTTTAACTTAGTGTAGGGGCAAAATAGTTGATGTTTTAGACTCAATATAGAAATAGAGTAGGAGTGTCTAGAGTGCATCTGTCTATAAGGTTTGAGTACAACCCATGTACTTTTGTGATATAATACATCGTTACCATTTTCAAAAAAAAAAAATGGTAATCCAAACTTTGCACTTTGGAACTTCCTACTTTTAATAATCTATATCTATATGATGATGATGATAAGCACATATTCATAATTACAGTCACAGAAACAGTTGGGCAAAACTATTACACAATTGTCTTTTCATTCAGTTGTTAAAAGCACACATATTCCAGAGCAAGAGTTCATAGAAGTATCTACTGTCCAACTCCTTTGGAGGAACTGCTTCACTATTGAGTACTGACTAAGCTACAGTCATGTTCTACTTCGTAAAGTTAGCAAACAACATAGAGGCAAAATAGGAACCTCAGAGATGAGCATGCATTAGAAACATCATAAGTGTATATTTATTGCATCACTGCTAACTATTCTCTAAAAAGTGGGTTTTAGAGGTGGCACCTTACCTGCCCGAGAAATAAGTCACGCACATATACACCCATTGTGGTCATTTGGCCACTGGATCCAGGAGAGAATTCCTGAAATAAATAGTTAATAATCAGAATGAGCCCCTCTGACCATGAGTAGGCGAACAAACAAAAGACATAACGGTTCAGTTTTCTTAGATGCAGCTAAAACTACTGAAAAGGCTCCCACTGCTTCAAAACCCCAGTTCACAGAAAAAGAAGGAATAGAAGACGGAAACTGCAGAAAAATAAAGAGCAAAAGGTAATATATCAGAAGTATACCACCATACAAATATGAAAATCAGTTCACCTGCAAAAAAAATCATGTCCATGCACCTTCAAGCAAGAGTGGTCCTTGCATCCTAAGGCATAAGGAGTGAGAATCATAGCATAAATTATGCACAGATCATGTAATACTTACGGCACACATGTTACCAATTTCGAAAAAACAAATGTAATACTTATGGCACACAATCAAGATCAATATCTCAGAAGCAGAGCTGAGACTGACATGGTTCTATGCATACTTGTAACCTGTTTGGCCAAGCTTCTGGGAAGCCAAAAGTGCTTATTTTAGAAATTTGAAGTGTTTGTCTAAGCTTCTAGGGATAAAAAGTGCTTTTGAGTAGTGGCAGAAGCTGTTTTTTAAAAGCTAAAAAAAATGGCTCTCCAAAAGTACTTCTGGAACATTGGCCAAGCACAAAGTACAGCTATAATATTGGCAAAAGTGCTTTCAAAATCGATTAGCCAAACACAAAATGCTACTCTTCAAAAGTACTTTTCTGAGAATCACTTCTGACAATAGCACTTTTCAAAATAAGCAGATTCAGGAAGCTTTGGTCAAACAGGCTATAAAAAAGAGAAAGAAAGACAATTCTACCACTGAAGCTATTGGAAAGTGAGTTCTTGCAGTAGAAACAGTTAAGTGGTGATTCAAAGGAGACCATTAAGATTTTTTTAAAAAGAACTGATTTAAAACAGATCAGCTAGTTTAAAAAGAACGAAAACAGAGAGGAAAACATTATCATTTCAGGAGGGCCAGGAAATTAATTATAGAGGCAATGCTTTGAGCAGATTGACAAGACAAGAGAACAGTAACAAATGATTTCACCTCTCCTTCAAAAGCTATATTCCACAAAATTGATGAAAATAGTCAAAGTTGCAAACAAATCTATAGCGTGGAAATGATCAGAATTGACAGATATGTTGTTTGTATGCAAAATGCCAGAATCCTAACAGAATGCACCAATGCATCATCTGAATCCAGAAAAAACAATAGAATGATCTAGTTGAGGTAGAGCATTTCATTTTTACCTCATCATCTTTGAGGTAAGGCTCATACCAACCCCATAATGTCTTAAAATCACCAAGATATCTCAGATAAAGGAATCCAATCTGCAAAAGAATAATAAAATCATTGAATCCATAGAAAGAGGCTCAAGAATGTAAGTACAACAATGTAAGAAAACAAAAGCCCATGAATTTGAGGAAGAAGGGACACGGTCTGATTGGGAATGCAACTGAATTCTTTATTCATACATGTGCTATTTTAAATGGATCATGAAAGAAACTGCTGCACATTAGATGGAATTCCAAAAGTCTTATTTGATTCATTACTTGGTAAAACAGTGAAGGTGATGACAAGTAGAGAAGTTGGTTCCAGTTTGCTTAAAATCTAGCATCAGCAAGAACAAAAGGTAATTGTGTTAGCTTTCTGCAGAGAAGAATAGAGAGAGGAAAAAGTATGACATAACATAGCAGGTAAAGAGAAGACTGAACTCGGTACGCCTCATTACTCAATATCACCATACGGATGAAGTGGGTCAATTCTCTCTAAAAACTTTCTTACAACATAAATTGTAACTTATGATTGTCTATCAACAATTATTGGACGAGTAGAAGTAATATTTTATTTTCCCTTCTGCTTTTGGAAACACATGACACACTCCATGGATGACTTCCACTCCTTTACTTCCAAATAGAAACCTTTTAATAGAAAATACTGTTGGAGGTGGTTAAAGCTGTGGGTTAGAGTTCTCACTATCCAACTCCATTTATCACTTTTGACTCTATTATGGCACCTCTAACACAAAAGCATCACAAATTGGACCAACTTCCAAGCCAACCAACAGCACCGGAAACTCTCAACTTTCATTAAGGGTCCTTAGGTCTTTACCAATCAAAACTTAAAAATGAACAAAGGTTTTTAAGGGGAGAATATGCGCACGACTAGTCTACTACTAACAAGGCATGATCATCAGCTGAAAGTAAAATCATCCCCTAAATATCTATACAAAATTCCAAGGGAATCACAGCCAGTATATAGCGGAAAAAAACAATTCACAGCTAAGAAAACAACAAATCTAATAGAAAAAGGGTAAGATACAGAACACCACTTACAGCTCTAATGTAAGGAGAATCTGGATGCTTTAACAGGCCATGCATTTGCTTGACAGTAAGTTTCATTGTAAAGAACTTGTAGAGAAGGCAGAAGGCTGTTGAAGGACCACGACAGTTGCCAGTCATCCATGGTTCCACATGATCAACTTGATTATAGATTTCATCAATCACTTCATGATAAGTTTTCAGGCGCAATAGGTCTCTGAAGTAATCAGAAGATAGAATGTTCATGCAGAGAACCTTCTCCAACAATTGGTCAATAGGTCTTCCAGAAGTCTTAAGCTCAGCCATGCCCTTAGTGATATGGACACCAGAGTGTTATCTTTTCCTCCCTTGTGTAGCCAACAATAGAAATGATATTGGAAAAGGTTTAGGTTCAGATTCTGAATTACCTGTCACAAGAAAAAGTGAATACATTATAACCATAACAGCATTGATTGAATTGAAACAGCAACAACAGTGTGATCCCACAAAGTGGATCTGAATTGATTAAATTAAAACTTGTAAGAAATGTTCACTGATATAACCAAGTTTGAGCTAAGACAACCACCCCATGTCTGAACAGCTAAATGATCATTATTGCTTGGCACATTCATACAACCAATCAACTAAGCATCAATCCAACTTAACTGTGATCGGCTATATGAATCGTCTTTATTCATTCAGCTCTATTTAGGTCCAGTTCATCTCAATAGTAAAACAATAATCTTTCAAGGCAAATAGTGAGTAAACTAAAAGGCCTCTAAACCAACACTTACAAACATGCAACTATAAGTCTCCAGCCAAAATAAAAAGACTCTTGACAAACATCAGACCAAACGTAAGTATACCGGTGCAGTGCTTCCCTCAAACATCCACAAAATTATTACTTTATTGCTGTTATGGATCCACTACTTCTTCATTCAGAGGGAGGGAGGGAGGGAGTGAGGGAGACTAACCTTATAGATTTCCATTGGGTAATAGCCATATGTGCACCTAACCCACCTATCAACTCATCTATATGATGTTCAACTAACTTGCACTAGTAGACTCCTATTGTATTGGAATTAAGTACCTATCTTTTTACTGCTGTCAATGATTTCTTCCACGTTTGATTTTTCTACATTAAAACATTTCTTCAAACCATCTCTGATGCTATTGAGGGGCCACAGAAGGCTACAAAAATAACAAAAAGAAGCTAACACAATCCTCATCAAGTAATTTCTTTCATTTCAGATTTAAAAATTGAAAAGTAACAACAAAAAAACAGTTAATTGGAATCAAGAAGCTGTTTTCACTCCAATTTTCTCACAAAAATTCAAAAACAATTCCAATTCCAATTTTTCAAACATCATTATTCACTTTAAAAACACAAACTCAAATCAAGAAACACTATAAAGGAGCTAACTTTCAAAACTAACCTCTACATGAACATTTAGAAACCCTAGATTCCAATTAAAACTCAAATTAAGAAGATTTAAATGATTTCAAGCTCAAAAAACCAAAATATAAATGGAAAATTTGAGTTATTCATACCTTTTTTCGGTATTCCGCTGGAGAATCGATGAGGGAAAGTGGAAAATTGACGAGGAAGAGAAGAAGAAGGAGAGAGGAACCGGAGATCGAGGGGATACAAAAGCTACTGATAAAGTTAGTATTGGGCTTTGAGAGATCCAATTGAAATTAATTTTGGGCTGAGTAGTTAATGGGCTTCTCGTGAACAAGAAAAGTTGATGGGCTTTCTGTTATCAGAGCCCAGTTTATAGAAATTGTTGAATATCATGGTAAATACTTGAGTTCGATTCCAAGTTACAATAAAAAGTGATATTTGTAAAATTTAAGGAAACTTCCTCGATTTTAATCGATGAAGACCGTTGGTTTTCTTGAACTGATTCACCATTTTTCGATGTAGTCTAACCCGTTGGTTTTGGGTCAATTTTAGTATAAGAAAAAAATTGATATCCTTTGTTGGTGTTGACTCGCAATTTTTTACTAGATTTTAGTAAGAGATGGATAGGTAGCTAGGATTATTTGTTCTTTTCTAAAGTCTCAAATTTAAGCTTTGAATATGAAAAAATTCAAATAGGAAGTGCTTCCCCTTTTAATGAGTTTTACACATTAAAAATCCAAATTAATAGGGTCATAAGACAGTTATCGAATACTGAATTGAAAACAAAAAAAATCATTTTTTTCATGTAAAGGAACTATACATGGATTGCATTTCTTTATTCAACAACAATGGCAAAGATTTAAAGTACACCTAATTAAGTAGATCCTAACCCCTTAGCTAGAATCTAAAATAACCTAACCAAACTTACAAAAATCTTATATCACAAAACAAACCCTTTTAAGTTTTATTCAACAATGAAAAATTGAAGATGTCAAAAAAAAAAAAAAAAAACTAGTTGTACAAAGTATTTATATATCTACAATAGACAACATTGACAATTATGAAACTAGCTTCATTTTGCCTTCATGACTATTCACTTGACTTGCTTCATAGTGTTGAACATTGAGAAGTTCATGTAGCTAGAACATTTGCCATTCAACATGAAACTTGGTTCTTTTGGAATAGTCAATGGCCTTGTTGATCTGAAGTAAAAAGAACGCGAACTTAGAAATTTTACTAAGGGGGGTAAATATATATATATATATATATATATATATATATATATATATATATATATATATATATATATATATATATATATGAAAAAGTTGAGAGAATTCAAACATATATAGCATATAACTGTGTGTGTGTACGTGCACTGAAAATTCCTAAAAAATAATATAATGTTAGGTTATGAACCGATATTCTCAAATTAAAGACTCGGAATCTTTGATTCATTAAGTTAAAATTCAAAAACTATGTTGCAGTACAAAGAGTAATTAAGATATTTAAAGTTAGATTATTTGTTCAATAATAACTTTTTTGATTAGTATCATCAAGGGCGAAGTCACTGGTACAATTACAGATTCAAAAAACTTTATAGTCGTGTTAAAGAAATTCGTTAATATGTATAAATAATCTATTTTGAACCTAGTAAACCAAATCGATTTTGGTCCACTACAATCCATAAATTAAAAATTCTAGATCGACTCTTACTTGTCCTTTGGCTCAATTTATAGAGAACCAACTTATATAGTCCTTTAATTTGTTTAATTATCATACCTCTGTGGAAGGAATGGCTTATCAAAAAATGGCATCAATTGAGCTCTTGGTATCATTTCTTTTCTTAGCAAACGAACTTCTTCTTCTTCTATCATCTGTCCAAAGAAAATATTTGTTTGTTACACAATTTTTTTAATAAATAAATTGTAATATATATACTATAGTAAGAATGTGAATTTTATAAAATAATTAATGGAAAAAGACAAATATGCCCCTGAACTAATGTAAATGGTATGTAGATACCCTCTGTCATACTTTTGGGACATTGGTGCGCTCTATAAGAACTAGAGCATATATACCCTTTATACTAATGGACATACACATGTCATAATCTTATCCACTGACCCAACATTTATTAAATATCGGATCAACCGATAAGATTGTGACACGTGTCCCTATTTAGTTTTCCATTAGAGTGAAGGACATATGTGCTCTAGTTTTTGGATGGTAGGGGCACCATTTACAATAGTTCTGAGATATATTTGTTCTTTTTCCCAATAATTAATGATTTTGAAGAGATATATATTTGTTCTTACCTTTTGTACTTTCTCTACTGTTTTCTTCTGTTGCTCTATGAAGTAAGATTTGGTTTCCATCTGTGAATTTAATTTCTTTTGTTAGAGTAGTATTCAAGGTTTTCATTTAATTTTTTTCTTGTAAGTGAAATTAGAGAAATGTATATAGGGATTTTCTTCAAAACAACTAAAATAATATTTAATTTAATATAATTCTTAAATAATCACTATAACTATTTAAGATCGTTTTAATCGTATATGAACAAAATACGTGGCATAAACTATCAAAAAGTATATTCTTAGATCAAATGCCACACTTTTTGATCAAATTAAGATATGGAGTGTCCTTGCTAAGGCAATGATTTTCAAGAGGCAAAAATACAGTTTACAAAAAAGTGTTGCCTTTTCATAGACCAAAACCTAGCTTGTACGTTTCCAATATACCTACGTCTTTCATATTATACAGAGCAGTAGTGGAGTCAAAAAATTTCCTAAGAAAGTTTAAAATCTAAAGAAATTGATGCACAAATTAGTCAAAAGGGGTTTAATATGTACTATATATAAATATTATTTTAATTATATATAAATAGTATAATTTTCCACGAAAATAGCTCCACCCCTACTACATTGTACACACTTTCATGCACGTGTGATATTTTGAATTAAAAAAATATATACATTTTTTTTCATAAATCTCATAATAGTGACGAATCAATTTTCAAGAGACATATCGTTTATTACCTTATCTACAATTACATTTATTATATATTATACTATAAATTAAATAATAGTGAGTAGTAAAATGTTCTTCATGATTAACAACTTCTAATGACATGAATAAACACTAATTATAATTAATTAAAACACTTACTGAGTAATTGAATAAAGCACGTCTTCTTGCTCTTTGTTGAGTATGAAGTTTGATCTCCACTGGTTTTATATTATCCTTTGCTAATGACTTTTGTTGAGCCTAATATAAATAAGTTTAATTTTAATTAATTAGCTCTCAAATTAAATTTTGAAGGAAACTAATTAATTCATTCATTCATTCATCTTACACAATATTGTACCTTGTTTTTGTCAACTGATTTTTCCTTTGACTCATATCTCAACTGTAAAAAAATATTATTTTAAAGTTATATATATTAATGTTGAAGCATCTTTAAAAAAAACTTGACTTTTTTTACCCCAAAAAAATGAAGTTCAATTACATAAAAAATTAACAGTAATGACTTTTTTTTAGTTGTGTGTGAATTAATTAGAGTTTAAATCATGTTAATTACCACATTATTATTTTTCATCGATTGATATTGAGGAGAACTTGATCTCACTGTTCTTCCAGGAGATTGGATTGGAGATTGTGAACTGCTCCTCACAAGCTGAAGTTGAAACAATCAAAAAGAAAAAAAAAGTTTGAATTATAAATCAAATTGTAAATTTGTTTAATTAATATCCATCGAAAATACTGTAAAAATTTTTACACTATCGTCATTTAGCGGGCCACTTAAAAAATATCTGTATGTAACTCTCCATAATAAGTGTAGGAATTATAATCTTGATAATAAGACAACTTACTCGATACAATATATACAAATGATATGATGGTGTAATTCTTTTTAAAAACTTTAGTGTAGGTAAGTTTGACTCATAAATAAGAGTGTCACCAAGGTAATGGTGGAATACACAAGATTACTCAATTCTCAATTTTAAAGGTCTTAGATTCGAACTCTGGATATAAAAAAATTATGGTACAAAGTGTTTCCCCTTTTATTGAAATCTTATGTACATATGCAATTCTGGATTAGTCGAAACATTAAAATGGATACTAAAATTTAGATGGAAACAAAAAAAAATCTCATTATAAAGAATAAAATCCGTGATATGAATTTGAATTAATTAAAATATCAATATGAATACAGAATTTCGAATAGAAAACAAAAGAAAACCTCATACTAAAGAGTAAAACATGTGTGAAAAAACAGGTAAAATCATAATTCTCACCTTTTGAGAAGATTTGGTGTTTGGGCTCTCCATGTGGTTTAGCTAAAGGGGATATGATTAATTCTAACTAAACCCTATATTTATATATAATACAAGCACACCATGTGATAAAAATAAAAATTTCAAAAAAATATTTGGAGATTTGCATTTGTCTTTGGATCAGAATCACTTGTTGTTGCTCAATCACAAGAATATTTCTTTTTTTCAGAAATTTGTGATTTCTCTTTTCTACCAAACTTTCTGATTAAATCTCCCTCTCATATCATAATTTAAAATTTTTAATTGCACATATATAGTTCATGCTTAATTGCTCATATGATGAATATTCACTTAATTAATTATGATTATTCATGCATACATATCTTATAGCTTAAGTTTAATGATAAGTTCCTTTAACATTAATAATAAATAATTAATAGATTACACTCTTCAAGTCTGGTCATGATGACAATATAATTCACTAAAGATGACTACAAAAAAGACCACCAAGCATCTTGATTGGATGGATATAACTCTTGTGTAAAAATCTTAATAGGAAGCACTTCTCGCTTTAGTGAGTCTTACGCAACTCATATTCGAATTTGTTTGGACACCATTCAATGGCGGAGTCAGAAATTTTAATTAGGGAGTTCAAAATCTGAGAAGTAAACACACAAACTAGTGGAAGGGGGTTCGACATCTATTATACATACCTAAAAAATTAATTTTAACCATGTATAAATAGTAATATTTTTCGCTGAGGGGGAACCCCCTCATTATATGTTGCCTCCGCCCCTGACACCATTACTGATATCAGACATCGAGTGAGAAATCATTTTCTTAGACTCACATTATATGATAGATGTACTATATCTAATTATTTCATATTCGTCGTGTTTTTTTTTTCTTTTTGGTTGTCACTTGATCTTCGGTATTCTCTTGGTACTCGACTAATATGATATTCGCTGAGAAATCCCACTATAGAAGCAAAGATCTCCCCAAAAGTCGAACGCCATTCTTAATACTCAAATCCAGAATTTCTAATTAAAGAATATCTAGAGGAGTATTTATCGCTCAATCACAACCTTTGTCCTTCTTGTTTCTCTTGCTAAAATTATTTTCCCGTACTCAAAAGCAAGAATCGTGTATTGCAAGAATTTATGGGTTTTTTTTTTCTAAAAAAAAGAGTCAAAATCTATGTTCTAATTAAACATACTAACTGTTTAACAAACTTGATGGTGTTATGCGTTTGTGGAATGGTAATTATGAAAAGGGATCAACGTAGGGATTAAGATTTTGTTTAGACTAATTGTAGTCAATTATTCAATTAGTAAAACAGCAACAACAACAACCCTAGTGTAATCCACAAGTGGGATATGGGATCGGAGGGTAAGACGTACCCAATGGCCAATCTAATTATCTCTATCCTTCTAGGGTTGAGAGAGTATTGTTTTTGATTGATCACCCTCGACAACTCTCCTCTTTCATTTGAATTTGAAACCGACAATATAAACGAGCTCACACAAAACAGAGTTCTATTTAATTAGTAAAACTGTTAAAGAAAACAAAGATGGAAGGTAGCCTTTCATTTCTTGGGCAGTTTGTTGGTATCTTATCAAAGGGGATAAATTAAATTGAACATGTCATATAGTTAGGTCATGAAATCGAAAATCAACCAAACTAATTTTTTAAATGCTTATGTTTCAAGTTTGTTACTACTTATTACAACTTTATTTATTGATAACATAGTGTTCATGATCACTTGGACAAAAGAGATTGTAGTAGAAATAAATTCTATATTAAAATAAGACTTGTTATGTGAGTGCAATAATATTGACTACTAAAAAGAAATGAATTTTGGATCGAAATTTTTCGATGAAATTAGTTGAAAATTGATCAATCGGAAACATTTATAATTAAGTATCTATCAGAAGTCTCTAAATCTGATGGCATTTCGATGAAACGCCTATCGTAAATTTATTTTTTTAGTCCGCACACGTATAATAATAAATGAAAGAATAAGACAAACAAATTAAACAATCGGGAAGAATAAGAAGGCACCATATTTTGAGACCATACTTTAAGGGTTATATATATGTCTCGATTTCTTTGTGCGAAGACCCTTCTAGAATTATGTTTAACACTCTTTATGACTTTTTTGAGCACCTCAGGTCCTCTCTCATTTTGAGATCGTGGAAAAAAATCTTTTAGATTTCGATCGAATCGTTATAGATTTTTTGAAGTTAGATTAGAACTTCTTGCCCTCACATTATTTTATCAACTATTCTTATTCCCTAATTTCCCTTTTAACGCCAAATTAAGCTCTTCTATTTTTATTTTCGACCTGCGCCAAAAATATTTTTCCTCAACAAACACCTTTTAATAATTAAACTTAAGTTTACTTACTACTACATTACTTTCTACTATTAAGGTAAAAAAAATATGTGTTAGTTAATCACGGTTAAGGGGTAAAAATTTAAGCATAATACATAAATATGACCCTTAACTTGATATCAGTTGACAACTATGACTTTTAACTTTGGATGTGCATAAGTGGACACTTAAACTTTTATAAAATTAAACAAATGGACACATTCGTCCTACATGAGAATTTGTGTCCTACGTGTATTATGTCAGTAGGACACGTGGATCTACTTGTTTAATTTTATACAAGTTTAACTGTCTATTTGTGCACGCTCAAAGTTTGAGGGCATAGTTGTACGCTGAAGACAAGTTAAGGGTCATGTTTATGACATAAAACATAAAAAAATCAACGGACAACTATGCCCTCCAACTTTGAGTGTGCACAAGTAAAACTTATATAAAATTGAACAAGTAGACACATGTGTCCTACATGACATGATACACGTAGAATGCCATGTAGGATACCATGTAGGACAAATGTAACCATTTGTTCAATTTTATACAAGTTTAAGTGCCTACTTGTGCACACCCAAAGTTAAATGTCATAGTTGCCAATTGTGTCAAGTTAAGGATCATGTTTATGTATTATGCCATAAAAAATTTATATAGAAGGCAAGTGTAAAATTATCATTGATTTTCTTCTTGGATAATTTACACATGGATTGAAGTATATTTTTGTTGCACTTTTAAGAAAATGAGAGAGCAGGCCCAACAGAGTGGGCCTGAAGTAGATGTGAAATAGTTTAGGCTTAACAGGCTGATGGTCATCCTACAACAATGTTAGTGGCAAGATGCAGTGGCGGAGCTAGGTAGAATTATACTTGTGCTTCGACTTTCTGAAACAAATTTGGACCATTTCTCAATTTGTGCATGTCATTCTTTGCACAAGGGTCATGCTACTCTTCTCGATTTGTGTGCACATTTTTGCTACTCATTAATCAAAATAATTACAACTTGCAGTATACATAAACTGTCAGAACAACAGTACAAACACAAAAACTTTGTTTCTCTATTAGTAGAATTTAGCATCACACACACCAAGGGAATTTTTCCCCTATCTTAAAAACATCAATAAAGTTTGTTAAAGTAAATACTAAAATCATACCATTGTTACAAGTCATACTCAATACATTCACATTGTACAACAATTGACAAAAAAGGACAGTCTGGTGCACTAAGCTCTCGCTATGCACATGATCCAAGAAAAGACTACTACAAGTGTCTATTGTACAACAATCAACTAACATTCCCAATACACTGACCTGACAAGCCCTTATTGTCCGTTAAGTGATATATATATATTCCAAAATGCACACATTTTCGTTATCTCGCGGTAATGAGGAAGTAAGAGAGCCAAATATTGAAGCGACTCGCTATTCAAGTACTACTGCTCAAAGCCTCAGTGTGAGATCTGGTGTCAAATTGTCTCTTTCAACAGACGGAGTCCACTCTACAGAATTCACATTCGAACATCCAGTAAAACTAATAGTAGGACGATGAGAGATGTCAACATTAGTTACTTGACGAAAACTGCCAGGCCATAATAAGTGATCAGCCTCATCGATATCCTCAACGTATAAAGATGGACTCTGATGGTGTACATATTCAAATCTCGCGCTCGTCCTGAAATCAAGTGATCCCATTGCTTGTGGAAACCCCTGGTGCATTGAAGAATGTGCCTTGATCCCTAAGGACCGGGAAGTAGACCCGTGCAAAGGCAGAGCAGCCAAATTACCATACCTTTCCGAAAAGATCCCCATTCTCATTGCTCGTTTAGCTAACGTTCTCTCACGTTTATGAGCATTCTGGTGACCGCCAAGTGCCTGTGAACTATAGAATTTACGCTTGCAGAAATTGCAAGTGAAAACTCTTCTAACTACTGCTTCCCCTGAAGTTTGTGATGCTGCAAGTTCATTGCTGCTTTCATCACAGGTGCTTGATACTGAAAATCCTATCGAATCTTGGCTGGCAAATTCATCGGTAACAGAATTAAACCCGAGAGACAAGTCAAGTGACACGGGCTCAGGACTAAACTGAGAAAACTCAATGTTAGAAGCAACCTGACTAGTTATATCAGAATCATTTCCAGATGATGCTTCCATCTTAATTCGCTTATAATCCGTTACAACGGAGGAACTAATTCACAGAATTTGGTGATCAAAATAACAAGATCTAACAATACCAATGAACTACATCTGCATCACTAACGTCGTCCTGCACGTGATACGAAAATCAACATATTATTTTCTGAATAAAAAATCTGTACTTTTGCACTTGTGTCAGTTCCTCCAAACATGCACTACTTTTGTAGGATCCGACAGAGCAATATGACATAGGAAAAAATCCGGCAGTCATATACAAACTTCAAATCTGTGTCTAAAAGTATCTGTTTTAAAGTGTCAGGCTACATAGCAATACAACATAGTGCTGAAAATCATTCTATTGTAAAAAATTGTAGAGTTAATGGTCAAAAACGCACCTAAAGTATCCTGGTTTTTTGAGTCTCATACCCAAACTATCAGGTGTGCGAATTTTTTTATATGAACTATCACCAACTATTTATCAAAACACACCTCAACTATCAGTTGTTCTCTTTTCCTCCTGAAATATCACCATCGTTCGAGTAGGAAAAGAGAACAATTAACAGTTGAGGTGTGTTTGGGTAAATAGTTGGTTTCAAATATTAAACTCGACAAACTCAAGATACTTCAGATGTGTTTTTGACCCTTAGCTTCACACAAATTCTTTGTACCCTTTTCCCTAAATTTATAACTATAACTTAGGTGACGACGATTAGACTCCAGATATACATGAAATACTATTTACACATAGTACACATAATTGGATTCAAATGGGGTTATAGTTATGTGAAAGCACTCCATAGAGAAAGGATTTAAAATAAAAACTATATATAGAAGTATGATGTAGTTTATATATGAAAAAATGAATATGAAGACTTGAGAAAATAAGAACAACTGTTCCTCTTGCTATAGTTTTCCAACTATTGATGAGACAATACAAATTATTGAGGTTTTTCTTTCTTTCTTTCTTGTATCTATGTATCATACTTATGGATTTGTGACTTGTAAGAGGGAAGAAAAGAGGAAATTGTTCGATGTCTGTCGAGACATTTTCTTTTATAACCATCAAGTATTTGAAATTCAAAGCCATGAATAATCCAAATTCACGTCACGTAGGTCCATTCAAGATCAAAAACTTTCTACTTGTTTTTTCCCCTTCATTTTCAGGACTAGAACGTAACGAAACCTCTGGTTAAGGGTGGAGGGATCTCATTCGACTACACTCCTTGGTTGGTGGTGACTTCTATCCCACAATAATAACTACTACTATAGACAAATAATTATCCACATAAAGACATGGTTATTGAGGAAGATTAATCCATTTTAGGTATCACAAATGTTACAAAAAGGATCTCATCACTTGAAACTAGATACACAAATTTGTGAACTTATGAATTAAGTCTATACCTAAAAAAACACATTCTGTAGCTTCAAATTTGCAACAAGACATGATAAATTCTTGCACAAAATCTAGTCCCCCCCCTCCTCCCTCTCTATGATCAAAGTTCAAGATTGATTGGAAAAAAGTTATTATCCTTGTTTAATTTCAATCATAATCCAAGCCAAAAAAAATAAATACAAAAAGATTCAATTGAAGAATTTAAAAGAACTAATCAAAAAACATGAAGAAACTAAAATACCTGAGGTAGCATACATATTTTTGTTGAAGAGAGGAAGAGGGGAAGTTGTTGTTAATTGTGGTACCAAACAGTACTTTTCATCAAAGGACAAAATATGGTGCTGTATAAAATAGGCCCACAACTTTGATCAAAGTGTTACAAGAAAAAGGAACTTTAGGAGTGGGGATATATGAAGGTGTTCTTTCATGTTTAATTATGAGAAACCCAAGGTCAATTTGTGGGGTGGGTGGGGGAAATAATGGTACATACTTAATAATCAGTTAGTCATCGCGTGTTTTCACCAAATCAAATAAAGTGGAGATATATTGATGTACTCATAATTCTTGTATTATAAAATTTTACAAAATGGTGTCTCTTGACACCGCTTGGCCTAAGTTATACACGTGTCACCTAAAGAGTGTAACCTACGCAATTTACCTAGGCATAAGTATCAAAGATAAATTCTATAATTTGGATCTACGACCTATAAAGTCACGCAAAAATAGTTTCACTGTTGCTCCAACGTTCACTTCAAAACTTTTGTTATGAAGCTCACTCAACTCTATAATCGTAAAGAGTTCATTCAATTTTTCTTCAGCGAAAAATTATATCATATGTATAGTAGATATTGGATTTCATTAACTTCTTCCTACATTTCATCATTATATTTTAAATTTTATTGATGAAAATTCTGTCTCCACGACTATCTGGAACCTCGAACACTTCAATTGTACCATCTCTTTTTGGTTATAAAGTAGAAGACGACAGAGAATCTTTGGTGGGACTAATGACATGAATGACTATATAGTTTAACTGTTTTCTATGATCTATTCTGGATTTTCTTGAAACTCCAAATATCTTTTCTATGACATCCTTCAATTGTTCCTCTTATAATTTTTCAATAAAAAACTTATTGTATCGGATAATTAGATCTCATATATATATTCAAGATGATATATATAAATCAATTTGAGTGGATAATGTGTTTACTTATTTAATTATATATAAATTTAAGTGTCTATTTGTACACATTCAAAATTAAATGTCATGTCAATTGATATCATCTATTAGACCTAATATATTTTTTACTTACTTATCGAATGCCAGAAAATAAATAAGAAAATCACTTATTTTTATAAATAAAAAGTTCATTAAAATATCTATCTAAAAGAAGAGATAATCTATTATTTTTTCATTTTTAAAAATAAAAAATTCAATAACAAAAAAAGGAAATAAAATTATATCAAATTTAAATCATGAATCTGTGTCTGAGATCGACCATAATAAAAGGGAAAGATGGCCTTTCATTGTGATGAATCCATATAAAGTCACTTTACCAACTTTTTTTTTTAGGGGTGGCATGTCCACCATCTCTTTCATAATACAATATATTATTTTCATTCAATTTTATTTGTTTCATTAATTCACCATGCAGTATTGCAGACTGAATATATTGAATAATAAGTTTGTTTTTGTTTTTGTTTTTGTTTCCTTATAATTATACAGTCTGCTTCCTTAATTATTACCAAAACACACAGGCCACATGCCTGGTGCAGTGTGTTCACTTATATTAAAATATATTTATACTCAGAGTCATCTTAAAGAGATTTAAATTTAGTCTTCTTAATAAAATATGTCATGTTTTTTTAGTTATATGTATTATTTTCATAAATTATAGTCGATATGAGGTTTTATTGCTTATTGAAACTAATTCGTATAGCAAAAGAAGGTTATGACATATTTTAAATGAATAACTAATAAGAACATGTTATCATGTTGCTAGAGCTCAAATGGAACAGAGGTAATTTAAGTATTTAAATAAAATTTACTGACAAGTAAATTAAAAAAATATCATAAACTAAGTTTTTTTTTTTAAATTTTAATTAACCAAATTTAACTGCAATGCCCTTTCTATATTCGTTTTCCCATGATCATATCATTTCCTTTACCGTAATCCATAATTAATTATCTTTTATTCAATTAATTATCATAATCTTTGAGGAAGCCCATAACATTATTTCATTTTCACCAATCTCTAGGACTTAGCCCAACCAACACTTGGACCTCTTTAGTAAGTGGACTTCTCTTAATTAACACCATTATCCTAGGTTAGTATTAAACTTTAATTTTATATATATGTTAAACCATTTAGATTGTATTTACGAAACATAGGTACAGTTTCAAAATGTTTACTACATGTAGCTACATTTTAGGTTTTGTAGCAAATACACAACACACACATGCTTTGATACAATATGCATTGATATAATTCTTTCGCACCAAGTTTTCAATTGATACAATATGCATTGATACAACTGATATTCGTCTGATATAGCTGACACTTGCCGTATGAATACAACTCTTTTGTTGATACACATTCGATACAACAATGATAGCTATACTTCGTAAAAACGTAACTACAACTATATTTATGTTCTAATAAACTATAGTTATTTATGAAATTTTCTATATTTATTTTCACTTTATTCTAAAAGAAATTTAATAATTTGTCCCCCAAGTCCATCACACATTTTGCACGTGACTCACTTAGATCCAACATAAACCATAGATTAAAATTAAGTTTTGGCTTAATCCCAAAATTAACCGACAAATGCACGTTAGCGCCGCTTAAAACGCGGCTCAAGAACCCTTTAACCTTAAACTAATCTTCAATTAAGTACCCATAAAGGATTAATTAATCTTATTGAAGCTTTTGTCAACTAGTATTAATTTTATTATAGTACACACTCATTGGTTCTCCACCAACCTAATAAAGCAGCCACTAATTATCTTTATTTTCATTTTTTTAAGATTAAAAAATGTGTAATGATCCAAAATTTATAATACTAGGTTAACAATTAAGACAAGGCACTATAATTAGAGGCCATTGGTAATATTAATTAATTGGAGTATACATTCTTAATTCCACCAAGTTAAGGTAGTGCACTTGCTTTTGTAAATTCACATGCTTTGCTTTTTATTAATTGTCCTTTAGGTTAATTGTTTATGTATAAACATATCGAATATTTTTCTACATCTATGTGGTATATGCCTTTCAAGAAGTTATTGATAGATCTTTTCTTTGGTATTAGATTCTCCAATTTGGTAGGATGGGGAGGGAAATTGAATATTAGTTTATACAATATCAAAGTTGTTGAGTTGTCCATATAAAAATCAAATTTAATAGAACATAGAAAAAATTTATAGACTAATCGATGCATGTATGTATGTATACTCTTCATATACTCACTCCGTCTCAATTTAAATTATTTTTAATTATAGAAATGTGTCATCCTGATAAACTAAAATATAAAGTGTATCACATAAATTGAGACATTGAAAATATTATTTAGGTGCAGAGTTCAAACACTAGGAAAAAACACTTTCCCGACTTGCTATTACCTTAAAAAAAAGTGAGAAAATGATGGAAATTGGTTCATGAATAAAATAAACATCGGTCGTGAAAGGATGATTTGTACAAATAGGATCTTTCGATGCTATCGTTAAATTTTAATCCCATTAAAAAAAATATTGAGAAAATAACCTCCACGCTAGAAACTATATATATTTACCAGATGTTGTATATAAGTGTCAATATCCCGAAAACTAGGCCGTGGATCCAAGCGTGAGGCCCATCGTCATCCCATGTTCAACTTATATGGATTTTTAGTGAAAACGGTGAATTCTCTTCAAAAGCCCAATATAGGCCCAATCATAACCTCTATCTTCTCATGGACTTTGAAATGGGCTAATAGACTATAATCAAGCCCAGTTCAGATTGTCCCATATCCTTTTTTATAGTGTTTTTTTTTTGAATTACGATATATAATAAATGTTGAATTCTCTAGACTACTTTTGATGTTAAATTATTTCTTTATATTTTGATTTTTTTGGTGAAAAATACTGATTTCACCGAAAATGTTTTTTTTTAAAATCTAATTATGACTTACACACTATTACTAGTATCAAATGACCTTCTACTTTTTACAAATAGCAAGAAAGAAAGTGTGATACACCATTCTTTGGTTTGCATTTAGCAATCCTAATGTATTCACATGCAAGTGTAGCCAATCTGGTCGAACCCTTGAATAATCTAACAAGATAGATAAAATGGAAATAGTATTAAATTTGGTATGTTCGGTAAAACTTATGAACGATTGAATAATATGCAAGTTTTGTTAATTTGATAGACATTGTGAGCAAATAATTAACAAGATAGAAAGAATGAAGATGTATAATATCTTGTTTTACTTGTCCGACAAAACTTGTGAATAATTAAACAACACAAACAAGTTTTGTCAATTGATAGAACCAAAAACTTGTGAATACTCAAACGAGTACAAGTTCTACTCATCCGAGAGAATTGAGAATAATTTGTATTAAAATTACGTCTCACCCAACATATAGAAATAACAATAGGCGAGGTATTTCAGTCCTAATAGGTGGTATCAAAGCTAGATTCAAGTTGGAGTCGGGCTAAACATGGGTGTTCATCTTAACGGGTTCAGTTCTAGCCACAACCTATTTGACAATAATGAAGATTTTTTGTGGAGAAATATTTCCAAAGAAGTTCTCTGTGTCGTGACGTAGATTTGATGGAGAAGAATTTGAAGAGGGGATATAGCTATTGAAGATTATGTGAAAAAAATGAAGCAAATTTATTTTGTCAGAAATTCAGGCCAAAAGGAAAATTTGTTGGGTAGTTTGAAGAAATGTACAGAGCACGAAGAGAAGATTTGGGAAATATATGGAATTCTGTATTACTCACAAACTGACTTTACAATGAGGAATAATCCTCTATTTATGCAAGCTACAGTAACTAACTACTATTCTAACTAACTAACTGAGAGTAGTTACATTTAATTAACTCCAAAAAACTAATTACTTAATCTCTTATTAATTCATTCACACGCCTATCTTCAATATTCCCCCTCAAGCTAGGTGTACTGAAGACATTCAAGACACCTAGCTTGGCTAACAAAAAATCATGTTGAGACCTTCCTAAAGCTTTTGTCAACAAATCAGCCTGTTGGTCTTTTGTATTGATGTAGCTTGTCTTGATCAACCCTTGTTGTATTCTCTCTCGAATAAAGTGACAATCAATTTCGATGTGCTTCGTTCTTTCGTGAAAAACAGGATTTACTACTATTTGAATGACAGCCTTGCTATCACAATATATGGTAGTTGGTTCATTCACATGAAATCCTAGCTCTTTAAACAAATTATATACCCAAACTACTTCAGCTGTCAATGTAGCTAGGCTCCTATATTCTGTTTCAGCAGAGCTTCTGGAGACTGTTTGTTGCTTCTTTGACTTCCATGCTATCAATGACTTTCCATATTTCAACAAATAACATGTTACTGATCTTCTGGTAGTAGGGCATGCAGCCCAATCTGCATCACAAAAACCAGTGAATTGTAGCCCTGAATCAATGATTGTTTGATTCAACTTGAGAACTTGATACTGGGAATCTCCATTAACGTGAATCAGAAGCTCCATTCTTATTCTGCAATGCCAGGAGAAAAAGAGACACCACCTGTTGTTGCTGTTCAAGAAACTCTCGAGTAAATTGAGAAGAAGAGGAATCATCCTCTTTACCTACATCCATCAGACACTCCTGGATGTGTACTGACCTCTGTTCAGTTGACTGGATCGAAAAACTACTCACTATGGAGTAAATCGATGTTGATCAATCTCAGGGCGAAGAGTAAACTAGGATTTGTGCTTGGAACATGTAGAAGGGCTGATTATGCATTGGAGTTAGAAGAGCAATGGGAGAAGTGCAACGCCTTTGTGCTTGCATGGATCATGAATGCAGTTTCAAAGGAATTGCTGAGTGGAATTGGCTATGCCTCAGATGCTGCGACAGTTTGGGCAGATCTGAAAGAACGATTTGACAAAGTAGATAGATTTAGGATATATCAACTGCATAGGGAAGTTTGTACAATTCATCAAGGTAATCAGATTGTTTCAACTTATTTTACTAAGTTGCGACTATTATGGGATAAATTTGATGCTCTTGTACCACTTCCCTCTTGTAATTGTGATAAATCTAAAACTTACGTGGATCATATGCAATACTTGCGTTTGTTTGCCTTCCTAATGGGACTGAGTGAGATGTATGGTCATGCAAGGAGTCAGATCTTAATGATGAACCCTTTACCTAGTGTTAGTAAGGCGTATGCAATGATAGTTTCAGATGAGAGTCAAATAAACACATCTGGAATGCCTACAGGAGGAAATACAGTTGAAGGCACTGCATTATATGCAGGAAAAGGAAATTATTGTTAGATAAACACACAGATTGACAGTGATAACAATGATTATGGAAGGGGGAACTATAACAGTAAGAAGAAAGTGAATTGGAATTTGTTCTGTGATCATTGTAAACTTCATGGTCATACTAAGGACATTTGTTATAGGCTTGTTGGATACCCTGAAGACTGGAAGTTTAAGAAGAAACCAGGTCAAAGTAATGATCCCAGATCCATAAATCCAAGAGGAGAAAACTTGAACAAAGGCAAAGGCATAGCAAACGATGTACAAGTTGATAAGAATGAAGATGGGATGAGAAATGAAGACAGACATGAAGAGCAAAGATCAGGTGACTTTGATTCTATTCGAACTAACCTGCAGGTCCTTGCCATGAAATCCAATTACACACTTACTCAATACCAAAAAATCTTACAGTTTTTGGATGAGGAAGACAAAGCTGCTGGTGTGGTGAACATGGCAGGTAATGTTTCCTTATTTTCTGATAGCAGGAAAAAATGCTTTGATATATTGAACGCTGGTAGTAAAGTTAATGTGCTTGATAGAAGGAATCAATGGATAGTTGATTCATGGGCAACATGACGTATGACATCTAAGCTTGAGAAATTGGATAATGTTTACACTTCTAATCTGAACATAGGAAATAAGGTTTACCTACCTAATGGACAGACTACACTAGTCACTCATTCAAGAAATTGCATGATAGGGGATGATGATCTACTAGAGGATGTCTTGGTGGTTCCTGATTTTAAGTATGATCTATTATCAGTTTCCCAGATAACTAGACAACTAAAGTGTTCTGTTCATTTTTCCCCTGAGTTTTGCATTTTTCAGGACCTCTTCAATGGAGAGGTGAAGGGGATTGGTAAAGAAATAGAAGGGATGTACTACCTTCCTGAAAATTTCAGCAAAACAGGGAGAGTTGCTGATGGTGTTAGCACTAACAAGGTTTTGATAGCAAGGTCAAATGATTCACAAAGTAGGCTATGGCATAACAGAATGGGTCATCCTTTACTCAAGGTTTTAAAACAGTTGTCATTAGTAAATAAAGATACAACTGTAGATATATGCAATGATTGTTCAATCTGTCCTTTGGCTAAACAAACCAGACTTCCATTTCCATGTAGTATGTCTAGATCTAGTGGTATATTTGATCTGATTCATATTGATGTATGGGGACCATAAAAATTTTCTACACATAATGGCTTCAGATTCTTCTTGACTATTGTGGATGATAACTCAAGGATGATTTGGTTGTTTTTGCTGAAGTTCAAAAGTGATGTTTTTTCTACATTAAAGTCTTTCTTTATCTTGGTAGAAAATCAGTTCAATAAACATGTTAAGAAAGTTAGGTCAGATAATGGCACTGAATTCTTCAATAAAGAATGCAACACATTATTTGATTCATTGGGAATTATTCATGAGAGTAGTTGTTCTCACACTTCACAGCAAAATGGAGTGGTTGAAAGAAAGCACATGCATATTCTTGAGGTAGCAAGAGCTATCAGATTTCAAGGATCCATTCCAATAAGGTTCTGGGGAGAATGTGTGTTGGCAGCTGTGTATTTGATTAATAGAATGCCTACTGGTGTATTGTAAGGTTTATCTCCTTATGAGGTGTTTCACAACACAAAACCAAATCTTGATCATTTGAGAACCATTGGTTGCTTATGCTATGCAACTAGGCTGGTCAAGAGTGACAAGTTTTCTTCCAGGGCAGATGCTTGCGTCATGATGGGATACTCACAAACTCAAAAAGGATATGTCCTGTATAATTTGAGTCTTAAAAGGTTCACAGTAAGCAGGGATGTTGTCTTCAAAGAAACTGTGTTTCCATTCAGCAGTTTGAAAGAGCAGCACACACCAATTTTCCTTGATACATCACTGAATGATCCCAATGATATGGAGGTTGATGTGGGATCTGATATGCAGGAAATAGGGAATATTGATTTTCAACAACAAGATATTGATGTAGCTGATAACGCAAATGATGAAATATTACCAGACATAACTCATGGTGATCAAACGATTAATGTCTTACCTAGAGCCTCAGCTAGAAGATCTAATCCACCTGTTTGGATGAAGGATTATGTTACTACTGTCACTGACTCTATGCATCCTAACTCATTGGGTAATTATGTGTCTTATAATCAGTTATCCACTTCTTATCAGGCCTACTTGAGTAACATGTCTGCAGAAGTTGAACCCTAGAATTATGAGCAAGCTGTCAAGGATGAAAGATGGGTAGAAGCCATGAAGCAAGAGATTGCTGCACTTGAAGACAATGGCACTTGGACAGTGGTGAAGCTACCACCAAGCAAGAAGGCAATTGGGTGTAAGTGGGTGTTCAAGATCAAGTACAAAGCAACTGGTGAAGTTGATAGATTTAAAGCCAGGCTTGTGGCAAAAGGATACAGCCAAACTGAAGGGATTGACTATCAAGAAACATTTTCACTTGTAGTGAAAATGGTTACTGTGAGGTCTATAATTGCTATTGCAGCTGCTGAAAATTGGTTGATATACCAGATGGATGTGTTCAATGCTTTTTTGCAAAGAGATTTGATTGAAGAAGTATATATGGACATGCCTAAAGGTTTCTCTAGAAAGGGGGGACAACAAGTTTGTAAGCTTAGGAAGTCATTAAATGGCCTCAAACAAGCCTCTAGACAATGGAATGCAAAATTGACAAATGCCTTGTCCAGATCAGGATACACACATAGTCATCTAGATTATTCTTTGTTTACCAAAAGAAAGGGTACAACATTGGTGATTGTATTGGTATATGTGGATGACTTATTGATCACAGGAAATGATCTTGCACTGATTCAAGAGACCAAACAAGTATTACATTCTCATTTCAAAATCAAGGACTTGGGAGAATTGAAATATTTCCTTGGTATTGAGTTTTGTAGATCAACACAAGGAATCTTAATGAATCAAAGAAAATATGCCCTAGAACTAGTATCTGAGACTGGTTTAGCAGGTTCCAAACCATCAGCAACACCTTTGGAAAGTAATATGAGGCTTACAAGTGCCGATTTCATTCAAGATGACAATGATGAATTGTTTACTGACATAAGCAAGTATCAAAGACTGATTGGAAAACTATTGTACCTCACAAACACTAGGCCTGACATAGCTTTCTCAGTTCAAAGCTTAAGTCAGTTTTTACAAAAACCAAAATTATCACACTGGAATGCAGCTTTGAAGGTAGTCAGATATATCAAAACAACACCAGGACTGGGGTTCCTTATGAGTACTGAAAAACAGCTTCAGAGCATGAAAAGAAGATTTGGGAACTATATGGAATTCTGTATTACTCACAAACTGACTTTACAATGAGGAATAATCCTCTATTTATGCAAGCTACAGTAACTAACTACTATTCTAACTAACTAACTGAAAGTAGTTACATTTAATTAACTCCAAAAAACTAACTACTTAATCTCCTATTAATTCATTCACACGCCTATCTTCAATATAGTTGCCTTGAGTTTCTTACCATAAATATGTTTTCTTTTTCCTAAAAGAAAAAAAACATAAAGTCTCCATATTTGTCTAGTTCTTTTCTTGTAGGAAAAAGTTAGGATTCTATAAATAGAGACTCGTTCCTTCTAACTTAGTAGCTTTCACAATATAGTCCTAGTGGATTTAAGAGTTTTGTGTAGGGGAAGAATGTGTGAACCTCTTTGTATTCCGTGTGAATTGTGTGAGGTTATTCCTCTTTATATTTTGTACTCGCTTTAATATAGTGAATTGTTCATCTTCTCTTGTGGACGTATGTTGATTGACCGAACCACGTTGATGTTTGTACCTCTTGATATATTTCTCGTTTGTCTTCTTTAGGGGCGGCTCAACATAGTTGGGGCCTAAAGCGAAATTTCATTTCGAGGCCTAAAATATAAACAAACTTCGTATACACATTTATTCAAAATTTATTTCTATAAGCAATAAGTTGACAAATATTGAATAAAGATAAGAGTTAGAACCATAAAATCTCATGAAGTTGATGACTTGGTAGACCCTATTTTAATATGCTTGAAGCTAAAATTTAAAAATAAATATAAAAGAATTTATAATTCACTTTATTCAACCCTTTTCATTATTAATTCTTATTTATAACAAAGTACAAAAGATGTTAAAGTGGGTAAAATAATATATTTTTAAAATATTATACTTTTAATCATAAATAATCAATTTTTTCCTCATAAAATTTTTAACACATAATTTATTCTTAATAAAAATTTGGGCCCCCCAAAAGGCATAAGCCTTATTTTACAAAGCATAGAGCCGCCCCTAGTCTTCTTATTCATGGTCTTTTGATAAATCTTTTCTAATAAATGTTTGCTCCCATACAAAGGTGTGGATACATATCATCTATGAAATGACAAAAATTAAGTCTAGGGGGGACCTTTAAATTTCACTTTCTCAACTTGTTGAATTGAGTATTTAGCTTTGGGACATATTTTTAATATTCAATGTTCACATCAACTTAGCTATCAAAATTAGAAGTTGGTACACTACTATTTTTTCCACTGCGCATGGCTTGACTCTTCTAATACTCACGTCCACAATGTTGTCATTTTTTCTTCATATTACAAGTTCGAATGGTGAAAATAATCAATAAATTAAAGTAATAGATTGTATATAACTGTATATCACATTTTTGGGATGAAACCCTTCCTCAAACCCAACAAATGTAGAATATTTGTGTTCCGAACTGTACTTTTGGGAAAAATATCCAAGGAGATTTCATTTTTTAATATGTTAACTGAGCAACGTGGCAAGATTAAAAAAATAATAAAAAATTCTGGTGATGTAGTTATATCAACAAATACAATACTTAAAAAGTTTTTAATTGCAATATACGATTGACACGTTAAACAAAAGGTATAAAATCTATCAAAAAATGAATTCTTTTAAAAAAAAAAAGGATACACGTAATATATTAGACAAATACCACGCATATGGAAATGAGATTAGAAAATAAAAGACTTTATAGGACAATATTACAAATCCATGACATGATACACGCGCTTTTACTTTCGCTGGTAACATATTTTAAGAGACAAATTTGTGGTGTATATATAATGGTACTGTCATAAGTTTGAATTGCAATAAATGCCATATCATCAAATAGTTTCTCAATACATTTATGAATAAAATCTCGGAAAGAGATATTGAGTCTCTAAAGGAAATGTATATTACGTATGATGGAGGACGGATCGATGAGGAAATCATGTTGAACCTAACATTTGGACTTTGTTGTTTACCGTCGGCTGATACCTCAACGACTTCTCTTTTGGGGATTTAAAACCATTGAAAAGTATATAATTGTGGATATTCTTTTTTATTTTATTTTTGGTCCTAATATGTGGATATTCATTTATAACATGTTAGCTTTTTGTTTGACATTTTCAACCAACTTCATTTAAAACGCCAAATAATGTGTGAGCAACATTTTCAAATTCACCATTGATAATTATAGGGGATGAATAAAGTTTTAGAAATTTCAAATTTGGAATTTAAATGTGAAATAAATATGAAGGAGCCTTTCTCCTTTAAATGGGCGTCACACGAATCCAAATTATAAATTAGGATTTCGATACAAATATCAAATAAAATAAAATAAAATAAAAGTTTGAAGACATGGAAGAAGAATACAATACACTTTTTTTTTTATATATATATTTTGTTTTATTACCAAACAAAACTAACAAGAGTAATTTTCTCTTAATCATGACTATATAACATGTCAAACAATATACTTTTTGATGAACTTTTTTGTGAATCTATATGGAGATACATATTAGATTCAAATTAGTCTAACTTCTAGATGGGCAGAGTTGAATCAAAACTGGTTGAATTAATAAATAGTCAAATTCATTAACCACACTAAGCTTAAACAAGTTATTAACTCATAATATTTATGAGTTAATTTTGTCATCCTATGTCACACGTCCTCTATTCCCCTATGACCACGCTAACGTACAGGAGCGTTAGCAGAATTAATTGTAAACCCCAACTAGAAGAAGAATTATGCCAAATTTTTAATTCTTTTTGTTTCAAATTTGCCTGCACAAAATTATAATATTTTTCTTGAACGACGACCCTAAAGATTTTCAGTATATATATATTTTCTCTACAAAGATTCTTTTCTTAAAAATAAAATAAAATACTTCAATCATTATAAAAGACCCATTCATATTGTTTTCAAAAAACCCTTATAAATATAGGCAGCGTGCACTTGTAGATGATACTTATTAATATTTTTCTTGAAGAAAGATCAATTATATACATATAAAATAAAATTGGGTATATACTTTGGTTAATTTCCTCTTATATCAAATTAGAATATTAATTAATGGTATTAAATTAAGGTCAAAATTGTTGATAAGATTATAATTATTAATTCGTACAAACGTCCCAACGCATGACTCGCGGACCAACCATGGAAATGTCAAAGTAGTACAATGATACAAGCTTTAGAAAATGAAGGAACATAAAATAAATAAATAAAATAGTACAAATGAATAAATTTATGGCCCCATCGCAAGAATGACACAGACGAATCAAATTATTAAAGAATATGGTGGGATGAATTAGATTTTACCACCCTTAATAATAAGTCTGAAGTTCGAGTCTTGAGAATTAAGAAATTATTAGCGAGAAATGATGTTGAGGAGTGGACCGAATCAGATGAAAAAAAATGATGGTCTCCTTATATGATCTTGAACTAGTTTTTGGATAGAATTATGTCAAATATTATTAATTTACATGATATCACAGTAATACCCCTCCCAATTCTTGTTTCTGATGTTGAATCCTCACGTTAAACTGTTTGCGCTTTACACAGTCTTGATCATGAGATAGGCAGTTGAAGTGTTTCACCTCAGATGAAAAAAAAAATGATAATCTCCTTATATAATATTAGAAATTAAAATTCTCCCTTTTGAGCTAATTTTTTAGAGTTCTTTTTACAATTGATTTCCTTTTTAGTTGGATATGGACAATAAAATCAGAATTAATTGAACCAATAAGTACAACTAAATATCATACGACTACTCAAAAGAGTATAAAATTTTTACGACACACAACTCAACAAAGTCCAGAACAAAAAAATAACTTTAATCTTTATTTATTTATTTACATTTTTTAAAAACTAATATAACCATTGGTATACACTTGAGTATAAATCAAGGCGACTATATATTATAATTAGGATTCGAAATATCTATAGTTGACTGGCTAAAAATATTTAAAGTAAGATATATTATAAGGTACTTAAACAAAATGCTAAATTAAACACTAATCAATAACTTAGATAAAAATGATATCTATTCCGCTACCACATATCAGATTGTATTGATAGCGTAATTTTTTTACACGATTAGAAATTATTATATTATGAATCATAATATAATATACTAACTTAATATTCACGGGAACATTAAGACAAGAAAAAAAGGACACGTCACTGTTTTGCTGCCTGGAAAGGAGGAAACTCGACAAGACCAAAATATATTGAGTTATTTTGACAGAAAAATAAACACGTCACAACTGAGAATTAATTCTTGGTAATCTTTTAGTTTTATCAATTTTTAAATTAGAAGTATTTTTAAAAGGTATAGTGTGATTTTAGCTTAGAAGTTAGAACATTTTAAACAAGAAATTTAGTCCTAAAATGATGAAATTCCAGAAAAATATGAAAGTGGTCACTGGTCACTATATTGAGGGGTGGAGAGAGAGACATGATTGCGGCCTAGGAGAAAAGTATTTTCTTACTTTCACTCTTCATCTCATAGATGTGATGTGATTTCTTCACCTTCAAAAGTCTCGAATTCGTCCCTTAAAATAATACTTCATTTGTCTCAATTTAGACGACATTTTTTGTTTTTTGAGAGTCAAACTGTTCAAGTTTGATCGAAAATTTGCGTATGGAATCTTCAATTTTTTTGAAATAAACTACGTAAAAAGTACTATAAGTCACAATAGTTGACAATTCAAAAAAGATATATGAAAAATGTACAATTGAAGATAAACTTATTTGAATCTTGAAATCTGAAAAGTGCCACATAAATTGAGATGGAGGGAATAATTTTATTTTATTTTTATAAAATTCACTTTTCTCTTAATGCAACTCAAATTCAGATTAGTGGGGTCAGTGGTTTCTTATACCACATGGGTATACAAAAGAAAAACAATAATATTTTATATTAATCAAGATAGGGTGGAACATTTATGATGTTTCGTTCTTAATTAAAGATCTCGAACACTAAAAATCTCTGATGAGATTTGGCTCATCCAAAGCTTTTCCAACAGACATTCCATTGAAAATCCCACATTTCCAACATGCATCCGTTGGAAATTCATGTGTTCATAGTAATAATATTAAATATGGACAAAAATCTCTAATAGACAGTGTTTTCTTCTTTAATGAGCTCCAAATAATCGAATCGATGAACTCTGAACACCAAATAACTATACACATATATAGTGAATGACATGAAAACAAAAATAGAAGCAATTTTTATATACAAACAAGTAGAAGAATTATTGTAAGATGAATTAAGTACTCATCAAAAGTTCATCTAACAATTCAGCACCCAAATCTTCAAAAACCAAAACATTATTTTCCCTTTTTCTCTTCTTCCTATTTCTCTTATGTTTAACACATCTCATTTTATTTGTTGCCTTTAAAACAGCAGCTGGTGAAATTCCATCTTCACAAATATACTTAATATTTTCAAGTGATTCTCTTACTTTGTCCATTGGAAAATTTAAAAGTGCCAATGGACCTCTCATTGTAAGTGCAGCTTGATCATACGCTAAAGCAGCTTCTTC
The DNA here is from genome assembly GCA_036553675.1 of Solanum okadae. Taxonomy (NCBI): domain Eukaryota; kingdom Viridiplantae; phylum Streptophyta; class Magnoliopsida; order Solanales; family Solanaceae; genus Solanum; species Solanum okadae. Next base: position 10,909,632 of record CM071681.1, on the reverse strand, counting down.
GCCAGTATTAAATGTTCCTAACCAAACTCTAATTCCATTTCTTGTTGAGTCTCTTATTTCTGCTGCATATTTTCCCCATGGTCTCTTTCTAACTCCTATGTAGTGTTTTTCCTCTTCTAGTTTGGTGGAGTTAATATTGTTATCATGATCAGGAGATGTGACCTCTTCGATGTCATGATGATTATTGCTTTCTTTAGAGGAATTAGTGTCTTCTGAAAATATTGAAGAACTTCTTGGTAGTTGATGATCATCGTCCTTTTGTAGGTTGGAGGAGGCAACTTCCCATGTATAACTTTTTGATAGATAATGATCGTTGTTTAGGTCAATGTAGTCAAGTACTTTCAATGGATAACAGGATGAAGAACTTTTTGATAGTTGATGATCGTTGTTCTGGTCGATGGAGTCAACTTCCCATGGATAATTACTCAAATATTCATCTAAGAAATGTTGATCATTCCATATTGGTAATGATGATTGATCTTGGAAGAAATTGAAATTTGGATATTGAATTTTAGGGGATGAAAAATCCATTTCTATTATAAGGATCGAATTGGATAAATATTTTTCATGACATTTTTGTTGGTGTTTGGGATGTTAATAAGAGTCTAAAAAACTCTTGGATAACTAAGATTTATATAGAAGGTACATTGGATGAGGAAGGGGAGATCATAAGAATATGTTAATTGTTGTAAGAACTTATTTATTGATGGACAATTATTATATGTGGACATGACAATTTCAAAATTGTCCAAAGACTTTTCCCACTTCCTATCTTGACTTGATCCAAAACACCTCAAGTCTTCCTCATAAAGAATCAATAATTATAATGAAATGGATAATAAAAAAAAAAGTGTCATATTCATCCTTTTGCAAAAGCATAAAAATTTAGATTTAACTTCAAACATGTCGACAATGTAAATGTTCTTCTAGAACAAATAATAACAATAACAATGATAATAATATATTTCGGATAATATTTTTACAAAGGATTTTTGAAAGACTGATGAGTGTAACAACTTTAGTTCTATTTTATGAAAATAGAGAAATAAATATAATAAACTCTCAACTCTAAGTATAAGCATTCTTTTACAATTAGTATCATTTTTAACATATAACTTATTTATGTTTATCAAGAAATTCACTTATATCTAACTAGGAGTAACAAATAACCTCATCGGATAAATATTTTTAAATAGTCAATATATATTAAATTTTAAATTCTAAAAAAAAAGTATAGGGTAGGGGGCAGATGTAAACCCAAGGAGAAGCAATACACTTTGTGTATGATTGTACTAAATTGACATTTTGTCCAAGTGGCAACATTTAAATGTTCATATTTTAAGATGAAAAACTCATGAAATATCTAGAATGTAGGGTTTAATAATTTATGTATCGATATCTATATCAAATTAATTAATATATGATACCTGTCTTCACATATATTAATATATTTTGGCAAAAATATTAATTGTTGATAAGTTTTTACGCTTTATTAATTAAAAAAATATGCCAAAACAAAAATGTCTCTTTCATTCTATTGGAGATATTTGAAGCAAATCGAGAGTGTTTTTCTATGCAAGTAAATTAAGCTACTGCCACCTTGCACGAAAAAAAAGAGAGACTACCTATGGTCAAGTGAATACGATGATTTTGATTTAAACATTGTATTTATATTAAAAAATTTATTATTACATAAATTAAAAAAAAATTAACTTCAAACTCAATTGTTAACATCTTATATTACTCTCCCAAGATTAAAACCTATAAAATTTAGATTCAGAATTGGGTTTTCTCCTATACAAAAAGTTTCTTAGAGTTTTTTTTTATCCTATTGTAATTTGATTACGTGTTAGGTAAAGCATTTGTGACTTGACATATTAGTTGTTCTCCCTCGTTAAATGCATACATATCATTTTCATATGTCTAGTCCATCAATAATGGATAAATTATTGTCTTTTTCTTTTTCAATAAACATAATTGTCATTGCAAAGAGTTAGGAGAATTACTAATAAGAATTGTAGTAGAGTGGCATATAGTGATGGATGTTTGATTTTTCTATTTCATTTTGGCTTTTGATCGAGTGAGACAACGAGCTAGTAGTCGAGTACTCACTAGTGTCGAGTGTACAATATTTTTTAATTATTTGAACTTATGTTATGAAATTTCAATCGAAGAATTTGTATCCTATAATTGAGAAGCGAATCGAATATCAAAATTTTAGAAAAATAGAACTGAAGAATCAAATTTATTTGGTTAAGTCCATATTTTTTGGCATTTATGCACATCCCTTAGTAGTATGTATTTCTTTTTTCTTAATTAAAAGTCTCGAAATTTGAGTTTCAGATGTAAAACTTTCTTACGCAAATCTAAATTTTTTTGAATCCTAATATAAATATAAAATATCAAATAGGAAAAAAAAAAGGTTAGAAAAATTAGAACCCATAAAAAGAACCTCATTAACTTTTAATTTTTTTTGCTATGTTTGTTCTAAGATTATCATTTCCTAACTTCCGATCTATTTTTTTAAAATTTATTTTTATGAATCGAATAATTTCTGAAAGATAATGATGCACAATTTGAAATTCGACGATTAATTAATAGGAACCTCATTAACTTTTAATTTTTCTGCTACGTTTGTTCTAGGATTATCATTTCCTAACTTCTGATCTATTTTTTTAAAATTTATTTTTATGAATCGAATAATTTTTGAAAGATAATGATGCACGATTTGAAATCTGACAATTAATTAATAGGTCTACCTTTACTCTTCTCCATCCTACTCTTTTTTTGTTTTAGTTTAAAAGTAAGAAAATATAAGTAAAGTGTAAAGGGAGAGATTCTAGCTAGTCGGCAAAAAATTAGTCGCATAAGATATGTCGAATTCAAGTAGAAATCATGAAGAACATTTCTCCATTGATGAACATGAAGCTGAGCTTCGAAGCAAAAATAGAGAACGGAGTTTGTGAAACTTGGAAAATGAAAATTGTATTACTTTAGATTATCACACTGTATATATATATACAATAAGAACTGGAATCTTCTAGAAAACTTGACTAACTAACCTTAACGGAAAGCTAACTAACTAACGGAAAGCTAAGCTAACTGGCAAACGGAAAGCTAACTAACTGATGACTAATCTAATTTACACTTGTATAATCACAATTTATCTCAACACCCCCCCCCCCCTCAAGTTGGAGGTGAGGAACTCACAACCAACTTGCGCAATATGCTGGAATGTTTGGTACTGGGCAGGGCTTTGGTCAAAACATCAGCAAGCTGACTCTCGGTTGGAATGTAATGGAGTGTAATGAGCCCTTCTTGAAATTTCTCTCTAACAAAATGGCAGTCCACCTCAATGTGCTTTGTCCTCTCATGGAAAACAGGATTCTTGGCTATGTGAACAACTGCCTGGCTATCACAAAAAACAGTTATAGGCAAGGTGCATGTCAAATTCAGCTCTATCAATAATCTTTCCAGCCACACTATCTCTCCTACCACCTTTCTGATGGCTCTGTATTCTGCCTCTGCCGAGGACAAGGATATGGTTGTTTGCTTCTTAGATTTCCAGCTAATAGGACTGTCTCCCATCAGTACTACATAACCACTTACTGATTTCCTTGTATTAGGGCATGCAGCCCAATCTGAGTCACAAAAAGCTGTGAGTGAACAGTCTGTATTGTTGGACAAGTGTATGCCCAAACATGGATCACCTTTTAAGTATCTTAGAACATGATATGCAACCTTGAGATGTGGTTCTCTAGGATGTTGAAGGAATTGGCTAAGGTGCTGAACACTAAAAGTTATGTCCATTCTGGTATTAGTCAAAAAATTGAGCTTCCCAACCAACTTTCTGTAGTGTGTGGGATCTTTCAGCAATGTACCTTTACCGGCTTTAAGTTTGACTGTGGACTCAAGGGGTGACAGGACAGGTGTATAATGTGAACAGTCAAATTCTTTCAATAGGTCCATAGTGAATTTTCTTTGAGAGATCAACACTCCAGAATCCTGGTATAAAATTTCCAAACCAAGAAAATATTGAAGTCTACCTAAGTCCTTGATCTTAAACGCATTGTGAAGGTAACTCTTTAAGGAAGTAATCTCTTCAACATCAGTACCTGTCAAGATGATATCATCAACATAAACAGCAACAAACACCAAAGAAACTCCAGTTTTCCTGAAAAATAGAGAGTATTCACTCTCTGAACGAGAATAACCTCTTGAACACAGAACTTGTGCAAGTTTATCATACCACTGTCTACTTGTTTGTTTCAGCCCATACAAAGATTTCTTGAGCTTACAAACCAAACCTGTGTTTTCTGTCATGAGGCCTGGGGTGTGTCCATATACACCTCTTCATGTAAGTCTCCATGAAGAAATGCATTATTTACATCCAGCTGATACAAATTCCATCCTTTTTTGACAGCCATACATATCAAAATTCTGACTGTAGTCATTTTAACTATTGGAGAAAATGTTTCATTATAATCAATCCCAGCCTGTTGAGTGTAACCTATCACAACAAGCCTAGCCTTCAACCTTTCTATTGTGACATCAGCCTTATGTTTGATCTTGTATACCCACCTGCACCCAATTGCTTTCTTCCTTATGGGCAGTTTGACAAGATCCCACTTGTTATTAGCATATAAGGCTTCAAACTCTGATGTCATTACTGCCTGCCAGGCAGGGTCAAGTGATGTATCTTCATATGAACATGGATCAATGTCATGACAAAAACTCTTAACCATTTGTTGATTTCCTTGGTTGGAACTTGTGAGGGACATATTGGATGCAAGGAATGCAAAGTTAGAGGATGATGTTGAGGATTTATGTTGGAAAAAAGGTAAGGTACATTCATATTCTTTAAGGTAGGCAGGAATGTTGTGTGGTCTACTGGATCTTCTAGGGTTAAGAGGCTGGCCTGGCTGTTGAGTAGTGGTAGTGTTTGAACAACATGAGAGGTTTTGGTTTGTAGTTGGTTGTGAGGTGGGAGCCAATGAATGATCAATGTTTGGTGGTGGTGAAGGTTCATTGAAAGGTGCATATGCAGGCAATTCATTTATAGTGATATCAAAAATGGCATCATTGTCCATCACATGTACTTTGTTAAAAATGTCATTAGTGGAATTAGTGGGATTGAACAAATTCAAATAAGTATGTAAAGTTTGTAGTACAGTATCAAAACTAGAATTAGATTTAGGTAAAGCAAAAGGAAAAATGTTTTCATAGAATTTTACATCCCTGGAAACATGTATTTTTGTGGTACTAAGGTCTAGAACTTTATATCCTTTTGTGTTGCAGGGGTATCCAACAAAAATGTGAGGTGTGGACCTAGGACCAAATTTGTCTTTATATGTCTTTAATGTAGGAAAACATAGACTTCCAAAAGACCTAAGATGGGAATAAGTGGGATGAAGATGGTGCCACATTTCAAATGAAGTTTTGTTATTTAATGCTAAATTGGGAATTCTATTTATTAAGTAGGTGGCTGTCAATACACATTCCCCCCAGTATTTGATTGGAAGTTTGGACTGATAAAGTAGTGATCTAGCTACTTCTAAAAGGTGTTTGTGTTTCCTTTCCACCACACCATTTTGTTGTGGTGTGTAGGGACAAGTTCTTTGGTGTATGATGCCTTTGGCTTTGAGGTAAGCATTGGTTTCATTGTTAGTGAATTCTGAACCATTGTCAGTCCTTATTGACTTGACAACGGTTTTGAACTGGTTCTCAACAAGAGATATGAAGGATTGCATGGTTTGAAGGGTGTTGCTTTTGCAGCTCAAAAGGTATGTCCATGTTGATCTACTGTAGTCATCAACTATTGTTAGAAAATACTTGTAATTGTTGTGTGTGGGAACATGATACGGTCCCCACAAATCTATATGAAGAAGGTCAAAAAGGTTGTTACTAGAGATAGTGGTCTTAGTAGGAAATGGGAGCATAGTTTGTCTAGCCATGGGGCAGACAATGCAGGTGAAGGGTTGTTTGGGTGAAAATTGTATGGGAATGTTAGAAATACCCTTAATTTTCACAAATGGTATATGTCCTAGCCTATTGTGCCACAAGTAATCAACATTGTTTCCATGAGACATGCAAGACATGATAGAGTTGTTTAGTGTAGAAGCAGTAACATTTGAAGCATAATTTTGAAGTACATTATCATTACTCAAACATGTGTCATTACAAGTGTTTACAGAAGTGTGATGAGAAAAACTATCAGAATTATTGTTGCAAAAGGTAGTAGCAATGGGTGAATTAACAGAACAAGGTGAACTAGATGCAATGATAGAAGTTGATCTAGTGGAAACAGAAGTAGAACATGAAGTGTGACATCTTGCACACAGAAAATAGAGTCCATTTTGTGCTATACCAATCTCCAGAGGGCTCTTCTGTGAAGGGCCCTGCATCAAACAAGAGGAACTAGTGAAACTGACCAGTCCTTTAAGATGAGAAACCAAACAATGGACTGAAATTAGATTGAACTTAAAACTAGGAACAAATAACATTTTATGCAAAGTCAGTGATGGATTTAAACATGCATCACCAATTTCTGTCACTTTTACCTTGTAGCCATTTGGAAGTGTAATTAGGAATGGATATGGTAAAGGTCTGAGGTTTGTAAGTAGGGATTTTGTAAAGGTCATATGGTGTGTGGCTCCTGAGTCTATAATCCAAGAATCAACATTAAGTTTTAAGCATTTGCAAGACAGATTGCCAATATCAGAAATTGAAGAATAACATGCCAAAATACCTGCAAAGTTGACAGCTCCACCATTGAAGCTACTTGCATCCTCATGTGCAGTGCTGCTAGTATTGGTGCCTCCTTGAACTTGAATGTGATCCAATAGGTTCACAAGTTGGTTGAACTGATGCTTGGTTAACATTGAACTTGACTGTTCATGCAACTTTCCTTTGCCTTTTCCCACATCATGACCTTTCTCAAAGGTATCTCCCAACATATCCTCAGAAAAACCATTTGCATTAGCTGTTGTTCCTGCATTTCTACCTTTGGTGAACTTAAAATCTGGAGGGAAACCATGAAGTCTGTAACACTTGTCTCTGGTGTGACCAGTCCTCTTACAATAATCACAAAAAAGATTTGACTTGTTTGAGGGCCTGCTGGTGCCCACATTGTTTTTATGAGGAGTATAGTTGGTTCTGAAACAAGAACTGGTGCTAGAAGCATTCACATGAAAAGAGCTTGAGTCCATATGAGGTTTGTTATGATGTTTAACTTCCCTTTGTCTCTCTTCCTGAACAAGGATAGAAAAAGCTTGGGCCATAGTAGGTAGTGGGTTCATCATCAATATGCTTCCTCTCACAATAGTATATACCTCATTTAGTCCCATGAGGAACTGAATTAGTCTCCTGTCAAGTTCAGCTTTGTGCATCTTCGACTTTCCACCACATGTGCATTGTGAATTGGTGTCCAAAGTGCTAAGCTTTTCCCACAACTTCTTTATCCTGGTGTAGTACCCAGTTATATTGAGATTCCCCTGACTAAGATCATTGAGTTCACGTTGTAGTTGATATAATTTCGCTCCATTTGGTTGATCATACCTGTCCTCCAATTCATCCCAAAGTTCTTTTGCATTATCAACATACTGCAGACTGTCCCTGAGATCCTTAGATAGAGAATTCAAAATCCAAGACGTGACCATATCGTCACACCTTTCCCATTGAGCAAAACCAGGTGAATCAAGAGGTGGCTTCAACACCTTGCCGTTTATGAACCCAATTTTATTCTTTACAGACAGTCATTGAAGAATAACTCATCTCCATGAACGATACCCAGATCCATCGAAAAGGACTGGAACAATAGTGGATCCAACACTTTCAGATGGATGAACATAGAACACACTAGTCAGATCTATAGGAACTTGAGTGGGTAGTTGATTTCCAGTAGAGGTCCCTTCCTGAACACCATTTGATTCCATAATGTTCCCAAAAATGAGTAATTGACAACGCAGAAAAAAGAAAGAGGAAAAGGAATCGCGGAAGATGAATAAGAAGGCCTTACGGCTCTGATACCATGTCAAATTCAAGTAGAAATCAGGAAGAACATTTCTCCATTGATGAACATGAAGCTGAGCTTCGAAGCAAAAACAGAGAACGGAGTTTGTGAAACTTGGAAAATGAAAATTGTATTACTTTAGATGATCACACTGTATATATATACAATAAGAGCTGGGAATCTTCTAGAAAACTTGACTAACTAACCTTAACGGAAAGCTAACTAACTAACGGAAAGCTAAGCTAACTAGCAAACGGAAAGCTAACTAACTGATGACTAATTTAATTTACACTTGTATAATCACAATTTATCTCAACAAGATATTTATATAGAAATTCAATAAATGCATGATATTTATTTGTGTATCAATCACTCCATTTCAGAATCAAGGCCTTCCCTCCCTCCTCCCACCCCCACCCCCACCCCACCCCCGAATAAGTAAGACCTCGTGATTTTCTAAACTAGCTCCTGTCCTTATCTGGCGAAACCAGCCGGGGGTATTCAATATGGACGAAGAGAGCATCTGAAGGGTTACTTCACCAAAGGTGATCACTCACCAATCCGGATAATCACTAGCTACAATTGATGAAATTTTGATTAAAACTATTCATAATAAAAAACCACCTGAAGCTCCCGCATAACCATAACAAACTTTCTCTAATGCCATCTATACCAAGCCAAGACCTTTCCTTCAAGGAAAGAAAGAATCCACGGCTCCCCTTTTTGAATACCCCTCACTCCTTCCGGAGCGAGTTTTTTTTTGCGGAATTTAGGATTGACATCATTGGTTATATTATAGTTGGTTGATGCAAATTCTAATTCCATTCTGTAACAACTTTGAGTGCAATCGGAAAAAAATAAGGCCCGAGATGCCTACGTCGAAAGAATAGGAAGTCTTCAAATGAATGTACCATGTTCTGTTTAAATTGCTAAAGAAAAAGCGATCCGGCAACAATAAAAAAAGTTCTTTATATATATTGGAGGAGAATTTTAAAATAATTTCTCAAAATATATCTTTGAGCATTTTTTATCTTTTGAATTTGTAATAAATAAATATTTTTAGTTTAAGCTAAATATTTAACTAAAATTTCCGGTTGAATTTAGCATGAATCTAAAAAGAAAAAATTGATAAGAAACTAAATAAGTAAATATGAGTTTTTGTTAAATCTAATAGGCAAACGGGCAAAGTTTGATAAATATTAAGGGAGACCAAAAACTCAATTTTAATAAACTTTAAGGATCAAAACTATCTCTATATTTAAGGGACTATTTTAAATTTACCACTTATTATAAGAAAATATATCTTATATTTATTCTTTTTTCCATTTAACTATGATTACTTATTGTATACGTTCTCACATCATTAAATCACTTTAACTATAATCAGTTGATATTTTGTTACTTAGATGTGTACGTCAACATTCAATACTAGTAAATTTTTAATTGGTTTAAATCCTAATCTACTTTCAACACCTCTATAATTCAAAATTAGAAGAAATAGAGCAACATCATTAGGTGAGATGAGGTGGAACACGTGCAAGAATCAACTTGTAATTCTATAAAACTTTATGAGAAGGCACTAATTTGTTGACTTTAAATGTACTTAATTACTAATTAAATTGAATCAAATAGTGATTAGTCTCGTAAAGTTATAAGACATCATAATCATTCAGATACAAATGATTTTTTCTAGTCTAAATTAGATACGCAAGCACTTAGCTCTCGAAAAAAAAAGTCGGTAATTCTTTCTAGGAAAAATTATATAAAACAACAAACTATTAATTCAAATTAAATGCTATAACCACAATTTCATTTAATTCTAATCCATAGCAAACACTTGCCATTCGCCTCTCTCCCCAGAAATCTCGCTCGCCACTCTCCCTGATCTCGCTCGCCACTCTCCCTTGCCTCTCTCACTTTATACAAACACAAATGTATAAATTGTGTTTGTGTTTGTATAAAACGAGAGAAAATTGTATATACAAATACAAATACATATATTTTCGTCCTATACACTTATAACTATACAAATACATGTCTTCCTCTACCAGTTCTCTTTTGCCTTTCTCGCTTTATACAAACACAAATTATACAAATTACAATGTATAATTTGTGTTGTTAAAGCAAGAGAGAGATATTTGATATACAAATGTTTTATTTCGATTCAATTGTATACAAATTCAAATTTTATGCAGATATACAAACATAAAGAACATATACATATACAAACACAATTTTCATAGACACAGACGCCCGATTTATACAAATCGCTGCGATTTATACAAATCCGATGCCTGCGATTTTCATATAGATCTGATGCTCCATAGCAAACATAAAATTTGCTATGGAGCGCAATTATGCAAACTATAGCTATAACAAATATGATTTTTATGCTTGTCAAACCTAAAATTTACTATTCTTTCTATTTAGTTCTCTTTTATTTATTCTAAATTAGATATGCAAATGAATTTGAATATTGTTATGTCGTGATTTTACTTCTTTTAGAAAAATTATTTTTGAAATGTTAAGTATACAATTTTTCTTTAAAAAAAATACTTGAAAAAAGAATCGTTACTTAATTTATGAAGGTCTAAATAGATAAACCTTTAAAAATCTAGAGAAAATGGATAAAAGGTTTTTAGTTCTAATTTAAGAGGGTAGCACTTAAAGAGTTAGAGTAGCCGCTAACATAATATTATGTGATGATTTAACTAAAATATTTTACTAACTTTTGAGAAAAAATAATTAAGTAAAGAAAGCATTTTTAAAGGTCATTTGAGGAAAAAGTTAACCTGAAACAATTGTAGTATTTAAAAAAGAGAGTAGAATATGGTTGAGTAAAAGAAAAATTGAGATCATTCATTTTTTAAGAAAAGAGTTCTTGCTAGAACAAAATTAAACAATTAAAGATAAGTAAAATTCGGTCAACATATTTGATTAAGTAAATAAAAAAACACATGACTTGATGAAAATGAAATTTTTTAAATTAAGCCAATAAAAAAAAAAAAGCTCATCTTTTGGAAAGTTTAATTAAACTAATTAAATAAGTTAAGAGTTAACTAATATTAATCAAACATTTACAATCAAAGTAATTAAAAAAGCAGAGAGATGATGAATTTGGGCCCCTTCTTGGGCCAAATTCACTACTGTGGGCTCTTGTTACCAACCCTTTTACACATGTATATCAGTTGTGTATCAGCATGTATCAACACCTCCTGAAACCTGTATATTAGCTTCCTTTTCAACTTTACTCGAGGGAAAATGAGGTTTGGGCCTCCATGACCCATCTCGAAATACAAGAGACAGAAATGGAGTCCAACACAAATATTAAAAGTATAAATTTCATATATGACATATATTATAGTACTATTTTCAAGCTATAACAGTAGATTTAGACTTTCAAGCTATAACATTAAAAAATTCAGGTTATAACAAGTTTTAAAAAAATGTTTTTATTAATTGGAAAAAACTTAAAAAATAAATAAAAAGATAAACGAAAATTTAAAAAAAAAAACGGAATTAGAAATAATAAAGTAAAAAACTGAAATTGTGGGCTGTAATTTAATTTGAATTTATTGTAGATAATTAATGATTAGCATGAAATAAGGGATCCAAACTAATTAAGAATATTCAGTTTCGTTAATTCACTCTAATTTGTTAAAATTAATTCAAAAATCTAATTTTAAAAATCAATTTCCATTTATTTAATAAATGATTAATCTATTTATGATTTTTTATTATTAATTAATAATATGTAATTAATAAGGAAAAAATGAAAAAAAAAAACGGAAATAGGGGTGTCAATTAAATTTGAATTAATTTAAGATAATTATTAATTAGCATGAATTAAGGAATCTCAAACTAATTAAGAATATCCAGTTTCCTTAATTCACTCTAATTTGTTAAAATTAATTCAAAAATCTGATTTTATCCATTTTTCTTCCACGTTTCTTTCTCATCAATTTTCTTCCAGAAATTTTTTCATTGGCGACTAATTGAAGTTTTTTTATTTGTTTGAAAAATCCGTTTTTTTTGTGATGGACAACTACGTATCAATATTAATTAAACATGGCGGAAGATGGGATCCTTCATGTTAGTATTTTTAATTGTTTACTATTTGTATTTGGATTTCAGTGAAATGAAAAAAAAATGAAACTGTAAATCATATTTTGTGATTTTGTTTTTGTACATCGTCACTATATTGAATGTGATATATTTTTTTGTATAAACAATACGTTTTGTTCATAATACGTATTAACTGTTGTGAAATGTATAATATTAGTGATTTTCTGTTTTTGTGATTGTTTTGTGTATTTTTTTTTCTTAAAGTATAAAGTAATTGTATATTTATGAATGAATTTAATAGAATTATTGGAAAGAAATTTGTAAGAAAATGTGTTTCGTAAGATGTAAAAAAAGTTATTTGGATTTTTGACGAATTGTATAACAAGTGTTTTAAGTTGGTATTAAATTATATATTTTAGTGTGCTATATTAGATGTTGTCATTTCTAAAGTAATTAGTGAGTTAGAAATGAATTATTTGGTACGATAAGATATAGGTATTTGTAATGTATGATTATTGTTGTATGAAATGTATATTAAGAAAGTATGAAATTTGTATGAAAGCGTGTCCAGTAATCTGAAAAAAAAGTTATTTGAAATTTTGACGAATTGTATGATAAGTGTTTTAAGGTTGTATTAATTTTGAAATTTTATTGTTGACATTTTTGTATAAATTTGTGTGACATTAATGAAGTATTTTCGTAAAAAAAATGCACATATTTGTTGTATGAAATTTGGATTAAAATAGTATGAAAGTGTTTGGAATGTACTATTTGAATGATATTTGTATGAAATGTTTTTTGATTGAATATAAAAATTGTTTTGTAATGTTCTGTCTGTCTGAATGATATTTGTATTTCGGATTGTTTGTTTATAATGTGAGACTAATTTATATTTTTTTAATGAAACAGGGAATTATGTCGATTTTCAAATGGAGGGGGTTTGCTGATGTGAAATTCAAAAGGTCAAAAGTTACCTGTAGTAGATGTCGTCAAGTTGGACATAACAGGAAAACATATTCAAATTATCCTATGCAAAAATAATCAATGTTCATTTGTTAAGACTATATATAATTTTATTTTATTTTTGGTTGGTTATATTAATGTTTTGGTTTGATATAAAACATAATAATTTTGTGTTTAGCGTACTGGTTATTATTTATACACTTTTCATTCAGTTATCATACAAAATGCATACTGTTATAAATTTAGTGCTTGATATTGTGTTTCAATTTATACACGATTCATTCATTAAGTCCACAAAATTCATACATTTGTTACTAAAAATTGTTCCAAATTAAGTATATTGTATATATTAATAATAATTATAAAAAGTTAATTATGTAATTCATTCCAACACTAGTTTAAGGGTTGGTCATACATGTAGTAATCATATTTAATTCATGAGAAAATAAGACAAATGTGAAAACACAATTCATAACATTTGTATATAAAAATCATACCACGATTAAATACAATGTCCAAACATTTAATATTAAAGTCATAGTAATAGATTTCATACACGTGTCAACTAATGAGTAATCATAAAGAAACACACTCATACACTGTTCATTCAGTAATCATATAGAATGCATACTGATACAAATTTATTGTTAGATGTAGTATTTATTATTTATACACTATTCATTCATTAATGACACAACTTGCATATCGTTAATGATAAAATTTGTTCCATATTAAAGATATTGTATATATTAGTGACTAATTTAAGTTGTAGTCGGACATATATAAATCATATTTAATTCAAACGAAAATAAGACAAAATACAACTATAAAAATTATACCATGACTAAATACAAATATCCAACATTTAATATTGAAGTCATAGACATATGCATATAAAATGTATTTCATACACGTTTCATCCATTCGTTATACAAATTAAAAACACAGTGCTACTTTAAAAAATAGTGTATCAGAACTGTATGAAGTCTGTATAATGTTTTTGTCCTGAACTTATAATATCCAAACATAATAGGTTAGTGCATGTCAGTCACCATGTGTACAATTAACAACACAGTGTTACAATTTTTAGAACATTCAAAAGAGAATCAAAAGGTGCAATCAACTATTTTGATAACATATTGTAGTATATATCATCAAATACTTAAACAAAAAAGAATTATCCAAAAGTTAAACAGAAAAAAATTATCCAAAAGTTAAAAAAATAAATATGTAATTCTTAACCAGTGAAATTTGTCACTAATATTGACAGGAATAATTACATCGTCAACAGTGTCCCATGGAATGTTGGCAAGCAATTTGAAGCCTCTAATGCGCTGTCCAACATTGTGGTTGGGGGAGATGGATCTCATGCCGCAATTTGACTCTCTCCACTGTTTCTCAATGTTATTGACCCACGACATAAACCAACAATCAACAGTGTTGTATGATAATGGACTTGAAGAGTAATTAGCCTTCTTTCGCAGATAATACATAATGCTATTGACATGCTGTTACCAACAAAATTCGAATCTGAGTCGGAATCAGACTCTGGAGGGGTTTCAACAAATTTTTTCCCCTTCCTCTGAGGATTGCTCAAGGGATCCCAGTCTGTTGTAGTCCGAGGATCTGATGAAAGAGGAGCCTTTTCACTGGAATAGACTTGTTGAGATACTAGTTCAAGACCTTCTTTAATCTGTAAGAGAACATGAGAAATAAGAAATCCATCATGAATTTGAAAGGAAATTCCTTCCAACATATAATGTCATTTAACATTAGACTTGCCCCAGCAGACTGGGTAATCAATTTTGGTGTTGGACTAGATGAGAAAGAATGGAGAAAGTTTGATAGTGGGTTGTGGGTTGAGTCGTGTGGGAGTGATGAAATGTGTGGGATGGTGGTGTGATCAATGATTGGGGATGGTAACGGTAAACAAGGAAAGGAAATCCCTAAAATTGGGTAACTGAAAATTTTAGTTTTTTTAAAAAGGAAGTAAAATAAAATTAATGATCTATTATTAATTAATAATAAAAAAACTATAAATAGATTAATAATTTATTAAATAAATATAATTTAATTTTAAAATAAAATTAAATTTAACTGATATGTCATAGCCCGTAAATAATCTGTTATAAGCAAGAAATTTTTAAAAGTAGGTTTAAAACCGTAATATTTACTCTTAAATGTGTTTATGGGGTGATTTTTCCATATTAAAAAGAAAATGAGAAATATTATTTACATTCAAGATTTTCTATAGTAATTATACTAAAAGAAAAAAACAACAATCAGCGCTGCCATGAAGGTATTAATGCTTGGCAAAAAAGATGCACAAGATAAACAAATGCTTATGTAGTTATGTTAGATGTGAAATTACGATAATGCCCCTAGTTTTTAACATTACTCTTTTTCCTTCACTAGAATTTTCTCCTTTGAGTTTTTCTGGTAAGTTTTTAACGAGTCACATAATGTATATATCAAATAGACATTCAAGAGGGAGTGTTATAAACATATTTATATTATAGTGAATTTACATCATGTAGGTTCCTTTGAAGAAATGTTAGGAACCCTAACTTTGGGGTCAATTTAGTTTTTTTCCTATAATTAAAGGGGTTTCCTCATGGTAAAAAATCCCTCATAGTTACTGATAATGGAGCACCCTTCAACAATAAACTCATGAGTAGCTTGTGCGAGAAGTTCAATTTTAAGCAACATAAGTCTTCAATGTACAATGCACCTGCCAATGGTCTTGCTGGAGCTTTTAACAAGACACTTGGTAACCTGTTGAAGAAAGTAGTTGCAAAGAATAAAAGGGACTGGCATGAGAGAATTGGTGAAGCTTTGTGGGCATATCGTACAACCTTTAGAACAACTACGCAAGCGACTCCGTTTTCATTGGTGTATGGCGTAGAAGCAGTCCTTCTATTGGAGAAGCAAATTCCATCATTGCGAATAGCAATCCAAGAGGGACTCACAACTGAAAGTAATGCTCAACTTCGTCTAACAGAGTTGGAGGCATTGGATGAAAAGAGATTGGAAGCACAACAAAGGTTGGAGTGTTATCAAGCTCGACTTGCAAGAGCATTCAACAAGAAGGTGCGACCTCGATCATTTCAAGTGGGAGACTTGGTCTTAGCAGTTCGGAGACCCATAATCCTCAACAAACGCATCGATGACAAATTTACATCGAAATGGGATGGGCCGTATGTTGTGAAGGAAGCATATTCAAGTGGCGCTTATAAAATTGTAGACCAAGATGGTGTAATAGTTGGTCCAATCAACACCAAGTTTCTGAAGCAATACTTCCCATGAAGGTTGGTTACGCTCCTTAAGGTATGAGCATAAATTGCATGTTACTCCTAGCCCGCATGAGTATAAACTGTGTACGGCCCAAAAAAAATTATAAAAAAAAACTCATCATCTTGAACTACGATATGACTTGGTCCTCTTCACCGAGGTACGTAGGCGCTTGGAGTAATCACTCTAAGCTCAGTCACATGAGTAAAAAAAAAGGGGTTTGGTGGCATTGCGTGATCATCACACTAGCTCTTTAAAATCATGTAGCTAGAACATGAGTTCAAATGCGTCACAAATGAGCAAAGGAGAAGAGTTAAGCAAGACATCTTAGCTGACTTCGAAGGCTCATTTGTAAAAATCCGCAAAGGTTTTGACCATGATTTTCACATATATTGCAGTTCTTGGAGTCTACTTCACAACGTAAAAATCGGCTCATGATTCAGAGGTTTCTACGCCAAGTTATGAAGTTTCTACCACGATCGCTCAAAGTTGTGAAATAGACCATCAGATTTCGAAATTAAACTGAGCAGACTTCAAAGACATATTGTGAAAATCCGTAAAGGTTTTGGCCGTGATTTTTACATATGTTGTACGTCTATGAGTTATGCTTCCAATTAAATAAGAATCACATCATTTCGAGGCTCCTATGCCGAGTTATTGATTTTCTCCTAAAGTTGCTCAAAGCTGAAGAGTTGAGCGATCCACAAAGTCTTTGGCCGTGATTCTTACACATTGTGTAGTTCTTTGAGTCATCTTTCCAACGGAAAAAGAAAATCAAGGTTGAGTTATGTTTCTTAAGGATCAAGCGGATTGCAATTGCTCATACATCTGGGAACGGACAGGTGCCAAGTATATATTCACCGAAGTCGGAAAGGGCTTATTGTGATGTCAATCTCTCCAAGCCAGATGGAATACGGTCACTCTTTGCCTCTTTATTGCCAAGACTCAAGGATAAGATTCACCACGTGCTCGCTCGCCAAGAATGGAATGTTTACACTGGAAACTTTATTTTTTCACAAGGCAGTAATGATGGCCACCAACTACTTGCTCGCTGAAGTTTGAAAGACTATCTCTAGTGTTGCCAAAAGGGGGTCTGACCGCTCCAAGCTCCTTTATTTTCAAGAAGTAAGGAAGTGATACATCAAATGGTTCAGCGTCGATCTACATTAAGTTCTATTTCCGCTGGATCAAGTGTCTTGCAATTTCATTGCTCCTACATTTGAAAATAAATATACATGCAAATGTGTGCAAAGTTGAAATCACAAGTTGTGAGAAAAAAAGAGCTTCTCAAGAAGGCATAAGAATGGTCCAAGATCTTCTTCAAATTGAAAGAAAGATGTTGATCCACATGAAGCTTGAAGGCATAAGATTATCCGTAATCTAGTTCGTTGTTGTTTGAGGGCCTACACCAAGTGTTTTTCTCAACATGCTCACGCTGTGTGCTTTCTCGCCGGAAATGAAATGAAAGTATTCCAAATGTTTCTCTCGTGGAGCCGCAAAAAGGGGATGAAAATGGAGGTGACAAGTTCTCTCTATCGAGGCTGCAAGGAAGGTGAATGCCTCGAGCAAGTTTTCTGCCAACATTACAAGGATGAGACAAGTGGTTCCACGCTGATCATGTGAACAACTCATGCATTTTTAGGTGATTTAGGCTCTTTTAAAAAATATGACAAGAAAATAATATTGGAGTCATCGGTGTCAACTGCATGAAGTTTTCAATTTTTCTTGGTTGATCTACTTTCGGTAACACATGTAGTAAGTACATGACCCTTCAATATGGCGTGGCAAACATATGCAGCAGCGCAGCAATCTTGTTCGACATAGCGGTGCTAATAGCATGAAGATTTGATTACGGCCAAATTGGATCTTGAACATCAATCTCCCTGTTTAAGAAACATGTCAATGCATAAATAAATATGCAACCACAACCATTACCTGCAAGAAAGAGAAACAAGAAAATCTAAAAGACACAAATCTGTGAGGAAAACGGCAAAATTTGAAGACCAACTTCAAAAAATCATTTCTGTCAATTCAGGAAGAGTTTGACATGGGTTTTTGGATATGCCACAGTAATACGAGTCTATTTTCTTAAGAATCAACCCGCTCGTCATTTGATAGCTTCTACACAAAGAAAAGGATGTTTTGGTGGGACTGTCCATAGCTGTGAGAAGAACTGCCAGATTTGGGGTCCAACTTCAAAGTTTGATTTCCGTCGATACGAAAGGTTTCTAGCATTGATTTTTGGATATGTCATAGTACTAGAACTCTAGTTTCTCCAGAATCAAGCCGCTCATCGTTTGAATGCTCCTACACCAAGAAAATGGTGAGATTGCGTATAGCTGTGAGAAGAACGTCCAGATTTGGGGTCCAACTTCAAAAATTGATTCCCGTCTATCCGAAAGGTTTATAACGTTGATTTTTGGATATGTCGTAGTAATAGAAGTCTAGTTTCTCCAGAATCAAGTCGCTCATCGTTTGAATGCTCCTACACCAAGAAAATGATGTTTTGGCGAGATTGCGCATAGCTGTGAGAAGAACTGCCAGATTTGGGATCCGACTTCAGAATTTGATTCCCATCAATCTTGAAGGTTTTTAATGTTGATTTTTTGGATATGTCGTAGTACTAGAAGTCTAGTTTCTCCAGAATCAAGTCTCTCATCGTTTGAATGCTCCTACACCAAGAAAAGGACATTTTGGAGAGATTGCACATAATTAATAGAAGAATTGTCAGAGTTGAAGACCAACTTCAAAGATTGATTCATGTTAATCCCAAAGGTGTTTAACACTGATTTTTGGATAGGTCGCAGTACTACAATCTCGTTTCTTCCAAATCAAGCCGCTCGTCATTTGGACATTTCTACACTAAGAAAACGAGATTTTGGTGGGACTGCACGAAATTGAGAAAAGAAATCAAATTTGGAGTTCCACATTGATTTGGTTAGGAGAATTATTTGTTTTTCAATGATTCTCTGATCAATCCTTTGTACATGGGAGATTCTTATATAGAAGTTCCTTTGAACAATTTTCATTTCTTGTACAAGGAAAGCTTTGGTAAAATTGGAAGAAGGAAATCATATCAATTCTTACTCATCTAAATGGAAGTTGCTAGCACTCCAAAGGAAAACAATAAGTCCTAAGATTTCAAGAATGATTCTTATAAAAGGAAAGAAAATTTGGTGTGATTATTAAATTACCAATTGTTTTCAAGTTGAAGGTTTGCAAAAAAACAAAAAGAAAAAAAAGAAGCAAATCAAGTTACGTTCTTTTATTTTAAATTCAACTTTGAGGACTTGTGTGACACCCTAAGTGTTGGTGTCCAAATTTGTATTCAAGTCTATGGTGAAAGTTTTTTGAATTTAAAATTCATACAACTTTGTCACATTAATTTGCTTATCCCTCGAGAGAGAGAGTCCTCCATATCTTCCCTCGAGTGGATTGAAATAACAAAAGTTCTTAGGAGCACATCGAATGGAGTTGCACATGACCCTACCATGCAACTTGTTTCATCGTAAGAAACGGAGTCAAGCAAATGTCTTAAGAGTAATATTGTTGGCCTGGACTCATGAAGACTTCAACTCTCGAGGTCACATTCGGCAAGTCTACACGTTGACAAGTCTCAAAAAATGAAAACACATTCATGAATACTTCAAGTCTTGTCGCCAAACTTCGGCAAGCCTACACGTCGACAAGTCTTGAAGTAAGGGGCATTTGTAAGACACATAAATTGTATTGGGTTAAATTCATACGAAATTTGAATTAAATCCATGTTCGTTTGGGCTAAATGATAAATTCAAATCCAAGGTCCATTTCACCTTGAAGCCCAAACTCATGCCACATGTCACAGTGACTAGGCATCCAAGACCAATAAGGCGACACCACGTGTCCAAATGAGGTGGTAGTCCCAATCAAGTGCAAGAACCAATCACAACATGCCAAGTGTCAAAATGACATCCTTTGGCCAATCATATGCAACCTTGTCCACCCCCCACAACTATAAATAGGGGATGGACATGACATTCTAAGGGATCAAAAAACTCTTCAACAAGCATTTTGCAATTGGAGAAAGCTACATCAACTACATAGCTCTTCGAAGGAGTGATCAACGGAATTCTTCCTGGAGATCGACTTGAAACGACGAAGCGCTTTTCGACGTTCCCGGAGATCAACAACATCTCAAGGAGGTCTACATCATCCAACAATTCGAGAAGTACGCTACTGAAGGCCCTCAAATCTTGTAGAAGCTTAGGAGGGATCAAGAAAACTCTTCAACAAGCATTCTACAATTGGAGGAAGCTACACCATCAACTACATAGCTCTTCGAAGGAGTCATCAACGGAGTTCTTTCCAGAGATCGACTTAAAACGACGAAGCGCTTTCCGACGTTCCCGGAGATCGACAACATCTCAAGGAGGTCTACATCATCCAACATTTTGAAAAATACGCTACTGAAGGCCCTCAAATCTTGGAGAATCTTAGGAGAGATAATCAAGAGAACAACAAAATTGTACTCACAATGATTCATCAATAAAATAACATTTTTTCTTTTATTTATTTTGCTTGCAGTTGATTTTCAGCGCTTAAGGAAATTTGTTACAAACACATAGACAAAGAAATTAAGGGAAATAGTTGCATGTTCAAATTTATGGAGATGATATGAAGGTATAGTTCCATCAATGTCAAGAGGTTGATATTTTGATGGACCTATAAAGAGTTCCATTAATATAGAGACTATGGTGCTAAACATAATCACAAAAGCTCTAAATATCTTATTCTTGGAGATGGGAACCATAACAAAGAAGTGTAGGATTTTGGGTGGAGACAATGTAATTTTATGTGGTTAAGCAAATGCCAAATACCAATAACAAAGAAACCAAATCCTGGTGCTACATGACCTATTAATGTGCCCATTTTTTGTTTGTTTTAGTGTAATGAGAATATGAAATGATGGAAAATCAAGAGGGTTATATATAGAGATACCTAAGGCACTATGTATTTATATTTTTACCTTCATAATGTATTAGGATTTGAATAATTATTTGATAACTTCCTAAGTTAGCATTGTACATATTCTATCTATTTTACTCCCTCCCAATTTATGTGGCACTTTTCGAATTTTGAAATTCAAACAAGTCTATCTTCATATATTTTTAAGTATTTTGAATTGTCAATTATTGAGACTTATAACACTTTTTACGTAGTTTATAAATATATAAATTTCATTTCAAAAAAGTTAAAGATCTCATGCGCAAATTATCAATCAAACTTAAATTGTTTGATTCTCGAAAAATGAAAAGTAGCACATAAATTTTGTTAGAGAGAGTAATTTATTTGGAGTAATTTGGTTTGCATCAAATTTAAGAAAAAAACTTTAAAAATTTAGATTTCATATTGTCATTATATGGGTGGTTATAAAACTTATAACTTATCAGTTCAAATCATATATTACTAACAGTGAAAAGTTGCAATGTGAAACGTTGAATTACTATTTAGTACCTTTACACTAAATAAAATATTATAAAATATCTAATTAATTAAATATTAAATAACTAATAAAATCCGATTCTATGGACCAAAAATTTGATTGCAAAAAAATAAATATTAAATAATATTCCTATCATATTACTTGTATCATCAGCATGCATATCACATTATATCATATATCATTACATTATATCTTAAATATGGAATGACTTTTTTTCCAACAAAAAAATAATACCATAATACAATAATGGAATTTACACATTCTAATAATAAAAAAGAAAAGTGAAGGAAAAAAAATCATTGAGATGTCAGGATAATGTTATGGTGGGTGGTACTTCAATGAATAATGATGGCTTCTACAATAATGAATAATGATGGTGCATTTAAAATCTCAATCTTTTTATGGGTAGATCAAAATTAAGCAGTTGAAGAAAAATTTAAGTTACACAATTTAATTGTTAATGAAATTATTTCAATACATAATTAAATTTTGATAAAAGCTTCACTTGTATAAGTAGAATCTGAATTTGAGACTTTTTTAAAAAGAAAAATTCATACCTGACCCTCCAAAAGAATTTTAATTTCTTTTCGTTTTGAATTAGATATATACATATATACAAATGACTATAAGAAAATATTTTCTACTCGCATACCAAATATAACAAAAATAAAAAATTTCAAAATTGAACAATTCAAAATTACAAGAGTTTAAATGGTAAGCATGTGATATGCTATTAATTATTTGAATTTGAAGTTATATATTCTTTGCTAAATGTTTGCCAATTTTTGTGTATGTGAAATATCATGTGGCGAAATTTTTGAATAAAAGAGAGAATGTAGTATATACCTCAATTTATATAAGTTGATATGTGTTTTCAAACTAATGAGTGATAGTTTAAATATGATTCTAATAATTTTGATATGAAATTTAAAAAAAAAAAGATAGTTTAAGTGTGTTTTAACATTTTGCTCTAACATTTAACATAATAATATACGTACCTAGTATATATAACCTCACTAAATAGAATCTAAATAGGGTAGATTATTTATAAATCTCACTTCTACTGTAGAAATAGAAAAGACTGTTTTTAATAAACCCTTTCGTTTCTAAGAAATATCTTCTTTAAGATTCGTATGAACCTAAAACATTCATCAATTAAATATAATTCTTTTTCGAACACATTTAAAATGAAATGGTATGAAATATGCCTTTTCAACTACTCTTTTAAAAAATATTTTTTTGAATAATTAACAAAAACCAGACCCTGGTGCTTCGTGACCATTTGCACGAAATTTAAGGAAAAAACCTTTAAAACCTATTCATTCAAATATGTCATAACATTTAACATAACAATATACGTATCTAGTATATATATTCGAGTTTAAGTTTTGTGCACTGTCAGTGTATAAGAATTTCTACACTATCAAGTAATTTTTAAGATAAATATGATAACTTAATTAAGTAATTAATAAAATATTTCTTAGAATATAATTATAATTACGGTAAAACATAGTAAGGGAGATTTAAGTCCTCTTTCTTCTCTAACAAAAATCAATTCATAGTTATCTTCTTAATTAACCAAGTTTATTTGGTTTTCTACATCTGAATATTTTTTTTCATCAGAAGTAATTTTTAATGGCACAAATAATTTCTTAATTGTCGTCGTTTTTTCTTTTGAAATTTTCGCAAAGTCATGATCCGTACAGAAGAAGAATTTTTTTAAAAAATAGTATAGCTTTTATCACATACTTACGAATTAGTATTACTATATTACTAAAATGTAGAATTATATAAACATCCCAAGTCGTATTTTATTTTTATCTCTATAGATAACATGGTTAAACAAGAAAATAATTAATTAGACGTGAGAATTGAATAATAATTCATGTAGATTCTGTCAATTTTAATCTTAATGACAAGTTTTTATCGTCACAAAAATAATTATAATTCTATAACATATTTGAAAACACAAATTTCAGAAATCTTTATTATTCTTCTTAAACTTCGTATATAATCATAGAGTTAATAACTTTGATGGTCACTCAACTATTAATTTTTTTCACAGAAAATCACTTAACTTTCATTTTCAACTCCAAAGTCACTCAATTATGATTTCTTTGCACAAAAAGTCATTCAACTTATTTAATTGTTCTTTTCATTAAAATTTGCTGACATGGAATTTTAATTATTAACCAAAATTTTAAGAACCAAATATATATCCATTTAATGACCCGCCCCATTTAATCCAACCCACTAAAAATATAATATTAAACTTTTTATTTTACCATTAATTCCCTAAATCATTCTCTCTTGTCTACCCCATTCTTTCCTTCTACGTTCTTCTTCTCTTTTCTTTTCTTATGAAAGCCAGTTTGATGACATTGAAAGTGAAACTGACAGTTTTATGGATGCACTTAACACCATTGAGTCAGAGTGTGAAACTGATTTGGATTGCCAAAGAAAACGAGCATTGGAGCTGGAGTCTAGTTTGAAGACTGAATCATCCTTGAATGGATCCCGAAGCTGCAGCCAGAAATTCCCCCGAGAACTGTGGTTTTGGTGGTAAGACCAGCTTGGTATCCTGGAGATTTCTCTTCCTCTGACAAAATAAAATGGAAGGAGATTCCAGAGAATATCTCTTCAGGATTTGGTGAGATTTTACCGTCTCCTCAGATTGCTAGAATTACAGGGTTTGGTGAGATTTTACCATCAAACTGTGATAATGTGCATGTATTCAATAACCACTAAATTGAGAAATTAAAAAAGAAACGAAAAGAGAAGAAGAACGTAGAGGGAAAGAATGGAGGAGACAAGGGAGAATGATTTAGGGAATTAAAGATTATATTTTTAGCGGGTCGGGCTAAATGAGGTGGGTCATTAAATGGATATATATTTGGTTCTTACAATTTTGGTTAATAATTAAAATTTCATGTCAGCAAATTTTAATGAAAAAACAATTAAATAGGTTAAGTGACTTTCTGTGCAAAGAAGTCATAGTTGAGTAATTTTTGAGTTGAAAATGAAAGTTGAGTGACTTTCTGTGGAAAAAATTGATAGTTGAGTGTCCATCAAAGTTATTAACTCTATAGTTATACCAACACAAAAAGTTATGAAGATTGCATTTCTTATGTGGGAAGACAAGGAAGATGAAGATTGCATTTCTTGGTAGAAAAAAAATGGATTTTAGAATTGGAATATGTGGAACTGAAAAACTAGTTCTACTCTTTATTATATATGAAGAAATATGGTTGCTTTTAGCATAGTGGGGTTAGTAAACAAAAAAATTAGGGGGATTTTTAGTAACTTAATCAGTTGGTTAGCTATCTCTTTTATTTTGTTGGTCAGAATTTGATTTTATCTTTGAATCAAGTTATATATATAGCCATAGCTCATATAGTGTAGAGAATTTTTAAATTACTAATTTAGTATACGTGCTTTATATGTGTCTGATTCAACCAATAAACTATAAACAATAACCAAATAATTTTAAAAATAGGAATTAATGCTAAGATAAATATTTATCTATATAAATGATAAAGATGACATATATGATGGTTAAAAATTTTATTGAAAAAATGTGAACCTTTTTAAAAAAAAAATAATAATATATAAACTTATTTTGGTAATCATAAAATTTCTATTAAAAAAAATGTACTTGAGCTATTAGATACCAAAACATAAATTTAGGGGTTTTATGCCAAATTTTAGGTCTAAGTTATGATGGCAAAATTCCTAATTCTTTCTAATGTGGTTTTACGTTGCTTTCAATCTTTTGTGATGTATCTTATAAAAAAAAAATATTATTTTTTCCATATATTATAAAATTTCTTAATTATTAATTCTTTTAATATCTTACTATATATTTTAGAACTCCTTAATTTTTAAAATATATTCCTCTTCCCATATATTTTAGGATGGATATAAGTGAAGTTTAACTTGATAGCGTAAAAGATTTGGTCAATGTATACAAATTAATTAAATTCAAGATTTAAGAAGCTTTATTCCGTCTAATTCACTTGGCACAATTAGACTATTTTATTTTACTTTACCATGTTTTCATAAATAATATATTTTTTTTTTAAAGAAAATTGTTAACTAATGTGACAACTCTTTACCTACTTTCTGGTATCTATATATATCGTTTCAAATAATTTAAATATTTATATTCGAATTGATATTCAGATTTAATTAATTTAACTCTAGAATATGTCACATAAAATTGAAACGTAGGCATTGGTATTGTTGCTATTGCTATGTGCATCGATTGGTTCAGTTCGATTTTATGCATTATCTATTTGGTTTATCGATTTTCATTTTTAAATACATTAAATCAATAACCAAACTAATAAAATATTTATTTTTACCATAAGTTTTAAAAAAAAAATTAAACTACGCACCTAATTAAACGGTGCAACATAAATTAAAACGAAAAGAATATATACTAATTAAAATATACTTATCATATATTAATGGCAAAATGGTCTTGTGGACCCTTGTTCTTGTATGAGTTTGTATTGTGAATCCTTCTACTTATCCATTTTTCAATTGAACCCTTGAACTCAATAAAACACAATTTAACAAACCCCTCTGACCATTGATCATGCTTATGTGGCATTAGATGTCTGAGTTGGCAAAAGCGTGTAATTACACGCCTATTAAGGCGAGTGAGGAACATTTTTACTTAAAAAAATAATTTTTTAAACAATTAATTAATAAAATCTTTCTTCTTCACCCATTACACCTCTTTTTCAGTCATATCCATCCCCTGCCCAACCCTTTTTCTTTCTTTTCCACAATCTATTTTCATCTAGATGATCTTGGGTAGCTCCTTGAGTCCACTAATTCACCGACGGAGGGAGAGAGTGGCGCTGGTGGTGCTCGTTGGACACCACTGATACGCTGTAGAGGGAGAGAGATAGGCACGGCTGGTCAGCAAAGAGGAGAACGAGGCAGGTAAGGGTGCGAGGATCTATCAATTTATCGATTGAATGAAACCTAACTATTTTGGGAGAATAGAAGAAGAAGATTGCAGGAATGAATTGTTGCTCTTATTCATCTCTACAAAATGAATGATCATTGTTACTGAAGCTTACAGTGCTAACATGTATATATACAATTACATTGATGGTAACTAACTAACAACTAATGAACCAATAAGACGCTGACAACTGGATAACAAACTCAGCTCAATAATAACTAACTAAGCAACAGTACTTAACTAACTACTAATTAACTGTTAGCAATACTCTTATCATACTCCTCAATACCCTCCTTCAAGCTAGGAAATATAAAGATGTTCTTCATGCCTAGCTTGGATACAAGATACTCGTGTTGCAAACGACCAAGACCTTTGGTTAACACATCAGCAAATTGCTCAGTAGTGGCCAAAAGCTGAATGAATACAAGACCTCGTTGAATCTTCTCCCTAATAAAATGACAATCAATGTCAATGTGTTTGGTCCTTTCATGGAAGACAGGATTGGATGCAATTTGGATGGCAGTAGTACTATCACTATGTATAACAACAGGCAAGGCAAAAGGCATATCCAATTCACGAAAAAGACCAATAATCCATGTAACTTCAGCAACAGTGGAAGCATGGCTTCCATTTTCTTCTTCTGAGAACTCCTAGAGACAGTGTATTGCTTTTTTGATTTCCAAGAAAGTAAAGATTCCCCAAATTTGATCATATACCCAATGATGGACCTCCTAGTATCAAGGCAGGATCCCCAATCAGCATCACAATATGTTTGTAAAGAACCAGAAGATTGTGCAGCCAAAAAAATGTTGGGTCCTGTTTGATGTATCATACAACTCTAACAACAGCATATATATGAGATCTCTTTAGTGCATTCATAAACTGACTTAAGTTTTGAACAACATAAGACAAATTCGGTCTAGTAATGGTTAAGTAAATCAACCTCCCAACAAGTCTCTGATATTCACCAATATTTGATAGTAGTGAATCAGATGAAGAACCTACGTGTTTATAAAAAAATCATAGTAGTTAATTTGACATTCATTTCAACAGGTATGGCAGTAGGTTTAGACCCTCCTAAACCCAAGTCTGAAATTATCTCCAATGCATACTTCATCTGGTGCATGAGAATCCCTTTAGAGTTCCTGGCAAATTCTATCCCTAGAAAGTATCTCAAAGGTCCAAGGTCTTTGATTTTGAAGTTGTCTTCAGAACTTGTTTAGTGTCATTAATCAGCTTCATGCTACTACTAGTTACTAGCAAATCATCAACATAAATCAAGACAATCACAGTGCCTTCAGCTGAACTTTTGATCAACAATGAATAATCCATATGACTTTGTTGAAAACCAGCAACTAATAGGGCCTAAGTTAATTTCACATTCCATTGATGTGAAGCTTGCTTAAGTCCATATAATGACTTAAGCAACTTGCATACAGGTTGAACCCCCATCATATATATGAGTGAAACCTGGAGGTAATTGCATATACACGAGAAAGTTTCTTGATAATCCAATCATTCCTGCTGACTATAACCCTTTTCCACTAGTCTAGCTTTGAATCTTTCAACTTCACCATTTGCTTTGTACTTGATTTTATACACCCACTTGCAACCTATAGCCTACTTACCAATTGGTAAAGATACTATCTCCCAAGTCTTATTATCTTCCAATGCATGTAGTTCTTCCTCCATGGCTGCCACCCATCTCTTGTCTTTAACAGCTTAATGATAAAATTGAGGCTCAGTGTCAACTGAAAGATTAGTAATGCAACATTGATATGAAGGGGACAAGCAATTGTAGTCAATACTATCTGCAAGAGAGTACAAACAGTGAGACTTTGATCCAGACTTGGCTGAGGTCACAAAATCCTTTTGCCAAAGTGGAGGTCTGGAAGTTCTAGTGGATTGTCTTCTTCCTGTAGTGGAACTCATAGTTAGTTCCTCAACAACTCAAGGTGGACTTATAGTTGGTTGATCTTAGGGATAAGGCTCCTCAGGAATACGATCAATAGAGCACTCTAGTGTCATTGTGATCATCAATGCATACATGATCATCAGCCTTGACAGTCAAAATTGGAACTTGAAAATCATCATCTGATACAATTTCCTACATATCAGCATTAGCATGAATCTAAAAGGGAAATATGGATTCAGTAAAAACAACATTTCTGCTGATAAAGAAGACTTTATTTTGAAGATCATAAAGTTTGTATCCCTTTTGTGTGGTGCCATAACCCATAAAAACTGATCTAATAGCTCTAGGGACAAACTTGTCTGTCTTCAACAGTTT
The DNA here is from genome assembly GCA_036553675.1 of Solanum okadae. NCBI lineage: Eukaryota > Viridiplantae > Streptophyta > Magnoliopsida > Solanales > Solanaceae > Solanum > Solanum okadae. Next base: position 10,880,552 of record CM071681.1, on the reverse strand, counting down.
GGTGGCATGACACAAAAAAAACCAATAATTCTCATGTAAGACAGATATGGTGGTTTGCTGAACATCATCTCAAAATGAGACTTATTATTCAACACAGTGGATGAAATTCTATTAATAATATGAACTGCAGCTAAAACACACTCCCCCCAAAACTTGATTGGAATGTGACCTTGAAATCTGATGGCTCTAGCTCTCTCCATGATGTGCCTGTGCTTTCTTTCCACTACACTATTTTGCTGGGGTGTATGTGGACAAGAACTCTGATGAATGATGCCTTGAGAGTGAAACAACTCACTCAATTGGGCATTGAAGAACTCTCCACCATTGTCTGATCCTAATGTTTTAACATGGACAGTGTATTGGGTTTGAACCATGGCAAGAAATTGTTTCAATATGGTAGAAACATCAGATTTAAGATGCATTAGATATATCCAAGTCCATCTAGAATAGTCATCAACCAATGTAAGAAAAAACTTCATCTTATTGTGAGTTGCAACTTTGTAGGGTCCCCATGCATCCATATGAACTAAATCAAAACATTTGGAACTCCTAATGCTACCAATAGGAAATGGTAATCTAACTTGTCTATCCAATGGACAAATATTACAACATTGCAATTGAAACTTCCTTCTATTAGCAAACACATTTATCTTCCCAATAACACTCTTAGGAATGTGACCTAGTCTTATATGCCAAACTTCACCTTGATCAGAATTCTTGACAGTTACAGCTGCAAGACTCTTATGATGTTGTCCAATGTCTATCAGTTGAGGAGACTTCAAAATGTATAAGCCACCATCCTCTTCACCAATCTCCTTCACTGATCTTGGAGATAGAAGAAATCAGTGTAAAATATAGCACAACAATTCAATTGTCTAGTTAGTTTAGCCACTGAAAGAAGGTTGAAGTTAAAATCTGGCACACATAAAACATTCGTAACCACATCACCTCCTTGTAGTTTAGAACAGCCTGAGTGTGTGACTTTAGATGAATCACCATTTGAAAGTTGAACTTGTCCTGAACTCATCATTGTTGATCCGTGAGTCAATATATTTTTAGTTCCCACCATATGATTATTTGCTTCACTGTCAACAATCTAATTAATGCTAGAGGAATTGAACTTAGATTTTCCGGCAAAAATACTTGTTGCATTGGCATTAATGTTGGTAGATGTTGAATTTCCTTCATGGATCAATGGTTTGTTCAACATCTGAATGACTTGATTATACTAATTAGGTGTAAACTGTGGAACTGAACCAGCTCCAAACCCTGAACCATATTGTTATTGTGACTGTTGTGTGAAAGGAACTAAGCAACTACTATCATTCGAACTTCCTAGGGATCTATAGTCTGTTGACACATTATTAGCTAGTCTTTTCCTTTTGTATTTGGTAGGATAACCTATCAACGGGAAACAAATGTCCTTCAGATGCCCATGCTTATGACAATGAGTACAATATTTCAGCTTGTTACAATCAACTTTACTGTGACCCTTCATTTCACAGTAATCACAATACAAATATCCACCCCTCTGTGGTCTATGAGGCTTCATATTTCCTTGACTTCGATAACCTTGACTTCCAGAACCATTACTTCCAGAACCATTTCCTCAAAATTTACTAGAAAATAATGCAGTAGAATCTAATTGCCCACCTAAGGTGTAGTGATCTCCACACAACTCCCTTTGGCTTTCATCTTTAATTATCATAGCATAGCATTGATTAACAGTAGGTGGAACATTCATCATAAGAATCTGACTTCTAGCATGACTATAATTGTCATTCAGGCCCATTAAAAATTGCAAAAGCTTTTGTCTAAGCATGCTATCAATATACTCTTTAGATCTATCACAACTATAAGAGGGAGGCAAAACAATTGAGTCGAATTCATCCCATAAATTCTTAAACTTTGAGTAATAAACTGATACAGGGGAAGTACCTTGAGTATGTGTGACAATTGATTTATGCAGGTGGAAAATTCTAGACATATTCACATTATCAAAACATTCTTTAAGATCACTCCAAACTAGTGTTGCATTAGAACGAAATAGGATTCCACTCACCAAATCCTTGCTCACATTACTCATCAGCCATGAGAGCACCATAGCATTACATCGATCCCACTGTTTCTTCTCAGAATCGACTGTATAATCTTCACGTTTGATGCTCCCATCAACAAATCCCAATTTGTTCTTAGTCAACAGAGTCAATTCCATCTCTCTGCTCCATAAAGTGTAATTCTCCATGCTTGTGAGTTGAATTCCAATTTGAACAACTCCTGGTACATCAGAAGATGATAAAAAATAGAGGATGAGCATGGTCGATTTTGTTCGCCATTGATGCCTCCTCAGATCTGCAAACTCAGCTATCAAACGAAGCTAGAAATTCATCAGGAAACGCATTCCATGCTCTGATACCATATCAATTTGTCGATTGAATGAAACCAAACTATTTTGGGAGAATACAAGAATAAAATTACATGAATGAATTGTTGCTCTTATTCATCTCTACAAACTGAATGATCATTGTTACTGAAGCTTACAGTGCTAACATGTATATATACAATTACATTGATGGTAACTAACTAACAGCTAATGAACCAATAAGACGCTGACAGTTGGATAACAAACTCAGCTCAATAATAACTAACTAAGCAGCAGTACTTAACTAACTACTAATTATCTGTTAGCAATACTCTTATCATAATCCTCATTACTAACCATGGCGGCGAAAATGGTGATGGTGTGCGGCGGAGATGAAGGCGAAAATGGTGATGGTGTTCGGCTAGATCTGGTGCGGTGGCTTAGGTTATTGGTTTTGTAGAGGTTGGAGGAGGAAAGGAAAATGGTGATAATGTGCGGCATAGATGAAGGCAGAAAAAATATGCATGGTTTCGCCAGCAAAAATGGCGACGGCGACGACGGCGACGACGGCGACGACTTGGGCGTGAAACAGTGGGAATTGGAGAAAATGTAGTGGGTTTTACATTAAAAAATATAATTAATTTTTTATTATTTTACCTTTAATTAAACAATTTTGATAAATAATTTTAAAAAAATTATGACATGACATTAATATATATGATGTCGATATGACATGTTATTTATGTAAAGGAGAGTGAGCTATACACATGGTTAGAGCGGTTTAAAATGCTCATTTTAATTGAGTTTAAGAGTTCAATTGACAAATGATTAAGTAGAAGGGTTCACAATACAAATACATACAAGTATAAGGGTCCACCACAATTAATTAGTAAACAAACAAGTTGAAGTGGCGGTCAGCTGGTTGTTTAGTCTAATTTGTGTGTGGTGAACACCTAGTAAGTGGCAACTAATGAAGTCATTTACCATTGTTAAACAAACAAAACTAAAGTATAATAATAATTCATTAGCTGTAATCCTAAATAAAACTGAATAATAATACTGAAAGAATAAGTGGAAAGAAAAAAAATTGCATAATATTCCAATCAGATTTCAATTAATGGCCACTATACATGGTCTCTAATAATTCATAAATTTTATTGAGTGTTGTCGTTTTATAATCATATCCACGCAAATGTATTTTTTTTCTTTTTTATAATTAAATATTTTAGGGAAAACTTTATAAGTAGTGTATTAACATCCGTTTTTGCAATAAATAACAATTTTTTTTTCTTTCAAAACGTAGCAAAATGCATTGTATTTATGTGTCTGCATTATCTAATACTAATATATTTCAAAATGCATTGTATTTGTGTGTCTGCAATAGAGTTTTTGGCCAAAAACATCTTTAAACTATACCACAAACTTAAACTACATCCTTAAAGTATCATTCTTAGCAGAAAACATCATTCAAGTATTTAAAAGTGAACAATTTTCATCCTTCTCTTAGATATCGTCAAAAAACTAAGGGATCCTACAAAAACATGAGCAGTTCACGTGACTATCAACAAAAGTTTTCCTATATAATTTCACTACCTTCTATAAGAAGTTCCTGAAAAAAAAATATCAAAAATCCTAGACACTATTGCTTACTGAAACAAAAAATGTTTGGAAGGTGTGAGGATACATGATCAGCTCTTTTTTCTCATTTAGTAACGGAAAGAAGCTGGAGCTTAATTAACTTTACCTTTTTCATAGCCACACAATATTTAGATCAATAAATTTTTGGATCAATCTGACATAGAAGTGATCAAAATATTGATTCTGTCTCGCATTTGAGTTTCATTCTACATTATTCAAAAGAGAAAGTCTCCAACAAACGCCACTTCTAGCATATTCAATTAAGAAGAAACATATTTCAACTAATAATATTTTTAATATCAAATTACATGAAAAAATAAATGGAAAAAACTGGCAAATTAAAAGATTTTGCATAATGCTAAACTCAATTACCAAGTTCACGATAGTATTTTTGGCATATCTAAGAATAATAATTACAAAGGGATGACTTGATTTTTGTGGGATCTGTTAATTTTCTGATAAATTCAAGTAGAAGGATGAAAATTGTTCACTTTTAAATACTTGAAGGATGTTTTCTGCTAAAAATGATACTTTAAGAATGTAGTTTAAGTTTGGGCTAAATACTTGAAGGATGTTTTCTGCAATATCTAATCCTAATATAATTGTACTATTATAGTATTTAATTACATATCAATTGTAGGTGTGACTATGTGCACGTCAATTATATGTGATAGGGTATGTTGTATGTAATGGGGGAACCACCATCTAAAATGATATATGTTATATGTAACGACCTATTCCCGTCGTTATACAAAAGCCAACGGAGAAAAATTTTGGGTCAGAAAACTTTTTCGTAGTAACTTGGAATTTCTCAACCTAGTCCAGATTTGGACGAAATCGGAGCCTATGAGGTCTAAGGAAGTTTGATAGTAATTAGATGGCCTAAATATGAATTTGATCACATGAGTAGATAGATAAGACGTTAAGGAACCCGTACGACTTTACGGAATTGAATTCGGGAGAGTAGAACTCCCGAAATTGATCTTAGCGTGAACATGTAGTTTCTGAGTGTCGTTGGTTGAAGGTGTGTTGTGAAATAGGGTCTTGGAATTATTAATTTTGCTCACAGTTCCGTGTAAGCCGCTATAACAGTATTTTCTGCCGCCAGGCGAGGCAGCTGTAGCAGGTGAGGTCGATGTGGCGGGACAGACGCGACTTAAAGTCAGAAATAAACCCCAAAAATGTTTTATTATGCAATTTTCAAACTTGAGAGCTAAGGAACGAACCCAGGGTTTTCTTGACATTTTTCACCACTCTTGAGGCTAAAGGTAAGATTTTCACTCCCCGAATCCATTTTTTGGATCTGTAGAACATAATCTAATGGGTAATTATCGATAGGGAAGGGTTTCGATCTGGAAATTATGGTGGAAAAAGCCCTAATCTGAGTATGAGGATCATGGGTATGATCTAAGGTTGATATGATTGTTGGTAATTCGGATAATTAGTTACTGTTTATCGATTCTCGTGCTATATTAATTATTTATAGATCAAGAACAAGCGGAACGAATCCGAAAAGGGAAGAATCAAGTTTCTTAAGGGATTCAAGCTTGTTTTGAGGTAGGTAATTGTTGTGATTCTATGATTGTGTAATGTATGTTTGTTTTTGTTTCATTATGATACATGTATGTATGTGAATGTTGCATTATATATGATCACATTATTCGTAAATGAGGATGATTGAATAATTGTTGCCATGAAATCATGACTTGCGTGTATGATTGTGAGAATATACTTATGATTGTGGTTGTGGCTTATTGAATGGATCGGGTGTTGCGTTCTGACACACTAACTTGGATCGGTTTCCACGTTTCGATATAATTATGGGATCGGTTGCCACGTTTTGACATAATCATTGGATCGGGTACCACATTTCGATATGCTAACAGTTTAGGTTTGGGTTTCATGAAAAGACCAATGACTTGATATAACTGCGATATTTGAGAATCGTGAAACTGTTCGTTGTTCGTAAATATTGATGATATTGTATATGTTCGGTGTATGCATGTTATTATTATGTTGTAATTGCTTATATATGTTGCACTTAGTGCAATAGTCGTGTGATCCTAACAGTACAATGTAGTTGTGTACTGATACTACACTTGCTCTTTCTTTGTTGAATACATGGCATCTTCAGGCGGCTATTGATAGACCTCGCTTAGAAGATCAGTGATCGTCATTCGAATTTAAGGGTGAGCCAGTTCTTTCGGGCTGCCATGAGTTCTCTTTCTGTCTATGTCCACACTTCAGACTTAGACTTTTTAGTTAGTTGTTAATTAGTACATTAGTTTGGGGTTGTGACCCTTCTTGTTTAGATTTATGGATCTTGTTAGAGTTTTGGTACGTTGACTTTCAGGTTCTAGGTGTTACTTCCACATTTGTTTAGTTGTTAGACTATTGACTTGGAGTTTATGGGAACTCCACATTTTTTTCCTTAGCATTTAACTTGCTTCTGTAACCTTAAATGCTTTAGTATTTTTGATTAAGTTAGTTAGCTAATTAGTATTAATGGTTCTCTCACCGGAGGGTTAATGTGGGGGTCAATCACGATGGTCTGGATCGTTACAAAGTTGGTATCATAACCTAGGTTCGTTGATCTCGATGTACCAAAATGAGTCTAGTAGAGTATTGCGGAATGGTACAGAGACGTCTGTACTTTTCTTCGAGAGGCTATAGGACTTTAGGAAATCTTTTTGTCTTCTCTTGTTTCCTTTCTTGCTATAACTTGATTCAAATTGGTATCTAACTTATGAGTCCATAAATTGGACTCATATAGGGATATATTTTAATAGTAATTTTGTCCTCAAATGCTTATTTTACCTTAATATCTGATAAAAACCCTTAAGTTTCAAGTATTTGATGTTTGAAGGAAAGCATAGACACTATGTCGCAAAAAGGAACGAAGAGGCTGAAAAGAACGAAGAAATAAAGGTCTGAGGATCACCGAGTCCACTTGGCAAGTCGTCGAAGGGTCTTACTTCTCCTTTTGTTTTAGTGTGCTGAACCCTGAAGGAAAGGATCAAGTCGATAGAGATAGGGAGCAGTCGGTGCATCGCCGAGAAGTTCCGCGAAGCAGTACCATGTCGCTCAATGACCCAGAGCACAATGATGCTGATGGCTGGGGCAAGACGGCGATGAACTACACCAAAGGGCGAATCGCAGAGTTAATTGGCGATTCCGACTAACGACGCGGAATGATCCGCTGCAGCACAAATCTGTGAAAACTATAAATACTAGTTAGAGTTGTAGTTTTAGGTGTCGAACAATTATTATAATTTTCATGAAGATTAGTACTTTTTGATATTTTTGCTCTGAGTTTGAGAGGGTTTTGAAGACTTGAAGAAAAAAAGGGTTTCATCTCCAAGGATTTGGTCTTGGGTCTCTTGAATTCTTCATTCTTGACATGTGACAAGACTTAAATCTTCATACCCATTTGAATGCAAGCTCATTTAGGTATAAATTTCTATCTCTTGATGTGTGGCTAAAAACCCCAATTCTTGGGGTGTGATTTAGCGAATATGGGTTAAGATAATTGTTGGGTCTTGCTTGTTGATAGTTTAATCGTAATTTAATTGTGATTTCGTTTAGTGGTTGTGGATGAATTTAATGAATTTGTAGTTACAAATACAAGTTATTTATGTGTTTTCAGCTTGCTCGAGAGAGAGATAGGTCTTAAAACTAAGACCACTAGATTGATGGCCAGTGTGAGTGGGTCGACATGAGGTTCAGCTCTAGTGAGTGAACCCTAGTCCCATGTCCACACACTCAGCTCGAGAGAGTGAGTGGGTTAAGGCGGAGGTTGTTCTTCATACAACAAGTGGGTGTCCGAGAGGAACGTATTTGAAACGGGATAAGTTGCTCGAGAGAGAGCTTATCCCCCTTAAAGTCTAGCCTAGTCACAATTACTCTAAGAATCTTATATCGAAATCATGTACTTAATAATCTAGCTTAACCCGTATCCCCGTCACATCCCAAGGATCCCCTCTCATTACTTAGAAATCCTTGTTTATTTTACTTTTTTTACTTACTAGTGACAAAAACTCCATTGTTAATTGACACTCTTGTGTCCCCCTTTTAATTTACAATGTTTTTACTCGTTAGTGTCTTTAGCTATGACTAGTTAGAAATAAGTTTTATTTTTCTATTAATTCTCAAAACCACTCTCTTGGGAACGATCTCAACCCTTGGTTGGGTTACTAAACTATTGTACGACGTGGACACTTGCATCGGAAGTTGTGTCTTGCTTACGCAAATATCACTAACCTCATTCACTCTTCTATCCGCAGATGGTTAATATTATATTCAACGACGTCAGCCTGTAGCTCCTATCAATGCTCCAGCTGAGAGTGAGAATGCATATGAGTTCATCCTAGACTCCTATGAGAGGCTTCATAATTTGGGAATTGTCCATCAACATGGGGTTGAGTTTGTGACCTTTCAGCTTCAAGGTGAGGCTAAGCAGCACTGGAGAACTTATGTGGAATGCAGATCTTCAACTTTACCCCCACTTACTTGGATCCAATTTCATGTTCTGTTTTTAGAGAAATATGTGCCTCAGACTTTGAGAGATCGCAAGAATGATGAGTTCATGGCTTTGGAGCAAGATGGTATGTCTATTGTTGCTTATGAGGCCAAGTTCCATGCCTAGTCTAAATATGCTACTCAATTGGTAACTAATGAGGATGAGAGAATCCGTTTATTTATTAGAGGACTAAATTCTGAGTTGTAGGTATTATTTGTTGATATGTAGGGAGGAGCTTTAATGAGGTAACATACTTTTTGAAGAAAGTGGATGGGGTAAGGCAAGACGGTCAGGCTAAGGCTTTGGCTAAAAGGGCCAAAAACTCGGGTAACTTTCAAGGTTCTTATTTCAAAAGGTCAGGGAGACCAATATTTGCAGCCAGGCCAATTCAATCTGCTATGCCCATTTCTACAGGTAATTACTAGGGAACTCCACATCATAATTTGATTCAAGATAGTTAGGGAGTCTCACATTTGGCGGGCAGCAGACCATCTTCTGATATTACATGTTACAACTGTGGAGAACCTGTGCATATGAGGAGAGATTTTCCCCACCCGCGCATGTCGAATTCTGTGCAGCAGCAGTCTAGGGAAGTGGTACCCGCGGGAAATGGTAATAATGGTCTAGGACGTCTACAAGGTGGGCGATGAGGTAATCAGTGAGGCCGTGGGGTAGAAAAAATGGTAACGCAGGCAGAGGTGCAGTGCAGCCAAATAGGAAAGTAGCTCGTCAAGATGATAAGGCTCAATGTTATGCCTTTCCGAGCAAGAGTGAGACAGAGGTGTCTGACGCAGTGATCACATGTATTATTTTTGTCTATGACCGGATGACTAATGTGTTATTTGATCCGGGTTCTACTATGTATCCGTGCAATTTGCCTCAGAATGTGCTATGATTTATGAAATACTTAATGCCTCCATCCATGTTTCTACCCAGTTTGAGAGTCTGTCATAGTCACACATGTCTATCGTGTTTGTCCTATTTTGTTTATGGGTTTTCAAACTTGGGCTGATTTTGTGATTTTGGATATGACTCACTTTGATATAATCTTAGGCATGACTTAGTTATCCCACTATTATGTTGTGCTTAATTGTAATACTAAGTCTATAACTCTAAAAATTCCGGGAAGTGAAAAATTAGAGTGTAAAGGGGTGTACAAACCTAAGTAAGTTAAGATCATTCCTCAATTCGAGCTGGTAAACTGGTAGGGCAGGGTTGTTTGGCTTATCTGACTCATATTCGGTATGTTGAGCTTCCGTCTCCATCAATCGAGTATATTCATGTGGTGTCAGAATTTAGAGAAGTGTTTCCTAATGATTTGCCTAGTATACCTCTCAATAGAGATATAGATTTCTGCATTGATTTAGAACCTGGTACTCGTCCCATTTCTATCCCTTCATATCGCATGGCTCCGGTAGAATTAAGAGAGCTTAAGGCTCAAATCCAAGAGCTTCTTGATAAGGGATTTATTCGTTCTAATGCTTCCCCATGGGGTGCTCCAAATTTTTTTGTTAAGAAAAAAGATGATAGTATGAGAATGTGTATAGATTACCGGCAATTGAATAGGGTCACTATTCGAAACAAGTACCATTTTCCTCGAATAGATGATATTTTTGACCAATTGCAAAGTTCATCAGTTTTCTCTAAGATTGATCTAAGGTCTGGCTACCATCAGTTAAAAATTAGCCTCGAGGATGTGCCCAAGACGACGTTTAGAACCCGCTATGGGCACTATGAGTTCCTAGTTATGTCTTTTGGTTTGACTAATGCGCCTGCAGGTTTCATGAGTTTGATGAATGGGGTGTTCAAGCCACTTCTTAACTCATTTGTTATAGTCTTTATTGATGACATTTTGGTCTATTCGAAAAGTGAGTAAGAGCATGCCGACCATCTTCGTATTGTTCTAGGTGTTCTTGGGAAATAAAGGTTGTATGTAAAATTTTCTAAGTGTGAATTCTGGTTGACTTCAGTTGCATTTTTGGGGCATATAGTTTCAAAAGAAGAGGTAATGGTAGATCCTCAAAAGATTGAGGCGGTTAAGAATTGGATTCGGCCTAGCTCTGTGACGGAAGTTAGGAGTTTTATGGGGCTCGCTAGCTATTATCATCGATCTGTGAAGAACTTTGCTTCTATTGCCACTCACTTGGCAAATTTGACCAAAAAGGAGATACCATTTGAATGGACTGAAAAATGTGATGAGAGCTTACAAAAGCTCAAGACTTTATTGACCACCGCACATATTCTAGCATTACTGGTAGAAGGTAAATTATTTATTATTTAATGTTATTCTTCACATTCTGGTTTGGTGCTGTGTTGATGCAGTATAAGAATGTTATAGCTTATGCATCGCGTCAATTGAATGTGCATGAGAGGAATTACCCAACACATGATTTGGAGTTGGCAGCGGTAGTGTTCGCTCTTAAGATTTGGTGGTATTATCTCTATGGGGTCAAGTGTGAAGTGTTTAATGATCATCGTAGTTTGCAGCATGTGTTCACTCAAAAGTATCTGAATTTGAGACATCGAAGTTGGATGGAGTTACTCAAAGATTATGATGTGATCATTCAATACCATTCGGGTAAGGCTAATGTGGTGGCAAATCCTTTGAGTCAAAAAATAGTGAGTATGGGTAGTTTATCTAGCTTGAGTGTATCCAAGCGACCCTTGGCTAAGGAAATTCATACCTTGGAGTCTAAGTTCATGCAATTGGGCATCTCAAAGAGAGGTGGGGTGTTAGCTAGCATTGAAGTTAGGGCCACATTTATTGAAGAAATCAAGGCAAAACAATTTGAGGATGAAACTTTGAACGAACTTAAGAAGAAGGCAACGATTGGTAAGGCACAAGAGACCACTTTTGATGCGAAAGGTATGCTCAGTTTTAAGGGAAGGATTTGTGTTCCTCGAGTTGATGACTTGATTCAAAAATCATTGACAGAATTCTATAGCTCGCGATATTCTATTCATCCGGGTGTGACCAAGATGTACCGAGATTTGAAGTAAATTTATTGGTGGCCGGGCATGAAGAAGGATATAGCAGAGTTTGTGGCTAAGTGTCAAAATTGCCAACAAGTAAAGTATGAACATCAAATGCATGCATGTTTGCTTCAGAGAATGCCAATTCCGGAATGGAAGTGGGAAAAGATATCCATGGATTTTGTGGTTGGTTTTCCCAAGACTTTGGGAAAGTTTGATTCTATTTGGGTAGTGGTTGACAGATTAACTAAGTCAACCAATTTTATTCCGGTAAGAATAGATTATAATGCTGAACAATTGGCTAAGGTGTATGTGAAATAGATAGTGAGGCTGCATGAGGTGCCCATTTCTATCATCTCAGACCGTGGTACCCAATTCACATCCAAGTTTTTGAGGAAATTACATGATGAATTGGGCACACAACTCACTTTTAGTACACCCTTCCATCCATAGACGAACGGGCAATCGGAGAGGACTATTCAAGTGTTAGAAGACATGTTGAAGGACTGTGTGATTGATTTTGGAGGGCATTGGGATAAGTTCTTACCTTTGTGTGAGTTCTCATATAATAATAGTTACCACTCCAGCATAAATATGGCACCGTTTGAGGCACTTTATGGGAGGGGATGTAGATCACTCATAGAATGGTTCGAGGCTGGAGATGTGAAACCTTAGGGGTTTATTTAGTGAAGGATGCTCAAGATAAGGTGAGGAGAATTCAAGCTAAGCTTATAGCAGCCCAAAGTAGACAGAAGAAGTGTGCGGATCATAATGTAAGAGACATGACATTTCAGACGGGTGAGAATGTCCTTCTTAAGGTATCACCCATGAAAGGGGTGATGAAATTTGGCAAGAAAGGCAAGCTAAGTCCGTGATACATTGGTCTCTTTGAGGTTCTTGAATGTGTAGGGCATGTGGCCTATAGATTGGCTCTACCTCCTAACCTATCGGGAGTTCATCCGGTATTTCATGTGTCCATGTTGAAGAGATATCATGGTGACGGAGATTACATCATTAAATGGGACTCAATTGTATTAGACCTTACCTACAATATGAGGAGGAACCGATTGCAATTCTTGATCGTGATGTACGTAAGTTGAGGACCAATGAGATTAAGTTCGTGAAGGTTCAATGGAAGCATCATCCAGTTGAGGAAAATACTTGGGAAACCGAGAACGACATGCGAGACAAGTATCCCCAATTGTTCATCGATTCAGGTACTACTCCATTCTTCTTTTAGTCTGTTTTTCCTAAGTTCGTCACTCAGGGACGAGTGATGGGTAAATAGATATCTATTGTAACGACATATTCCTGTCGCTATAGAAAAGCCAACAGGGAAAAATTTCGGGGCGAAAAACTTTTTCGTAGTAACTTGGAATTTCCCAACCTAGTCCAGATTTGAACGAAATCGGAGTCTGTGAAGTCTAGGGAAATTTAGTATCAATTGGGTGATCTAAATATGAATTTGATAACATGAGTAGATAGATAAGACATTAAGGAACCGTACAACTTTACGGAATTGAATTTGGACGAGTAGAAATCCCGGAATTGATCTTAGCGTGAACGAGTAGTTTCTGAGTGTCGTTGGTTGAAGGTGTGTTGTGAAATGGGCTCTTGGAATTATTATTTTTTCTCACTGGTCCATGCAAGCCGCTATAGCAGTATTTCCTACCGCCAGGGTTGGGCCGCTGTAGCGGGTGAGGTCATTGTGGCAGGACAGACGCGACTTAAAGTCGGAAATAAACCCCAAAAATGTTTTATTCTGCAATTTTCGAACTTGAGAGCTAAGGAATGAACTCAGGACTTTTCTTGACAGTTTTCCACCATTCTTGAGGCTAAAGGTAAGATTTTCACTCTCCGAATCTATTTTTCGATCCGTAGAACGTAATCTAATGGCTAATTATCGATGGGAAAGGTTTTGATTTGGAAATTATGGTGGAAAAAGCCCTAATCTAGGTATGAGGATCATAGTTATGATCTAGGGTTGATAAGATTTTTGGTAATTCGGGTAATTAGTTATTGTTTACTGATTCTCGTGTTTTATTAATTGTTTTTAGACCAAGAACAAGCGGAACGAATTCGGAAAGGGAAGAATCAAGTTTCTTAGGGAACTCAAGCTTGTTTCGAGGTAAGTGATGGTTGTGATTCTATGATTGTGTAATGTATGTTTGTTTTTGCTTCATTATGATACATGTATGTATGTGAATGTTGCATTATTGATCACATTAATCGTAAATGAGGATGATTGAATAATTGTTGCCATGAAATCATGACTTGCTTGTATGATTGTTAGAATATACTTGTGATTGTGATTGTGGCTTTTTGAATGGATCGGGTGTTGCGTTCCTACACACTAACTTGGATCGTTGCCACGTTTTGACATAATTATGGGATCGGTTGCCACGTTCCGGCATAATTATTGGATCGGGTACCACGTTCCAGTATGCTAACAGTTTGGGTTTGGGTTCCATGAGAGAACCAATGACTTGATATAACTGTGATATTTGAGAATCGTGAAACTGTTCGTTGTTCATAAATGTTGATGATATTGTATACGTTCGGTGTATGCATGTTATTATTATGTTGTAATGGCTTATATATGTTGCACTTAGTGGGATAGCCGTGTGATCCTACCAGTACACTGTAGTTGTGTATTGATACTACACTTGCTCTTTCTTTGTTGAGTACATGGCATCTTCAGGCGACTATTGACATACCTCGCTTAGAAGATCAGTGATCGTCGTTCGAATTCAAGGGTGAACCAGTTCTTCCGGGCTGCCATAAGTTCTCTTTTTGTCTATGTCCACATTTCGGACTTAGACTTTCTAGTTAGTTGTTAGTACATTAGTTTGGGGTTGTGACCCTTCTTGTTTAGATTTATGGATCTTGTTAGAGTTTTGGTACGTTGACTTTCAGGTTCTAGGTGTTACTTCCACATTTGTTTAGTTGTTAGACTATTGATTTGGAGGTTATGGGAACTCCCTATTTCTTTCCTTAGCATTTAACTTGCTTCCGTAACCTTAAATGCTTTAGTATTTTTGATTAAGTTAGTTAGCTAATTAGTTTTAATGGTTCTCTCACCGGAGGGTTAGTGTGGGTGTCAATCACGATGATCTGGGTCGTGACATTATACGTATGTCATATGTGTATGTCGGGTATTCATTGACGTCTGATTAAATCACTTAATAATAGTAAAATTTACATGGTTAGAACTTAGATGTAAACACCTAGCCAGAAGTTTTACTTTTCCAATCTCCTTGCTAATATATATGGGCTTCAAAGCTCCTGTACAGAAAACTTCTTGAATCAACAAAACTGATAGGCCCATAGACTTGGCCCAAATCCAAGTCTGTTTTGCCTTTATTTAGCCCAAAATAGAAGTGGATGTTCTTTAATGCATAGGCTCATTACCTTGTTAGGTTGACGAGGCAAGGCCTAACCCTCTTGCTTGTATTTAATCCTATTGAGGATTTTTATTTTAATAAAAAACAACTAAACACTATGTGTAGTAGTATAAATAAATAAATAAGTAAGGATGTTCTTTGATGAGATTTGAGGTTCATTATTTTTTTCCTACTTGTTTATTTTCTTGATACCATTAAACTGATTTTTCTTTTTAAAAAAAATTCTATTAATTGTTTATTCTTTCATGGTGAATTTATGACGGGAATATTAAGACAATTATGTTAGAGGAGACTTGGCACAACAATAAAAGTTATCATCCTGTGATGAAGAGGTCACGAGTCTGCAAAAACAGCTTCTTGCAAAAATGCAAGAGAACGTTACGTACATAAGAACCTATATGGTCCCGACAATTCCCTAGGCCAGCAGAGCGGAAACTTCGTGCATGGGGCTGTTGTTTTCTTTTATGTGAAGGAAACCTTCAAATCAACTTAGCGTGTTCAAGCCGCAAAAACAATCTCTTGTAGAGATGTAAGAATTTACAAACAATCACAGCTAATAAAAAAGCACATATGCATTTCATAACAGTAGACTAAGTTAAACCCTTCCATATTGTTATTAATAAGATTAAAACTCTTATTTTTTAACAACATTGCCAAATCATTTTGGCAATGAACTCAGGCTTGCTGAGTACAATACAAATTAAAACTTAGAAAACAACATAATATATCAAAATGACTAGCTACATAACTCTCTTAAGGACATGTGAGGAAAGGGTTGTTAAGAAATTCAATTCTTTCTCCATATGTTGCACCTGAGAATATTCATCCAATACACGTTCAAGGGTTCCACAGGAGGGTAGTCTCCGCGATCATAGAGGTCACGATGTATGGATCCATGTTCGATGCAGGCCTCCTGTCCTCAAAGTATCCCTTGCCTTCCTTCTCCGTGTCTCTTCCCACACGAATGGATGCACCACGATTTGCAACACCCTAAACAATACAAAACATTAACTTAAAATAAGATACAAGACTTATTTTCATGGAATTTAACTTATATACACTAACAGTATAAAAGACTTGGAGTTTCATCGTACCCATTTGAATGTGTTGATGTCAGCTGTTTCGTGTCTTCCAGTGAGACGACGTTCGTTGCCTTCACCATATGCTGCAATGTGCTCCTTGTGCCTAAGTCCAAGCTTCTCAATAGCCTTCTTGATAACTTCATACCCTCCCTCATTCCTCATAGACTTAGTACTGAAAAAAAAAAAAAGCATTCCAAAGTACTAATCGCGGAGTTGGATATGAAATGTTATTAGTTACTATTACTCTACCTGTAATTTGTATGCGCTCCTGCACCATTCCAGTCGCCCTGATAGTCAAGAAGTTACAAAAACGAGTATTTGAAGTTAGCAAACTTAGGCGTTTGGACATGATTTGATTGAAATTTGAAGGGGAAAAACGAACTATTGAAGTTGAAACTGTAAAGAGTATTTTGGTTCACACGACAAGTACACAAAATAATGATCTTACCGGAATAGGTTTGGGGTCGAATGACACGACAACTCCAGCAATCTCTGTAATCCTCTGTTTAACAACCAAAATCGACAGAATAAGAGAAATGAACTGATATTTAGGCTAAATTTATCGATAACTTGGCTACGTTACCTCGAGAATGTAACGAGCTGCCCACAACTCGTCACCTGATGCAATGCCAACTGAAGGTCCAACTTGAAATTCCCACTGCATTACGTCAAATAAAGCAAACAACAAATCAATAATCATCCAAACTGAGGCAGAGGCCAATCTAAAGCAAGTTCTGTGAGTTCATTTTGTTTTATACATATTATAATTTTACACTCGTTCTGAACTCACTGACTTTATATTCTGGATTTGCATACCTGTCCAGGCATCACTTCTCCGTTGATACCACTAATGTTAATCCCGGCATAGATACATGCCTTGTAATGAGCATCAACAATATCGCGTCCAAAAGCCTTTCCGGATCCAATTCCACAGTAGTATGGTCCCTAAGAGCAATCAAAAAATTAGTCAAAATCATCACAAATCGCAATAGGACAAGGGAAAATGTGAATTGTCACTTAATAGTTTGGTCTTAAACATATCATGTGAAAAGATAGAATTAAAGAATTGCTGAAAAAGAAAAGATGCATTCTTTTTAAACGTACTAAAAATGAAAATAAGACTAACAAATTGAAACAGAGAAAATAGCATATTGAGAAAAAGCAATATTTGCATATTATCATCATCAATGCAACTATAAGAGGAAAAAAGTTAAAAGCAAGAAAAAGATAATGGTTGAAAAACTAAATATGTGATACTTTTTTCCCCTTTTATTCTATTTTTTTTTCCCATGTGAACATAAGTCTTATTAGGTATTGTGAACATATGCCTGAAAGCTATGTTGCTTGAACCCTCCAAAAATATTGCCGCATCCATGTCCTACGACCCCCTCTTTTCTTTTTCATGTGAACATAAATCTAAATTTGGTACTAAGAACAAATGCTTGAAAGTTGTTGTTCAGATCCTCTAAAAATGTTGTCACACCTCGATTGGAGGATCCAACACGGATATGTCAGAATTTTTGAAGAATCCGAACAACATATCTCGAAAGATGTGGAGAAAAGAAGAGGAAAATTAGCATATGAAGTGGGGAAAAAGTTGTTGAAAAATTTACCTGTGGTCCAGGAAAACCACCAATAGGCCATCCAAGAGGCCAGTTAATTTCCTTTTGTAGCAAGGTGTATTCTTGCTCAAGACCATACCTAATTTACACAATATATCAAAGAGTCAAGGAATTTCCAAAATGACAAGGGAAAAAAATCCAATTTGAAAGCTAAAATAGATATGTTAATATATTCACGCAAACTAGCTCAGACGACACCATAAAAAAATGGATATGTAAGTACCATGGTTCCTCAACAACAACATCAGGGTTGCTAAATATTTTAGCAGCATTGTGCCTCTTGTTTGTTGGAATTGGTTCACCAGCTGGGGTGTAACAATCACAGATGACCTTTAAGTAAAAAAAAAAAAAAAAGGAAAAAAATGTCAATGATATGTATAAAGTAAACTAGTAAAGGATTTAACTTATATATATTGATAACATAAAGAATTTCTATGGACGCTTATGTGTAATTGTTGTTTTTATATATGTTGACAGTAAATAAAAGTTAAACTCAAACGTAAATGTTTTACTCACCAGGATATTGTTGCCCCTCCTGAATGGATCCTTGAAAATTGCTTGAGGACTGTATCAAAATTACAATAAACATTCAGATAAGTGTCCTCATAAACATTGGGATGGCAGTGGGGCGGGACGGAGCGGAGACATACAAGTGGAGGTTTGACTCATAAAAATATCAATCCGTACCCTCATAGCAATTTCTTTTATTTTCAACACGCCCTACCCCACCCTACAAAACAATTTTTTATTTTTAAGCCCCGTCTTGCCCCGCATAGCATTTTTTTCTAATTTCAACACGCCCCGCCCTATATAGCAATTTGTAGAATTTTCAAAACACCCCGCTCCGCCCTGCGTAATAAATTTTGCATACTTACTATAGGATTACTTCACTGTCTTCTCCAGGAGCTTGACCTGTGCTAGAACCATCATAATTCCATTTGGGAAGCTTTGAAGGATCATCAACAGGACAAGATAGAGTCTTTATATAAGAAATAAAATAAAAACACTAATTTAGAATTTTTCACATATTATCCAAATAAAAAATTAAAAAATACAACCATGTTATATAAAATAAAATAAAATAAAAGATTTATTACCCTGGCTTTGCTCCTTACATCCATTCCTGATCCACCAATCCTGATTATAAACACAACATGATTAACATCAAAACAACATAATCATTAATCACCATAGAAGCAAAAGATTCCATTTTACATATATAATGTTTCCTTTTGCTTTTCTTATTTCCACCCGGTGTTTGGTATCTGACTATATTGAAGTCCCATATATATGTCTCAAATTATCATTAATTCAAAAGAGAAACAATAAAAAAAAAAGTTAGGGAGTTCAAAATACCAATGTACATATTACTTCTCTTGTGACAATAAAGAGAAAAAATGAATCAAATGAATGAAAACTTAACAATTCACCATTTTGGATTTGGATTTTGAAAAACAAATTGAGACTTTATCATAACAAAATTTCAAACTAATAAAATAAGGCACAAATGAAGCATTGGAGAAAACAAATTTGTAAACCAGGTGTTGAGTTACAGTTCTGCTTATAGCTTATGGGTTCGACGCAACTCAACAACTTTGACCTTTTGACTTTGACACTGTATTTGTATTAAAAGATCTATTCAAAACTAGGTAAATTGTCATTTTTTGGAATTCAAATCGTATAAACTCAAATTCGAGTGTTGCCTCAATTCATAAGAACCAAAAAGAATGATACAAAAGAACTAACCATATGTATTCAGCAATGATTTTGTCAGAGGAATCAGAGAGCTTGAGATTGACAAGATCTGAAAGATGAGCCATTATGTGAAAATAATAATAATTCAAAGTTTGAATTTGTTGAATGAGAGAATTTAATTAATTTGTATAAGCAGAGGTGAAGATAAAGAGAAGCAGTTTCCTCTGTTTTTATAGGCAGCTAGAGAGAGTGTTGGTTGTATAAAACTATTCACAATTACTATTATCATATATATATATATATATATATATATATATATAT
The DNA here is from genome assembly GCA_036553675.1 of Solanum okadae. NCBI lineage: Eukaryota > Viridiplantae > Streptophyta > Magnoliopsida > Solanales > Solanaceae > Solanum > Solanum okadae. Next base: position 10,860,936 of record CM071681.1, on the reverse strand, counting down.
ATATATATATATATTGTCATTATTACTTATTCAACTTCTAATTAATGTTTGTTTCTTTCGGTGTCTCATAAGTTTAATTAAATTTAAATTCGTGTCAGAATATCTTATGATGGATTATATTAAAATGTTTTCTTATCAAGACAATTTTATTACATCGTATGACTTGAATCCGAGACCCTTATAAGATGAGAAAAAATTGTTCAATCAAACATGAAGAAATATTGAAAACATTTCCTCAATACTAAACACATATTAAACTAGCATTTAACCATAGATTTGAATCAAATTTTCAAGTTCTCAAAAACTAACTTTTAGGCCAATTTTTTAGTTTGTGAGACATCCACTTTTAATACTTCAAAAAAACAAATTCCAAACACAAATTTATTTTTTTCTCAAGAGTAGGTAACTAGTCAAAAGAAATTTTTAAAAATAAAATAGGAGTAGCCTATAGTAGGTAACTTTCAATGCACAAGATTTTTTTTTATTTTATGATTCTAATGTTTATAAGAGAGTAATTGAACTGCTGCTTTCTCTATTAACTTTATCCGTTTTACCACATTTCTTTACTCATAATGCCAAAAGATCTCGGGTCGTGGTGAGATGGTTGAGATCTCTCCATCCTTAATCAAAAGTTTGAGGTTCTAATTTTTAAAAAGAAAACGGAATTCTCTTTAGAGTGTTGCTCCTGAAAAAAAAGTCTTATAACATATGAATTTAAATTTAATCAAACCTATGAATCAATATCAAATATCATATATATTTTTAAAATGTCATAGGGTGAGAGATTTTATTGTCTAAACTCTAAAGTAACCTTCTGGTTTATTCTTGGAAACATGCTATCGTCCAACATGTGTACTGTTGCAAACCAAAAAATTTTATTCACGTAACTTAGAGATATTTTTAGATATTTGCTACAAAATAACTAAGGTAAGTTTGCTCTGCTCGCTGAACTAGAGACACAAGGGGTCTAATCTGAAATTCTTGAACTGAAAAATAACTATATTAAGTATTTAGTTTTCTTTAACTTCTTCGTACGTTTAATGTTTTACATTTTATATGCCATACTTCAATAAAAAAAAAATCTTCCCTTTTTCTTGTCGTACCATTACAATACTCTATCAGTTTCCATTTATTTGTCCTCTTTTGATTTGACATAAAATTAAAGAAAGCGGAAAAAAATAAATTTTGTAATCTTAAAAAGATATAGATTAAATAGGATAAAGAAATTGAAACGGATGAAGTATATGTTATACAAATAAATAAGTATGTAATATATATATATATATATATATATATATATATTTTAAATTAATTTTGCAATGAATTATGTTATATTTAATTTCCCAATGACGATGTGGCTTGTACGGTAGATCAATTTGTTAGACAAACCATAGGTTATATCGTCCGATTCGTAAACTCCAATGATATAACTTAGAATTTTCAGATTTAAAAAATCAAAGTTTTGTTAAATGTGTGACCCAATGCCACCTCAAACAACCAGTGAACTACCAATTGTCTTATTTGGATTGGTTCATTTCGACCATTGAATCATCAAGCCAATAGTTTGTTAGATCAAATTTCTAAAAAGTCAAAAGTTTATCATAGCAAAATAATTTTCATATCATTAAATGAAACTAGCTAGTTTTTTTTCTATAAAAATTGGTTCGCGCTTCTCAAGATTAAAATAAAAATAATTAAACCTTTTTTGGTTTTGATTTCAAATAGATTAAATTATATGGGTTAAAAAACAAAATAAGGGAATGTTGTATCCACGTATAAATTCATTACTCGCTTATTTTTGTTCTAAAAAAAATCACAGCTATGTATTAATTGGAGTAAAAGAATTCATTTGGCGTAATAAAGAATGAAAAAATCGATTAATAGGAAGTAATGAATTAAATTTGTGTTACTTATTACATGTCGATAAGGATTTTAATTTTTTTTTTAGAAGGGAAGTAATAATGACATGTAATCAAAGCTAAGAAAAATTGAAACTTTGAAGTGTCCTTTTATGGGTTTTTTTTTTGTGAAAGAAACGTTTCAAATGAACGATAACAAACAATATATCATGGGGTGATTTAGACTAATTCTAAGGTGGGTGCTATATTGATTATATGAGTCTTTTGTAAATCCATAAGTTTTAGTAACAGAAATCAATCGAAAAGCAATAAAGACAAAATGCCAAAAGAAGAAGAAAAAAAATGCAAATGAAGATTATACAAAAAGGTCTTATCAACTTGTCTATATATAAAGAGATTTTTTTTTTGAAATATATCTATAATACAAGAAGATAAAGTAACCTATATATTATTATGAAGAGTTGTCCAGAGAATCGCTCTCCTTAATTTAGATATACATTCATATTCGACTATAAGAAAAGGGATGAGTAAATGACACTCCAAGTAGTAACTAAATATTAACATTTTCAATAATTCTTCTTGCATATACTAATATGATTTATATGACATAATATATTCACATAACTCCCATTTCATATTATACCAATCCTAAATGGTTATTGTGTTAGTTTTGCATAAGGAAAGAAGAACATTTAGATAGAACAAAAAGGTTCTCATTGAAACTATTTCTATATTAATGTTAACTATTAATTAGTTTCTAATATCCCCCCACATTTTATGTTGTATTAGATAGCAATAATAACAGGGGGAGGCAAATTGAATGTTGACTCACATAAACACGTTTTACATCGGGTAAAAATGTTATTTTTGAGTCGAGGATCTTGAAAATTGTTTTTTTTTTATCTTTATGAGGTAAAAATGTTATCCTCTATATTAATTATTTCTATTTCAATCATATTTTTTTATTTCATAATATAAATCATTTCTTTCTTTTTCCTTAATAATTACTTTATATAATTTTCATGTGATATAAAATTTTATTTTTTCAAATTTTTTATTTAATATAAAATTATATTTTATTTTAAATTTCTAAATAACATAAATTGCAAGAAAATATTATATAATATACAAATTAATGAATAAATTCAAATAAAAGTGAAATACAATTACATAAACACTCAACTTTCAAAATTACTACGTTGCTCCCATAAATATTCTATTAATGCATTACGGAGTTTCAAATGAGTATTTTTGTCCTTAATCTTTTTATGTCTAGCTAAAAATTGTTCAAACCGGAGATTTTCATCTACCATCATACTCTAATTTTTTTCTGAATAGTGCTAAATTTGGAAACGACCTACCGGATTACTAAATGATTGTTGTGATAAATTAATTACTATGTTATGTATTGTATTTTTAAATTAAAATTTTCATCTTATTATTTTAATTTTGTGCATTCTTTATAGTGAAAATTAATAATAAAATAAAATTATATTGTTGATGAAAATTAGAAAAAAAAAATTAATCGGGATGAAAGTAGTATATATTAAATAATATATTTTTTAAAATATTATATTACATTTAAAAAGAATTATGGACATTAGATATTTAATTAATGACATTATATGTAAAATAATATGTTAATTAGAAAATAATTGAAATAATAATAAAATATTGAAAAAGTGAAATAGAGAGTGTAAATAGTAGTTCTCCAAATTTGGAGAACTACTATTCAACTCTCTAAAAATGAAGAATAGAGTCTAAAATAAAGATGGGTTGAAGTGCTCATTCTCTATTTTACTCTCCAACTATAGAGAATAGAGAGAAAAATAAAGTTGGGTTGGAGATGGTCTAATTACATTGGGTCACACTATTGTTCATTTAGAACACATTTTACACTGAATATGATATACTAATTCATTAGGAATATGTTACATCTTATATTAAGTGTAAAAATAAATATTGTAAAAAAATTTGAAGGATCGTCTATGACTTAAGCCAAATAACTAACAAATATTTTACAGCACATGATGCCAAACCTGAAGCCTTTGAACGACTCAACACTAAGCTGCTTTACGTGGCTTAATATTAGCCGTACAAACATGTCATAGATTTATACGGCAAATTGAACGGCAAGGATTTCTTATCGTGCCGTAAAGTTGACTTTTGCTTACCTTTACCTGACCAATTGAATATTTGATTTTGACGTTGTTATTTTATTTGTATATGTTTTTAAAATGTTTTCGTACTTCGAAATATCTTAAATATATTTAAAATTAGTTTTGATAGAATTTAATATTACATGTGATATTTGAAATTTTACATGATTGAAGTCCAAGAAAATATAATTGAAGTTTAATTATTTTTATTTAATTATAATTATTTTTTTCTTGAGCTTTAGCTACTTTTTATCTGACTTCAATCATTTTACCTAATATTTAATTTTTTTTAAGCTTAACTCAAGCATCACATGTTCAAACTCAGTATATATGTAGAATTTTAAAATAGAGGTACAAATTAACGAGTGATATCAAAATAAGTTAGTCCCATGAAAGTTTTGGGGAAATGATTAAATTTAAACATATGATGTTTGAAATTATCCCGTAAATGTATTATCCAACCATATTAATCATTTATGGTGCTTATATTTTTAATTTGAATGATCAAGGATTTTATTATGTAAATAAAATAAAGATAGTTGAATATCTTCAAATCGCCAATTCTTTTTTGTTTTCCTTCAAACATCCTACAATTAAACCTCTGACTTTAAACATCAATTCATAAGATTCTATATATTTTGGTTAAAATAATACTATAGTTTAAAATATTCCTATGTGTATTACCACAACTACAAGAATCTTATGTACCAAAAAAAAAAAGAATCTTATTTGTATTTTTTGTTAATAATTGTTAAGTCAACTAAGGGAAATATAATTACTAATTTGAATAAATATTATAGTTTTGCTTGAGTCACTTTCATGGATACAGATTATCTGCATCTGGATCTATTTTCCTAACAATAAACTATAAAATATCTCCAAAAGCAAGAAAAAAATGTTGAAATTTATCTATTATATTATGTGAAACTATTCATCTTAAAGTTGCAATTAGAAGTACACAAAGAAAATTTGCTCTGTTTTTTTTTCTTGTTTTTTATGTGGCATTTGGATATACATAATTTAATGTTCGGTCAATTTAAATTCGAATAAAAAAATTTCACTTTGAAACGGGGACAAGTACAATTCTCCCTTTTAAAGACAGGACTATGGTTTGCATTCAAATTTGAGCCTCAGATTTAGAATCGAGAAATACTTATCATTTCACCACAGCATAGAGAGATGGGAGCAAAAAAAATGGTTTAGGATTCTTCCGACCTTTAACCAGATATCTCGAGTTTGAATCTCTAAAAAAAATTATTGAAAGTGTTGGCTCCAAAAATAAGTCATTTAATACATAAATTTATATTTAATCAAATTCTAATATTGATATCGAACACTTCAGCGAAAAACTATAGAAAATAAAGTTGCTACATATATGTTTTTTCCGAAACCAGAAAGGCCACTAAAAGCTGAAAAGGTAAAAGCCAATGAAAGGTCATGGACCATGCAATGTTAGAAAATGACATTATTGTATTATATTATTTATTAGACAACTACTAGAGTTGAATTTTAACAAAAATAAATAAATTATTACTATTCAGTCTCGTAATCATCATAATAATGTCTTGATTAAGAATTTAATACTATAGTTGACAATTTGCAACTACTAATCCTCGCATAAATCACATCCAAGTTGGCTAAATGATTCTTCAAATTTATATCATGTAATGAATCTTCAAATAATAGTAAATAAATATGTGGATGATGGTTATGATGATGAAAATTTGTTTTGTGTTTGACAAGTTTTAGATTAAAGGAAAAAAATAGTTGAAAAAAGAAGAATATGAATATATATTTTACTCAATTTGAAAGAGACTTAAATCGAAGGGACTTTATGGTCACTAATACTCACCACTAAAAGCAATAATAATACAAGAAAAAAAAGGTTCAAAAATTAGTGAAGGCTAATTTTTTTAATTTAACTCATACATAGATACAATATTTTTATAGTACATCAATGTATTGTAATATGTCACATAGCTTATTTTTATTATTGTAGATCGGAATAAAGATAGAAGGTGTACGTTATATGGGATTTGTCTGAATCTCCAAATATATAGTACATTAATGTTGAATTCTTCGTGTGTTTACTTTTTTATATTTTAAATTTTCTATATTGAAAGTTATTTCTCCACTACTGATAGCGGTTAAATACTTAAACGTGGTGATATAAAAAAACAGTATGATTCTCTTGTAAATTGCTCCGTTATCTAGACGTACATAATAGTAATATTAATAATAATAATTAAAAAATAATAATATTGTACTGCATCGAGGTTCATTGATATTTTTTTTTTAAAAATAGATGCATTTTATTTTATTATATGCAGATAAACACAAAAAGTTCGCGGCTAATCGAAGTGGTAAACAAAACACAAAAGTTAAAAAAGATTCTTATTACTAAAAACAAGACTAATTAAATATATCAAGAAAGCCAGCATTGTTTGGTATGGTATATAGCAAATCGTTACTTTTAAAATGCAACTTCTTGTTCTTATTTAGATTAATTATTTTGTAATGACCTGAGTTGAAAATCATGATATTGCGGATTTAAATTTCAATTAAAAATACTTGATGATCTTTTTCATTTATAAGCAAGTCCAAATAAATTCAAATACGATATCAAGATCGTTGAACTAAATGATTTTCACGAAGTATATATATGTACGTTAGCGAATCGTGAATTTGAAAGTGGCAGAACACGCCAATGTCTTTAATTTAACAAATATAGACATGTCAATTGTATGTGCACCCAAAATGAACCAAATTTGAATAGTAGGTGCACACAATAATATCTACTATCAAAAAGATACATAGATTTGACCTTATATATATGGACCAATTTGAATGGTGTAGTAACAATTTAATTTGTTTTATTTTGTTCCCTTTTTATATTCACTAGCCTATGGATGAGGAGGAAGAAAGAAGAAGGCATCAGATACCAAAATTTTTACAATTTTTTTGTTGCAAGTTATAATTGAAATATTTGAAGGATGATGAATTGGTGATGGTAGACGGTAGTTACAAGAAACAAATTCATTGGATGTCATGCTCTGACCAATCATGTTGAGCACATATTCTCTTCTTTTACTTTTCTTTTTTCCCGCTCGATATTTATATTAAGATTTGACTGATTAAATTTATGCCATGTAAGGTCTATGGAAGAAAGTACTACATATAACAATAGTGACATATTAAGTAGGATCTAAAAATTGATGAAGTTTGAGAAGAATGGTTGTGTATGCAGTTTTATCCCATCTTATAAAGGTAGAGGGTATTTCGACGTTCGATTAAAAATAAGCATATCAAATCAAGTACGAGGAGAAAGTACTCCATATTAGATATTTTTTCATACCTCAAATTTTGAGTCAAAATCTTAATTAAGGATAAAGAAATCATATTCATCCGACCACGACACTGGTGGCCCTTCCTTTACACGTTTGGCTGGCTACTTGCTTTAATCTCTAGGTACTACCCTAAAAGTTTAAGTCAAATCTTATCTATGATTTTTCCTTTCCTTTTTTTTTCATTTATTTTAAAGTTATTACATACATGATTAAACTATAATTTTCTTTTCTATTAAAATTAATGATCTCGTCAACTACTATAAATCAACAATTACAAGTAAGAAAAAAATTAAATTAAATTAAAAGGTGTACTGAGAAAAAAAAAAGTACAAATACATGTGATTAAATCGTTTTTGGTAAGTAAATTGATATTCTCTTCATCCTAACTTATCTATATTCAATGAAGTACACATTTTTAGAAAACAAAATAAGTCATTTTACATGTAAGTCTAAAATAGTAAAATGTATTTATTCAAAATGAGTCATAGTAAGAGTTCCGATAAATCATGTCATTAAAGGAATGAGAATGTTGAAATTAATTAGTTTTTAAAAAGAAAAAAATCTATATTATTTATGCAGATAAAAAGATTAATATATATTACGTAAAATTAGATAGATAAATTAATATATATTGATTCACAAATTTACAATTGAATTACTTCTACTTTGTTTGGTTAGTTTTTCATTTAACATATATTTGATACCTACTTAAAATCCGATTAAATTGGAATCGAGCCGAAAAATACTACTTTGAGAGGAATGGGTGGAGGATGTTTGAAATAACTTCAAGTGCATACACCATGTAAAATATGTATCTATAAAGTTGTACATTACCTTCACTTTTGTTACAGATCACAAAAAAATAATATTTTGAGGCTAGAGAAACGGCCCAATAACATATATGAATCGAATTAACAAACATTATCCAAATTCGCCCCCCGAGGGTTCTGATCAGAGGTGTCAAATGAGCGGGTTAAGCTGAAATTAGAGATATTAAAATAGGTTGAAATAGAAATTGGTTGGGTTCTAACCCGCCCAAATTTACTTTGAGCTCAAATGGATTTTAAAATGTGTTGGCTCTTGACCCGCCCAATTTGACTCGCTTAATCTCAATAATTTTAATATAATGTTATTTAAGTTTTATAACTACAATTTGAATTTCAACTCAAGATTATTATTTATTTTTTTAAAAAGAAGAAGTTACAAATGTATAGATAAATCCTAAAAGATATGAAATAGATAGTAATTCATACATTCAATATACGAACATACATTACAACATTGCAAATAAAGAGTCTTAAAACGAGTTGAAATTTGAGATTAAATTGAGGTCAATTGAGGATTCTCTTAAAAATGGGTTAAGACTTGAATGAGTTGAGATTGAACCTAATTCAAATTATCTTAAGTTACCTATAATGGAGTTCATTTTTGATACCTCTAGGTCTGACTTCTGACCAAATGAATAAATCATCCTATTTTATTAAGAAGTTTTAGGTTCAAGTCTTGAAATGAAAAAACAAAATCTTTGATAGAGAGTATTTTTCCTCTTTAATTAATTAGTTAAAGAGTTCAAATACAAATAGCTAATACCAAATAAGAAAAACCATCCAAATTCTTGATTAACATGCTTATATAATATGCCTCTTAGACATAGCATGGGTTTCCACATCTACCAAAAACAGCTTTTTATGTGGAAAAAGAAGATAGTACTAAGAAAAGAAAAAAAAAGTAGCAAAAGTACATAGCTATAGGGAATGGAATTTGTTGTCACTTGTGGTGTTGGGGGACCAAATTAATGGATAAAAATTAAAGTGAGAATTCTTTGAAGAATAACCGCATACTTTGTAGTCAATTTGAGGATGACAAATTCATGAAGTTAATATCTCATATGGTCACTCACAATTTTGAGTAGTTTACTTAAAAAAGTCACTCAACTTTATTTTACAATTCAAAAGTCACTCAATTATTGATATTTCACTTAAAAAATCACTCAACTATTGATATTTTACTTAGAAAGTCATCCAACTAATTTAAATAATCTCTTCATTAAATTTTGTTGAAATACAATTTTTAAAACTATTTTTAAAAAAAAATAAAAAATGCTCAGTTTAATTATTTTGTTAAACTTTGTTGGAATACAATTTTTTTTTAAAATAATAAAAGATTGCTACTGTGCGTTTTTTTTATCTTTTTGATTACTCCTTTTAATTTAATAAAAGATTGTTAAACGTACCATAGCAATTGACAAATTAAAATTAAAATGTACTGTAGCATTGCTATTAATTTAATAAGAAAATAATAAAAGATTGCTACTATTTTAAACGTACAGTAGCAATTGAGAAATAAAACTTGATATTGTCTTACTAAAATTAAATATGCTGAAAAATGCTGCTGTACGTTTTAAAAAAAAAAAACTGTAATTAAATAATTGAAGTAGGTTGATAAGATAATTAAAATAAATATTTTATTAATTCTTAAAAGTAATTTAAAATAAAATTTAGATTTCAACAAAATTTAATAAATAAATCATTTAAGTTTGTTGGGTGCCTTTCTAAGTAAAATATCAATAGTTAAGTGACTTTCTAAGTGAAATATCAATAGTTAAGTGACTTTTGAATTATAAAATAAAGTTGAGTGACTTTCTAAGTAAACAACTCAAAGTTGAGTGACTTTCTAAGTGAACTATACAAAGTTGAATGACCATTTGAGATATTATCTCCAAATTCATGAACTATAGAATAAAATAAGTTTCAAACCAATAAAAGTTTCAAAAGGTAAAATGGAGGAGTAAACGAGATAAGTGATATGTTTTACATGTTCGTTTCATGTTATTTCACAATTGAATCAATTTAAATTTCTTTAAATGATATATAGTTAAGGATTTGTGAACATGTAATGTTACACCAATATCTAACCAAAGAGCAAGCATTCTATCGAAATGAAATATTGATACAAAACAATAGTTGGCTGCAGAGTAAATGAGAAAGTGTGGAAGGATTTCCTAGTAATTATTTTTTTGGTTTTAGCAGATTAAATTGTTGATTCATTTTTTTGATTTTGTTACTTTCACCAGATCTTTTAATGTATCTAATTGATTTTGATTCTTAAATTAATGTATAATTAGTTCGTTTCACCTTTATGATACATGACAATTGTATCATATATAATATATTATTTTCAAATATTAGTTTTGATACATAACCCTAATTTTATTGAAATATAAGTTAGTATGTATCATGATCATAGTTAAGTATTTGATACACAACTATTACAAAATTCGTTATTTTTTACTATCGATACATCCCAGTCTAATTCAACTAGTAGGAGGTTATGTATCTGTAAACACTATCAAATAGTAATGTTATTATGTATCTGTAAACACTATCAAATAGTAATGTTATTATGCATCTGTAAACACTATCAAATAATAATGTTTTACAACAAAATTAGTTTGTATCATATTTATAGTTATGTATATGGCACATAACTTTGTTATGTATATCACATGTTGTTAATTATCTAAATAAATCAGTGTATATCATAGTTATATTTAATTTTTTTTGTATATGATACATAACTATGTAAAATTGGTGATTTCTTTTTAATCTGTTACTATTTGGAAGAGATTTGAGAGAAGAAAATTTAAAATTTGAATTGTTTGGAACTGTTATTTGGAAGAGATTGACATCAATTTGATTTGCATAATTTGGGAAACTGACATTTATTTTATATATATATTTTTTTTAATCTCAACGAACTAGTTGTCTAATGTATGAAATGTGATGTATCCAGAAGAATGAGATGTATTCGGATAACAACAATTTTAGGAGATTTTAATAAATTGAAAAAGAGTAAGGATATGATATAATTTGCTCATTACCCTATGAAATTCCTAAAAATTTTACTTTTCTTTATGCACCTATAAGCCACTTAGGCTACAGATTTCTCCATTGATTGATTTTTAAAATCACCTCTAAAAAAATAGGCAACTTACATAAATTCCATAGTTTAGGAGCTAATTACTTTGATACACTCTAGTTTGCAATATTACGTATCTTACCAATTTTTGGGTTGTCTAGATACGTCTAGATACATCCACATACATGTATCTGAAATACATGAGGTCAAATTTAGGTGTAATTTGTTCTAGGTACATTGTATCCAAGTGGATTTGCATGTATATGAGATACATAACAAATCTCACTCGCCTCTCTCCGATCTCACTCGCCACCAAGATACACGCGGATGACTCTAGATACATATAAATAGATGTATTTAGTGTGATTCACATGTATCTGTGATACATATGAATCTCACTTGCCCCTCTCCCTATTTTTGTGTATCTGCCTATCTGATAGTAAAAATACATGTATCTAAGTGTATTTTTTCTCAATATATAGTAGGAAACACATAATTAGTGATAAAATACATATTATTTTGAAATTATAGGTAATAATAGTATATATATATATATATATATGATAGTGAAGTACGTCTAATTATATAGTTTTCCAAAAAAAAATATATGATTTATGATGGGCCCTCCAAATTTGTTTTAAAAACCTCCTTTTTTTTGTTATATATATGAGTACAACATATATAATTTAATTATACAATTTAAAATTTCGAGAATTTGGCATATAACAAGAGAATAATACTACTGGTACAGATAGTAATTGGTTGATGAAATAAAAATTTAATATTTTTGAAAGAAAAGCAAATAAAGAGCAAAAACTAAAAGGGGATATGGAAAGAAATAGATGGAGGCTTTATTTAGATAAAATAAGGTCTCAGATAGGACTTCCAGTCCAGCATAACTTTTTGGGCCTTATTTGGAAGACAAAGGCTAATTCTTTTACGGCCCAAATAATTTTTTTTTAGCTCTCGGTTCAAAATAGGAGAAACTATATAATTAGACATAATTCACTATTATATATACTATTATAACCTATACTTTTAAAATATTAGGTATTTTACTGCTAATTAAGACTTTCCTACTATATATTGAGAAAGTTATACCTAGATACATGTATTTTAGCTACCAAATACACTAAAATAGGGAGAGGAGCAGATGAGATAGGGATGAAGGTGAGCGAGATTTGTTATGTATCTCATATACATGTTAATCACACTATACACACACTAGATACATGTATGTTTATGTATCTGGGATATTAGGTACACAAAAGAGTGGGGAATAAGATGGGAGGAAGGTGAGGGAGGCAAGCGAGATTTGTTATGTGTTGCAGATACATGTGAATCCATTTTGATACAGTGTATCTAAAACAAATTACACATAATTTTGACCTCATGTATCTGGTCGTATCTGAATGCACCAAAAGCTAACAAATGTATGTAAGTAATTAGCTCATAAACTAGTGAAATTTATGTAAGTTTCTCAAAAATAGTAGGCAGCAATTGCACATGATAGTCAGTGTAATCTCACGAGTGGATGCCATGAGGGTAAATATACACAAGTCTTATCCCTATTTCGAGAGACAAAAAAATTGTCTTTAATAGACTCTCGCTCATGAAAAAACATTTTAAAGCACATAAAAAATAATAATAACAAGGCAATACTGCATCCCACCAATTTGTTTAGATGGTTGTTACCTATTATATGTATCATATCGTTATAATCTGGGCGGATCCAGCGAACTCCCTCGGGAAAAAATTACACGATATATATAAGTTAAATTTTTTGTATTTATGTAGATATCTATATTTTGAACCCCTCAATAACAAAGAGAAATTGATGGCGCAGTGGCAAATTCCCCTGAAATTAGTCTGTATGTCAATAGTTTGAATGTGAAAGCATTTTATCTTCTTTTTTTTTAGTTTTTTGTTTCACTTTAAGAAACGTGCTAAAAGTGTGGTTTTAAATCCCAAAGAATTCAACGTTCCCATTTTTAAAAGCTTATTTACCCGTTTATACTTTTATTTTTTGAACCCCTAAACAAAAATCCTTGGTCCGCCACTGATTATAATGTTTATTTTATTTTTCACTTAAATTTAAATATATCATATTCTTAAGAATGTGGTTCACGTTTTTGCTGTACTAGCTCAGTGTCATATTAATTGACCTTTGTTAATTTGACATTTTTAAAAGATAACTTTAATTAGAGATGTAATTTATTAAATTAAATTCATTAATGATTTTTAGAATTCTAATTAATTTGACTATTATTATTATTACTTGATGCGTATTTTTTTATACAGGAGTAATGTGAAAAAAAATGTAATAAATCTCTCTTAATTTGTTAAAATAGATAAACCAAATGAAATATTTATTACTGAAGTAAAAATGAAATAGAGGGAGTAATTAAGGGATTTTTTTTCTGTTCAAAAAACACTCTTTAAAGTTATTTATGAAGTGGCTAAATATACAAATTATTATAAATTATGGGCTATATCTTAAATAGGGTCCAAAAAGTGGCTAATATATGCATCAGCATCACCTTCTTCCTTAAGTTCCTGCTAAAACCCTAGGAGCCATATTTCTCTGCAACATCAAACTCTTCACAATTTTTTCTTTCTGAATCTCTAATTAACCCAAACGAATAATCTTCTAGCGAAAAGTTTGATTTTTGGTAATTACTTTGTGAATTTGTTTAATCATCCTGTCTCTATTGTTGATTTGATTTCTTCTCATAATGAGTGTTGACACTCAATTTTAGCCTAATATTTTCGAAATTCGTAACTTTTAAGTTTTATTTATTTAATAATTCAAAATACATTTTTTTTATAATTTTAAATAAGTTAATTGATAACAATCTTATTTGTCAAAATTAAAGATTTTTATGAGTTAATTTTAATTACATTATATTTTGTCACAGCCGATTGAATACGTTTAAATATTTATTCATTTTGATTAAATCATTAGTTCTGTTAAATTGTATTTTTTACATGTCATTAGTTACGTTCATTACATTTTTTAATATTTATCTTATTTGTTATATTTATTAATATTTATTTTGATATTTTGCACAATCTAAAAATTCATTCGAATATGAATAAAATTCACACACATATATTTTATTAGCTAGTAATTTGACCCATAATTTTTAGATAATAGTATTGTACTATAGGTGATTTTTGATTTTCTATTTAACCTATTTCTTTAGTATTGAGTTGGGGCGGTGAATATTTTTTTTAAGCTTAGGAGGAAGAATTCCAAATGTGCAAAAAATCCCAATTTTTCTGCCGCCACCACCCATGTCAAAATAGCAACCCAAACTACCTGTTTCTCTCCTCTCCCACCACCTTTTTTCCAGCCGCCAAACCACCAGCAAACCAGACCTCAAACCCCACCAGTCCTCTACCAAACCCAGCCCCTTTCCTTCACTTTTCCAGCAACCAAACAGCCCCCAAACCAGCCTGAAATAGCCACCGGAAAACACCCTCTTCCGCAGCTCTCAACAACCACCGAAAACTCAACCAAACCCATTACTCCGTTCAGTGTTGCTATGGTTCTGTTTTGCTGATTTGATATTGATTTTGTTCAAAATTCATTCCAGTGAGTTCTTTTTTAGGCTCTAGTTATGGTTGATTTTTTGTTTTTTATTTATTTCTCTCATGGGCTGTTGTTTATCTTATTAATATTGATGTCATTCTATTAATTGATTAATGTGTGAGATCTCCTGTTGGAATATGATGCTATTATTATTATTATGCTATTTTTCTGTTATAAGTTTTTACTGTGATGCTTTTTTGTTCATTAGTTTTTGAGTTAATTTGAAAGATTTTACTCTTTCCATTGTTACACTTGATTTTAGTTTTAAATTAAAATTTCATGCATTTTGTATTTGTAAAGAAAATAAAAGGATAGTGTTATGTGTTACCATTTGATTATTGTTTGCTAGGTGCTTCAAGCCATTTTACTTTGTTATTTTATTTAGTTTCATACGATTTTGTGTTTGAAAAATACATTTAATTTCAAAGCCTCCCCAATGTTAAAAGACGGAAATTTAGTTTAAGTTCGTATATTTTTATGTGTTAAAATTGGGTGATGAAGAAATTACCGTCGATTTTCAAGACCTTCTATCTTAATAAGATGAGTTTTTATTTTGGAGTTATTATTTAATTCATTTATTTTTATCTTTATTTATTTAGTCCTAACACTTTTACTAGGTGTCTTTACACGTACCCGGAGTTGCTTTCAATTGAAGCTATTCGAATGAAGTTCAAATTATATTTTTTACTCACTATTGTGTATAATATTGATGTTAGACAAACCTTATGTCGTTTTTGATATTATTGTTTTGTTTTATTACTTGTATATATCGCATGTTTGTTTTACTTGCATGTTGTTTTATCTCCTCCTCAATTTGGAAAAATGAATTCAGTCGAGATCCTCAGTCGTGGATTTCGAAGAATGCCTAACACCTTCCATTTGAAATAACTTGAACCCCTTACCTAGAATCTAATGGTTTCGTAGATATTTTTATTAAATTTGGTTTCCTAATTTTCCTAAAATTAGGTGGCGACTCCTTTAAAACTCTTTTTTTTTTCTTTAAATTCTTTTAAAATTTAATTAATTGATTATTTTTTGAGTTACCGCGACGTTTCGCCCTATTTGAATAAAGTAGGGATGTAAACAATGAGTTTTTTGCTTGTGGTTGTAGGTTAATAAAGAAGTTTAAGAATGATAGCAGCTATATCATGGGTTCCCAAAGGGGTTGCAAAGTCTGTACCAGCTGAGGCTGACCCACCTTCAAAGGAGGAAATTGAACAGATTTTGAAGAGTGGTCTTCTTGATAAATGGTACGTGTTAATTTTTTCATTATGTTTTTCCCCAATATCTGAAAGTGGCGAGAACCCAAGTTGAGGAGCTTAGAAGGTAGGCAGAACTTATCATTACCTCGTGAAGGTAGAGAGGGTGTTTTCGAATAATGCATAATCGTTATTACTAATTAAATTAGTTCTGCTGAAATAGCTAGGCTAAATACCAACCCGTTTCAGCGAGTTTGAGTGAGCATTATCAGAATGAATTTGCCTTCCAGGCGGTGTATTGCATGCTGTTTGATTCGACAACACTGATGCTTTTCTCATATCATGCAATTCACGTAAAAAAGCTTTTTGTTGTGCGTAACACTCTGTTTGGATAGTTGTTGCATATTGTTTTATAATATGTTGTGTTGTATTGCTTAAATGAATACAATGTTTGGATAGATTGCATTGTTCTTTCCTACATAATGTCACACATCGGATAAACCTACAAGAAAAGTAGGATACAAGATAGAGCGAACAACTACAACATATTCAGTGTAATTCCGCAAAGTGGGGATCTGGGAAGGGTAGCTTGTATGCAGACTTGACCTTTAGCTCAGAGGTAGAATGGTTGTTTCCGGTAGACCTTCGACTCAAGTTACTAACAATCTGGAAAAAGAAGTAATAGAAATAACGGAAACAACAGACTATAATAAAACAACATATAGTATGGTAAATGATAAAATAAGATTATTAAATAATATAAGTAGTCATAAAATGATAAGAAAAAATTAGGCTAACTACTTAATCACACCAAATCGGTCATTACACAAAATAGTACTTTTCGGCGTTACCTAACGATAGATTTAATGATACGATTTAATAAAATTTAAGTAACAATCCGAACAAACATTGTATTTAAACTAACATTACAATACAGACAACCATCCAAACGAGTTGTAAAAGTAATTAACATTGACTGATTAAAAACCTATATTTCTTGGAATTAAACTTGATACTTACGTTCTGTGTAATCTTTACTTTACCCTACTCTTGAAAGTCTGTTTCTTTATTCCCCTTCTAGTGAAGATAGTGATGATGAGGAAGCTGAAGAAGTTATGAATGTTGATGAATCCAAGGAAAATGAGGATGATGAAGTTGCTGTTGCATTAGCTGCTGCTGACGCACTTGGAAAGGCTACACAAGTTTCTTCTGTAGGAACTGATGACATAATAGATGGTTTAAAGGAATTGGACATGGACAACTATGATGAAGAGGAGGAGGGTAAATTTAGTGCATTGACTCATATGTTGATTTGGGTTGAACATAGTTTTTTTTTATATCTAATATAATGGCGGTATTTTTCATATTCAACTCTTTTTGATAAGATAAATATTTTTCATATTAATTTTTCCCAAGCCTAGCTTATATCAATTTTTATTTGGAAAACTGTTCCTAACTTTTCTCTCTTTTTGTATGTGTTTGACATTGTTAGGAATTGAGCTTTTTGGTTCAGGACTCAAAGACTTGTACTACGCAAGTAATGACATGGACCCATATCTCAAGGATAAGGTTGTACTATGATCAATTTGTAGTTTCATCATGTTTTATCCGTTCAAGTATTACTAACTCAGAAAATTATTTTTTCAGGACAATGACTCTGAAGAAGATGATGACATGATAATAAGACCTGATGATTCTGTTATAGTTTGTGCAAGCAATGAAGATGATGTCAGTCATCTCGAGGCAAGTAGAACTTACTTCACGACTTGATAATACTTCCATCTGTATGGTCCAATTAGTTTCATTTTGACCGCCCTTTGATTTGTGACTCTGATCCGTGCCAACAGATAATGATTTTGGAAGATCTATCAGATGGTGAAACAAACATGTATGTTCACCATGCTCTTATTATACCTGCATTTCCTCTCTGCACAGCATGGCTTGATTGCCCTATTAAAGGCGAGGAGAGAGGTATGGTTCTGCTTGAAGTTGAGCTTTATGCTGCTGAAGTATTTTCTCTTACTGCTTTCTAACATATGTTACCTTTGAAAGCAACTTTTCATTTACTCATGTTAATAAATGAATTATACGTTGATAGGTAACTTCATAGCTGTGGGTTCAATGGAACCAGCAATTGAAATTTGGGACATTGACATAGTAAGTGACTCTACACTGATGTTTATGAACTCCTGAGTCACTACTGATCGTATCTCACTGTCTTCTTTCTCTGTAGATAGATGAGGTGCAACCATCTGTTATTTTAGGTGGCATCGCTGATATAAAAAGAAAGGGGAAAAAGGTAATTTAAGCAATTTGACCTTTCTATTCTTTGATCCAATTTTCGATTGGAATGCTCTTGTATGCTAGGTCAGCTTGTGCAGCTGAAATTTGTTTTAGATGTTAAAGCCTAAAGGTAGGAAATACGTCAATGATTTTCATTGGTCATTCTCCATGTCACTGTGAACTAGTTTCCGGAGACTTCTATTTGGAATAAAGTAGTAGGCTACTCCAAATTTATAGAATCAACTAAAAAAAATGAAAAAATAGTAGGCTATGACACTTTGCAATCGAAGATGGTCAGTGTGCTCAGGTTTATGTCTCTCCTAGTGCTGATTGTCCCTCTTACTTCATACATGTGCGACATGTCAGATCTTCAATAATAGGTTTGTATTTTGTTGCTTACTATTCTGGAGTAGGAACTATCTGCATTAGTTATCCGACAGACTCTAATTTATGGCCATTTGAGCAACCTGAGGTGGTACCCTACAAGGAGCTTTAGGTTTGTACCAACAAGTCAAGTAGCTACCTTAACGGGTTTGGACTTCGGGTCAACCGGCATTTTCTTGTTTAACTTACTCTCCATGCCGCTACTTTATTTACTGCAACATGCCATACATGGCAGGCATATTGTGACGATCAGTGTTCCTAATCTCAGTACCTTCTTTTGGTTAATAAGAGCACCACAAGCACCAATTTTTATGTGTACCTCCCCCATTTGTCCTTGTGGGCATTGGGCAATGCTCTTTTTGAGTGACAGATAGACACGTGGTAGAGGTAGGAAGAGAGACAGAGAGACTTATAGTAGTTTCTGCATTTGGAATTGAATTGTCATATTATTTGGTTTGAAGAGAAACTTACTCTAAACCACTATTTTGTTAGTCCGTCATGGCAGCAGACATGGTCAATTTTGTGGGAATTAATGCACACCAAATACCCCCCCCCCCTCCCCAAAAAAAAAACTAAAAATAAATTAGGACCTTACTCTTTAAGAAAATGAAAGAAGGCGAA
Organism: Solanum okadae; assembly: GCA_036553675.1. Lineage (NCBI taxonomy): Eukaryota > Viridiplantae > Streptophyta > Magnoliopsida > Solanales > Solanaceae > Solanum > Solanum okadae. Next base: position 10,841,571 of record CM071681.1, on the reverse strand, counting down.
CAATTTGCCAGTTTTTATCATTTGCATGGTGGTCTTTACTGAGTATATGATAATTGTCTGAGAAAAACTTACTTATATGCTCTATTTACCTACTTTGCTAATTTTCTTGCAGAAATCTATCAAATACAAAAAGGATAGCCACAAGGATGCAGTACTTGGTCTTTCTTGGAACAAGGAATATAGGTAGGGTAATTTGAGTGTTTGATGTTTGCCAGCCCCTATCTTTGAGGCTTAGTCAAACTTCAGATCTTCTTATTCAACATTCTATGCAGGAATATACTTGCTAGTGCTAGTGCTGATCATTCTGTCAAGGTTTGGGATGTGACTACTGAAGCCTGTAATCTCACTATGAATGACCATACTGACAAGGTAGAATTTAGAAAATTTAGCAGTTCTATAAACATCTCAATGTGTTGTATCAGAACCCCAGTAACCTAGATAAAGTTGAAATATCTCATCTTTGCTAGAGTTTGGAATATGACTGATGATAGTTGAATTACCTATAGAACATTATACTAACTTGCTTACAAATTATTGAAAGATGTAGATTCATCGTCTTGCTATGTTTGACAGGTTCAAGCAGTTGCATGGAATCCATTTGCTCCACAGATTCTTCTGAGCGGGTCATTCGATCATACAGTTTGCTTGGTGATAAAACACTTCTCCTTTTTTGCCCCCTTTATTCTTGAAAGTTAGGACTGTGGATTAGTTTCTTACTTTAAGATGCTAATTAATCTTTCAACATGTCTTGCAGAAGGATGGGAGGAAACCCTCTCACAGTGGATTTAAGTTTTCAGTTGGTGCTGATGTTGAAAGCTTGGCTTGGGATCCGCATTCAGAGCATTCATTTGTGGTCAGTGCTCGCATCATGTTTGTTACTAATTCAATCTATGTTAAGGCTTTATTTGCTTTGGTATGCTACAGGATAATATAATTCTTTTGATTCTGATGTGGTAATCATTAGTGGAAAGATTGTTAACGATTTCTTAGCATTAGTATGAGAACGAAGGATGGGATTGTGTTCGTTGGTTAGGTAACTATACACTATGGGAGTATGGGTTGGGGGTGGAATGTTATTGAAATTAAGTTTGACAATTGTTTACTTTTCCCTCGTGCATATTAGTTTTACATTTTTGTTTGTTGAACTTTTTGAATTGTATTATTTATTTAATACAGAAAATTGTAAGTATTTATCCGCCTCCGAGTCTCTATGGACTTAAATGAAAATAAACACTGGATAAATTCAAAACGCGCATAATCATGTTTCCCCTTGGCGCAATCACTAAATTCCTGTACCTTATAATGACACCTAAGCGTTTTTTGGGAAGGATGAATAAATCCATTTTAAAGTCGGGTCAGAAATCTCAGTCTTGATGTTTATTGGATATTAAGAAATTGCTAACCAAATCAGAGTTCCTTAATACTTTCAGGTCAGCTTGGAGAACGGTACCGTTACTAGTTTTGATATCCGTGCTGCTAGTTCTGCTTCGACTTCGGAGACAAAGCCAAGTTTTACCATCCATGCTCATGATAAAGCAGCGTCCTCGTTGTGCTTCAATCCTCTAGTCCCAAATGTAAGGAACTTTTTTTTTTTGGCTTTACCCTTGATTAATGTTTCCTTTTCAACATTTGCCTTCCTCACTTTGCTCGTGTATTGTTGGGCAGCTTCTTGCAACTGGCTCCACGGACAAGATGGTACGCTCTATCTGTCTCTGCTGCGTATTACCTAGTTTTGATATATTCCGTGGGATGAGAGCTATTTTGGTTATTAATTTGATAAATGTGCTGCAGGTTAAATTATGGGATTTGACCAATAATCAACCTTCTTGTATCGCATCTAGGAATCCGAAAGCTGTATGTGATTTTCAAATGTTTTGTGGTTCTTAAAAATACATGTTTGATGCTCTTAGATTTCCTCAAAACCTGTTATGAAAACAAGGTTTTAGATGGTTGCTTAGACATTTTGATTGGCGGAATACTAACTATCATGACGACTCTTTTGTTTTATTTTATTATCAGGGAGCCGTCTTCACTGTATCCTTCTCAGATGATTGCCCCTTTTTTCTTGCTATTGGTGGCTCTAAAGGAAAGTTGCAGGTGTGTTCTGTTCCTTTTGAAACTTTTGGTAGTCCTGGTAAATCCCCCAGACATCGTATTTTTTGGAACGAGGTCCTTGGTAACACAACATAAAGAGCTATTGGTTCTAATTCATCTCTGATGATTATTCAACTATTTTAAGTTCTTTTCTTTCGTATTCTTGATAAACCAGCATTCATATATGCAGCTCTAGTTTCTGTGTTTTTGGGCTGAGAATTTTGTCTTTGCTCATCACTTGCAGCTATGGGATATTTCGTCTGAAGATGCCGTGTTGAAGAAATATGGGAAATACGTTGCACAAAAAAAGCCATCGCCCAAATCATAATGCAAATGTAGTTATGGAGATAAAGGTGTTGTGAGTTCTATAAGTGAAAATATTGCCTCCCATTATTTACATATGAGCATGAAGATTTTTGTTGTTGCTGAGGAAAGTGAAGAGTTTGGTGGAATCAAGATAGCTGTGTGTATTTTTTTTAGACAACCAACACAAGTTCATCGAGCATGTACCGGAGCGGAGATTAGGCAGAGTTATCTTGTACTTGTGTTGGTTGAAGGTAGCAGATTCCCGATGATGTAATAGTTGATGTCTAGCTAGTTGTTCGAACACCATCATTATCTAGAAAAAGAAAATACATTTAAGATTTTGGTTGATTTTTTTAATTTATCAAAGTCGAGGGTAAAATATGAAAGTAGGACAATCTTGTTCTATTTTTACATGGTTCCTTTTAGAGCCAGATATAAGGAAATGCATTACATATTGTTAATTTTCATAGCATAGTTGTTTGTGAAAATCAGAAAGATTTCAAGTTATCACACAAGTGACTGATAATACTATGCAATTTTGAAAATTAACACAAAATTTGATAATATTATCACATATTTATATAAAAAACAAACATTTTTATTGAGATTTTGACTCACAAAGGAAGAAAATTGATTAGTAGATGGAATCATATATACACAGTATTTAGAGAAAAAATAATTACTTATTGGAAAAAAAAGCATACTTTTAATGTTGAATTAGGATTAACAAGAACAAAAATAAAGCATTAGGTTGAACTCTACTTCTTGTATAAGTTGGGAAAGGATCCGGTGGATTAACATTGGGAGCTAAGTCGAAGATCTAATAGTCTTGTTAGTAGTTGATAAAGTGTGATGGTTCCCGGCCTTTCTAATCGATGAAAAGTAGTGGGTGTCCACTAACGACTATTCCTGGCTAGGCTCCAACTCCACCAAACATCGATAGCCTTCAGCACCATCAGTATTTGATATTATCTTGATAACTTCAATAGTTCATTGAAAGCCTTCGGTATTCAAAAAATTTCCCCTTAAACACTCTACCATTTGCTAATATTATCATTGATCTTTTACATAAATATTTTTGGAACTTTTTTTCACTCATCAATCAAACACACTTCTAATTAGGGGTGTGCACTATTTGGATTAAACCGAAAAACCAAACCAAATCAAATCGAATTCTAATTTGATTGGTTTTTTTGGATTTTTGGTTTGGTTTTGGATTTATAATTTACTTTGTTTGGTTTTTTGGTTTGGTTTCGGATTTAGAAAAATTAAAACTGAAAAAACTGAATTATATATATATGTTTAGAATTAAGTTGGAGTTAACCACTTTTGTCCCTTTTTAGTTATTTTCATTATGATTTAGTTTTTTTATTTTTATGTTTGGACATCTATAATTGATATACTTTTAAGTATTGTGTTTTACGTTTTACTTGTGATTTATATTAAAAAGTATATTTAAGAAATTATATATATATATATATATATATATATATATATATATATATATATATATATATATATATTTATTTATTTAAATTGCAAATATAACTTTGTTATGTTTCTAATTATTGACATAACCGATTAACCAAACCGAAAAAACCCAAACCAAAAAGAGAAAAACCAAACCAAACCAAATTTATTTTGGTTCGAATTGGGTTACACTTCTTCAAAACCAAAAACCGAAAAATCCAAACCAAAAAACCGAATGCACACCCCTACTTCTAATGATAAAAATTTAATTTTTTTACATAACGAAAAAAGTAATAAAGATATAATTACAATTATAAAGTACTTAATCAAGTTTTATGATGCTAGAAAGACATTAACACCTTAATTTTCTTAATTAATGCTATCTTAACTTGATGAGTTTCAACAATGATACTCCCTCCGTCCACAATTGTTTGGCAGGTATACTAAAAATAGATGTCCAAGATTAATTGTCAATTTAAACAATCATGAAATAATTAATTACTTTTTTCCAATTCTGCCCTTAATGATTGTGTAGTTTAATTGAAAAGTTATGTGGACTTTTGGTATTCTTGATATAGTAGGGTTATATTAGTCAAATTACACCTTGTATTAAATTTTTCTTGAGGGATGTGCATGATCTTACCCTGACAAACAATTGTGGACGGAGGGAGTAGTTGAGAAGTCTTTTGGGAAGGTGTTTATATTATTTGAAAGACTTCCATGAATAGATTCTTTGAACCCATAGAGGTGATGCCATTTAATAAAGAACCTATCCTTTTCATTAGGAGATAGGTCCCAATTTTCTTAATATCATGCTTGAAATATGTTGTACTTGACTGTTTTATAACTGCACTTTCTTAATGTAGGACATAAAAGCCCTTCTAACATTTTCCTTTCTCAGCCGCAATATTGGCCCAATTTTCCAAGCAGGTGGACCATTCTTTTTCCTCCTTTTTCACTGTACTATTGGCCCAATTTGTTACTAATAGTTGTAATACATATGGGTCCCACTTTAAAATACGAATTACGTACTTTATTTGTTACTACAAAAAAAAATTGCGTTTAGAGTGAGAAAATAATGAATGGAAAATTATGTCTTTTTAAAAAATTTATATAAATAATACTATATATCATAATATCGCATAAATTGAAACGAAAAACTAATACATATTGGGCCCCGTGCTGACACGGTCCTGTATCTAATATAAATATAAGAATTGCAATATCTTTGTAAAGTTTTATAAATTCAACCTTTAAGACTCTCAATATTAAGATTCATTATATTTTTTAAATTATAAATTCATACTTACTGTTGATTACAATTTTAGTGAATTTAAATTTATACTTTACATTAAAATTAAATTTTTAGATAAACTCGATATCATAAAGTTGCATCGGTCCCTAACATTGGTCATCACATGAAAATGTTGTTACATGTGCTAGAAAATAAATTATTGATTAATGACTATGACAATTGTTGATTTATACGAAGGAAATTTCCTATTGCTATAATTTAATTATGTCACTTTCTTTGTCGTGAACATGACCCCTCACTCCCTTTCCTCCCTAATCGAAAGATGTGGTGGGATGAATGATATTTTTTATATTTTTAGTAAGAAATTTTGTAGTTAAAAGCTCAATACGTAACTAGTGCAAAGACCGTTAATAAAGTAACTTCCCCTTTTAATAGGCGATACAGATTATTCAATTTCAATTATTATGACTTTATATCTTAGGAATGAAGAAACTGTTGATAAAAAAATTGCTTTTTCCATTTATCACTATAATAAAAAGATATTTAATGATAATAGATTTTTTTTATAGCAGTAATATTTATTATCACAAATATATTCAATCGTATTTGAGTTAATGTTATTTCATATTTGTATTTAGAGTTGCTAAAATCTTAAATGACATTTATATAGAGCGTTGATTATAAATATTTGTATTTATTATTCCCTCAGTCTAACAATAGTTGTTCACTATACTATTTTAGGATGTCCAACAATACTTGTTCACCTTATGAAATCAATGGATAATTTTACACCTACTCTTATAATTAATTATAGTCATTTCCATATTATATTTTTTAGGACATTGTATTTGTTATATTCAAAGGTGATATAGTATAATTACCCTTCTATTTATAGTTTTTAAGAAGTCTGCAAAATCAATAGTGGACAACTATTATTCGAAAGAAAAAGTATTTCCACTAAGACTAAATATAATATAACACTAATTAAATTATTGTCGCTAAATAATAACTAGTAATCTTTTATTTGTTTTAGTATATAAACCTATAATATATAAATTCGAATGAGTTGGACATAATAATTCATTCCTAAGCCCCCCACACCAAAAAAAAAAAGAAGAATTTGAATTGACATAAATCCATATTTAATAAGGAAACCACTTAAATTCAAAGGAATAACATATAAATCTCAACGACTGATTTCACAACTTAATTTTATAATTTTAAGTTATATAAAAAATAATTTTATCATTACTTCACGACTATATTTCAGGTACTATTTGGTCAAGTAATTACAATTCACTGAACAGAAAGAGATGGATCTTGACAAGTTAGTGGGTGCACACTGTGCAATATGACTGTAATTACACTAATCTTTGAGATAATATAATAGCTTCTAACCCAAAATATTTAAAGTAATGACTAGGACTATAAAAGTGTTTGACATTCATGTGGATAAATTTATTAAATTTGAGATACATTGTATTTGTTTTTTTAATAAAAAAATGAATCTCAAGCTTAATTTAATTTTAAGAAGTTGCTTGTAAAATAAAAAAAATTGTTTAGTAAGGAGCTAATAATTTATATTACAGAAACTTAACATTTCTTTTATGGCGATATTTGAATACAAAATTATATAAAATAGGAGCCAAACTCTGAATAAATCATTAATTAAAATGGATTCGACTTTGATATTAAATACAAGAAAAAAAGTATTTTCATTTTCATTTTATGTATGTTAGTATTTAAGGATAAAGTGAAATTGCCAAAATCAAATTATTTTTAAATATAAAAAAGTGATATTTTTTTTACAAAATGCACTAAATTTCGTACATGATAATGAAATAAATAAAATTTATATTTAATAAGTGGTGTAAAGTAGGGCTAATTGAGAGCGTTTAGAGGTGCGACCGAGGACTTAATTCTTAATTTTTCAAAGTATTTTTAAGTGTCGAGCATGTTGAAAGTCGCAACAGAATTATTCAAATATTGAAATTCTCTCTTCTTCTTTTTTATAATCGCTTATTTCGATTTTACTTCATTTGAATTAATTATCACTAGTATAAATAGATATATTAGGCATAATACATTAAATTTCAAACTTACAATATGCCAAAAAGTACTAAAATATAAGATAAATACCAAAAAATTATATCTATTAAGAATTTGATTTTCAAAGACTTGTAGTATAGAATACTTTTGGAGGATTTTTTTTTTAAAAAAATACCTCTAGAATACTTCTTTATTTAGGTCCTCTTTTATTCCTATTATTAAATTAATTACTTTTTTTTGTCCTACTCTATGAGATATATAACTAGTACACTTTAAAAATTACAGATTTTTCCTTTTTATCATAATTATTTTTATATACTTTTTAAATATTTTAAATTATAATATAACATTTTTTACATAATTTCTAATATATACTTCGAATCATCTTTTCCTTCTTCTTTCTTCATGACACGATATATAGACGTGTCATCAACCTAATGACTTCAGATATAACTTACATAAATACTTGATATTCATTTTGCTACGTTATTCATCTTTATTTTAATTACGTGTAAAATAAATTAAAAAAAAGAGAAACTATTTACACGTGCTGAGTCACACATACGTACGACTCCAGACGCACCGATTAAAATAGGAGTTTGGAAGTGGCCTTTCATATCATTTAAAGTAACGGTTTTTGCACTTTGTATTAAACATACAAATCAATAATTTTCACTCCAAAATTTGGAGAATTCACTATTTTTCTCCCTTTTTTTGCTGATTTTCTTTCTGGGTTTCTCTTATTTTCAGTCCTTTTATCTTATATAAGTCTCATTTCAAGTGTTTCTTTGTCGTTGTAAGTTGATTGTTTGTTCTGGGTTTCAGATAAGACTCCATTTTTTGCCCAAAATTGGGATTCACCATTTTTCACCCCTTTTTTTGCTGATTCCTTCTTTGGGTTTTTCTTCTTTTCAGTTGTGAAGCCTATATAAGTCGCATTTCAAGTGTTTTGTTTTGATCCTTGTTGATTTTTCGTTCTGGGTTTCGAATAAAGACTCCATTTTTACCCAGAATTTCTTCGAATTGAAAAGTATGTCTGGCAGGCATTTACAGAGATACAACAAGGGTCGTTGCCAAGTCGTTGGGTATGCTGACTCTATAAACAAAAAAAACTCACTTTCCCCCTGTATTCATGCTTGTTGATTGACAAAAATTCAAGATTAAATTGTATACACTAACAACTTAAAATTTCAGTGTGATTTAGTATTAGATTATGTTTGTTTTGAACAGATACCTTACCAAAGGTAGGGATAAGCTCTGCGTACATCCTACCCTCCCCACGGACTGCACTTGTGGTTACATTTGTGTATGTTTTTGTAGATCATGTTTGTTATAATCAATTAGTACCTTTTAACCTCAGGTATTATATGTATAATTTTTGGAAGTTCTCCTGTTTTTGCATATCCTTCTTGGTATAGTAGGCTATTAGTTCTTGTCTTTTTGCTTCCAAAATTTGTGGGTATAGTGTCCAAATTTGGATGAAGATTAGCACTGAGTTTTTATGAGTGAATATTGGAACTAGCCTCTCTAATGACAAGTTCTTGGATGAAGAGTTGGGGCTGTTTTAAAATTAGTTTTACACCAATAGGGGGTAAGGTCTGTGTACACTCTACTACCCTCCCCAGATCTCACCTGTGGGGTTTGTTCTTGTTGTTGTTCTCCCACCCCGGGGGCAGGGGAGTTTAGTCACTGGAAAATCACACTTATATACAAGCTCAATCTTTTTCTAATTATGTATATGATGTAGATGCTGAACCCCCATAGTGAAAATCATGTCGCAGCCACTGTCCGAGCCAGTCACAGGAAAAGAGCCTTCTGCACGGGCTCCGCGTATTTTAGTTTTAACCAGAACTTTTGGTGGGAGGAAAGTGGGTGTAATGAAGAGTTAACTTCTAGAATGAACAAAATGATAGCGAAATGGTCGATTTCAGTCTGCAATTACAAGAATCTCTTTTATTTCTAGCCATTAGTTTAGTAGGTGGAGGGCTAAGTGGTCTAACATCAAGAATGATTTACAAAAGTAGAGTCTTTGAAGTAATAACTACTGTTTCAAGTTGCTTGTTTTACTTTGCTTTTTAGTTCTTTTCTTTTGGTAAATCTTTAATTCTTACTTTCCATGTGATATGCTTTGTGACATGCTTAAGACTACAAGATTAAAGGGCATTTTGGTACTTTCTACATGTCTATAGTTTTCTTTTAATTTTGTGCCAAGTTAAAACCAGACAAGCAAACGGAGGGAGTACTTGATTGCAGCTTCTCAATCTATTGGTTTCTGAAAACGAAGTTTTTGTATTTTTTGAAAATGAACATGAGGTGAACTGTTTCAGTTTTGACATTTAACAAAGATTGATAAAGAAATAAATAATTAGTTAGCATAATTTTTCCCTTCCTTATCCTTATCAACTGACCTCATATGTCATTTTCTAATCCCTATTGTGTATTTTTTTTTTTCTTTTGGATGTTTCTGTTAAGCTTGAAATAGTCATGAGCTCGTGGCACAGTGTTCACCTCATCACATGTTTTGTTTTTCTCTGGTAAAAGGACCATTTTTTCTTCTCATTTAATCTATTTAATTGTTAAATGAAAGGGTAGGTGAGACATTTATTCATTGTCCTTTTCTTGGTGCATTTTTTCTTCAAAAGTTATAACAGTGCAAGTGTGATACACTGTTCTTGGACAACAAAAACAACAACATACCCTGTGTAATCACACAAGTGGGATCTGGGGAGGGTAGATTGTTGGCAGACCTTACCCCTACCTCGTGAAGATAGAGACTGTTCTTGGACAATAACTAAAATTAAGTAGCTGTTGTCTAACAATATCGATCTGATCATTGGTAGCACTTGCCAGTTACCATGTGGATTTGTTTATGTTATATGATTCTCATGTGTAGAAGGCATCCAAAGAATGACCTAATACTAGTTTGGATTTATTTTTGGACCACTAAAAATATGTAACTTCATCGTTATGCTTACGTTGTCCTGGGATGAGTTTCAAGTATAGATCAATGGTGTGTCTAATTCTCTGGTGTCTTCTGCAGATGTATCCCTTACAGATATAAGGATAATTTTGACCTATCCATGGCGGACGAAGATGCACTTGAAGTTCTTCTCATAAGTCCTCAGAGAAAAGGAAAAGGATTGTTGTTCCCCAAGGTAGCCACCGATCTATATGGGTTTTGTTACTCGATGATAGTTTATTCTCTAAACTCTACAGATTCATTTGTCTGCTTTGCTTACAAATCTCGCTCTTATTATATCAGGGAGGTTGGGAAAAGGATGAAACAATTGAAGTTGCAGCAAGGCGTGAGACGATTGAGGAAGCTGGTGTTTGCGGCGATATTGAGGTTAGTTTTTAAAACAGTGATTCCTTTTAGTTTCTTATAATTTCAACTTGTTACCATTAATCCTGAGTTTTGATTTTGAATCAGTACACTAGTTTCTGATTCAATATGGTTTCATGATGGTTCACATTTAAGAGTCGTACCGAAACCAGATCACCTCTTAAAGATACTCTTAATCTTCCAAATCAATGCTTAATAGTAACAGGTCAACTAAGTATGCTTGTTCAATGGCGAAAAGAAATCTTATTACTTGCTAGCGGTTTTTTAATTGTTAATCTGCTATCTGTTGGTGTTAATATCTACATATAGGTCGTTAGATGTAGTTCTAACAAGAGGTTGGAAACTTTATTGCAGGTCAAACTAGGAACATGGTACTTCGAGAACAAAAATGGTGACACTGCCTATGAAGGACACATGTTCCCTTTATTTGTGAAAGAGGAACTAGATTTGTGGCCTGGGAAAGACATCCGTGAAAGATTTTGGGTATGCAGCTGTCCGTACTCGATAAGTTTGCATATAAATAACGTCACATAATCATCTTTGCTTACTAGTATTTCCAAATGTCATTTGCAGATGAGCGTTCAAGAAGCAAGAAAGCTCTGCCAACAGGGGTGGATGAAAGAAGCATTGGAGATGTTAGTTAGTCGACTCACATCACAACGTAGGCGGACTAAAATGGACCTGTTTTCAAGAATCAACCGTGGCTCCAGTGGTCATGGAACTGTTTTTACGTTTGGGATGTAGGACTCAAGTACTTACTCCACCACCACCAAGCCCGGCAGAAGAGGCCTAGTATAACTCTGGATGATACAAGGACTTGTATGTTTGATTTAACTCTGGATGTCTTAGACTGTAAGTGTCATCGTGTTTGCCTATAACTATAGATAAAATGTACGCTCATTCTAAACCAATCGCCTTTAGTTGAGTACTCTTATATGGTTAAAATTTGATTTTTGTAACGTTGTAGTCACCATATGACTGATCTGAACATATTTATCCACATTCAACGGGTTATTATATAAACAACTTGTATGCTAAGATTTGCCTATTGAGTAATGGGAAGCAGGCTAGTCCCCGAAAATGCCCCACCAGTAAGTTCCTTCGGTCATTAGGAAAAAAATATAGTGTAAATTCCTTCTTTGCTTTCTGTTGGTCATTAACCAACTAGAGTGTTCTATACTTCTTCCCTACTCATACAGTTAAAGCTATTTTGAAGGAATTGTTGTCTCAATCAATCAAGAATGCCTTTAACTGGATATTTTATCCACATTTACACTTCACCAGACAGGGAAATACAAAAGCAAGAAGTTTCTTCATGCTAAAAATTGCATCTAGGTCTTTTTATCTTCTCCTTGAGGCATGAAAATGGAATGTTTTAAAAGGGATATATCATCTTTAGAATTGAAAGGAAAAGATCGAATCTAATTGCAAACTATACACGAAAATATAGAATAAATAAATAAATTTTGACTACTGCAATCTTCTTCATTGCTGTTAACAAACAAATGAAGATGAGCAGTAGCTAATATAATTTGCCGCATATCAATTTCATTGGCATGTCTATAACAACATACCCAGTGGTGATCCCATAAATGGGGTCGGGGGAGGACTTTTGCCCATGGAAAAGGTAATGAGGTTGTTTTCGATAAGACTCTCGGCTCGTGAAAAGCTACGTTGCAAAAAAACTGAAGAATTCTTTGGCATGTCTGTTGGCTATTATAATCAAATCATTAACTCTACTAGACTTCTCCTATAGTCAAACTGCCAGCCACTTCCACAGTTCCACCTCAAACCACTCTACACTCTCTCTCACACACACAGAAAAAAGACCACCACACTGCCATGCCACTTTCAGCAATGGGCTTGACACAACCAACATGGTTCATACTTTATACAGCCTGACTTCTAAAATAATGACCCCAAATCACATTAATTGACCTCAATTACAGTCAAAAAGACTCAGATGATCATCATCCTAATTCCTAACCAGTCAGTCCACCAGACTTGGCCAAACTCTGTTGTAAGAAGTTGCCAGTTTCCCCAGAAAATACGGTGCTGTTGGATATTCTAAAAGAAGGTTTGTTTTGGGATTTCACTTGCTTTCTGCTTTAAGCACCATATATTCCCAATCAATAAATCTCCTCGCTGTAGCATACCCTCAACTAATTTGATGTTGATTTTCCAAATATTGGTTCTTGTTTCTAAGAGAACAAAAAAAACATAAAGCAAGATACCCTTTTAAAGGCTCCATATTTGGTCATGGATACAATAAATACTTGCTTAATAGTTGCTCAAAGTTCAAACAAGCAGATATCAGAGCTGTTGGGGGATGGAAAAAGCATGGTGACATGATCTACCAAGGCCAGGATCTGAAAGAGAGGATTCACTTTCCAAAATTCCAAGTGACATGATTCCTCCTTCAAAAGCTAAAGTTGAATGATTGAAGTCTCCTTTAGGTCCAGTCGAAGAGATCAAAATGAAGTCATCAATTCACCCATTCGAATGGTCTCCCCCAAGATTGATCTTTTAGCTACTTTTTTCTAGTACAAACTTAAATATAAATCATTTGAATATACTCTTTTCTTTCCTTTTTTGTTGTTTCGGTTTTCTTTTTTAGAGTTAAATTATAAGAAGTTTGACTAACATATAACTATGTATTTTTTTCATCATATTGATATACAAAAAATTGTAATTTTTTAGTACTTCTCGTATAATTTTGGAATATTAAATTTTTAGTTTAAAATATCAAATTAATATAATCCAATTTAACTTTAAAAATTAGTCAAATTGACTTCTGAAAAATGCAACATGACAATTAAAAAGAAATGGAGAAAGTAAAGATTTTTTTTTCATCAAGAAAGTAAAGATCGAAGTGAATGCACTTTTGTCAAGTGATTAAGTAAGAAAAATGAATCACATTAATGAAAATTCATATACTTAATTCCTTGTTCACATTTGTTATTTTTTTAATTGTACTTATACTTATAGGTATTGAAGTTATGGTAAGATAATTGAAATTTCTTCATTCTTAACTAAAGTATTCAAGTTTGAGCTTCTGAAAATGAAAAAAAACATTATATTTAAAAAATCGATTCTAACAATCAGTTATACATAGAAATATATTTATTCAAAACCTGATCTATTTTAAAATTTAACTGTGTAATTACATTCGTCCAACCAAACAGGACAAAGGGAATTACACTGTGGTAACCAAACAGGTCAATGTAATTACTAGACTGTGTAATTACTAGGCTAGTAATTACTACCCTAGTAATTACACCAATTCCAATTACCAGGTGGCTTTCCAAACAGACCCTTAATGTTGAATTAGGATTAACAAGAACAAAAATAAAGCATTAGGTTGAACTCTTCTTCTTGTGTAAGTTGGGAAAGGATCCGGTGGATTAACTTTGGGAGCTAAGTCGAAGATCTCAATAGTCTTGTTAGTAGTTGATAAAGTGTGATGGTTCCCGGCCTTTCTAATCGGTGAAAAGTAGTGGGTGTCCACTAACGACTATTCCTGGCTTGGCTCCGACTCCACCAAAAATCGATAGCCTTCAGCACCATCAATATTTGATACTATCTTGATAACTTCAATAGTTCATTGAAAGCCTTCGGTATTCAAAAAATTTCCCCTTAAACACTCTACCATTTGCTAATATTATCATTTGATCTTTTACATAAATATTTTTTTTTTAAAAATTCACTCATCAATCAAACACACTTCTAATGATAATTTTTTAATTTTTTTTACATAACAAAAAAAGTAATAAAGATATAATTACAATAAAAGCACTTAATTAAGTTTTATGATGCTAGAAAGACATTAACACCTTAATTTTCTTAATTAATGCTATCTTAACTTGATGAGTTTCAACAATGATAGTTGTGAAGTCTTTTGGGAAGGTGTTTATATTATTTGAAAGACTTCCATGAATAGATTCTTTGAACCCATTGAGATGATGCCATTTAATAAAGAACCTATCTTTTTCATTAGGAGATAGGTCCCAATTTTGTAATAATTATTTGTGAAAAGTAAAATCAAAGACTTTAAAAAAAAACAATCTATTTTTAAGTCGATTAGATTCATTTGTTTGTAAAGCTATTGACTTGATCACATATATTTTTGGAATATCTTTAATAGTGAGCAAATTGTCAATTATTATTTTAAAAAATCATCATCAATCTTTTTCAGATACAATTTTATTTCATTTATAGTTAAATATGAAGACTAATAAATGTGAAAATAATTTGGAGATTGCTAGAACTTCAACTTTCATTAATTTCAATGTGAATGAATTAAAGAACTACAAATTGTCACCCTTTACCAAATCTGACAAAGTCTTGGCTCTTTCAATGCTTAAATTGGTAACCTATGAGATTAATATTTCTATTTTGACCATAGCCTATGGAAAATTTTAATACTTGTTATTATTATTATTACATTATTAATATAGTACTCCCTCCGTCCCATTTTATGTGGCACCATTTCCTTTTTGGTCAGTCCCAAAAAAAATGTCACATTTCCTTATATGGTAAGTATTTAAAGGTACAATTCTTCTTTTACCCTTGTTAGTCCCACTTAATCTTAAAGATTATGAGGAGAGAAAAAAGTGAGTCTACTTTTTAAAAGGCAATTTGATAAACATTTCAAAGTCTTTATTTATTTCTTAAATTCCGTGCCCAGTCAAATGTTGCCACATAAAATGGGACAGAGGGAGTATAAGTATTTTACAATACCAAAGTAAACTATTAATGTAAGAAGGAATGTGGTTCATATTTCTAGAAACTAAGTCTAAATTTATGAAGTATTTAAGATTTAGCGCTTCAAAAACAAACTTCAAGACCTCGGATATGAAAATCCAAACCTCGAATTGGAAGTCTCAAACCTCAAACTTTGGAATCTGAAGCTTGAACAATCATAACCTAATTTCAGACCCAAAGGTCTGGAGTTTGATTTTGATAGTTCAATCTTTAGACATTCTTCAAGCTTGACAATCTGAAGGAGGAGGAGGAGCAGTTTGAAATTTGCTAAATTTGACAAAATTTTCTATAGTTTTTTTTAAATAGATATATTTTAAAACGATGTTATCGTTAATAAGTTGGCCCCAAAGAAAGTTCTTGAGAAACTAAACTAATAAATGGGTTCTTATCTGGAAGTGGATCCAAGATTTAAAATATATGAATGTTTAAAAGCTTTGTTAGATTAATAATAATACAATAATAACTAGGTTCATGATAAAATATTTAATAACTCTTTTTTAATATTATACAAAATTTGAATTAAACATACTAAGTTCACATGAACCCTTAGTCGAACTTCTAAATCCATCCCTATTTATCTCTAGAAGATAAAGATAGACATAGCCCCTTTTTATGGTAAGAAGGTTTCATACATCATACACAAAGAATTGCACTTTGAAAATTTGGCATAAGTTTCTTCTGCTTATTTTTGTATCTTACTCCGTCCATTTCAAAATACGAATGATTTTCCCTTTATGTAAATTAATTTGACTAATTTTTAAAGCTGAATTTAGATTACATCAAATCAATATTATAGATTTAAAATTTAAAAATTTAAAACTAAAAAAGGAAACAAAATATACAATAAATTGCTATTCATCTCAAATTAAGGTGATCAAAAATACCTTTTAAATATTGATCAAAATTCACTTAGATTTAAATATCGAAAGACGAAAAATAAAGATGAGATGGAGGGTGTACTCAATTTGTGGGCGGAAATAAATTTGTTTTTTTGGACCAGTTCAATTGAAAACAAGTGGCTAACTCAATTATTTTCATCATCATCATTATCATATAATAGAAGTATGACATTTTCAGTTTTCACATGTAGTTTCTGATTTTGTACAAATTGCAGATGAAGAAAGACTTTGGCAAGTCAATTGTGGTTCATTTTCTTTCTAAGGGTCATGTCAAATAAATCTTGGGCTTCTTCTAGGGGACAAAAATAAATATTGGGCCAACTTTATCAGGAATTCTTGTTTTATGAGAAATTACTTGATTAAACAAATATTCTTATTATATTCATTAATTTTTTTAAGACTTGAAATAATTATATTTTATACTATTAATTAATAATTCCATATTAGATATGGCTAAATACATGTTTTTGCTATCAGATACACTGAAACATGGAGATAGGCGAGCGAAAAAAAGGGAGGCGAGCAAAATTTATCTATGTATTCAAGATATATCCGAATAACACTAAATACACACTAGATACATGTATATGTATGTAAATGGTGTGATTCGCATATATCTGGATGTATCTAGGTACCAGATACATAGAAGAGTGGCGAGCGAGATGGGAAGGAGGCGAGGGAGGTGAGAGAGATTCGTCTATGTATCTCAGCTACAAGCAAATTCACTTGGATATAATGTATTTAGAACCAGTTATACCACATGTATCCCAGATACAAGCAAATCCACTTGGATACAATGTATTTAGAACAAATTACACCACATGTATCCCGAGATACATGTATGTGGATGTATCTGACTGCACCAAAATCTGATAAGATTCGTAATATTGCAAACTAACGTGTATCTAAGTAATCACTTCCTAAACTAGTGGGATTTCTGTAAGTTACCATTTTATTAATGTTAAAGTTTTTTTTTTGTTTTCCTTTTCAGTTTAATCATTCGATATTCACAATCCATGTACAATGCTAGGCTCACGGAGGAATGAGAGTGCTCCGTAATGGGAAAGACTCCATTTCTAAAACTCGAACGGGTGATCTCATGTTTAGAGTAGTAAAATTTCAATCATTTTATCATATTCCTTGATGGTATAATGAGAAATCCCTCGATGATATAATTAGACTCTAATATATATGCATCCTTCCTTCCTTTCATATTTTTTCTTTTGTAGGAAAAGTGTGTGTGTGTGTGTTTGGGTTGTTTGAGGAGGGGGGGACAGGGGCAAAGCTATAGCTATGAAAGTGTGGTCAGCCGAACACCCTTCGTTGGAAAATTATATCGTGTATATAGGTAAAATATTGTCTATATTTGGATATATAATAAATTGAACCCCTAAAACACAACAAAGGTTGGTAGTTTGGTAGTAAGCGTGTTCATTTATGTGTGTGTGGTCTATGGTTCAATTCTCACTTTTGCATTTTTTTAACACAATCTCTTTTTAAACAAACAAAAAAAAAAACAGACCCTCACTTGCTGCGTTTTATTAACACAATCTCTTTTCAAACAAAAAAAAAAACAAACACAGAAATAGTTGCCCCATATCTTCTTTATGTTTCTAGCCTTAAATTGATTAACCTAATAATTAAGATTTTATTGTTTTCTATATATTTTCAATCTATATTAAGTGAATTATTAGGTATAACACACTCTCAAGAAATTATTTTTAAAGATAAAGTTAAAGATTATTATCCACTATTATACTTTTGATTATTTCTAAAATATTCTTTTAGAAAATCTTATTTAAAAAAAGGTAAATATGGAAAAAAGTTTCGACAATTCTCTCGAACTTGAAACATTCAGTTATTTTGAATAATGAAAAAAGTCTCAACAATGCACTTAATATGAATTAGAGTGAGTATATTCAACTAGTAGCTAAAATTATTTTCGTTAACTTTTGTCCATTAGTTTTGATTTATACCATTGATAGTTTTATAATCTTAAGTTTCCGTATGATTTAGTTATTAAGTGATATGTAATTTAATTTTTAAATTTGGCACCCACTCATCAGTAAAATAAAATATTTTGTGCATCCGCTCCACTAAAAAATCAATTTATCGACTCTTTTAAAGTTTGAAGACCCTTGGTGAAATTCCTGGCTCCGCCACTGGGGGATAGGGTTGAATCAAGCCAATAAAGTCTTGAATTTTTTTAGATGTATGGTAAGAAAAGAGTTTTATATCTTTTATGTTTGTAGTTTTTTTCTGCTTCCAGTTTGATATTAAGGTCCGATTAATTCGAGTCACATAAAAAAAAATTTATATTGAGAGATAAAACGTTCTCTAGCTATCAAAGTTGACTGACCCTGGTTATTTAATTTCCGTTATGATATGTGTTTTTATATACTCCAAATTATTATGTTTCTTTTGTTTATATAAAAAAAGTAGAATTAAATAAGAATTTGCTTTTAGTTTATTTTTGACAAACCAAAACAAAAGGTTAGGTTTGTTAGGTTACAAACCTAAATTTCTAGCCATCCTTCGTAGATTAAGGTCCCACTTAATTCTATAAAAAAAGGATCTTTAATGTTGTCCTTATACTAAACAGAAAAGATGCTCTTGTAAATCATTTCCACTTTGTTATCCTTCTTTTAGCTACAAAATTAATCTGTAATTTGTTATTAAATAACAATTAACATAATTTTTTGATAATTTGTTATTGATATGTCATTCAGAAGGAAAATGAATAGGTCACTATCTTGCTAGTTTTTCGAAGACTTTAGCTGAAAAAGTTTTTTAGAATGCATGAACAATCTCATTCGTATATGAAATTTGTGATTATATTGCTTTGTTATTGAACGAATGAGGAAGGTTAGTTATTGATGGGGAAACAAAAAGCTATTAATATGTCGTTAAATAGAATTAACAATGATTTTTTTTTGTTTAACTACAAAATTATCCATTATAAATTTCTTTTTATCGTTCGTTAATCTTTTTATGATAGGAGTAGTATTTTTCTCTAATGTAATAATTCAACTAAGGTTTAGAATCTTCTCCCAAATAATACATTGGTCACTATATAATATTTTTTTGTAATTGTTTGGCAATTTACATATTATTAAGGTTTAATGAACTTTTCGTTTTGAACCATTGTTATTTTCACTAGTTTCATCTCTTTTATAAATTGCAAGGTACCGTTTTAATACGACTTCTTTATTATTGTATTTAAAAATATATATATACATTAAATTTTTGATAAATTTTATTTGAACTTAAGGGCCAATAGAAAACAATATCTTTATATTTGTTCTCAAGGTAGGATAAGGTTGAGGATGAGTACGTACCACCCTCTCAATCACATTTGTCAAATTAACCCAAGTATGTGAATTGTTGTAAGTCTCAAAATACATGTGAAATAATTAAAAATTGCTACTTTTTTCTAGGACAAACTTAAATATAAACCATTTGAATGTACTCTTTTCTTTCCCTTTTAGTTATTTCGGTTTCATTTTTTAGAGTCAAACAATAAAATTTGACAAACATTTAATTATGCCAAGTAGCTGATTGCACATTACTAAGGCAAGGAATAAGACGTCTGAGAAGGGATGCCGAAAAAAGGCTTCAGCCTCCCACAGAGATGGCCTTGTGGTCAACTTCTATTCTGCTTGTTGGAAGGTTCGTCCGGATCTCTTCCCCGGTAGATAATCTATTATTTTCGCCTTCAAATAAGGATTGAGGGGCGAGGGCGCCGCCTTCCAATCCAAAATTCAAGAGGTAATAGATGTAACCTGTTTGGTTTACAAGCAGCCGCCTTTAGTCTTTCCCATCGTGGTGACTGAGTAGACATCAGGCGAGAACGGACCTTATAACCTGCACCCGCTAGCTGTTCGGAACCCACAAACCATTCCGACCGGGGGTCAGAATTTCTTCGAATATGTTCTTGAATTCATTCGAGATGTGAGTAAAGAACATGGCTATAGGGGTGGATACCCCCACTATCTGTAGAAAGATCTCAGGTGTGAATCCACCGGTCGATCTATCTATCCGTATATAGATATATGATCTAGCATGTCCATTTGTGAAATAAAAAAGAAAATTCCATTTCCCTTTTTGTGACTCGACTCAAGCTCATCATACATAATTCGATTTCCTCTTCTTCGTGTTCTATTGATCAGAAGCATCCAGCAGCGCCTCGCCGGTTTAGAATTCGAACACAAAATGGCCATACTATTTTTTATCATAGTGATATACCAAAAATTGTAATTTATAGTACTTTTCGTATATTTTTTGAATATCTAAATTTTTAGTTCAAAAGATCAAATTATTATAATCCAATTTAACTTTAAAAATTAGTCAAATTGACTTTTGAAAAACGCAATATGTAACTAAAAACGGAGAAATAACATTTAGATGATTGAAGGGAATGCACATTTGTCAAGTGATTAAGTAAGAAAAATGAATCACATTAATGAAAATTCATATACTTAATTCCTTGTTCACATTTGTTATTTTTTAATTGTACTAATACTTATAGGTATTGAAGTTATGGTGAGATAATTGAAATTTCCTCATTCTATTCAAATTTGAGTTTCTGAAAATGAAAAAAATAATATGTTACAAAACACCATCTCCAAAAATAAATCTTACAATATTACACAAATTTAAATTTAATCAAATCCAACTATTATCACAAATAGAGTGAAAAAACAAGAAATAGCACTTCTAAACGTTCATTGTTGTCTATATCCTAAAAAATTGATGCTAAAATATTACTTTATCTCTTTTATTTTATTTTTCCATTTTCCTATTATTATTTTTTGTAAAAAGGAAAAGTAAGCAGCTTTTTTTTTTGTCCAACTTTAGTTTTATTAGTGGAAAAAAAGACTTTCTACCACTTTTGTAGTTCTCTACGATGTGACAATTTTGGAATTATTAAATTTTTAGTAAGTTTCTATGAATTTCTTTGGTGTTCTAATATAGATAAAGATACTCTAGAAATGATCTCATACAGTTGACATAAGTAATTTTATACTCATTTGATTTAAGTTCATTAGCTTCCAATTTTCTTCACTTGTTTTGTTTTTGTCTATTCCTCTTTAGTTGATCTCCACAATCATTAATATTTTAGTATTTAAAATTTATGTTAAAGTTAGATTAAATTTAAATTTATATATTGCTGAATTTATTTTTAGAAATAATATTTTCAATATAATTTTTTTTATTGTCAAGAACTCAAACGTAAAATATTGATCTCAACTTTAATTTCACAAGTAGATATATTTCAACATATTTCTTATACATTTGTTCAAATCTTTATTACCCATATAGTAGGAGAAATATTTTTGTTACTGAGATATTATTTTACTACTATATAAAAGAGTCCTACAAGCAACCATGTCTTCGTCAACATGCCTGCTTGTATGACAAGGGTAATTTTGTCATTTTCTATGTTTTATTCTTCAAACAATTTGTATTTTGCTTCTTGATATTTGTGGGAAGTTAGACAAAAAAAACCCTGCCAATATTAACAGAATGACTCATATATCCCCAGAAGATTTGTATTCTCAGTTTGAACATTGAAGCTTGTGGGCCCAACTTCCTTTTCAATATCGGCTGAGAGATGTCATTCACACATAATAACTTGTACTACTATATTTTCTGAATAGCACAACATTTTTGAAATATTTATCTCATTCGGCTATTATTAATATTTATTATTTTATTTCAATTTAATTGTTTTATATTTTTATATAATTTATTAAGCTTATAAAAGAAATATTACTTAAAATATCATAAATCACAATAATTAATAATTTAAATTGTCTTACTTTATTAATTTTTTATATTTAGAAGAGGCTAGGGAAGCAGCTGTTCGTCAACATGCTTGCTTCCCTTGCCAGGGGTAATATAGACATTTTCTTAATATCATGCTTGAAATATGTTGTACTTGACTGTTTTATAACTGCACTTTCTTAATGTAGGACATAAAAGCCCTTCTAACATTTTCCTTTCTCAGCCGCAATATTGGCCCAATTTTCCAAGCAGGTGGACCATTCTTTTTCCTCCTTTTTCACTCTACTATTTGTTACTAATAGTTGTAATACATATGGGTCCCACTTTAAAATACGAATTACGTACTTTATTTGTTACTACAAAAAAAAATTGCGTTTAGAGTGAGAAAATAATGAATGGAAAATTATGTCTTTTTAAAAAATTTATATAAATAATACTATATATCATAATATCGCATAAATTGAAACGAAAAACTAATACATATTGGGCCCCGTGCTGACACGGTCCTGTATCTAATATAAATATAAGAATTGCAATATCTTTGTAAAGTTTTATAAATTCAACCTTTAAGACTCTCAATATTAAGATTCATTATATTTTTTAAATTATAAATTCATACTTACTGTTGATTACAATTTTAGTGAATTTAAATTTATACTTTACATTAAAATTAAATTTTTAGATAAACTCGATATCATAAAGTTGCATCGGTCCCTAACATTGGTCATCACATGAAAATGTTGTTACATGTGCTAGAAAATAAATTATTGATTAATGACTATGACAATTGTTGATTTATACGAAGGAAATTTCCTATTGCTATAATTTAATTATGTCACTTTCTTTGTCGTGAACATGACCCCTCACTCCCTTTCCTCCCTAATCGAAAGATGTGGTGGGATGAATGATATTTTTTATATTTTTAGTAAGAAATTTTGTAGTTAAAAGCTCAATACGTAACTAGTGCAAAGACCGTTAATAAAGTAACTTCCCCTTTTAATAGGCGATACAGATTATTCGATTTCAATTATTATGACTTTATATCTTAGGAATGAAGAAACTGTTGATAAAAAAATTGCTTTTTCCATTTATCACTATAATAAAAAGATATTTAATGATAATAGATTTTTTTTATAGCAGTAATATTTATTATCACAAATATATTCAATCGTATTTGAGTTAATGTTATTTCATATTTGTATTTAGAGTTGCTAAAATCTTAAATGACATTTATATAGAGCGTTGATTATAAATATTTGTATTTATTATTCCCTCAGTCTAACAATAGTTGTTCACTATACTATTTTAGGATGTCCAACAATACTTGTTCACCTTATGAAATCAATGGATAATTTTACACCTACTCTTATAATTAATTATAGTCATTTTCCTATTATATTTTTTAGGACATTGTATTTGTTATATTCAAAGGTGATATAGTATAATTACCCTTCTATTTATAGTTTTTAAGAAGTCTGCAAAATCAATAGTGGACAACTATTATTCGATAGAGAAAGTATTTCCACTAAGACTAAATATAATATAACACTAATTAAATTACTGTCGCTAAATAATAACTAGTAATCTTTTATTTGTTTTAGTATATAAACCTATAATATATAAATTCGAATGAGTTGGACATAATAATTCATTCCTAAGCCCCCCACACCAAAAAAAAAAAACGAAGAATTTGAATTGACATATATCCATATTTAATAAATCCATATTTAATAAGGAAAGCCACTTAAATTCAAAGGAATAACATATAAATCTCAACGACTGATATCACAACTTAATTTTATAATTATAAATTATATAAAAAATAATTTTATTATTACTTCACGACTATACTTCATGTACTATTTGGTCAAGTAATTATAATTCACTGAACAGGAAGAGATGGATCTTGACAAGTTAGTGGGTGCACACTGTGCAATATGACTGTAATTACACTAATCTTTGAGATAATATAATAGCTTCTAACCCAAAATAATAAAAGTAATGACTAGGACTATAGAAGTGTTGGACATTCATGTGAATAAATTTATTAAATTTGAGATACATTGTATTTGTTTTCTTAATAAAAAAATGAATCTCAAGCTTAATTTAATTTGAAGAAGTTGCTTGTAAAATAAAATATTGTTTAGTAAGGAGCTAATAATTTATATTATAGAAACTTAACATTTCTTTTATGGCGATATTTGAATACAAAATTATATAAAATAGGAGCCAAACTCTGAATAAATCATTAATTAAAATGGATTCGACTTTGGTATTAAATACAAGAAAAAAAGTATTGTCATTTTCATTTTATGTATGTTAGTATTTAAGGATAAAGTGAAATTGCCAAAATCAAATTATTTTTAAATATAAAAAAGTGGTATTTTTTTTACAAAATGCACTAAATTTCGTACATAATAATGAAATAAATAAAATTTATATTTAATAAGTGGTGTAAAGTAGGGCTAATTAATTCTTAATTTTCTAAAGTATTTTAAGTGTCGAGCATGTTGAAAGTCGCAACAAAATTATTCAAATACTGAAATTCTCTCATTTCGATTTTACTTCATTTGAATTAATTCTCACTCGTATAAATAGATATATTAAGCATAATACATTAAATTTCAAACTTACAATATGCCAAAAAGTACTAAAATATAAGATAAATACCAAAAAGTTATATCTATTAAGAATTTGATTTTCAAAGACTTGTAGTCTAGAATACTTTTGGAGGATTTTTTTTTTTTTAACAAGACCTCTAGAATACTACTTTATTTAGGTCCTCTTTTATTCCTATTATTAAATTAATTACTTTTTTTTTGTCCTACTCTATGAGAAATATAACTAGTACACTATTTAAAAATTACAGATTTTTCCTTTTTATCATAATTATTTTTATATACTTTTTAAATATTTTAAATTATAATATAATATTTTTTACGTAATTTCTAATATATACTTCGAATCATCTTTTCCTTCTTCTTTCTTCATGACATGATATATAGACGTGTCATCAACCTAATGACTTCGGATATAACTTACATAAATACTTGATATTCATTTTGCTACGTTATTCATCTTTATTTTAATTACGTGTAAAATAAATAAAAAAAGAGAAACTATTTACACGTGCTGAGTCACACATACGTATGACTCCAGACGCACCGATTAAAATAGGAGTTTGGAAGTGGCCTTTCATATCATTTAAAGTAACGGTTTTTGCACTTTGTATTAAACATACAAATCAATAATTTTCACTCCAAAATTTGGAGAATTCACTATTTTTCTCCCTTTTTTTGCTGATTTACTTTCTGGGTTTTTCTTATTTTCAGTTCTTGAAGGTTATAAGAATCTCATTTCAAGTTTCTTTTTTCTGGGGTTTCAAGTAAAGACTCCATTTTTGTTTTTTGCAGAAATTATCAACCAAAATTGGAGAATTCACCATTTTTTCTCCATTATTTTGTTGATTTCCTTTCTGGGTTTCTCTTGTTTTCAGTTCTTGAAGACTGAAGAAGTTGCATTTCAAGTTTCTTTTTCTGGGTTTCACATAAAGACTCCATTTTTTTTTTTGCAGACCAAAATTGGGATTCACCATTGTTTCTCCCTTTTATTTGTTGATTTCCTTTCTGGGTTTCTCTTATTTTCAGTTATAAGTCTCATTTCAAGTGTTTCTTTGTCCTTGTAAGTTGATTCCTTGTTCTGGGTTTCACATAAAGACTTCATTTTTTTTGGCCCAAAATTGGGATTCACCATTTCTCTCCCCTTTTTTTGCTGATTCCCTTTTTGGGATTTTCTTCTTTTCAGTTGTTGAAGCCTATATAAGTTTCATTTCAACTGTTCTGTTTTGGTCCTTGTTGATTTTTCGTTCTGGGTTTCGAATAAAGACTCCATTTTTACCCAGAATTTCTTCGAATTGAAAAAGTATGGTGGTTCTAGTTTCACGTTCTGGCAGGCATTTACAGAGATACAACAAGGGTCGTCGCCAAGTCGTTGGGTATGTTGACTCAAAAAAAAAACTCACTTTCCTCTGCCTTCATGCTTGTTGATAGATACATATTCAAGATTAAATTAAATTATATACACTAACAATTTAAAATCAGTGTGATTTAGTATTAGATCATGTTTGTTTTGAGCCTATGGACTATCAGAAACGACCTTTCTACCCTACCTTGGTACCCTCCCCACACACGGCTCTTGTGGTTACATTTGTGTATGTTGTTGTAGATCGTGTTGTTATAAACAATTAGTACCTTTTAACTCCATGTATTATATGTATAATTTTTGGAAGTTTTCCTGTTTTTGCATATCCATTAGTTCTTGTCTTTTTGCTTGCAAAATTTGTGGGTATTGTCCAAATTTGGGTGAATATTAATGTTAACCATGGAAGATGGTGCCTTGGAGCAACTGAGATTAGCACGGAGTTTTAGAGTGAATTTCGGGCTAGTCTCTCTAATGACAAGTTCTTGGATGAGGAGTTGAGGCTGTTTTAAAATTAGTTTTACATCAGTAGGGGTAAAGTTAGCGTACACTCTACTATCCTCCCCAGATCTCACCTGCGGGGATTTTATTCTTGTTGTTATTCTCCCACCCCGGGGGAGGAGTTCATTCACTGGAAAATCACACTTATATACAAGCTCAATCTTTTTCTAATTATGTATATGATGTAGATGCTGAACCCCCATAGTGAAAATCATGTCGCAGCCACTGTCCGAGCCAGTCACAGGACAAGAGCTTCTAATTATGTATATGATGTAGATGCTGAACCCCCATAGTGAAAATCATGTCGCAGCCACTGTCCGAGCCAGTCACAGGACAAGAGCTTCTAATTATGTATATGATGTAGATGCTGAACCCCCATAGTGAAAATCATGTCGCAGCCACTGTCCGAGCCAGTCACAGGACAAGAGCCTGCTTCACGGGCTCCGCCTATTTTAGTTTTAACCAGAACTTTTGGTGGGAGGGGTGGGAGGAAAGTGGGTGTAATGAAGAGTTAACTTCTAGAATGAACAAAATGATAGCGAAATGGTCCATTTCAGTCTGCAATTACAAGAATCTCTTTAATTTCTAGCCGTTAGTTTAGTAGGTGGGGAGGGCTAAGTGGTCTAACATCAAGAAGGTGCTTGATGTTCTTTTACTTGTGTGGAAAAATGGAATGATCTAGATTCTTTGAAGTAATCAATTTGCTTGTTTTACTTTCCTTTTTAGTTCTTTTAAAAAAGAATGCATCTTTCGTCTTTTGGCAAATCTTTAATTCTAACTTCTCATGTGACATGATTAAGACCAGAAGATTAAAGGGTATTTTGGTACATTCTACCACAAAATTCAAAAGTCTTCTTTATTTTCTTTAATTCTGTGCCAAGTCAAAACCAGACAAGGAAATTTAAACGGAGGGAGTACTTGATTGCAGCTTCTCAATCTATTGGTTTCTGAAAACGAAGTTTTTGTATTTTTTGAAAATGAACATGAGGTGAACTGTTTCAGTTTTGACATTTACCAAAGATTGATAAAGAAATAAATAATTAGTTAGCATAATTTTTCCCTTCCTTATCCTTATCAACTGACCTCATATGTCATTTTCTAATCCCTATTGTGTATTTTTTTTTCTTTTGGATGTTTCTGTTAAGCTTGAAATAGTCATGAGCTCGTGGCACAGTGTTCACCTCATCACATGTTTTGTTTTTCTCTGGTAAAAGGACCATTTTTTCTTCTCATTTAATCTATTTAATTGCTAAATGAAAGGGTAGGTGAGACATTTATTCATTGTCCTTTTCTTGATGCATTTTTTCTTCAAAAATTATAACAGTGCAAGTGTGATACACTGTTCTTGGACAACAAAAACAACATACCCCGTGTAATCACACAAGTGGGGTCTGGGAGGGTAGATTGTTTGGCAGACCTTACCCCTACCTCGTGAAGGTAGAGACTGTTCTTGGACAATAACTAAAATTAAGTAGCTGTTGTCTAACAATATCGATCTGATCATTGGTAGCACTTACCAGTTACCAAGTGGATTTGTTTCTGTTAAATGATTCTCATGTTTAAAAGACATCTAAAGAATGACCTAATACTAGTTCGGATTTCTCTTTGGACCGCTAAAAATATGTAACTTCATCGTTATGCTTGATGAGTTTCAAGTATAAATCAACAACGTGTCTAATTCTCTGGTGTCTTCTGCAGATGTATCCCTTACAGATATAAGAATAATTTTGACCTATCCATGGGGGACGAAGATGCGTTTGAAGTTCTTCTAATAAGTCCTCAGAGAAAAGGAAAAGGATTGTTGTTCCCTAAGGTAGCCACCGATCTATTTAGGTTTCGAACTCAATGATAGTTTATTCTCTAAACTCTACAGATTCATTTGTCTGCTTTGCTTACAAATCTCGCTCTTGTTATATCAGGGAGGTTGGGAAAAGGATGAAACAATTGAAGTTGCAGCAAGGCGTGAGACGATTGAGGAAGCTGGTGTTTGCGGCGATATTGAGGTTAGTTTTTAAAACAGCGATTCCTTTTAGTTTCTTATAATTTCAACTTGTTACCATTAATCCTGAGTTTTGATTTTGAATCAGTAAACTAGTTTCTGATTCAATATGGTTTCATGATGGTTCGCATTTAAGACTCGTACTGAAACCAGATCACCTCTTAAAAGATACTCTCAATCTTCCAAATCAATGCTTAATAGTAACAGGTCTACTAAGTATGCTTGTTCAACGGCGAAAAGAAATCTTATTACTTGCTAGCGGTTTTTTAATTGTTAATCTGCTATCCTGTTGGTGTTAATATCTACATATAGGTCGTTAGATATTGTTCTAACAAGAGGTTGGAAACTTTATTGCAGGGCAAACTAGGAACATGGTGCTTCGAGAACAAAAATGGTGACACTGCCTATGAAGGACACATGTTCCCTTTATTTGTGAAAGAGGAACTAGATTTGTGGCCTGAGAAAGACATCCGTGAAAGATTTTGGGTATGCAGCTGTCCGTACTCGATAAGTTTGCATCTAAATAACGTCACATAATCATCTTTGCTTACTAGTATTTCCAAATGTCATTTGCAGATGAGCGTTCAAGAAGCAAGAAAGCTCTGCCAACAGGGGTGGATGAAAGAAGCATTGGAGATGTTAGTTAGTCGGCTCACATCACAACGTAGGCGGACTAAAATGGACCTGTTTTCAAGAATCAACCGTGGCTCCGGTGGCCATGGAACTGTTTTATGTTTGGGATGCAGGGCTCAAGTACTTACTCCACCACCACCAAGCCCGGCAGAAGAGGCCTAGTTTCCATCAGCCAAAGGTGGCAGAAATAGCTAGCTTGTAAATAAGAAATTAGAACAGCATATGGTATGTGGATTAGCCGCACATCACGGTTGGAAAGCTGCCGCAAACAAAAGCATGGTTTTAAGTGGAGGAAGGTAGAGGTGTAGGCCCATTATTCTCAAGATTTCGAACTGTAGGCCGGTGATCCTTCACCAAGTGTTGAGCCCGGGCCACTTATCATTCACCAAGTTTTGACCCAAGCGCCTATAATCCTTGGGGATGTCTCGGTTCCTAAAAAGATAGGAAATCGTGTATGATGGCTGGTGGAGTACCAAGTCACTTAATCCGGATGTAACAGTGTAGTAGCAACTGCAGACGGAGTCGTATGTCTAGCTAGCAATCTGTCTTGGTGCTAACTCCAATTTTCAAGAAAACAGAAACATAGAGGTACCATAGAACTGCTTAGTTTTTTTTTTCCCCTCCTTGTTTTGTTTTCTTAGAATTGGAGTTGTATATAGATGGACTGTTGAATGGCTTTAGGCTCAGAAACAGTGTTATTTAGGATGCAGTCTTTTTTAGGAACTTTACTTTTCTGCCTAAAGATAGTAAAGTTGCCTTTTAACTTGTGATGATTGCTCTTAATCCTCTCGTGTCGAGTAAACTTTTATTTACTTAATTATATTATGTATCAATGCACTGTGTCATGTGGGCTTGGATTTCTTTTCATGGGTCAAATACATGTTTCTGTTTTTTTGGGTGGCAATTAAATTTGAATCAACTCACCTAACGAAAAAACAACTTTTCCACCCCAAGAGTTTCAATCAACATGATATAAGGACTTTGTATGTTTGATTTAACTCTGGACGTCTTAGGTGAATTTGAGACGACTGTAAGTTTCATCGTGTTTGCCTATAACTATAGATAAAATGTATACATACAATAAAATTATGCTCATTCTAAACCAATCGCCTTTAGTTGAGTACTCTCTCATATGGTTAAAGTTTGATTTTTGTAACGTTGTAGTCACCATATGACTGATCTGAACATATTTATCCACATTCAACGGGTTATTATATAAACAACTTGTATGCTAAGAATTGCCTATTGAGTAATGGGAAGCAGGCAAGTCCCCGAAAATTCCCCACCAGTAAGTAAGTTCCTTCGTCATTGGGAAAAAAATAGTGTAAATTCCTTCTTTGCTTTCTGTTGGTCATTAATCAACCAGAGTGTTCTATACTTATTCACTACTCATACAGTTAAGCTATTTTGAAGGAATTGTTGTCTCAATCAATCAAGAATGAATGCCTTTAACTGGATATTTTATCCACATTTACACTTCACCAGACAGGGAAATACAAAAGCAAGAAGTTTCTTCATGCTAAAAATTGCATCTAGGTCTTTTTATCTTCTCCTTGAGGCATGAAAATGGAATGTTTTAAAAGGGATATATCATCTTTAGAATTTAAAGGAAAAGATCGAATCTAATTGCAAACTATACACGAAAATATAGAATAAATAAATAAATTTTGACTACTGCAATCTTCTTCATTGCTGTTAACAAACAAATGAAGATGAGCAGTAGCTAATATAATTTGCCTAAAATCCCAACCATATCAATTTCATTGGCATGTTTATAACAACAATATACCCAGTGGTGATCCCATAAATGGGGTCCGGGGAGGACTTTGCCCATACCTTGGGAAAGGTAATGAGGTTGTTTCCTATAAGACTCTCGGCTCATGAAAAGCTACGTTGCAAAAAAACTGAAGAATTCTTTGGCATGTCTGTTGGCTATTATAATCAAATCATTAACTCTACTAGACTTCTCCTATAGTCAAACTGCCAGCCACTTCCACAGTTCCACCTCAAACCACTCCACACTCTCTCTCACACACAGAAAAAAGACCACCACACTGCCATGCCACTTTCAGCAATGGGCTTGACACAACCAACATGGTTCATACTTTATATAGCCTGACTTCTAAATAATGACCCCAAATCACACTAATTGACCTCAATTACAGTCAAAAAGACTCAGATGATCATCATCCTAATTCCTAACCAGTCAGTCCACCAGACTTGGCCAAACTCTGTTGTAAGAAATTGCCAGTTTCCCCAGAAAATACGGTGCTGTTGGATATTCTAAAGAAGGTTTGTTTTGGGATTTCACTTGCTTTCTGCTTTAAGCACCATATATTCCCAATCAATAAATCTCCTCACTGTAGAATACCCTCAACTAATTTGATGTTGATTTTCCAAATATTGGTTCTTGTTTCTAAGAGAATAAAAAAAACATAAAGCAAGATACCCTTTTAAAGGCTCCATATTTGTTCATGGATACAATAAATACTTGCTTAATAG
The DNA here is from genome assembly GCA_036553675.1 of Solanum okadae. Taxonomy (NCBI): domain Eukaryota; kingdom Viridiplantae; phylum Streptophyta; class Magnoliopsida; order Solanales; family Solanaceae; genus Solanum; species Solanum okadae. The sequence continues at coordinate 10,809,991 of CM071681.1, read as the reverse complement.
TTGCTCAAAGTTCAAACAAGGAGATATCAGAACTGTTGGGGATGGAAAAAGCATGGTGACATGATCTACCAAGGCCAGGATCTGAAAGAGAGGATTCACTTTCCGAAATTCCAAGTGACATGATTCCTCCTTCAAAAGCTAAAGTTGAATGATTGAAGTCTCCTTTAGGTTCAGTCGAAGAGATCAAAGTGAAGTCATCAATTCACCCATTCGAATGGTCTCCCCCAAGATTGATCTCTTTTCCAAATAAACCAAACCTTGATACCACATTCATCAAATATATATGGCCATCAGTTAGTTTTCTTAAAGCAAGGTGATCCTCCTTTTTGTTGTCCAATACTATTTGCAGCTCCTTTGAGCTCTATCCTTAGGAACTAAATTCTGTAGCATAGCTAAACCCCTCTCTACCTTGAGATCTCGTCCTGACCCTTATTAAGTCATGATTACTCTAATGGTTCACATAAGGCTACAGTATGTGGATTTTCGAAGAAATGAGGTTGCCGTAAGAAACCTTGTGGAGATCTCAGAGAGCCTCTCTCAAAGAAAAAAATGAAGGGAAGTGACAATAAAAGTAGTTGTGGCAATGGGTTGGGTCAAGGGTTAAATTACTGTTACAAATAATAAAAAGGAAATTCACCAAACCAGAGAGGTGGAGCAAGCTAGTTTAAGTTGGGGCAGGCAAGGATATATGGGAAGAAATGATTCCCGCCCCATTGCCATCTTTAAAGAGTTGGTAATGAAGTTGTTAGCATTCTAGTTAATTTGGTTAACTCCACCTAAAAGGCCAACTCGCTTGGTATGCAAAATACACTAGTTAATGTGCTATGCTTAACAAGGGACAAGAGAACAACCATGCTTACAAGTAACCATGCACACCTCATCATTTAAAAAGGCGGTGCATGAGCCATAAGGATAGTTCAAGTCTTTTGAGTAGTAACAACTTATTGTATCTAAACTTAACTTGCACGCACCTTGGCTAACCACTAGGTAGCGTGCTACAATGCAACAAGCAAAGGTTGTATCAGGGGATCAAACCTCGGATCTACAGTCCAATATTTCAATCACCCGATCATCCCCTTGAGAAAACATTAATGATTATTTCTTTTTTCCATTTCCTATTTTTATTCAGCAAGACATTATTTTAGTAAAGGTTAGTAATCCAGTTACAGTTACAGACAATCCAACATCTTGGTTCCAAATCTCTACCAAAACACACAGCAATCAAGAACTATACCAAGAGTATAGCACGACGTTCAGCATTTTGGCAACATGTGTAGTTACTACCTATACTATCAACAACATCAACTAAAATACTTCAACATTGGGATTACCAAGCACTTGCCTGCTGCTCATGCCGCCCACTTGGCGAGCGGTGCGCTCATTATCCTGATTTTTCTTTCGTTAGGTTGACCAATGAATAAGGTTTAAACTTTTATTCATGAATACCACATTAAGTTTCTAGACATGGGTATAACAATGACACCCGTGTAATCCCACAAGTGCAGTCTGGGGGAGGGTGGCGTGCACGCAGCCTTACCCCTACCACAAGGTAGGTAGAACTGTTGTTCCTACAAACCCTCAACTCAAGTAACAAAATATAAGATGCATTGCCCATTAAGTCATAAATTCCATAATATAGCTCATGCATCAGTCTACAAACAAATCAAAACAAGTGCTAACTAATATAACAATTGAAAACCCAAAAATCAAAACAAGATAATCCATTGAGCAGTTCACAAGTCGTATAACATTATTACTCCATAATTAAAGATCAAAGCAGTACAAGAAAAACCCAATTCACTAAATATCCCATACCATATAAGTACCAGCAAAAGAGTGGCAGATCCGATTGGAAAACCCGAAACACGATCCAAATCGTTCACTTCAATCCTGAGCCTTCAACTTCTCCACACGCTTATTCAACTGCTCAACTTTAACAACAAGTCCAGTAACAGAATACAACAGCCAGTAGAAAACAAGAGCAGATGCGATGAGAAGCGCGTTACGCTGAGACTTCATAATCGATTTCTGATGACGGAGGTGCTCCGATGGGGAACAAGATTCGGCTGATTCACAAGTGGGTCGGGTCTCATACTTCCAGTATATATCCATTAACAGGAAGAGACAAAAGGGTACGATCGAGAGAAACGGTTTGAGAAGATTTCGGGTCACGGCGATTAACCCTTTACGAAGTGGGTCAAGACCCGGAATTGTTAGGAGAAGGAGCATGATTGCTTCTGCACCCGCAGCGTAACTGAGAACAACCCATTCCAACGCCATTGATGATTGATCGAAGAATTGAAGGTGCTTTTTTTTTCTCAGAGAAGATGAAGAATTGAAGAATAGTCTTTTGATTAATTAAGAAGGAAAGTATCAATTATAAAGTGTGAAAAAAATAATTTGGGCCATATTGATTAAAGCCCATCTTGCAAGTTTCCCAAATCCCAATAACAATAGAAATTGTATTTGGTAGCCAATTTCATTTTCACATGTGTTATTTAAGTTATCGTATTTATTTTTGGCAAAATTACCTAATTTACATAAGTGAAGGTCTTTTATTTAATAATTACCACTTTTAAGTATACTTTTAATTTATTACCATTTTTGTCAACTTTTAGCAATACTTACTTAAAATAATTTTGTTCTTTTTTATGTAAGTAAAAAATTTAAACTTAGCAAAAAGTGTTGTCATTCGCAACTTTTAGCAATACTGTCATTCAACCAAATTGTTATATATGGTTAAAAGAATAGCGTTGACAAATATCGTAAATATTTTTTAAAAAGTGTACACGTAAGTGATTTTCTCAATAAATAAACATTTATATCATCTTTATTAATTCTTTTCAAAAAAATTACATATCAAGTTTGGTACATGCATTTTTACTACCACATACTCTGAAATACATATTTAAAGGGGGAGAGGCGAAGGATGGAGTATGTGTCTCTCACATACATGTGAATCACTTTAGATATATGCAAATGGAATTTTAGATACATTCTGAAATACATATACAAAGGGAAAGAGGTCACAGACAGAGAGAGGCGAGAGAGAGAGTTAAATACATGTAAATCAACTTTGATGCAGTGTATATATCTGAGATACATGTATTTGAGGTTTAAATTTCTAAAAAAATTGTAACATTAAAAATTAACGTTGAAGGAAAGTAATTTGCTCTTAAACTAGTGAAATTTGTGTTGTTTGCACTATGTTTTTAAAAAAGTAGTTAACCCGTAACAGTATTGACTAGGGGTGTAAAAAATGAACCAAAACATAGATAACCCGCCCAGAATTTTGAGGGTTGGACTCAAGATACTTTGAATGAAAAGTTACTTGGATTGGTACCTTTTAATAAATAATTACTGATTTTAGCAATACTTTTTATTTATTACCATTTATAGCAATACTATGTTAAAAATCTGCAATATGTATTAAAAGTGAATTATATATGCAATATATATGTATTATAATTGTTTTCATAAATATATTATGCATGTTTGGTAAGAATTTGACACATTGTATTATAAGTGTATTAAAATGTGTGATAAATGTATTATCCATCAATAAAACTTGTATTATATGTGAATAATAAATTGTTCTTTGTAATATATATTAAAATTGTATTATAAATGTATTAAAAGTGATCAAGTGAAAAAATAATTATTGCTATAAATGGTAAAAAAAAATTAATTTAATATATTTATGTAAGTTTCCCTTTGATTTGGGTTCAATCTCAACTCATTCAAACCTAACCCATTTTAAGAGAATCTTCAATTGAGCTCAATTCAATCTCCAATTTCAACCTGTTTTAAAACTCTTTACTAAGATATGTTCCTATATTAAAGGTATGAATTATTTTCTATTTAACATCTTTTAGGATTTATCTATCAATTTATTACTTTTTTTTAAAAAAAATTGAGCTGAAATTCGAATTGTGATTATAAAAGTTAAATATTACTATGTTAAAATTATTGAGATTAATTGGGTCAAATTGGGTGGGTCAAGACCCAACTCATTTGAGCCCAAAGTAAACTTGGACGGATCAAAACCCAACCCCATTTCTATTTCAACTCATTTTAATATCTCCAATTTCAACACAATCTGCCATTTGACACCCCTAGTATTGACTATTGAGAAACTTCAGACATAGCTCATGCAGGTGTGGAAGATTATACTGTTAGTTTGATAGTTCTAACTTTTAATCTAAATATTTAAAGTTTAAAGTTTCAAATTGCATGAATAATATGCAACTCCATATACATAAATTTGGAGTTAGATCTTGACAATCCAACATTAGTAACTTTAGTTCGAATTTTCAACTTCAGCTGATAAGTATGAATAACAATCGTCTAAGCAAATAATTATTGTGTGTCCCCTTTGTAAATAAGATATTTCATTTAACTTTTGATATCCGTATTTTATGTTCATAGTATTCTTTTTATTTTTTTCCACCTGATGTTCGATACCTATTTTTTAAGGTAGGACAAATTTGGATATGCGCTAGAAGTTCCATTGTTGGAGTTTATACGCAAATTATAGAAAGTGCATTAAGCTTGGATACAACAAATTAAACCTTATTTATTCTACAAGTACTTTGTTGCATCCATTCAATTCCACAACTTGTGACAACATACACAAACAACTATCCCTAATTTTTATTGTACCATAACCAAGATTTTATAGCTTGCTAGTGATATTAATGTTCCTAACTTTAGATGTTTTTGGAGTTGCATCTTTTGGTACAACAATGGTAAGAACACCATTTTCAACTTGTATTATATGTGAATAATAAATTGTTCTTTGTAATATGTATTAAAACTGTATTATAAATGTATTAAAAGTGATCAAGTGAAAAAAAAAGTTATTGCTATAAATGGTTAAGAAAAAATTTAATATAGTATATTTATGTAAGTTTCCCTTTGATTTGGGTTGAATCTCAACTCATTCAAGCCTAACTCATTTTAAGAGAATCCTCAATTGAGCTCAATTCGATCTCCAATTTCAACCCATTTTAAAACTCTTTACTAAGATATGTTCCTATAATAATGGTATGAATTATTATCTATTTAACATCTTTTAAGATTTATCTATCAATTTGTTACTTTTTTTAAAAAAAAATCTTGAGCTGAAATTCAAATTGTGATTATAAAAGTTAAATATCACTATGTTAAAATTATTGAGATTAATTGGGCGGGTCAAGACCCAACCCATTTTTTAACCCATTTGAACCCAAAGTAAACTTGGGCGGGTCAAGATCCAACCCGATTTCTATTTCAACTCATTTTAATATCTCTAATTTCAACCTAATCCGCCCATTTGACACCCTAGTATTGACTATTGAGAAACTTCAGACATAGCTCATGCAGGTGTGGAAGATTATACTGTTTGTTTATAGTTCTAACTTTTGATCTAAATATTTGAAGTTTGAAATTTCAAATTGCATGAATAATATGCAACTCCATATACATAAATTTGGAGTTAGATTTTGACAATCCAACATTAGTAACTTTAGTTCGAATTTTCAACTTCAGCTGATAAGTATGAATAACAATCGTCTAAACAAATAATTATTGTGTGTCCCCTTTGTAAATAAGTTATTTCATTTAACTTTTGATATCCGTATTTTATGTTCATAGTATTCTTTTTATTTTTTTCCACCTGATGTTCGATACCTATTTTTTAAGGTAGGACAAATTTGGATTTGCGCTAGAAGTTCCATTGTTGGAGTTTATACGCAAATTATAGAAAGTGCATTAAGTTTGGATACAACAAATTAAACCTTAATTATTCTACAAGTACTTTGTTGCATCCATTCAATTCCACAACTTGTGACAACATACACAAACAACTATCCCTAATTTTTATTGTACCATAACCAAGATTTTATAGCTTGCTAGTGATATTAATGTTCCTAACTTTAGATGTTTTTGGAGTTGCATCTTTTGGTACAACAATAGTGAGAACACCATTCTCAACTTGAGCTTTGATTTGATCCACCTTCACATCTTCCGGCAGCTCGATTTCCCTCGAGAAATCGCCACCTCTCCCTCCTCCTCGCTCCGCCACATGCCACACTATATCCTTATCTTTACCGTGGAATTCGTCCTTCTTGCCGCCATGCCCCTCCGCCTTCACCACCAACACATTTCCATCTTCAACTTGAACCTTTATATCCTCCTTGCTATACCCTAACAAATTCATTTCAAAACTTCGCATAAACATCTTTCAAAGATTGCATCCCATAGAGTACGAACAATAAAAATATTCAGTATAATTTTATAAGTGAAGTCTGAATTGTCGGGTAGAGAGACTCTCTCTAATAAACCCTAGACTCAAATGTAAAAAAAATTGAAGCATGTTTGCTAGAAATTTAAAGAGTAGATCTTGTGATTACACCTACTATATTATGCCTCAACTTCAAGTAAAGGTAGATTCAAACTTTGAACTCTATGTGCTCTAAATCTAAATGCCACTAATTATATTAGTACACTATGTTCCAAATTAAATATTTGTATGTGTGAGATAAATAAAACTAGTGCATTTAGTTATACACTTATTTCTGATCTCAAACAAATTAAAATCGACTATATAAACCTTAAGTTATATTCAATTTCAAGCACGATAACTCATATGTTGTTACATGTCTTCCATTAATAATTTAGCTTTTACTGTATTCTCTTGAAATCTTAAATTCGCCTCTCCGATCGCAACAGATTTACAAAAATTGAATAGCAAAGTGAAGAAATCAAACCTGGGACATTGATTTTGAAGATGTGAGCATTAGGAGATTCAATCCAATCGAGAAGAGCAGGAGAACCAGAAAAGCTTCGATAAATCGTCGGACTCAATAAGAATCTTCTAAAAGGATCACCAAAAATCGCCATTTTTTCTTCTTTTTTTTAATTTTATTTTTTATGTATCTGTTTATTTTAGGAGGAGAATACTATATATATATATATAAAGAAATGGAGGTTTAATGGAGTTTTTTCTAGAAGCTCTGGAAGGTTCTGTAAAGCTTATCTTTTGGTACATTGGAGAAGATGATGTAGGAGATGATAATCTGTGGAGATCCCTATGATAATTACTGTGGTCTTGAGTTGAAAAAAAATTGAGTTGGGCTTTTAGTTTAAGTTTGTTTTGGGCTTGAATTTATCATTTCAAAGAGGCTAAATCTTAAATTTTTGAATAGATTGATATTTTTATTTTTTTTTAATCTTTAATTTTAATCCTTCATATGAGGTAGTTTTAAATTTTTATCTTTTAGCAATTGAACTTATGTATAGTGAATAATAAATTCTTTAGAAATTGAATTCATGTTCTGACATAACTTTTGATATATTGTGATATGAAAATATACATTTTTGCATCGTGAAAAGATTATTTATTGTAAGGGGTATAAATTATAGACGAGCACAAACATATGCATAATTACACTTTTCGAGATTTATGTTTGAAATTTAATCTTATGGAATTCGCAACTTCAGTTAAAAGTATTTTACATTTTTGGTCATGGAAAATCGTACAAAACTACACACAAATGGCAAAGCTATACTTCAAAATAAATGTTTAAATTCAAACATGAATTTTTAAACTTCAGTCACATACATTTGAATTTGTGTCTCAAGTGAGTAAACTTGTCGAAAAACTTTAGCATTAATTTAAATAACGATTTCAAAAGCGAGTATTTGTGCATTTCGTCCACCGTAAGGTCACAAAATAAATAGTTGGGCCTCTAACTTACCTACCCATACCCAAAGGAGATTATCCAAATTTTGATTTGGGCTTAAGCCCACGTCCATGTCTTCCTTTAAAAACAAAACACTTCTTTACTTTTTGGCCAAAACATAGACAACATTCAAAGTTGCCACATTTTAATTTTTCTCAAACATCGGGTGAAAAATTCAAAAATAAAATAAAGTGTTGATGTATTAATATGATCTTCGAGATATTTCAATTTTTTTCTTTGTTCATATGAGAATCAGCATACCTCTATAATACTTTCCCCAGCAAATACACGTTTACTAAAGAAATACATGTTGGACATTAAAATATAATAAAACATAACTTCATCTTCAACTCGAACTTCATAATATTTCAAATAAAATAAATAAATTGAAATCTAGAACACCATGTTAATCTAATTTTGTACTTATCTGCAAATTGAGAATTAAACTATGAAAACATGTTTTAACATATTTCTATATATATCTAACAGGTTTGGCAAGAAATTAAATCAATCAAGATATTGAAACAACTATTGAAAATTAGCCAGCCCATAGAAAACATTTTTTATCAGGATATAATAGGTGGCTTTTGTTTCTTCATGATAGTGATAGATAATTAATTGTTTAATATTATCTCATGGGGTTGGCTAATAATATATTAAAACTAACCAAATGACTAATATTTTCGTCATCAAAATTAGTTGTTCGATGACTAGTGTAAATTAGTTGTTCGATGACTAGTGTAAATTAGTTGTTCAATGACTAGTGTATTCATATTGAGTTCAAATTAATTTGAATTCGTATAAAAAAATTAAAATTGCTCCATAATAAAAAAAAAATCTTAATCAAAACTTGAACCGGAGACTTCTAACAAGTAGGTGACTTTATGACAAGTAATATATGCCTGACTTGAATATGAGCTCTTTCATTGGGAGAGTCGACCCAAGAAAATATGTCTTATAATGCACAGTAGCAATTTAATTGAACCTCAACAAAAATATCGAACCCTAAGTAATAGAGAGAGAAAAAAATGGTAAGAAACAAATCTAATATAGCTTACTATATGTCCATTACCCAAATTTTGACTCGAAGAAAGTAACAAGAATTTACAAGGTGATTATTATGTACACAATAATTAATTTCTTCAAAGTACATCTAACATTCAATTATATAATATATATACTTTGTACTTTTAAAAGGTAGGTAAATAAATAAAGCAAATAGGGATTGAAATTTCAAACTTTATACATAACAAAAGAATCACAACACAAAAATTGGGCATATTTGTATTTTTTTATATAATATGTTACTCACTCTTATTAGTCTTCTAGTAGACTTTTAGTATTTTATGAATTTGGTGAAACAAAAGTATATTACACTAATTTTGACCAATAGCTGGCTATGGACATTTTCTTTGGTCCTAATTTTTGGATTAGTGTGGGGCAATTTTTTTACTTAATGCATAAGAATGTAGGTCCATTTTGGAGTACAAATAATGTACACACCATTCATATATATATACACACATATTTTTTACCGGGGAACCGATAATTACTATTTTCAGGTGTTCACATTGTAAACTCTGCTCCAATGTAATAGTCCACAATCACACAAAAGAGATAAACTTCATTAAACAAGCCCCTTACGACGAGCTTGACTGAAAATGTATACGAGAGATTTCAAACATGAATTATAGTATATATACGCACTTTAAAGAGTCTTAATTTTATTAATATTTTACTTTATATATGATCTCCTGAATTTATGTATAAGGTAAGATCAATGTTTTCAATCTACCTTTATTCGATGAATTTTACTTCAAGAAATCAAGTTAAGTTGGCAGTTTCTTTCAACTTCATTGACAACGTAAAAATGAAAAATAAAAATTTAAAAAATCATTGTGAACCCACCATTTAATTATCTAGGACCTATTCACATTATACGTATAATGAGAACTCATACCGATATGATTTTAAGGTAAATATTTATAATAGACGTTTATATCAAATCATGTTAATTTATTGTAGTTAAGCAATTTAACAAAACGAAAATGCACATCAACTAATTACCATGATTAAGTGTAAAGTCTATGATCAAATACATGGTACATATGTGTCTATTGATTCAACGTAAATATCTTAAAGCAAATTTTTTCTACTTAAAATTAACTCACATAGAAATCGTGTAAAAGAATATTTTTACACTGTCAATAAATTTTAACATGAGATAACATGTATAATTAGTTATCACTTTTATCGTATCATCAATGTTAGTCAAATTATGTGTATACTCGTATATAATCTATTTATTGTATTCTTTTTGTTAACAATAGATTTTGTGTCATATTTAATTACACTAAAATTTTAAAAATTATCTTATATAGTCAACGTATAGAAAATTATTTTAAAAGTATATAAATTAAGTACATAAATTTGTTTTATTAATTAAATATAATTTGAAACATACTTTGCCCCTATGATAATTTTTAATATTTGTCCCAATTTTTTTTCCCTTTAAACTAAAGCAATGAGAGGAAAGGAGATGTTAAAGTGGCGTTTTCAGAAGGTAAACAATGACACGCGCTAGTACGCGCTGCATGACCAAGTGACACGTGTAGAGAAAGTCTAGATAATTTTTAAGAAGGGAAAAGGGTCAAAATTACACCTCAATTTTATTTTATTAGTTGACTTTATCCCTGCCATTAAAAACAAGTTATTTTTATCCCTGCCGTCACTAAACTTAACAAATATACCCCTCCTTGGATGGAAAGCCCCAAATCAATTAAAATTATCCAATTTTAATCCGACCCGACCCACTTAATAATATAATCCATTTCTTTTACCCAAATCAACTTTATTTTCCTCACCACCACCAAAGCCACCACCCTCTCCGAGATCTCCTTCACCACCACCGCCGAAACCACCACCTCTCCATTTGAGCAAAGCACCCTCATCAATACCCAATTCCCCACTAGGCAAATCGATCCTAAGCAACTTAATTTCCTCAAAATTCTTCAAAAGTTGTGTAAGGGAGTGATGTGTAACAAAAACAAAATCAAATAAGTCAAAATATAATAAAAATGGAAAACTAGTAAAAGCACATGGACGCACTTGTTGCTCACCTTGGAAGCTACATCATACAGGTTCCTTATTCTTTTGAGCTGCTATAAGTCCAGCATAGCAGAATTTATTCAGACCAAGACCAGCAACAGTCATGTCCCGAACAATTACATACCTGCAATGTTGGAAAAGAAGCCAATTAGATGACGGAGGAAAACAAAGATTATGAATCCAGCAGAAAATAAACCACATAACATCATGTTCGAAAAGATTGGATGAATTATGACACTGGAACATCAACAATGAGCGCAGAGAAGTTGACTCTTGATAGGGCTGCTGACTTGGAGGAGGTAGAGTAGTGGGAGAAGTGGTGGTTTCGGCGGTGGTGGTGAAGGAGATCTAGGAGAGGGTGGTGGGGAAAATAAAGTTGATTTGGGTAAAAGAAATGGGTTATATTATTAAGTGGGTCGGGTCGGGTTAAAATTGAATAATTTAAGTAAAATCGGATAATTTTAATTGATTTGGAGCTTTCCATCCAAGGAGGGGTATATTTGTTAAGTTTATTAACGGCAGGGGTAAAAATAACTTGTTTTTAACGGCAGGGTAAAGTCAACCAATAAAACAAAGTTGAGGGGTAATTTTGACCCTTTTCCCTTTTAAGAAAATAAATCAAATAATTTCAAAAAAAGCAACAAAAAAAACCCAAAGAATGTGAAAAATTAGTAATTTGGCTATATTTATATTTTAAAAATTAATTATATAAATATGTATAAATATTAAACTAATTCAAATGGTGGATAAATACATGCATTCAAAACTAATAAACTCAAATTCAGAATTTATCTTTATACCTTTTTCGTCAAAAATACTGAGTTCTGCTGAAATCATTCTTAGTCAAAAGAAATTAAATTCCGCTGAAATCATAGTCAATAGCACAAAACATTCTATAGTTGCTTATTAAATAATCATAAGTAAATTTCTATAATAAACAATAAATATTTATAGGTCCTAAACATGATAAATAGTAATTAACTTACCATAATAGATTAATAATTAAACTACCATGATAATATAAAAATCTTGAAATTTAGGTGTGTGTTGGTTGGGGGGGGGGGGGGGGTTGATTTTGATTATATATATGTAGGTGGCATTTGGTGCTAGTCTTCAATAGGACATCTCTTCTCGTTTCTTCTCTTTCTACAAAAAAAAAAAACCTTATTTCTCTCTCAACAATATTGCCTTTGATAAAACTATAGGTTATAACATTTTATCCCAAAGTTTATATTTTTATTGTTTTATTTCTTGAAAGAACATGGGTAGACAACCTTGTTGTGACAAAAATGAAGTGAAAAAAGGTCCATGGTCATCTGAGGAAGACAAGAAGCTTACTAATTTCATCCTTAATAATGGTCAATGTTGTTGGAGATCTCTCCCTAAACTTGCAGGTTTTTTCCTTTCTCATTCTTCCTCTTTTATTTACGATAGAACAGTATCGGAGTAAAAAATTTAATTATATCATGGAATTTAGAAAATTATTAAAACGTCACATTTGTGACTTAGATTTATACTTGTGACGTAAAGTAATTGCTACATTAGAATCTTTCTTTTATGTCAGAGAAATTCAACAATTTATGATGTATGAAGAGGGAAACTTGTTTTTTTAAAATTTAAACAGTATATTTTTCGATAAAGGAGATTCCGAGCTCTCAACATCTTTGAAATGAAAAGGAATTGTTAATTTCAATGATTGTACCAACCCCATTGGTCCAATTCTCATAAAGAAATCCAAACATGGGAGAAAATATATGGTTTTGTTAATAAAATTGTTTTTTTATTTAATAAAATAAAATAAAAATTACAGATAATAAATTTATCGACTTTATAGAAGATATCTTCACCAGATAACTCAGAAATACTATGATTCTTGTAATCTTGTTTTTATTTATTTATTATTTTATTATTTATGTTGGTGAGTTTATTTTTTAGAAAAATAATAATAATAATTTTGGTGGATGTCATATTTTGCGCAGGGCTATTGAGATGTGGAAAGAGTTGTAGATTGAGATGGACAAATTATCTAAGACCAGATTTGAAAAGGGGACTTTTATCAGAATATGAAGAAAAAATGGTTATTGATCTTCATGCTCAACTTGGCAATAGGTACATTTTTTTTCCATTCATATTATGTCGGAGTCAGCATTTTCATTAACGGAATTCAATTTAACCTATTTATACTATGTCGGAGTTAGCATTTTGGGATTCAATCATAGCTTCGCGATATTATCATAATCTATTTCTTTTTTGTGTCTACCTTTATATGTATGTGTGTGAACGCGAAAAAAATAATTATAAATAGAACCTCTTTCTTTTTAGAAATTCACAACGTTTAAATTTTGTATTCGTTATGGCATATATATATGTTACATGTGGAGCTTATTTAAAGAAACTTCTAACAAAGAAAAAGAAAAGGAGTGATTTCAAATGATAGTTTAAAGTGGCAGACAACAATTTCAACTCAATTTTAGGCACCCATACTCCACTGTATACCTTTTTTTTCACTTTCTTATTTTGTATACATTAATTTTATTTTTGGCTATTCATTACACTATTTTACATAAGTGGGGAAAAGGTAAGTGAAACTTTTCAATATTAAAAATAATAATTTAGTGCATAAAGCATCTCTGCATTTATACACGTTCGAAGAAGAATTGCACTTCAAGGGAGTCTATTCTGATATGAGTAGTAGCTTACTATAAATATGTTCGCTATAACATATTAATTTATACTAATAAATATACATTGCAAGATTCTTAGTACTATATCGATATATAAATTAAATTCTTATTTTATTTTGTGAAAATTGTTTCTCATTTCATTTGCTTGTCCAAAATTATTTTCAGGTGGTCTAAAATTGCTTCTCATCTGCCAGGAAGAACTGATAATGAAATTAAGAATCACTGGAATACACATATTAAGAAGAAGCTCAAGAAAATGGGAATTGATCCAACCACTCACAATCCAATTACTAGTGACCAACTAACAAAAAATCAACCAATTATTCAACAAGAAACACAAATTCCTATAGAGGAACCAATTGTAGAAATCAAATCAGAAGCAAAACAAGAAGAAAACAAGAACATCGGTACGACGATAACAACGATAATTATGCCTCAGTCTCAAACAAATCTGAGTCCGCAAGAAAATGAGAACATTGGGACTTGTACAAAAAACATCAACTCAATTGATGAAGTCATGAATGATGACTTTTGTACTAATGAAGTCCCCTTAATTTCACCAAATGAAATTTTAGTCCCTCATGAATCAACAACATCATCAACATCTTCATTTTCTTCTCAATCATCCATCAATATTCTTGAAGACTTTTTACCAAATTGTCAATGTGATTTCAACATGGAAATTAGTTGGGCAGATGATGATTTCAGAAGCACTTTAGATTATTTACTCAATGATGATGATGTTAGTGACATGAACAACACCACCATTTCCCAAGATTGGTCACAAGTGTTGGAAGTTTGAGATAACACACTATTATTTAAAAAAACGTGAATTTTCGACGAACATTTCATTAGAAATGAAAATTGAAATTCACGTGTTTTTAGCGGTGACAGTTATTGTTATTAACTTTTCAAAGGAGAGCAAAATTAAGCTCTTTCTTTTGATTGGCCAGTCACTTTTTTTTTTGTATCGTCTATAGAAGTTTAGATGGTAGAGTTGTTACTATAGTTCATGGACAATAAAAAATAAAAATAAAACAGATATGTTTATGGAGACAAATTACATAAAAAGCCTCATCAAATATATTTATGTTATGGATGATAATACAAAAGTGTACGACTCTTTTCTAATTTTAGTTTTATATATACTTTGAATTTCATTAATTTATTGCTGGGTATTGAAACAATCAATCTGATGCATAAAGCATTTTGCATAATCAAACTTGTGAAGACCCGCATCTCAAGTACAACTAATACAGATAACTTATCATGATATAAATATTAATAATTATTTTTACGATTCAAACGCGTAGTCTAAAGATAACAGAGATAACTTTGATATTTTCTTTACAATAATCATTCTACCTAACTGATTAAGACGTCGAATTACTCTATGAACTTTCTCTCGAGTCAAATAATAACTTATAAGTTCATATATGAGAAATAGACAAATTACATATATTAATTACGAAAGTCAAATATTATCAAGTGCATTTTATACTAATTTAATAAATTAAGTCGCAATTTCCAAGTGGAAATTAAACCTTCCTCAGTCCCAACTAGAAATTAAATTAGATAATTAAAAAAAATAGTGGAAGATGCCAAACATTTAGAATATTATCATTGACTAAATGCAAAATTAGAAGAGTAGAAGTAACTTTTGCATAATTAGACTAAAATATATTTTTTGTTATATAATAATAATTAAAAAAAATCATTTAGAATTAAAGTTTACTCTGATCTATATATGATAATATAATTTAGAAAATAAAAATTGCTACGGGATGCTGAATTGTGGCGGGATGATTGGAATCCCTCTATTCTTAATTAGAGGTTTCTTGAATCCTGTGTAAGGAAAAAATTATGATGGAAGCACAACACTCAAGCAATGCACACAACTAAAAAAATCACTATTTTTTCACTGAAAAATGTTCAGTGCTATTCCCACATATATTTCAATTGAATCAATGTGAAAAAGAATAATTGTTTCATACGAAAAAATTAGAAAACTTTCTACTATTTCAGTGAAAATCTATTTCTCACCATCCATTTTTTCAGTGAGCTAATTTGATTGCGAAAATGAATGAAAAAATTTAAGAACGTATACAGATAGATACCTCTTGACTATGCATAGAATAAAACATATATTTTTATCACCATGCTTTTTTTTTTTAAAAAAAAAGAAGTCTTTTTCGTATACAAGTTGTAGTATTTTGTAACATAATTGCAAAATAAAAATAAAAAATTGTATTAGGTGGTGTCCGAGCTAGTTTACCGTACGCCTCAACTATTTTATGTAGTACTCCTATTAAACTATGTTTTAAAATTATCCCTTCATTTTAAATTTTTATTAGGAGGTTAAAGAACAAAATAGATACTTTTTCTTCAATTTTTGCATACTATCTTATTTTTAATTTTTTATGGGAAAAGGTCCTGATTTACCCCTAAACTTTATGATTTGGAGCTGATATACCCTCCGTTTAAAAAATGGCTCATATATGCCCCTGCCGTTATAGAAATGGCTCATATATGCCCTTTTACTTAACAGAAATTTTTTTAATAAATTAAAAATTCATTTTTTTTTACTTTAATTTAAGAAAATGTCATGTAGCTTTTAAAATACCCCACTTTCCACCATACCCACCCGACCCAATTGGAAACAGTAGAAACCCACCCGCTCAAATTAACTTCACCCATTTCATTTCATGGTTTCCACCTCAACAAAAACAAAAATAATTTTTTTGTTAGTATCCGGTCTCATTTTGAGTGAAGATTGCTAATTTTAGGACATGAATACAGTTAAATAAATATTTCCCTTAATTGCCTCTTCTTTCGGCTATACAAGGACGAGAATGATTTCTTGATGGCTTTGTTCTGGGCATACATTTATATCCTTTTCCAATTCGTGGGTTTCTTTTTTACCAGATTGTGTTTCCTCTCTTTATCCGGGGGTGCCCTCTGCTTGGTACATTTCTCAAGCAATTTGTTCTTTCTTATCCATTGATCTTTTTCACACTAAATGAACATGTTTGTTTAGAGATAGATTATCACTCACTTTATGCTTAAGTTGTGGATTTACGGTATATAAGCTTACCTAGTTTCTATTTAAGATGGATCAATTTATATACCCTAACAAAGTAAAGGTTAAATGTGCAATATATAGGATGCATAACGCATCTCTTGTAATAATATTTGATGCTTGCAAACTTTGGTATGTTAAATGCTTGATAAATAACTGGGTTTATTATTTTGTGGGCACTTTAGGAACTGAGGCAGATCCAAGGAAGAAGGGCACTACTGCGGCCGCTTAAGTTTCTAAAGAGGCAGTTTGACGTTTTATTTTTATTTTGCCTTCCATTTCACCGATAAATCGAAGTTTTGAATATTCGTTTCTCAAATATCACCCGAACTCAGGATTGTAGAGCTCACTGGAACCCTCACAATTTTTTTTTGGTTTCATTTGAGTGTGGAAATAACGAAATGAAATGAGTTAGGTTAATTTGGGTGGGTGAGATTTTTTGTTTCCAATTGGGTAGGGTGGTATGGTGGAGTGGAAGGTGGGTATTTTAAAAGCCACATGACATTTTCTTAAATTAAAGTAAAAAAAAATAATTTTTAATTTATTAAAAAAAATTCTGTTAAGTAAAAGGGCATATATGAGCCATTTCTATAACGGCAGGGGCATATATGAGCCATTTTTTAAACGGAGGGTATATCAGCTCCAAATCATAAAGTTTAGGGGTAAATCAGGACCTTTTCCCATTTTTTATTACTATTTGTTGTTTCATTTACGTTGATGGTCTTTCAATTTTGTTATTACTTTTCTTTTAATCATGTTTTATTACACTTCTTTTTAATGGACGATCTATTGAGTTGTTGTTGCATTAATGATATAGTTCCTCATCTACAAAAATTAACTCATTTTATAATACTATAGTTTTTTCAAACTTTGCAACACTGACTTTGATACCAGAGTTATATGTGTAATAAACAGCATTAATTGTTACAAGAATAATACTCTATGTAGCTACATTTTTCCATGGTGTGAACTAAGGAGTAATATTTTTAAAAATTTGACCAGAAAAAAAAAAAGTCTTAAGTGATATTTATTTGAAATCTTGTTAGTTAATTTCTTTGATTGACAAGAAAAATCCACAGTATCATATTATTGTCTAAAACAACATCAAAAAGGTAAACTAACCATACTAGGTAAGTCTCATACAACGAGTTTAACCAAAAAAGTATGCTTGTTGGTATTGTCAAATTAGTTGGTTTTTAAATTGATAATTAGACAACCTAATCATATTTCCAACTAAGAATATGGTATGATTACAAATTCAATGATGTTGTTGGAAACATATATTATTCCAAATACAATTAACTAATTGACTCTTCGTGCGTTTGTTCAGTTTTATTTCTTTAAAAAAAAAATTTGTTAGAATATATTTATCAAATATTATTAAATAAGACACAAGGTAGGAATTATTAAATGAACCAAATTGCAAATCATCCTAGTTGTTAGGAAATAACAAAAACATAATGTCGCAATTAAGTCAATAATAAAGAATTCCACCAATAAGGATTGTGGTGAATAGAGAGGGTTCTCTGCTTCTTAATTAGAGAACACAGTTCACGCTTCGAATAAAAAAATTTGTAAGAATATACTTTCTGCATAAAAAAGCTTTTATGCGGTGTGAATTTAGATTAGTCGAGAGGAAGAGTGACAATACGAGTACTAAACATCGAGAAATTAATCAAAAAAGATTTATATTTATGATTTATGAATTATAGGGCCTTGATATATCAGGAGGATTTCAAAGATGGCTTTAATTTTTGTATAGAATAAAGTCTTACACTAACAAAATAGTGACATATATATGGGTCCAAATTAGTTCAAAATCTTGAAATTAAGTTTCCTAATTTTGAATTTTTGGTAATTAAGTGTGATTTTAGATGAACAATTATAAGTTAATTTTAGGTCTATTTAGTTGAAATATTGTGGTTTTCATTCTACTTACTATATAGATTATTTTATGTTTTTCCCCTTCTGTTGATGACGCTAAGCAAGACCACCAACTCGGCAAGGAATATGATGGGATGATCGGAGTCTCTTCATCCTTAATTAGAATAGTAATTATGAATTTGAGCCCTAGAAATAATATAATTGTAAAAAATATTTTATCTATCTATTTAGAATAAATTTGAATTAATTAAACCAATAAGCTATAAATATCGAATATAGTCAAAAGAAAAAAATAATGTTCGAAAATTGCGTGATTTTCTCTATGGTAGAGATGTTGCTTAAAGATGTAAATTTTGACTTTAATATTTAGCCATTTGTTCCTTTCCCACAATTTTTTTTCTTTTTCTAAAACAAAAGGACCACCTATTTACTTTTATATTTATTTGTTTTTTTGGGAGATCTTGGAAAATCATAAATTAATGAACTTTGAGATCGAATCAGGGTCTTCTTTTTGGTTTGAAATTTGTTTCTTCTAACAACCTTATAGACAGAGGTAACTTATTCGAGTTCAGTTGAATTCAGTATTTTTGATCATATATATATTTAAAATATTAATATTTTAATAAATATATATATATATTGAACATATCCAAATTATAATAATTATAATATTAAAAGTTTTAAGAAATTACAATTATTAAATTTAAAGTCTAAATCCGTCCTTTGGCCAAAAGGAATCTCTTTGGTTTTGCGTGTGTGGATCTTTATCTTTAATGAATTAGATGAGAAGATTCGAATCTTACATATATATATATTTGAATTGATGGAAAAACTTATTAATTCTTTATAGAATATATATTAATAACTCTCTGGAAAATCCTCTTTGCCTACCTAAGATTCCTTAATTTGATTATGTAATTGCTTATGTATGTAGCTTTTGTCCAAACAAATTTGTGTTTCTAATTTATTTATTTTGTAAAATTACTACCACGACTTTTATCGACCCCAAAGAAGGAAAAGAACGAATTCACAAAGGGTGGTTAAATGAGCAATTTAGGTTTTTATTCGAGTCATCAAGGTATTTTGTTTTGAAAGATAAATTGTAAATGAAGTAATTAGTATGATTTGATTTAAATATTAAATACGAAAAAGTTTTCACCATTTTAGTAGTTCCTATATGATTTCATTGTGACTTTTTTTTCTTTGTTAGAATAATAATTGTTTGAGTCTCTAATATTTATATTAGATTAGGTTTTTACATCCTTAACTGGGGTGCGATTTATATTCGAATCTTACATAAATATAAAATTTCTTGTGCCTCGAGTTGCGTCACTCTAATGAAAACACATAAATACTCTCTCCGTTCATTTTTACTTGTCACCAATTTAACTTGTCATATCCATTAAGAAAATAATTAATGATAAAGATATTTTACCAAACTATCCCTTATTAATTGATGTCTTAGAAAATGATTTGAAAAATAAGTGTTTAATGCTGATGGTAAAACATTGAAAAAAATTATTGTGTTTTCTTGATATGTCAAAAGTGATAAGTAAAAATGAAAATCTATTTAGAATAAGCGACAAGTAAAAGTAAACGGAGGGGAGTATTAGAATAACCTAATTAATAATCTACCTATGAATATAAAACAAAGCATTTATCCCTTTGACTAAACCGTACATAGTACAAATTAAATTTTGACCGTTAAATATGAACACTAGATTTAGAAGGTGATTTTTCTCAACATTTTTCTTACAACGCAATTGACTTTGAATTTATTAAATGAATGCAATGACCACACTATGGTAAAAGTAAATGAGCATTATGTTCCATCGTTTTTTTATTTGCACGATTGCGTTTCTATAAAATTAAATAATGTTGTTTAGTAGCGTGTGGCGAGTAGTCGTTTTATTTAGTTGACAACAAGACGTTGTGATATGTATGAGTCAAGATTTTACTTAGTGGTACAAAAGAATAATTTAATTTACTTTTACTGTAGATTAATTTTCTCTCATATATTTCTGTTCATATCTATTTTCTACCATCGATGAAATTTTCTTATAAAAAATTGTTCATCCGATGAACGTTAAATATTTGGAACCTTATTGATGTACTTCATAATGTCAAGTCTAAAGGTATTAAAATTTAAATGAACAAATTAGTAAAATGTAAACTGATCAAAATGTTACGCGAAGTGAAATAAACTATAGGTTAATTAAAATGTGCTAAATAATAAGTCATGTACTTTCTTAATGTAATTAATGTGAAAATGTGAACGTTTGAGTATTTTACAGGCTACTTATATTGGAATATTTTTCTTTCACACTCTCTTTTTTGAAAATATTTTTCATTTATTAGTAATAAATACTTTCATGAACGCCTTATATTGACTTTTTTTTTTCTTCTTAAGGTCCTAATATTTAACTTATGTCAACCTACTTGCATTTCTTCAATAATTTATTTATTCTTAATTATTAATTTTTGAACTAAGGGTTTTTCTAATGCCTACCTAAATTTTGATGATTGCCCGTACTTATGCTAGAGGACTACTTTTTCAATTACTAGACTTGATTAAAGTCGTAAGGTCTCAATAAATAAAAAATTAATTAAAAAGTTTTATTGATTGTGTATAAAATTTTGTGAAGAAGGATCATTACTATTCAAAAAGGACGAGATACAATGGATGAGGTTGCTTCTTTCTTAACTAAAGGTTTTGATTTAGAGCTCTGTATATAAAAACTAAAATCTTTGACAGAAAGCGTTATTGTGAGTGGACACTACTGACAGGAATCTGAGTTAATCAGGATTCAATGTTGTTATTTGGTCTGAATGAACCCTACTTGGTGCAACTTCGAATTAATCGAAATTCAATGTCAGTACTGAACATCGAATGAGAAACCAAAATAAATAAAGATGGATCATTACTTAATTTCTTTTTGGTAATGATATACTCTTTATTCCTATTTCGCTTTCAATAAAAATGCATCTTTTCAACAAAAAAAGAAAAAAGTTAAAAACATTTTATCATTAAGTTGAAAAGCAGTTTGTCTAATCGTTGAGATTTTACTAAGTTAACCTAATTTGATTTTGATATGAAGGATAATGTCTATTTACTTCATCCCAATTTATATCACATAATTGGAAGTTTTAATTTTTTTGAAATAAAATTTTGTTGTGATGTAAAGTAGGTGTCATTAGTGTTAATAGTTAGTTAGTTACAGAAAGGGCAAGTTAGTCTATCAAGAAGAGTTAGTTATAACTAACTCAATATGCTGTTATTAAAGGAAGTTACAAGGATAGCTCTATAAATAGCTACTCCTCATTGTATTTTTACTTCAAGCCATTATATGAAATCTTCTCCTCTCTTCTTCTTCTTTTTCATTCTCTTCTCTAAATCTTTCATTCATGATTGAGCTTCTTTAGTTTACGAACATGGTATCAGAGCTTTGTGCTTCAGTCTGATTAAGAACTGAAGTCGGTATTGTTCAGAGGATCAAAGAATCAATTGACTGATTCATCGATTCATGGAAGTGTGTTAAAGATCATTACAGATCGTAGCTTGAAATAAGGCTGGAATCTGTTTTTGTTTGTGTTTGAACTGTTAGCTATACTGTTAGCTATTTGTTTCCGCGATTTGAAGTTCAATCTGATCATAAATGGCACCTGAAAGTAATTCAACTGATCTGCCTCAAAATGGATCTGCAGCTTTTGTTTCTCAAACTAGCAGTTCAGTGCAAGGACAAGGTATTGATTATAATCATCCTCTATTTCTTAATCCTACTGATGTTAGTGGTATTAACTTGATTTCGTTCCAATTGCTTGGTATTGAAAATTATATGCTATGAAGTAGATCTATTCGTTTAGCATTGTTAGGAAGAAATAAGCTTGGATTAATTGATGGAACTGTTAGAAAGGAAATGTATGGTGTAGAACTGTGGGGACATTGGGAAAGGGTGAACGCAATAGTGTTGTCCTGGTTGTTGAACTCTGTGTCCAAAGGTTTGTTGAGTGGTCTTGCATTTGCCTCTAGCGCATTTGATGTTTGGACTGATCTTAGAGAAAGGTTTGATCGAGTAGATGGCTCTAGAACCTATAGTTTGCACAAAGACATATCTTCTATACAGCAGGGTACTGCATCTGTTTCTGAGTATTACACAAGGCTTAAAACTTTGAACTCTGCAGTGGGAAGGTGAAGGAAGTTGGTAAGGAAGAAGGTGGTTTATATCTCCTAATGAAGCACTTCACCAATAAGAGTGATTCCAGTACTAGCAAAGAAGTGGCAT
Organism: Solanum okadae; assembly: GCA_036553675.1. Taxonomy (NCBI): domain Eukaryota; kingdom Viridiplantae; phylum Streptophyta; class Magnoliopsida; order Solanales; family Solanaceae; genus Solanum; species Solanum okadae. Next base: position 10,787,229 of record CM071681.1, on the reverse strand, counting down.
TTACAGTCAATAATACACAGGCAGTAGACATGGAGTTATGGCATCGAAGATTGGGACATGTGTCTTCTGCAGTTCTTGCGAGAATGTTTGCTATGAGTCAACAAACTATGTGTAAAGTGACTAATTGTTCTGTATGTCCGTATACTAAACAAACCAGATTAGTTTTTCCTGTGAGCAGTATTAAAACTACAGCTTGTTTTGAATTAATACATGTTGATGTTTGGGGACCCTATGCTACACCTACTGTTGATGGTAGCAAGTATTTTCTTACCATTGTTGATGACTTCTCTAGAATGACATGGTTATTTTTGCTTAAACATAAGTCAACTGTGTGTGTGTCTATCAAAAAATTCCTTTTGTTTGTTAAAACTCAGTTTGGGAAATCAGTCAAAATATTGAGGTCTGACAATGGTACTGAGTTTGTGAACTCAGTGTGTGTAAGTATGTTCAAGGAAATGGGCATTCTGCATCAAAGATCATGTCCTCATACTCCTCAGCAAAATGGTGTTGCTGAAAGGAAACATAGACATTTACTTGAGGTCACAAGAGCTCTCAGACTTCAGGCTAATATACCATTGAGATATTGGGGTCAGTGTGTGTTAACTGGCACTTATCTCATTAACCGGTTGCCTAGTAGTGTACTTCAGTATGAGACACCGTATGAGAGACTGTATGGTCGACAACCAGTTTTGACTCACCTCAAGACTATAGGATGTTTGTGCTTTGCCAAACATTTGACTGAAAATGACAAATTAATGCCAAGGGTCAGGTCTGCAGTTCATATGGGCTATTCTGAAATTCAGAAAGGTTACATTCTCCTGGATCTCAGCAAAAGATCATTTTTTGTAAGTAGAGATGTGATTTTTAGAGAGGATCAGTTTCCTTTTGCACAGGTGTCTAGTTCTGCTCAGGAGAAGTTGTTTCCAGAATCTCTAGTCACTCCTCATCTAGAGGACATGCCATCTGTTCAGTGTCCTGCCACTGCATGTCCTTCTACAATTCAACATGATGAGTCTGCGTTGCCTTTAAGTAATACACTACCTAGTCTTGAGGTGGCTCCTGCTGATGTAGTATCAGATGTTATTCCTGATGGTTCTGGGTTGGTTTCTGAGTTTAGAAGATCCTCTAGACATAAACAACCTCCAGTTTGGATGAAGGACTTTGTCCCTTGTCCTCTCAATAAGGCTGTTCCTCACTCCATTTGCAATAATATTAGCTATGATCATCTCTCCTCTTCCTACCAGTCCTACATTGCTGCTACTTCTATAATCAAAGAACCCGATACCTATTCTGAAGCTGTGAAAGATCAAAGGTGGGTGGATGCTATGCAATCTGAAATTCAAGCTCTTGAAAGTAATCATACTTGGGAGATCACTGATCTACCCCCTGGCAAGAGACCTATAGGTTGTAGATGGATTTACAAAGTCAAGTATAAATCTACTGGTGAGGTTGAAAGGTTTAAAGCTAGGCTGGTGGCTAAGGGGTATAGCCAACAGGAAGGGATAGATTACAAGGAGACTTTTTCCCCAGTTGTTAAGATGGTCACAGTCAGAACCATTGTGTCATTTGCTGCATCCAGACATTGGTATATTCATCAAATGGATGTGTTTAATGCTTTCTTGCATGGGGACTTAGATGATGAGATTTATATGCAGTTGCCAAAGGGTTTTGTCCGTCAAGGGGAGAAGGTATGTAGGCTGACCAAATCCCTTTATGGTCTCAAACAGGCCCCTAGACAGTGGAATCATAAACTGACTGAAGCACTGCTTAAACTGAAGTTTCAGCAAAGTCAACATGATCATTCCTTGTTTATTAACAAAGCAGAAGAAGGGATCATTATAGTACTTGTGTATGTGGATGATATGTTGATAACTGGCAGTAGTCTAAAGCTGATAGAAGACACAAAGAGGGCACTACAACTAGCATTCAAGATGAAGGATCTGGGTGAGTTGAAGTACTTCCTAGGAATTGAATTTACTAGATCAACAGATGGCATACTAATGCATCAGAGAAAGTATGCTCTTGAGCTTATATCTGAGGTTGGCTTATCAGCAGCCAAACCTGCAGGAACTCCTATTGACATCAATGTTAAACTAACATCAAAATTATATGATGACCATGTAAAGAAGGGACAGGCAGAGACAGAGGATCCCTTGGTAGATCAAATAATGTATCAAAGATTAATAGGCAAGCTGCTGTATTTGAATATGACAAGACCTGATATAACATTCAGTACACAAACTCTTAGTCAATTCTTAAAACAACCAAAGAAGTCACATCTTGATGCTGCACTAAGAGTGGTCAGATATATAAAGAGACAACCTGGACAGGGTTTGTTATTGTCCAGTAAGTCAGATGAGTTGGTGACTGCCTTCTGTGATGCTGATTGGGCTTCTTGTATGTTAACTAGGAAGTCTGTAACAGGGTATATGGTGAAAGTTGGTCAGTCATTAGTCTCTTGGAAGGCAAAGAAACAAACAACAGTGTCGAAAAGCTCAGCTGAAGCTGAATATAGGAGCCTTGCCTCCACTGTATCAGAGTTAGTATGGTTGGTTGGAGTGCTGAAGGAAGTAGGAGCTGAAGTTCAATTCCCAGTCCAAGTTTACAGTGACAGTAAAGCAGCAATTCAAATTGCTGCAAATCCAGTATATCACGAAAGGACAAAGCATATCGAAATCGATTGCCACTTTATAAGGGAGAAACTACAACAAGGTTTAATCAACCTGAACTATATTTCTACAAGAGATCAGCCTGCAGACGTCTTGACCAAAGGATTATCTAGATTTCAACATGAACACCTACTATCCAAGCTAGGAGTGCTAGACATTTTTGCACCACCTAGTTTGAAGGGGAGTGTTGTGATGTAAAGTAGGTGTCATTAGTGTTAATAGTTAGTTAGTTACAGAAAGGGCAAGTTAGTCTATCAAGAAGAGTTAGTTATAACTAACTCAATATGCTGTTATTAAAGGAAGTTACAAGGATAGCTCTATAAATAGCTACTCCTCATTGTATTTTTACTTCAAGCCATTATATGAAATCTTCTCCTCTCTTCTTCTTCTTTTTCATTCTCTTCTCTAAATCTTTCATTCATGATTGAGCTTCTTTAGTTTACGAACAAATTTATATATCTAAAAACTATGTAAAAATTATTATAAATTATATAACTAATATATATATTTGTTATCCGATAAAAAAAATTTAATTGATTTACGAAATTTCAACTGTATCATATATATATATTTAGACAAGGGAATAGTATCGATTGTGATATATAAGATGTCTATTGAGTGTCTTTTTCTTATTATGTTTACTTTTAAAAGGGAGAAACATAATTGAGTATTAGGCGGGCTAAATATAATCCCTAATTATTCATGGTTTATGGCCGACTGCCGACTCAAAAATATTAATTAAAATTCTTCTTTTTCACGGTGGAGCTACAATATTAAAAACTATAAATCGCAAATCAATCAGCTTAATTATTGATAAATCTATTTCATTCTAAGATAGAGCAATGTATTTGACGAATGCGATATATAAGTCGCATTCAAATATGATATATAGATGTAGCATATTTAGTATTTGCTACTTATACTAAATTGTATATTTGTTACAAAATTCATCAAATATGTATTTATTTTTAATTTAAAATGTATATAAATATATTTTTGCATCCTTCTAAAGTAACTCCTCCCAAAATATTATTACATCATTGTGACACCAAAATTCCTTGAATATGACGTTAGTATGTACTTTATTATCCCCCAAAGACACAAAATAAAAGAATCCCTAATAACTTTATTGGTGATAAAAAGGTATTATGACACATTGGCACATGAATTTTATTATTAACAATATTTGTGCTTGAATTGGATAACTTAATTAAAAGAAAGATTCTAATCAAATAGATAAGATTATCATAATAAAATAATATTCGTGCTTCAATTAGATAATAACAAAGTATGTTTTATTGGGTATGATTATGTTTTCTTTGTAGTTTGATAATTCCTTCGATGTTTGCAATCGAGTTATTTGGGAAGATATTCTTTGTAGTTTGATAATTAAGTATACTTGAAAATTTGTTATTAATAGTAATTTGATAAATAGTCGTTATTTTTTTTGAAAAATACTCAATAATTATTTCTCATAAATTGATTAAATTAGTGAAAAAGGAGAAGTTCTTTGTGGTTTCAATGAGAATTTATTTTTTACCATACATCGTAAAATATATCATATAATATTTTGTAGTTGTAAAATATGTACTTAATATTATGAAATCAATATGTAAATTGATATAAAAGTTAGGAAAAACAAACCTTATTAAACAAAATACATCCATATAACATATACTAATTTTACATATAATTCAAATAATTATGTATCCTACTACTAATTAAGAGTTTCCTACCATATGTTGACGAAGATACACCTAAATACATGTAGTTTTTGCTACCAGATATACTAAAATAAGGAGAGAGACGAGCAAGATGGGGAGCGAGATAGTCATGTATCTCAGATAGATGTGAATCACACTAGATACATGTATATGTATGTATCTGGTATCCTAGAGCGAGATGGTAGAGAGGCGAGCGAGATTTGTCTATGTATCCAAGTAGATTCACAATATCCATGTAGATATATGTGAATCTACTTGGATACAGTATATCTAGAATAAATTATGCCTAATTTTGACCTCATGTATCATGAGATACATTTATCTAGACGTACCAAATTCTGGTAAGATTAGTAATATTGCAAACTAGAGTATATCTAATTAATTAGCTACTATACTAGTGGGATTATTGCAAGTTTCCCTAAAAATTAAACGGAAAATGCATTATTTGGGGGGGGGGGGGGGGGGGGGGACTACGTAATTACATAATTTAAGATAACATAATCTCTAAAAAAATCCCTATCATTTGAACTAATTACAAAAATAAAACATTTTTTCCTTCTCTCTCTTAACATCGGAATGCATCACTCCACCTCTATCAAATACATAATAATTTTTTTTGTGCACAATGTATCTGATACAAATATTATTTTGATACATAACTGCAATTATTACAAACCTAAATCAGTATGAATCTAGTTTATAACTATTTATCTGATACATAAATTATGTATCATTTGCTATGTATCGGGTGAAGGAGTAATGTATCTAAGAGTTCTTAAAAATTTAAAATTATAAACTTTCGAGATAAAATGTAATTAGCGTCCAAATTGTCGAGGTTTCTATACTTTATAAAAAAAATTATTGGGGCGGTAGCAGAATCCTAAAGGGCTTGTCGGCCCACGCGTATACCGTATTGGTCTGTTTTAGTGGATTTTGGGGCCCAATTTACCTTTTTCTATTTTCCTTAACAAGCTTCATGGCATAAAAGAAAAAGATAAAGAAAAGTAAAAAAAATCTTTATTATTCCTTCCGTTTTATACTACTTAATCGTAGTTGATCTGACACATATCTTAAAATTTAATTAAAAGTATATTTTTACTAAGCTAACTTTATTAATGATATTTTAAAAATCTAAATTTGACTGCTAATACTTTATTTAACCATTCAATGATAGGGGTGGTATTGAAAGAAAACACTTGATTTTCTAAATTGAACAAGTAAAATAAAATACCAAGTAAATGAAACGAAGGGAATTTTATTTCTTATTTGTGTCTAATATCTATTTTGAGATCCGACAAATTCAAATTTTCTCTAACAAATATGACATCGTATGATCGTACTCAAAACTTTAAACTTGAAATCTTTCATTATTAAGAATGAGAAAGTAACTAACACTCCACCGTAACCTATAATTATGAACCACATGAATCTATGCTACAATTTAAAAGTACCACAATCATGCATCTTTCTCATCAACTTTAGATTAACCAATGATCATCACATGACTCAAAATCGTAGAATAGAAAATGACATTTTTATTTATTTATTTAGGGTTTGTTGACTCCTTGGATTGGATGACATAGGCAAACACGTAAAAGATTTTTAACAATCCGCAAGGCTTGGCTGAGTTGGTTGGGTGAGTGGTTTTTTACTAGAAAGACTGAATATCGATTTTCATTATCAGAAGCATTTTCAGCCAAAGCTTGCTGCATCAGACTTGTCTAGCTAGTATGATTTATATATATCATATGTGGTTTATGAGTTATTACACAAAAATCGATTTACTTAGTGCGCATTTAAAGAGGAATCCGACTCTAAACTCAATAGTGCATACACTGCAATTCGAACCACAACACCATACAATAATTGAACTAGAACTTTTAGTAAGAAAATTTGAAATATAAAATAAGAAAAACATCAAGAAATTATTAGAGATTCACAATAACCTTAACCTTATGTATAAAAAGTATAATTTTTCAATGTAAAGGGATCTGAATGAACCCGCTTGCACCCAATAGCACCATAAACTTCCACCTTTTTGTGATATATAGATCGATTTTTCACCTTATAATTTTCTCGCAATTTCCTCTTCACCTCCCCTAACTATATACAATAAAATTAAAAGGAAAAAAAAAAGGTGATGTAAGGCTAACATAGATTTCAAGCAAGAGGAATAGTATGTAGGGTTTTATTCTTCATTTCTATTGACACTTGGCATGACACATTAGCTTTTTATTCTTTTTATTTTTCCTTTATAGTACTAAGTAAAAAGCACTAAGAAGGTCTAATACTTTTAATTTCTAAATTGAGTTGAGACTTAATTTTATTGGAGTTTTTGAGGGATCAACAGAGAGTGGAACATTTCACTGGTCATGACCAAGATATTATTATTTAGTGTTTTATTACTTTGTTATTATTTTATTATTTTCTTGATTTCAATTATCATATAATATAATCTCTTTGTTGTTGCTGTTTTTTTTCTCCATTGTTTTTGGTATGGATTATGTTTTAGTTCATGAGTTGATGATTTATCAAAAACATTTTTTATACCTTTTCAAGATAAGAATAAAGTGCATATAAACTAGTAAATCACCCTCTTTAGACTCCACTTGTAACATTACATTAACACACAAAGTATGTTATTTTGTTTTTTGCAAACACAACAACCAATAAAAGATTGACATTCTCAAGAACCATTGCCCCAATTGAAACCCCACAAAAGATAGATCTATGTATAGTATCCAAGATATAGAGTTTATAGCTCTTTATCACTTTCCAATTGTAATATTCCACCAAATTTGATGTCCATTTGTATGAGAACAAGTTTGTCAACACATCACCAAATATGATATAACCATTTCCCAAGAACCGTTGTTTATTTGACCATCATGCAGGTAGTGAATTCACAATTTAAACGTTATATTTATTTTTCAAACATATGTATTAAATTCGACTCAAAAATATTATTATTATATTAAACTAATTAACTCATGATTGAAACCCCTACCCTCGAAAATACAAATACGAAACCAAGATTTAGGATGAGATTATTCCAATTGATAGGTGTATTATATGAGATGTCATTGTATGTGACCTCCTAAATTGCATTAATTTATCCTAAATATTTCATTTTAATTGAAATTTGATTGGAATTATTTCTTTTCCCTTTTTTTCTCTAGTGGAGGAGGAGTAATGGGGGTTTGAAGAACTATTCATTCCATAGTATTATCCATTTAATATGATATGTATAAAACCTTATCCTTTGGTAGCATATTATGTGTTTCTACATTCTTCTTGTTTTGTTGTCAAAGTGTACTAGTACCATTAGAAGGGTACTCAATGAAAAAAAATCACACTACTTTTTATATACATATATAATTGTGGTGTTCGGATCAATTTTGATACATATCGATTAATTCTATGAAGTGTCTGTTATCTCTGACTAACATAAATACGTGTAATTCTATCCTCTAAGATTTAAACGGATGAAAAGAAATCAACACAATTAAAACACATATATACTTCTTTCCATTTTTATTACTATAAGCTATAATATGTGGTCACCAATTTCTTGATTGGATGAGTGGTTACTTGTTTCAATCATTTTTTAACACCTTGCTTTAGGAATTTGGTGAACATTTTTGGAGTCTGTTAGGATTGCTACATTAGTTGAAGCTTTTTGGATTTGTTAGGATGTTGACTTAAGTGGACAAATATTCTCCAATTGCAAAGAGTTTCATTCACTAAGTCTTAGAAATCATATTACTTTATCCATAAATTATTACAATAACATAAAACTAATATGGTGCACTTAGGATTGATCTCATTGGATGCCACTTTGAAATAACATGTCAAAAAACATAGGCTTTTCAACATCATCTTTTTGAAGATATAAATTCAAGAAAGTTCCTATGAAAATAATTTGTCTCCCATTATTACTCATGATTCATCAAGTTATATTATATATGATAAACAAGAAGAACTTCTTGTTCTTTTGTCAATTTTGTGATTAATGATGATGGGAGGTGGGGGCGGGATATAGTGACGAAGAGAAATTTCGTTAAGAGTGTTCAAAATTTAATATATATATGTATGAAAAATAATTTTTAACCTATATATAGTATAATTTTTCGACGAAGGATGTCCGACTGACCACTGAGTGGCTACGCCACCCGGTGGGGTGGGGGATAAATGTATAATTAAAGACACATGTGTGACCTATGCATGTCGTCATTTTTCTTGCATAAATTAAAGTTTTAATTTGATTTCTGTGAAGTATGCTAAGGTATAAAATATTAATTCCATCATTACATTAAGAAAAAAGACCCACTCATGACTTCTGCCACAATTATGTACATTGTTACTAATTCAATAAGGGAGGCGTTTGGTAACGAATTTGGAGGTAAGTTATGCAGATATTAAACCTCACATCAGTAATACCATGTTTGATAATTAGTAAAAGGTTAAATTACTCACAAGTCAGGATCAGTATAGCTAGTCACACATTTTTCTTGATTCATTCCTTACACTGTTCTATGGCATCTCCCTAACAACAACATACCTAATGTATTTTCCCAAACATCTTAAGAGGGTAGAGTGTACAAAGATACTACTCCTAACTCATAGACATAGAGAGGCTGTTCCTGGAAGACTGTCGGAACAAGTGCAGCTATGGCATCTCCATAGTAAAAAAAAATGGCAAACAATTTTCTATAAAATTATTCAACACATGTGCATTGTAATCCCTACAAAAAAATAATTTGCGAACCATATGATCTCTAGGATGTATCAAAACTGAAGCAGCCAAGTGATACACAATACAAAAGATTGAACAAATAAAGTAAACATTGAAGTTCAACTTTTTCTCCATATTCACTTTCCCAGATCCATGGTTAATACTTGGATGGAAGACAAACAAAATAAAGCAACAAAGCTACCATATAGTGTCATTATACTAACTCACATCGATGTTCTAATATTCATGTTACAAACCATTAAAACCAAAAACTAGCATCCTCCAAAAGTATCAGAAATAAGTACTATGGCAGTCAGCAAACTTTACAGCAAATGTTCTCGCAGTTCTTGAAAGTGCACCACTATATTAGGTCTGCATAGCATCTGCATTAGCATGATAGTTTTCCAGCTCCTTGTCAAGATCTTCTGCTGACTTCTCAATGCCATTCTTACTACCCCTACCACCATGACCGCGTCCTCCACGTCCACGACCACGACCACGACCGCGGCCGCGTCCTGGTGCATTACCCAAGCCACCATGGCCCCTTTGACTATACAATGAGATTAAAAAAATAGTTCAGAAAAACCAACAAATTGTTTAACAAGTACAGTGTGATTCAGATCTTAAGACTTTCAAGCATCTTTTTCCTTTATCAAGGGATTCATCTAATTAGTTTATTTCCACAACTATCATTTCACTTTGATGCAATGATCACCTTCATTTTAACTCCTGAAAGCAACACTAAGCCATATGCACATCAAAGGTACCCGAAAGTAACACTAAGCCATATCCACATCAAAGGTACACTTGATTAGCCCATCAAAAAGGAATCTCTTATTTTACATGGCATTACATTGTTAATAAGAAAGAGATTGCACTGTCAAAACAGAAATAAACTGTGTAACTTGTGTTTTACGTGATGACCTTAGAACTTGGCAACAAAAATTAGATGTCAAAGCTCCCTTAATAGAAGATAAATACTGGGAACGGCTCAAAATGGAACGATAGTCATCTATTGAGCTAAGCAGGGAGATTAAATTCCACTATCTGATATATGTTAATCATCAACTTTATTAATTGACTTAAAAGGCAAAATTCATCATTCTACTAATAAATAGCCTTCAGTTGTCTCCGAACAAACATTTAACATCCCAACCACAACCCAGTAACCACACATCCATAGAATAAATAGCTGTGCCCATGAGAAACTCACCTTGAACCACGATTAGCAGCAGATGCACCACCTCTTCCACGAGCTGAGCCCGGCCTGCACAAGACATAAAGTCACTTTAACTTCCAAAATTATACTGAACACAATTCACCCACAGCAGCATCATAATACTTTGGAGAACAATATTCCTATAAGATGACCCCACCAATCAAAACTACCACATCCTGCTAAAAAATTAACTACAAAAAAGCAAATGACTCCAACATCAAATTTAAAAAAATTAACTTAGTGAACTTGACAAAGCTACGAAGAGGCTAAAACCACATTATCTGCACTATTTCCTATTTAGCGATAGCCAATACGAGTGCAAAATATTCTAAAAGTAAAATGGTTGTTGATGCTGCATCAGAGTCTATCAGACAAGCATGGAGCTCACACAGACAAATAGAGGTGCAATGCAAAGAGAGCAAAATTAATATGACGTACATCATGACAACGGTCCTCCTTCCATTTGCTCGTCCAACATCTACACGAGCTGATAAAGGAATGTCCGGCTTGGGAGCGACAATTTCTATCTTCATAGGTTTCCCATCCAACTGAACATTGTTGTATCTTTTAAGTGCTTGATATGCATCACTCCTTCTGGCGAAAACCACCTCAGCTGAGCCCTATGAGTGATCAATATTTACCATCAATATTAACTAAAAACTATACAAGCATGCTAGAAAAACAACTAGACTATTGAATCCAAAACAAGCAATAACTGAGAAGCCAATACAAGGACAAAAGACGCAGCAAAACAGCTAGCTCGAACAAAATAATATTGCACCACAAACTAACAGAAGATGATAAACGCAGAACTATACTGATAGATTGTGCTAGACATGAGCATAATTGGACAGACATGATAATAAACGGGGTGATGTACAAACAACCAAAGCTTATACTCTAGTGGTATCTGTGAGGGTCTTCTACATGGTAGGCATGGGTTCGATTCACACTAGACCTTATACCGTATCCCTTCCACAATTCCACCATGATTAGGGTCTTCTACATGGTAGGCAAAACTGATTTGAAGTTTGACTAGTAATTTTCTATTCAAATTCAAGACACTAATATTCATTTTACTTTATGATAGTTATCTCATGCCTAAACAGATAAATGCTGCCTTAACCACATTGCAACTTCAAACAAAATGATATCCACTACTTCCATCTCAAATAGTAGATCTGGTAAAATGCTTTGACACAACGCAATTATACCAAGATAAGAACTCAATAGCTCAGCATGAGTAAGGCTCTTATTTAGAAAGTAAGTGATATGTTAAAAGTTGAAAGCAGCTTCCAGTAGTGGATCTAGTGTATTACTTTGACATACTGAAAAATTGAGGCTCATCCTTTGAGTGGACAGTTTGAGGTAATAGAGGATACAGGGTAACGCAATAATTTCTGGATTATTCATATGCAGAAACTTATTTCCAATATACAGAAGTTTATTGATGCAAAAGCACAGCTATTTAGGATGACTAGATATTTCTCAAGTCTTGTAAGGCTGTCCCCCCCCCCCCCCTATAATTGAATGTCTTATGATAAAAACTCAGAAAATGCATATCTAAACCACATCAAACTTCAACCAATCCTACAGGGACTTCCCAAAACCTGTTGGTAACATTGGTAGAAGCTATCATAATTCTTTTATCTCTCTTCCTCTTAACATGCTGCAACTCCAATCATTTGGAGTACCCTATTTTGTACATCTTTAAGCCCATACTGACATGTAATTCAATTTCCTAGTTAGGAATCAGGCAGGATATTTATCACCAATTGATGAAGAACTTGTGCATGTGATGATCAAGTGGCATGAGTTTATATTAAGTGTAAAACTCTGATTTAAATTAGCAAAGATCAACTTACACTTGGACGTCCATTTTTGTCATAGTGGATAGCATATCGTATCAGTTCACCCATCTCCGCGAAGAGTTCCTGTGTGGAAAGTCCTTTTTTAACAGATCTTGAAAGATATCCATTGAAAAAAAGTAAACATGTAAAAGACATGCTCAAGGTATACCCTTATATCTGAATTTGTCACTCCGACATCCAAGTTGGAAACATACACCTTAGTGCCAGTCTCTAACCCTGATGATACCCCTGCAGCTCTAAGACTATCTTCAAGCAAGCCATTCTGCCATGGCAAATTCTTGGTTCTGCGGAAAGACTGAAGCAAGAATGCCCAAAAGATATCCAGGTGGAAAGTTAAAAGTCAGCATACTACCAAAAAATAAGACAAATAACCATTCTTCAAGATTAAATCAGATATCATCAATTTCCCATTGATCTAGGGAGGAGTTTCTTACGCCGAATTGCTCAAAAAACAATGTAACCTAATAGAGAAAGGGGAATGAACTATGCAGAAAAAGTGTTGATGGAATGGAGGATTTGACCAACTGCACATCAACACATCCTTAAACAAAAGGTGAGAGCTCCACTTTAGATGTTCAGTGAATGAAGCCACCTTTGCAAAAAGACCATAAACTAGATGTAATAGAAGATCTTGACACTGTAGCAGTTCCACATATTGCAGTAGGATCCATCACGACAATTGCGAACTCCCTTTTACACCAGTGGTGAGAAACTAGAGCAATAGCAATTAGAGAGTGAGGACAAGAGATGGTAAAGAAAGTACAACCCTCTAGATGTTATGGAAATTAAATGGTGAAAGCTCTTTAATTTTTCCAGTTATTGAAGCACCTCTTGCAACATGCTACAAAGAAGTCATGTATGCAAGAACAGGGCCACCTGAATATCCCATTTTATCAAAATCCATTGCGAATTCCTCGAAGAAAACACCATTCAAATGGAAGAAGTTCAAGGATCATCGATACTTGCACTACCATTTCAATAGCTTATTATTGCTGAACGAAAGTGGACTTTCTCCTTGGTGCCAAACATATCAATATCTCTTGTATGTCAATTCTAAAGCAAATATGCGTAGAATCCTCAGTTTGATTTTTTAAGCATATCAAATTGTCTAGGAAATGCAAAAGATTCCGACAGTTTTGAGCTTGCCTTGGCAATTCTGTTGGCAGATGGCCGAGCATTTACACCAAGTGCCCCTTTACGAGGAGCTCCTGTTGTTCTTCCACCTCTAACTGATCCTCCTTGCCCTCTTCCACGTCGGGCCCTGCCTTGTCCCCTACCTCCTTTCTCACTATTTCTCCTACTTTTTATCATATCATCAAGAGTCATATCCAAGGAAGCCATGAAGTATGCAGGACAATAAACCAGCAGCAAAACAAACAGTCTGTAGGCAAGGATAAAATAATACAAGTATTTGTTAGTAAAAATGGAACCAGTGCAGAGAATGGAAGAAACATAGAAACTACAACTAGAAACTTCTGGAACCATCCAGAGAAAAAAAATCAGAATACACTAACTAACAAGTTAGGAAAATACATATTCAATCAACACTACAAATGTCATATATACAGCTCAACCAGAAAATTGCGAGTCCTAAATAAATAGGCAAAAACACAGGTGATCAGTAAAATGGACAGAGTCATTGACAATGTAAGTTTTATATCAACAAAGTAATCCAGTAATTTCAGCACAGATCAGTAATAACAATGCATTAGATAATCAATGCCAAAAAATACATAATCCAATTATTTGTTAGGTACATCTGCAAAACTTGTAGACAAATATTGAACAATCACAGATCAACAACAACATACCCCGTGTATTCCCACAAGTGGGGTCTGGGGATGGTAGAGTGTAACGGACGGGTCCAGACCTAACCCTTACCTCATGGAGATAGAGAGGCTAATTCCGAAAAGACCCTCAGCTCAGGCAACACATAACAGGACAGTTTGAAAAACACAACAGAGAGGTAGAACAAGGGATAGAAAATAATAGAGGAAGCCTAACAGACCATACCAAGCAGAATAATGTGATAAACAAAGCAAAAGAAACAACATGTAGTAGCAGTAATGAAAAGAACAATAAACTAAGCAAATAATGCCAATACTATCTACCCACAGGGAAGGGGACAACCTCAACTACCTTCTACCCTCAAAGAACATGGACATATTAGTTTTCTATATTCAATCTCTCGCTTATTGAGGAAACTTGTAGCCATGGATGCAAGAGATTTTAAGTCAAACAACAATAAGCAATCCGCCTCCAATATATACAGAATATGAATTAGATCCATGGAGAACTAGGGCAGAAAAAGGGAAAAAACATAAACCATGATCTAAGTACACACAGAGAGAGATACGTAAATCTGCAAATCAGCACACAGGTAATTCATCCATAACAAAACTTGAACCTTTATAACCTATGCTACATGGACTCCCCAAAAGGGGTCAAAATCCGACCCAGATGCGTAAAAACCCCTATGGGTATCTGCAATTTTTAGCTAATTCATAATAAATTGAACAATCCGCATACAACAATACAAAAAAACTACCAAATCTAACAAAAACAAAAAAAGAAGTGAAAACTTACCAAGATCTGAAGCAAAAGACCGAAAATTGAACGAATCTGAGATTACTGGATCAAGATGAAGAGAAATACGGAGAGGAAGGTGAGGAGGATGGGGAAAAGTGTAAAAATTGATGTTTTTGATTGGGAAAATTGCAAAGATTTGAACTCTTTGATGGTAAAGATTGAAATTTTTTTCAATGGGGTTGAAAAAGATTGATCTAGAGGGAGATCTACAAAGGAATTTCTGGGTGAAGATTGAAATTTGCTAGCAGCTTTTAGGGATTTGGATTTTTTTGTATAGAGACGGTGGCCAATGGAAGAAGAGTTAATAAGGATTAAGGAGTTCTAGGTGGTGGGGGAGGGGGGGGGGGTCAAAGATGGGCTTTTTGATAGGCCCAAATTCATGTAGTTTATTGCCTTTTGATATTTGTTGCCTTTAAATCGATTATCACACTATTTTGTTATTATTGTTGTTATGCTTTTTATGAATGTTATGTAGTGATTTTTTTTGTTAGGTGTTGTGTTTTTTTGTACTTCCATATACTTTTTTGGAAAGATTACCTAATTATACACCATTTATTATAATATTTTCTTATTTTCTCAATTATTTTAAAAAATATCAAAAATCCCTTCTTTTGCTCCTATCAAACCCTTTTTCGGATACATTAATATAAAATTGCATACCCATAATTTTTCTTCCTTTTTTCACGCCACAAATCTCTCCACATTTACTTCTATTAATTCATTTTTTAATTTCAAATCTTTTATCTTTCCTATTAATGAATGTTGATCTAAGAAATATTATCTAATTTTTTAGATCAGTAAATCAATTTTATGCCAAATATGTCCGCCTTCAAATAGATTTCCCAAATTTGGATCAACGATTCAATTACTTACCTTATAAATTTACTATAGTATAATATTATGAATTTGCCTCTTTTTATGTGATGTGTCATCAGACTGGCCATATTTCATTATGGTAAGCGAATCAATTATCTGCAAAATATGTCTATAATTAGTCTATTCAAATAAAACTTTGATTTGGAAAAGATCTACTCTAATCGTGATCCATAAATAATAAGTTGACTAAATAGATATGAACCAAACAACTTATGGGCAACAATTACATGTTTAATGTATCCCGTAACAATACAATACTTATCAATTTAAACGAGATGCATAAATAGTAATGTATCATGCACTATTTTTTTTAGAGACGATACGTAAATTCAAATTAATACTAAATGTATCAATTACATAGAAACTACCACACGGTAATGCATCGATTTCAAATCTAACATCTTATGTGCAACAATTACTTATTTAATGTATCTAGTATAAATACAATACTTATCAATTTAAACAAGATACATAAATATTAATGTATCATGCACTAATTTTTTAGATAGGATACGTAAATTCGAATTTATACTAAATGTATCAATTACATAGCAACTACCACACGGTAATGTATCGATCTCAAATCTAATATCTTATGGGCAACAATTATTTATTTAATATATCTTGTATAAATACAATACTTATCAATTTAAACAAGATACATAAATAGTAAAATGCTAAGTAGCAAAGATATTCATGATGTATCTTCTCAAATATTTCGATAATTTTGAATCAAAATTGAAAGGATCTTCAATAAACTAGGAGAAGAATTTTGAATCTTAAAAATTTTGAATCAAAATTGAAAGGATCTTCGATGAACCGGACAGAAAAGAATCTTGTATCTCAAAATTTTTGACAATCTTGAATCAAAATTGAAAGTCTCTTCGATGAACTTGAAAATTCAAAAGGAAATCGTCTGTCCAACAATAATTTCATCACATTTGTATCCTTCATAACTCACCTCGCTTACCCAAAATTTCGACAAAAGTTTTTGAATCAAATCTGAAATATTTCTTCGTTGAACGGGGGGAGCAATTTGAAATTTTGAAATTCTTCATTCTATTAGGATTTTCCTCTGTATGATTGAGAGTAAGAAAAAATGTAAGCGTAATTTATGGGATTTAATTAATTTTTAGATTTTATTCCCTTTTTAGCGCAATAGAAAGATTCCTCTTGTATTAGAATTAATGAATCCGGATGGTGAATTAATGTATCCGGATAGTGACTTATGTATTCGGAAGGTACAAATTTTAAGGGATTATTGTAATTAGAAAAAGAGTAGGGATAAAATATAATTTACTATTTACACTATGAGATTTGTGTAAGTTATACTTTTTGTGACTTTAAATGGTGATCTTTAATTTTCTACCTTGCTGTCTGTTTTTGCTGTTGTTTGGGCTTTAGTTGCTAGGTTAGGGCCCAAAATCTGCAAGTATAAGCCCTGTTAGTTTGGGCCTTGTTTATTCATCAAATGGGTTCTGTCCCAAATGTTGTCTGTTTTGGGCCATTGTTTTCTCCAATCTTTTGGAGTCTATTCATCTTAGATGTAATTTGTTAGTCTTAGCACAATAGAGAGAGAGAGAGAGAAAAAAAAGGTACATTTGTCTTTTAAATAAACTGATCTTTAATTTTTGGCACTCATTTATAAAGGATGGACCGATGAAGGCAGGTTAAAGAGAGGAATTGATAGACTTTTAGGCTGCCAAGCTTCTAAAAAGGAGTGCTCATGAAACCGTAAATGAATCACATATCGAAATAGGAGAGAAAAATGAAGAATTTTATAAGGTATATCATGAGTTCACATGGTATAATTAGTTTTTAGCTAGATGATGATGTAGCCTAAGGAAAAAATTTGTGACGCATGTTGAGCCAAAACAGGCAAAACATATCATGATCGTGACAAATATACATCAAATTGTGACACTCCCTCAATACGATGGTAGGACAAACATCAACAAGGATACTGAGCCCCTAAGAGGGGGTGTATATAACGCTCATAATCGAGGGCAAGTCAAAAAGAAAGACTAGCAAACTTTTAGGTTGACAAGTTTATGAAGAAGGTAAATCTCACATTGGAATGGAAAAGGAAAATAAAAAACTTTATAAGACATATCACAAGTTCGCATGATACGCATATTTTAAAGCTCGATGAATCAATAAAGCTTGTTAATTCAAAACCAACATTACATGTCATGGACAAACATTTTTGTCTTGCTGACTTTTCAAAAGAGTAGCCAAAAATAGGCTTAATTAATTCTTGCTAGTGGAGAACTAATCAATTCTTTTGAGAAAAAACTTCATAATTTCTTTATGTTATCCAAAAACCTTTTTTCTTCCTTGTTGAAAACTTTAACAAGAAAAAGGGATTAACTATAATTAATTTAGAATTTTAGAAATACAAAAGAAAAACAATAAAGGAGTCCACTATGTAGAATTTTGTCATAAGTGGCCATATAGTTATTGGACATCACATGGACTTCTTTAAAAAATAAAATAAAATTGTGTGCCTTCATTTTTGCACTTTTCATACTAAAGAGTTCTAGCTATAAAAGTGGGCAATTAGTTATTTTTTGGATGTTTCTGTAAATGAATCATATAATAACTTAATGGTCCACGAAACATCTTTTTTATTTTTAGTGAAACTATTATTATTATTATTATAAGTAAAACTAGTAGAATAGCTCACAAGTTTAGCTGTTGGAAAATAATAGATCAGATAAAAATGTACATTAATCAACTATATAATTTACGTAAAAAAAAGAAAAACAGTATACACGCATTTTATGTTTTCATTAATTTCATGTAAATATCAAGAGTGCCTCAAATTTTTACCTAGAACTAACAATATATATCATCCGCTTAGAATTATTATTGAAGATTGTCACCGTCAAACATATATGAAAAGAGGCAAACAAATGTGTCTATTTTCTGACAAACCAAGCACAAACATAAAGACAACTTACTATTTCGTCTGTTGATTTTGATTTAATATGAAGTTTTAAAAAATAAAGAATTTTTTTTAATTTTATTATTTGAAATTAAAGATATGTAGAATATATAAAAATAAATAATTTAATCTTGTAATTATAAACATGTCATGTGAATTTTAAAATTAAAAAATTATCAAAAAAAAAAAGATACATTCTTTTTTGACGGACTAAAAAAAAGTAGGACAAAAAATTATAAAAATACGCATAAGGAAATGAAGTTTATTCTCCCTAGTCCCTACATATTTAAACCATTTTGCTTAAGAATTTATATATATTTAATCTTTCCTATACCAAAAAAAATAAAATTACTTAAAGAGGTGCAAGTACATGTTGGTCTCTAAAAGTTTATATTTTCATTTTCTTTTCAAAGGTATAGTAATTTAGCATTTAATCTTTTGTTAATTGCCGCCTTTAATTTTATAATTAATTTTATTTGCAAAAGCTTATTTATAAGTTGTGATTTTTCCATCATGCAGGTGAATTAAATTTATATTTTAGCCTTCCCTTTTGGGTGGTTTTTTCTCCTTTTGCTTTACAATTAGATTAGGAGGAACCTTTACCTATACAACAAGCAAACTTCAACCAACAATCTTCCTTTTCTTTCTTTTTATTCTTCAAAGCAAAATTCAATTATCAAGACTGCAATTTACCACTCATTTTACTGAGAAGCGGATTGAGAATTTAAAATTAGTGTATTCGTCTTTTAAGATTTCTTAACATATAGTTATTTATTATATTATTTTGGAGGAAAAATCTTTTTGGCCAAAAAATTTGACCAGAATTTGGCCATAATGATATTTTATTTATGTTATTTTACTTTTTAAAACATTTTTACCCTTTTAACTTTAATACCTTTTAACTAAAAAATGGAAAAAATATCAGTTTATTTTTAAATAAAAAAAATATTATATTTTTTTAATTTTCTAGTCAAATTCTGGCCAATTTTTTTGGCCATTTAGCACTTCCCTATTTTGGATGTCCAACAATATTTGTCTATTTTATGAAATCAATGAATAATTTTACACTTGGTTCCTAATTTACCCTTATCATTTATTATAGTCATTTGTCTATTACATTTTTCAAGACGTTGTATTTATTATAGGGAAAATTGTATATAATAGCAAACTATTAATTCAAATTAAATGCTATAAATATAGTTTGATTTAATTGTACCTCATAGCAAACTGTTGCTATTTCACCTCTCTCCTGGTGAATCTCGCTCGCCACTCTCGTTCTCTCCCTTGCCCCTCTCATTTTTTATACAAACGCAAGTGTATAAAGTGCGTTTGTGTTTGTATAAAGCGAGAGAAAATTGTATATATACATATATTTTCGTTCCCCTCTCTCCCCTCTCCCAGATCTCGCTCGTCACTCTCCCAGATCTCGCTCTCTCACTCGCCTCTCACTTTAAACAAAAAACGCAAATTGTATAAAATGCGTTTGTGTTTATATAAAACGAGAGAAAATTGTATATATACATATATTTTCATTTCCCTCTCCCAGATCTCGCTCGCCACTCTCCCAGATCTCGCTCGCCACTCTCCCAGATCTTGCTCTCTCACTCACCTCTCTCACTTTATACAAAAACGCAAATGTATAAAATGCATGAAAATTGTATATATACATATATTTTTGTTCCCCTCTTCGAGATCTCGCTCGCCACTCTCCCAGATCTCGCTCGCTCACTCGCCTCTCTCACTTTATACAGTTAATCTTTTTGTATATGTATGCCAAAGCAGATTATACAATTGTTTTTTTTTTGTATATGTATAGCGAAATATGCATATTTATGTTTGCTATGGAGCGCAATTATGCAAACTTTGCTATAGCATACAAATATGAATTTTGTGTTTGCTATATGTGAAAGTTGCTCTTTATTATATTCAAAGAATGATATAGTAAAATTATCCTTCTATTTATAGTTTCTTACGAAGTGTGCAAAGTCAATAATGAACAAATATTATTGGACAAAAAAGTACTCATAAAATATTGTTGGTAATTCATCTCTAAATAAAATATGCCACAATTTTTTTTCGTTTAGCTAGATAATTTGTCAGTGTATATAGAATTAATGAAGAGAAGAAAAACAGTTTAGTCATAATTGCAAAGACCAAAATTAACTAATTCCCCACATTTACTGCCATTTAATATATTGATAAAAAGTCATTTTTACTTGATCTATGGTTTCACACCACATGGTTGTTGTACTTTGCTTTTAGAAACTCTATCCAGGCTAATTTATAATTTAAAATTTATGAATTTTTATCGTGATTTCCAGTTAATATATAAAGAAATTGAGTTCACAAATTTCTTAATACAAATATAAAGTTTAGACAAAGACTATTGAATTTATCTGAATCCATAGATTACACGCTGAATTCGTCTTTTTAGATTTATACGTTATCTTTTATAGATTAAGGGAGCCTAATGTACTAAGTTTTCACTATGTGTGGAGTTTGAGAAAGAGTCGGATTACAAGAGTCTGTTATACATTGTTTTACTTTGTTTTTCTTTAAAAGGTTATTGTTGTTTCTATCGCTAGTACTCATGACCTTCTGATCACATGACAATAATTCTATCAGTTACGTCAAGACTTTCCTTCTACTAAGGATAGAATGAGAGTAAAATAATTAATTTTATCTTTAATTCTTAAAATGATAAATAATTTAAACAATTAATTTTAAAAATTATGATAGATAATTTAAGATCGAGAAAATAGGTGCAACTATTGTCAAAATTTTGAACTTACCATCCCAAACAGGCAAACAGTTTATATTTGTGACAAATTACAAAATTAAAGTTCCAACTGCATTATTAATTAATAAGCAGAATATATAAGTCAACTACAATTACCAAATCCCTCTATTTGGAACTAATATTCAGTATTAGATTACCATCCAGAGAAAAAAAAAGTTACTCGAAGCACATGGTGCAATACTTTCATGTTTTGTTTTATATTACTTCTTCCGTTTTATACTACTTGTTTCATGTTAATTTGATAAAAAAAAATAAAAAATTAAAAAATATAGGTATATTTTAATGAGCTAATTTTATTTATGATATTTTAGAACTCTAAATTTGGCTATTACTATTTTATGCAGTTATTTTAATGAATATTAAGGTAATTTGAAAAAGAAAAAAAAGACTCTCTTAATTTGTTAAAATGGACAAATAAATAAAATATCTATTTTTAATACAGGGTTCAAGTAAAAACGAAACAAAGGTTTAGCTATACTGATTTGCATAAACATCTATGTTTTTTATAACAATATTTTATGGCAATTAAAAGTACCCAAACAAATAATATTATTATAGAGAGGTTTAACTATACTGATTTTCATAAATTAATGTTAACCCCCTACCCCCACCTCCCACAAATTTTCATATTACAATATTTGAAAACACAACCAAAATTACAAAAATCCATAAAGTTGAGAATAATTTGTTAAAATAAAGTTGTAATTAAATGACTCATTCTTCAAAGTTTATTCTTTTGTTTTTCATATGGTGTTAGGAGTTCACATTAGAGCCCCGATTAAATTTAAATTGCATATTGCAAGGCTCATTCGGGGGTGAAGCTCCCAATAAAAAAAAATTCATACCCAAAATTCGAACCTGAAATCTCTAGTTAAGAGTGAAGCAATTTCACCGCTACACCACAACCCATATTGGTTATTCTTCAAAGTTCAAACCCCTTAGCAAATGCTTATAAATACATGAGAGAGAGAGAGGCCATTGTTGAAAGCACAAGTAGTACTTGTTTGAAAGAAAATAAATTGAAACTTTACTCTTATAAATAATAATATAACCTTAGCTTGTAACGTTTTTTTAAAGGTAATTCTCAAAAATTACCTTAAAAAAACATACAGCAATTTCTTCTTTGTCTTTGCAAAGGTATGTATTTTTTCTTCTTGTTTTTATTTGGTTTCATTATGTTATATTCTTGTGTAAAAACCGCGAATTTAAGTTATACACACTGATAATATTAAGATTTTTTCTCCATTATTTTTCTATATGTTTCTTCACTACTATATTTTTCATTCTTACTGATTTTAAATTAAGCTGCCTACACATTATCCTCCTCATACCCTACTTATGAAATTATACTGAATATGTAATATGTTATAATTGTATAGTAAATTTTATCTTGTGATAGTGAAAAGGTTACATTTTTTTTTAATCAAAAGATTTATCGGTAATTATTTATAAGTGTTCTGATTCTGTAAAAAAAATAATTATGCCGTCAATGCATATAAATTAAAAATATATATGTGACATGAACTTACTAATTAATGTTTGTCTTTTGCAGGAAAGAAAAAGGTTGGAAAATAATGAAGAAAGTTTGGTGGAAAAGAAAATGGAGTTATTTTCTTGGATTGTTGGGAATATTTCTTCAGTTATTTTTGCTAATTAATGAATGTGCAGCAACAAGGTATTGTTCTCTTCTTTATATTAAATATGGTTTTTTATTATATTGCTCGAATTCTTTAAAAATATTAATTAGTTCATGTTGAATTTTCAAAAGTAGTACTGTATTTTTTTTAAAGATTGCAACAATATTTTTAAAAAGTTAAAGATAAAAATATTTTTTGGCATTATGAGCATAATATCAGACTGATTATTTTTGTTATTTTCTCTGTTCTGTCAATTTATGAAATAGAGTTCTTGGATTTTGTTTGAGAATCTAGAGAACTGGAACTGTTCCTTTTTTGTTTTTGGTTTGTCTGCTTTTTTTCTATTCAAAGTAGTGTTGTTTCTTTTTTTGTTTTTGTTTGTTTGTTTGGAGTTTGATATTGAATCTGACTAATTTGAATTTATAACGAAGTTGGTAGTAAAAGAATTTTTTCTAAACCAACTAGAAACAATCACTTACAATAATCAGTCTATCTATGCAATATTGTAGAGAAATGTTTGATTTTATGTGTCTGCTCAACAGTTCCGAAATAACAAGATGAGTGAATGAAGGTGTTGTAAGCAGTGGTGTTATAAGAGTCATCTAAAAAAGAAAAGTATTTTTTCATATTTAAAGATCGAATTCAATATACCTGATAGTAACGTCAAAATATTTACAAAAAATATACATTTTTATTATTTGATATGTCATTTATAGCAATAATAAAGGAAAAAATATTTTTATTATGATCCGCTTTTTAATTCATTCCAGTCCAAATAACTTTTGACTGGTCAATTAATCGTCCATTTATTAACTCAATCTATTTTAACTCTTCTACATTTCATTCAACCCGACTATTTGACGTCTTTATTCATTATCGTTAGTAATTTCTTTTTCATGAATCGAATCAAAATTTATTTTTTAAAAAGATGAATAAGTAGTCACCGCTCAATCATAACACAACCCCCACTTTAGGACATTCTAAGTTCCAAGACACACAAAATGTCTCCTTTTTGGTACCTTAATTGATGGGCGCATGACTTAGTTTTCTTGTGGTTAGGGAAAGGTATGTATGTTTTCCTTTACCAAATAAAAATAATGTTACACTAGTGCTATATATATTTTTTTATTTTTTACTCCTAGAAGTCGTTTTGTATGTAGAATAAAGTGGAATATTTCAAAATAGAAAAAACTTTTTGGCCAGAAAATTTGGCCAGTATGATATTTTTTCTATGTTATTTTACCTTTTAAAATATTTTTATCCTTTTAACTTTAATACCTTTTAACTAAAAAATGGAAAAAAGATCATTTTATTTTAAAATTAAAAAAATATTATAATTTTTTTAGTTTTCTGACCAAATTCTGGTCAAATTTTCTGGCCATTTAGAACTTCCCTTTCAAAATTATGATTAAAATTAAGATTATACTATGTTTAGTTGAAGGTTTAGTCTAGGATAAGTTTATATTTTCAATCCAATAGAGTGTAAATAAAAAAATACTTTCCTCCATAACAAACATAATCACGATGACTTTAGTTCTGAAAATCCCATCTAACTCGATCTTTTTTAGGTATAATACACAAATGTGTTCTTTTACTTGACCTCATTTTACATTATATCCTCCAAGTTTTGATGTACACAAATAGACACTTAAATTTGTATAAAGTTGATTAAGTAGACACATGAGTCCTACATGACATAATTCACGTAGGACCCAAATTGATATGTAGAATGTTACGTAAGACGCGTGTGTCTATTTATTCAATTTTATACAAGTTTAAGTGTTTACTTGAGTACACCCAAAATTAAAGAGTATAAACGTGAGATGAAACCAAGTTAAATGACATATTTATGTATGAGTAATGCTAAATGGCCAGAAATTTAAAAAAATTATAATATTTTTTTATTTTAAAATAAATTGATCTTTTTTTCCATTCGTTAATTAAAATGTATTAAAGTTAAAAGGATAAAAATATTCAAAAAGGTAAAATAACATAAGTAAAATACTATTCTGGCCAAATTATAGCCAAATTTTCTGGCCAAAAGAATTATTCATTTATGTATTATGCCTTTTTTATTCCACCTCCTAAATGAGATATATTAATCTCAAAATTATAAAATTATAATTTCAAAATAACTTTGTCTGTAAATCAAATGAACTAAATGCTTTGTAGGTTTAAAGTGATTAGGTTCTACCATAATTAACCTATTAAAAAATTATCCCCTACACCTTTTCCCAATAAAAAAGAACATTAGAATAAACAAACATAAAATTAGTGGCTCTAGATTAGGAGGCTAATTTAAAAGTTATTAAATATGTTGTTTTACTAAAGCACAAAAGTGAGGAGACAACAACTCACTTGGTCCACAATAATGTTGTTTTAGTTTCAGCTCGATTTATAATTTACCTATCTTTTACACCTAATTATCTCAAAGAGTACTTTCCTCTTTCCACCTCCAAGTACAAACGATTTTGAATAAAAGGGTACCTTGTACTTAAAATCAATCTTATCGAGTAGATAAAAATATATAGAGGTGCGAGATAAGCAATTTGACAAAATAATGTTGTAACTCTAGGAGAAAAGTGCCTCCTTACAAAGGGGATTTTGCATTAACCAGAATCGAATAAGTGATAAAATAACCTTATGAATTTGAGATTTTTTTTAAGATATTAATATATTCATCCTATTTATCCTTCTCCAATAAATAAAATTTCCCTACTACTTAATTAATATTGAAGAGAGGTAAAAAATTATTTTAGTAAAATATTTCACATGTTTTTTTTTAATTTGTTTTTTTTTTCAGGAGAATTGTTGAGAAGAATATCCCATTGGATTTGCAAACCTATCCTCCAGTGCAATTACTTAGACTAAATAAACACGTAAGAACCCCTACAATATTTTTAATCAATGATATATCTATCTAAACTTAAAGGTGATCAGTTTAAAGTGACTATTATTTTGAATCAGTTATTTTTAATAAGCACGATAAATTTTTTTTTTATAGTACCAATATTTTTTTGGTCCCTTTTGCAGGTGTTGGTGGATAATGGCGTATTCAACATCACATTTTCTGTTCCTGATGGAATGGTTATTAATATACAATACAATGGCATTGATAATTTGTTGGAAAATAAAAATAAAGAAAATAATAGAGGGTATTGGGATATTGTTTGGAATAAAGCAGAAAAACAAGGGGACATTTTTGACAAGTAAGTTTTTTTTTTCTTCCTGAATTTCTAATTAGGATAATAGTATTTTCGGTCCCTTATTTATTGGTAAATTATAATTTCGATTCTGATGAAATAAGATTAAGTGCATTTGACTTTTAATTGAATTATGTGGTTTTGGTCTCTTATATAGAAAATATGGTTTATTTAAACTTTTTTGAAAGAACAATATCAATCCTAATTGCAGTGTAGCTATGAAAACTCAGCATAAAACGAAATAACTAGATAGTGTAACGGTTAATAATTTGATAAATTTGTGAAGATTCACGAGCAGAGTTGCAGAGGGAAAAAATTGAATATTTCAATCACTTAAATGTTAAATGTGCTTAGATAGATATCACAAAATCAACGATATTTGAGGGATTAAAAGTGCAATTTTGTCCCATTTCTAATATTTTTGCATTTTATGACATTGTAGACTTGAAGGGACAAAGTTTGAAGTTATATTGCAAGATGAAAATCAAGTAGAGCTTTCATTTACAAGGATTTGGAAGACATTAAATTCATCAAGTCTTTCAATGAATATTGACAAAAGGTGAAGTGTAAGTCTTTAATCCTTGCATTAATTACCACTAATATATTTACTCAAAAAACAAATATATTAAGGTTTGATCATTTTAAATTAGAGAAATTTATATAATCTATAGGCACAATTCATTTTTTTTTCTACATGTATCTCATTTTTTACTACATACTTCTTGATTCAAATAACTATGATATTATTTACTTCGAGTCTTATTTCACAAATTTTATAATAAGTTCCATTTGTTACGTAACTTTATCCCTAACTAAATGTCAGAAAAATGATTTAGCAAAGTTTTAATTACGTACCAAATTAATAAAATGTTTTGATGCTAAATGCAAGATATTAAAAAATATATATTATATGAAATTAAGACTAATATTTAGTTTAATTCTTGTAGGTTTATAATTCATAGGGGGAGTAGTGGCTTTTATTCCTATGCAATTTTTGAGCGTTTGGAAGGATGGCCAGATATAGATGTCTATCAAGGAAGAATGGTCTTCAAGCTTAATGAAAAGCTGTAAGTAACACAACTTCCCCACACATACATATGTGTATATATATACAGGAGAATGTTTATATATCAAAAATCTATTGAATGGATTAACGCATGAATAATTGAGAAAGAAAAAAGTAATAGAGCAAAAGAAATATATCCCTACAACTATTTACTTGCGTCTGGATATATTGTCTACACCACATACATACGTACGTTTAGTGTGCGGTTTTTTTTGGAACCTTGGATGAATGAGGATGCTTTGTACACCAAATCGTGTTTTTTTGGACAGGTTCTCTTATATGGCTATTTCAGATGAAAGGCAGAGGATAATGCCCACGGCCCAAGATCGAGAAATGGGCCGACAGCTTGACTACAAAGAAGCTGTACTTCTTACAGGCCCATCTACTTCTTTCCTCAAAGGAGAGGTACATTTCATCATAACAAATTGAGTTTCTAAGGTTGAAAAATACATTAAGAATTGAGTGACATAATTTAAGTGATAACCTAAAAAAGGAACAATCTATTGTTATCTCTAAGATTGATATGATATGTCCAAACATGTCCAAAAGAGTTGGTCTATATTTGCACAATTTATAAAAGTAGTAGACACAAAATTTAAATAATAGCCTAAAGGGGACATTTGCGTAAATCGACCGTTATGATGAATATTCTGAATTTAATTGATTAATCATACAAATATCAGCTATTTCTATTATTTTTTAAATTTCAAATTTTATTTACTTTTTTTTATTTTTAAAAAAATGTATTCAGGTGGATGATAAATATCAATACTCTGTTGAAAACAAGGATAATAGGGTCCATGGGTGGATAAGCCCAAGCCTAAAAACTGGATTTTGGATGATTACACCAAGTAGTGAGTTCCAAACAGGTGGGCCTGTTAAACAAGACCTCACTTCTCACACCGGCCCAATAACATTATCGGTGAGTATATCATAGTTTTTATATAATTCCATCGCTCGTATGAATATTTTATTTGGATGATTATGGTGGGAATGAGGAATTATTAAGGTAATTTGACACGAACATTTTATTTTTTACGTATATATAACAGATGTTCTTCAGTACACATTATGCCGGGGAGATTATAGGGCTCAGATTTCGAAATGGAGAGCCATGGAAGAAAGTTTTTGGACCTGTTTTTATTTACTTAAACTCTGTTTCATCAGATGATGAAGACATTCTAACACTATGGGCAGATGCAAAAGAACAGGTACTAAATTAATTTATGTACACAATATTCCAAGAAAAATAGAACATGTCTTTTTTTTTAAATTAGCGGTCTCAAATTTAATTAATACAGATGTTAATCGAAACCGAAAATTGGCCGTATGAGTTCCCTCTTTCGCAAGATTTCGTTGGAGCTGATCAACGGGGTATTGTAAGTGGCAGATTACTCGTTAACGATAGGTACATTAATTTAATTACTATTTTTATGTACTAGTGTATAAGACTTTCGGTAATCTGCATTTTTTGTGCTTTGGTTATCCCATTATTTTATTGTCGTTATTGTTCTTTCATCTATTCGTCGTGTATTGTTCTCCATTTCACATTATTTGTTAGTGCTCTTATTTCTGTATTCCATTTTTCAAACTGCTTGAAAATGTTTTATTTTAAGCCGTGGGTCTTTTAAGAATAACTTGTTTATTTCTACGAGATAGGGATAAGATCTGCGTACATTCTATTTTCCTCAAACTCACTAGTGGAATTATGCTGGGATTATTGTTGTTGTTAGTGTATACCGATCCTTCCCCAAACATGTATAGCGAAACTTTGGTGCACCAAACTGCCTTTTTCGGTATATAAGAAATTGAATGATTTTTATTTCACTTAGTAACAACTTAATTACTAATTTCTTGTTGTAGCTACATGAGTAAAACACTTATCACTCCAAATTCAACTTTCATTGGGTTGGCTGCACCTGGAGATGTTGGATCATGGCAAATTGAAAATAAGGTTTGTGTTTTTGTGGTTTACTTTGATTAAATGGGCAGATAAAATTGAATTTAGACAAATTAAAATGTGTTGATTGTTGAGTTAATAAATGAACGAGTTACTTACTCACCCAAATATTAATTGGGATGAGATAAGTTGGGTCAAAATGTGCTAAACGGTGGCTAAATGATCAATCTCTTTGTTTTTGTATAATATGTTCATACATTATTTCTTAATTTATTATGACTATATACAACATATTAAACCAAAAAATACATAAATATTTTGATAAAATTTCTTATGAGTTATTTTTGAACTTCACATTTAACACAAAATGGGTACAATTTTTAGATGAGTTATATCGAATGTGTCAAAATAAACTGGATTAATAAATAAACACTCAATTATCACGTTCGAACTTGAATAGATTGGGAGAGTCAAGTTTTCATGGGTAATTTATAACCTCAAATTTTGGTATATGATTTTTGTATATTATTTTTCAGGGTTATCAGTTTTGGACTCAAACCGATAATGAGGGATATTTCTTGATTAACAATATCATCCCTGGAAATTATAGCTTGTACGCTTGGGTCCCTGGATTTATTGGTGATTACAAATACATGGACTACATCACCATAACCCCAGGCATGGATACATTTTATATTTCTTTAACGTGCCAATATTTCTCTATCAATCTGTTCAACTTTACAAAAAAAAAATTTTTCTATATTCAAAAAATAATTTAAACTTTAATCTTTCATTTTTACCCATAATAACATATTTCCACGGCCACAAATCTTTGTCCTAAAAATTCATATTAATTTCTTTCTTAAATTTTGTAACATTACCATATAGATGCAAATGTAACATATGTCTCCTATGGGTTCAATCGAACTCAGCATAGAGTATGTATATACAAATTTCACTACAATTTCAACGAATATTAAATTAATTACAAACGTAAACCATAACTTCCTATGTGTAATAGGTTCAATGGTAAAATTATAAAGGTCGTGTTCTTAAATTTAAATTTTGAATTCGTCTCTGTAAAAACAGGATCAAGAACTAGGTTACAAACTCTTGTGTATTACCCTCCAAGAAATGGTCCAACATTGTGGGAAATAGGCATTCCAGATAGAACTGCTGCAGAATTCTTCATCCCAAATCCACAACCAAAACTCCAAAACCAATTATACATTGCACATTATGAAGAAAAGTAAGTCAATATCATCATGCAGTATATTTATTTTTTCGTAACGAAAAAATCACTCAACTTTACCTAAGTACCACCTAAGTCACTTTACTATTTTTGTATTTATTTTTTCAGGTTTAGGCAATATGGATTATGGGATCGTTATACAGAAATATATCCTAATGATGATTTAGTCTACACTGTTGGATCAAGCAACTATCAAACAGATTGGTACTTTGCTCATGTGAATAGATATATTTACAAGTATGTTCACAAACATCCTTTACCTTTTAGCTTGTTTACATAGTATGCAATGACAACGTAAATAATTTTTATACGTAATTTAATAAATCGTAGTAGGTTGTCTGTCCACTAGGGAATTAACATGTTTTTAATAGTATTACTATTTACTAATTAATTCAAATTATTACGATCACTAGTTATCTGTGATTAATTGAGGACATGATCATTGATACGTGGGCGTCAAAGTCAAGTATTATTGTAGAACTTTAGTAGGTTGGTGAGCGTATTTCTTTTCCATACCAAACTAGCTAGGAGTATTAGTATTATTTTTAAGTTGCTTATCCTTAGGTCTTGAGTACTATCTAATTGTGTTTTTCACTTCACTTTTATCTTGTTGTTGTTATTGTGTGTTGCGTTATTAATCTCTCCTTGATGAGTCTAGAGTCTATCATTAGTAGTCTCCCAACCATCACAAGATAGGAATAAAATTTGTGTCTCCTACTGAGAGACTCCACTGGTAAGATTATACTATGTACCTGATTCTAATTCTTTTTGCCAAAAAAGGGATGACGGGGACAAAACATATATACCAACTACATGGCAAATTGTGTTTGATCTTCAAGAAGTAAAGGATTTCTCAAATTATACTCTTCAACTAGCATTAGCATCAACAAATGAAGCTGAATTACAAGTATGGACTAAACTAATTTTCACATTTTTCTTAATTTGTATACCTAGTATATTCCTCATGTATATATTATATTTTTTTCGATCAATTAACTGCGCGTTTCAATTGTTATAGATCCAAATAAACGATCAAAATCCAGAGCATGCACCTCATTTTACGACAGGGTCGATAGGCAAGGATAACGCGATTGCAAGACATGGAATTCATGGATTATATCGAATGTATAGTATAGATGTACCTAGTGATCTTCTAGCTATTGGAAGTAATACTATGTTTCTTAAGCAAAATAGAGGTTCGAGCTCTTGGAGTGGACTCATGTATGATTATATTCGTCTCGAAGGATCCCCCACAAATGATTAAATAATCCAAGTTGGTGGATTATTGCATAAAAGGTAATTGGGGGATGCTGATACATACAATTACAATAGAGAAATATACAAACTGCAGTTTCCATAGCAAACAAAATTATTGCTATGAAGCACAATTATCAAAATTATAGCTATAGAGCCTTATTATGTCTATCATGTTTGCTATTTTTGAAATTTTCTCTTTAGTAAATCATATGGGTCAATGGTTCAAAGTTTGTTAATTATTTGGTACAAGAATTGAAAAAAGATTTAACAATTTTTTCCGTTATTTCCTCAACTTATTTTAGAGGATATTGGGGTTGACAAACAAAGTAAGACATTATTCCTACTAATTTAATAATTTTTAGACTTGTAGTTTAACTTCTCTATTGTAATTTATTTAAACTTTAAAGTACTAAAATTGAATTCCTACTTGTAACGATGCATATTATTATTAAAAAAAATATCTCTTTTAACTAAATAAATAAATAAATTGAATTCCTGTTGTATTTAGTTCTCCAAAAAAAATTCTTCTAATTTTCCATGCTTTTCTTCTAATTTTCCTTGCCTAACGTTATTGTAGTAGCACGGTCTGAATTCCATTTAATTTAGCCAAAATTTTTTTTGGATTTTACCGAAGATTATTAGTTTTATTAGATTTAAAAAAAAATGGATTTTACTTAAAATCTTGGTCTCGTGAGATCATTTTTTAATTAATTAATTATTATTTTCTGGAGAAAGACCAACCTCGCCATCTCAAATTTTTAAATTACACAATTATAAAATGTATCAGAATCAAACCCCTATATATA
The DNA here is from genome assembly GCA_036553675.1 of Solanum okadae. NCBI lineage: Eukaryota > Viridiplantae > Streptophyta > Magnoliopsida > Solanales > Solanaceae > Solanum > Solanum okadae. The sequence continues at coordinate 10,754,678 of CM071681.1, read as the reverse complement.
GTATATGTTAATTATGTCTTAAATTTTTCCATTGTATATTTTAGGAAACTATAATTCTTATTAGTTTAGGAAACCTTTCTCTTAATGGATTTGGAAAAGTAATATATTATCTTTATAGGATTGATAAAACCTTTTCCTTATAGATTTGGAATTACTTGGGATCTATATATAGGGTATGTAGTTGACGATTCTAAAGCATTGTAAAACTTGTTTTCTTTCTCTCATAGTGGAAAACTCTCTTTGCTTTTGCTGTAAGGAGCCGAACCTCATTAAATCATTGCAGTGTTTTTCTTCTCTATTTTCTTTATTTGTGATTGTGTGCTAGTTAATCCACGATATTTCCGCAATAGTATACGATACATTCCTATCAGAATATCATAAGTGCTTGTTGGTTTAAGACTTTGATTTTTTTTCCGAGGTCATTTTATATATATATATATTTTAGCATTGTGCGTTTTTGTCAATCATCAACGCAAATACCTTAATTAATATTCTAGTTTCGATGAAATACGTTTTCTTATTGATTTCCACTACTATATATTATCTTACCTAAGCCTAAAAGGTTAATAATTTCCACTCAATAGTTAACAAAAGTAAAAGTTAATTAAGGGAGTATTGAATTAGATTCAGAATATTTCACTGCTCTAATCCGTTGCGTGACATGTTAATATACTTTTATTTACTTAATTATTTATTCAACGTCTTTAACGCTGATAGTTGTTCTCTTGCAGTGTTTTATGATGGGAAAGATGATGAAAGGAATTTTATTTTGGATTGCAATCATAGTACAACTTTTCTCGATTGTTACTTCGAGGAGGACGATGCATCACGCAAGGTACTACTATACTAATATAGTTTATACGAATGTAAACTGAAATAAGTCGCGTTTACTCAAATATATATATTTGTTGATGATTCATATATCTATTTTCTTTTATTTGTCTAATTATTATAGGCATACCAGAGTAAATCATAGGCATCATGATGAGATGATGCATCCTCCTCCAGTCACACATAGACATGTTGATATGATGCATCCTCCTCCAGTCACACTGCACATCTCAAATCAATACGTAAGGATTACATTAAATATATTGTCATCGTTGTAATTATTTAGTTACGAGTAATGTTTTGTGAGTGATGACTTATATATTATGATATTATTATTGTTATTAGGTGGTGATAGATAATGGCATTGTTCAACTTACTCTAACAAATCCAACTGGACATATTTCTGGGATAAGTTACAATGAAATTGATAATCTACTGGAAAAAAGCGATCTAGAAGTAAGGAGAGGGTAAGTACTTTTATTTAAAAATTTCTATTCTTTTCACTACAATAATAAAGTATAATTTAGGGTAGGATAATAATATAAAGTTACAAAGTTAGGATAATTATATTTGAATTCCTATTGTATTTAGTAATTTTTATTTAATTTAAATTTTTTTCCAAATGCAGATATTGGGATGTCATGTGGAAACTTCCAAAAGACCAGGGTGGCACTTTTGATACGTAAGTAATCTAAATTTGATGTTAATATATGAAAAACTATATAGTTTTGCTTTTTTATACTACATACATAAATATGTTGTGTGTTTTATTATTAATTAATTATGTATGTAAAAAAAATATTTATTTCAGGTTTTTCATGAAAAAATTCAAAGTTATATCACAAGATGATAATAAAGTTGAAGTTTCTTTTACAAAAACGTGGAGTTCCAGTGCAGACCATGATCTTCCTCTAAACATCGACAAAAGGTGAGTTTATATATATATATATTATTATTATTATAAGGTTAATAACATTTTTGATCGCTCAAATATTGATAAATTCTAATTTTAGTTTCTGCAATATCTAATTAAGCATGTTTAACCTTCAATTACTTGAAATGTTCACTTTTAATCACTTTTGCATATGAACATTCACAAGTTTCAAAATTATTAACAGCTATGCCGTTAAATTACTCATGTGTTATGTTAAATTTGTATTGTTACCTTATATTTGAGGGTAATATAATGTAATATACTCCTAAAATTGTCCAAATATAATATATTTCCTACATAAATGAACCATTTATACACATTTTAATTGTTGATGGTTACATGTATATTTTGTCATTTATCACTCTGACTAAAATATGTATTTATCAATAACTGAGAGATCAAAACTATTATTTTCCATATATTATATTATCAATAATGTGAGTTTGTGAATGTCAACTAATTAAGTATGGTAAGTAAATTGTTGCTATTTTTTTGTTTTGTAATTTAAAATAAATATATGTTAATTTTTCCATGAATAATATTATAATTATATGCAGGTTTGTGATGCTAAGAGGAAATTCAGGATTTTATTCATATGGAAAATTTGAACATTCAGAGGGAATGCCTGCACTTAGAGTAGATGAAGCAAGAATTGCAATCAAGCTCAGTCAAAACTTGTAAGATTTATATATATGCATACTATAATTTCTCGATTAACGATGTTCAACTGATTATTATCTATCTATTGTTGCTGGTAGCTTCGCCCTTGCTCCTTAACCTCGAGTTGTATCTGATAGTAAATATTTTGGTGAATTAATGATTTTTTTTTATATTAATCAGTATTTCAATTAATTAAATTGTTATAGTTTTGGTGAATTAATGAATTATTTGCTATATTATTTAGGTTCCACTATATGGCTGTATCAGATGATAGGCAAAGGGTAATGCCTACTAATCAAGATATATCCCAAGGAAAAGTCCTTGACTATAAAGAAGCTACTCAAATAACACATCCATCCAACTCTCCATTCAACTATGAGGTAATTATTATTATTAATTAAAGGATTTAATTTTCTCCATAATTACATTTAATAATTAATGTTGATAACTTTACATGTATTTAGGTTGATGACAAGTACCAATTTTCTTCTAATAACAAAGATATCAAAGTACATGGATGGATTTGTAATAATCCACATGTAGGTTTTTGGGTGATTACACCAACTAATGAATATACATGTGGTGGACCAATGAAACAAGATCTTACTTCTCATTCTGGTCCCACCTCTCTAGCTGTAAGTAATTTTACGTATTATGTGTTTTAATTTACGTGACACATTTTTCTTTAATTCTTAATATATATACATACTTCTTTTTTTTGCAGACATTTTTTAGTGGCCATTATACAGGTCCACAATTAGGAGTGGATCTACAAGATGGAGAATCATGGAAAAAAGTATTTGGTCCTGTTTTCTTTTATCTCAACTCAGATTCTGGTAATAACCATCAAACACTTTGGGAGGATGCTAAACGACAGGTAATTTAATCATCATATTCAACTCTCGTAAGTCGTAATGTATGTGCGTGGATTCAAAATCTAAACGTTATAAGTCCTAATGTTTATTATACGAATGTATTTAAATAAATATAATAAGGCATGAATTAAAGTTACAAAATTCTGTTGTATCTGTCTATAAGATGTTGATGTGTGTGATCATCTGATCGAACACCATTTTTATTTATTTCACTATGTATCTTTGATAAATACAAACTAACATATATATATAACATGAAATTTTATTCATTTGCAGATGTTTGAAGAAGCTAAAAAATGGCCATATGATTTCCCACAATCAAAAGAATATCTCAAAGCCAATGAACGGGCCACAGTTAGCGGTCGATTATTGGTCAACGACAGGTATAATAATGCTCTTAACGTATTAAAAATGACTTATATTTGCTCTTTTTTCATCTATTGTAATAATTTTCCAATTTTAAAAATACCTTTCTTTCACTTATTAAACTGAATATTTTGTGATTTTGGGTTAGGTACATAAGTGAAGATCCTTTTTATGCAAAATCTGCATATGTTGGATTGGCCCTGCCTGGAGATGTTGGATCATGGCAAACTGAGACCAAGGTATTAAGTCGCGCACGTTCATTTTATATGACATTTTTTTAGTTTCTTAAAAAAGATCGATAACTTATATTTAAAAATAATTTAATTTTAAATTTCTCATTTTTACAATTTTATAGCCATACAAAGGTCAAAAGTGTGTCTTTCTTTAATTTTATGTCTGATCAAATAAGTTCACATAAATGTAATGATCAATGAAGTAATCTTTATATAAATGTTAAGATTAAAGTTGTTGTGTTTTTAACTTTTATTTTTTGCTTAGGGTTATCAATTTTGGACTCAAACAGATGAGTCTGGATATTTCAAGATTAATGGAGTTATACCCGGAACTTATAACTTGTACTCATGGGTCCCTGGAGTTATTGGAGATTACAAATACAACCTTAACTTTACCATCACTCAAGGTTCTTTCTCTTTTCTTTTTTCTCAATAATAAATGAGTAGTCTGGTCTGGTACACAAAACATTCTGGCATTCTCACACGAATCATGTAAAGGTTCGGTTGATGTGGAGTTGTAGACAATCTGCCCTGATATTTCACTGTTCGAACCTGTGACCTATATGTCACACGAAAATAAATTTTTCAATAATAAATTTATTAATTTTGTGGTTGCAGGAAGTGAATATAATCTAGGTGACTTAGTTTATAATCCTCCAAGAAATGGTCCAACTCTATGGGAAATTGGAATTCCTGATAGAACTGCTGCTGAATTTTTTGTGCCTGATCCATTGCCTAGCCTCACCAACCATGTATTCATCAACACTACACATAGGTAAGTTTTCATTAAACCTAATTCACTTTGTTTTATGAGTTCAACTTCTATATATATTAACGATCGACGATGTAACAAATATGTACATGAATACTTATTGCATGTAAAATAATAAGTGTATAAGAAGACTTATAATCAATACACTAATTAAATATTGCTCAATTTGATATATCTTTTGTTATTTGCAGGTTTAGACAATATGGTTTATGGGATCGTTATACAGATTTATATCCTAATGAAGATTTAGTATACAGAGTTGGTGTTAGTGATTACACAAAAGATTGGTTCTATGCCCATGTAACAAGGTAATTAATTTGCAATAACGTAACTGGCCGGTAACATTATTGTCATGTGACATTTAGTTCATGAATTTGAGCTGTGAAAACAACCTCTTAGAGAAATGCAGGACAAGGCTGCATTTGTGATCCTACCTTTCTCTAAACCCTAAGCATAGTGGGACCTTAATACACCGATCGAGCTGCCATTTTTTTTTAAAAAAAAAACATATTGTTGACAATTTTTAATTTTAATTTTTGGGATTTTGCCATTGCAGGAGGACTGTACATAAACAATATATACCAACAACATGGCAAATTTTATTTGATCTGTCAACTGTGGATCCAAGTGGAACTTATACACTCCATATAGCATTGGCTTCTGCCACTTCTTCTCATTTGCTAGTAAGTAAATAAACTCTATTTCTCTAATTTCTAACATACTTTCTCGTCTCAATTTATATGATACATTTTTTTCATTTTAGTCTGTCCTATGATTAATTTGGACTACATATATAGCATTGACACATGAGAAATCTTGTTACAATGTGTTTATGACTTTTTATGTTTAAAATGTTACCTAGCCATAAGATCATTGGACACACTTATAATTTATTAATTGGACTTATTTTAGCCTCTTTGATACCTTATTGTCAGTACATACAAGTTAAATCTTATCGATAAATTGCTTAATCTCTTACTTTTCTCCTAGTCTCTTGTTAAATTATATATAATTGGATATTAATATTATTGTGTTTTTTTTTTTGTTTGAATTTTAGGGAAGAATAAACAACCCAATCAGACCAACACTACAAAAAAAATCATATATTGCTACAAAATTAGTTGTAGCTAAATATGAAAATTTCCATGGCTAAACACTTTAGCTACAATATTTTCTTCCGTAGCATTCGTAGCAAGATGTAGCGTGGCTAAAAGTTAGCTACAAACTTTACATGGTCCGTGGCTGAGAACTAATATCTATTGCTACAAAAATTTTGAGTTGTAGTTGTACTAATAAAAAGTTTTTGCCACGCAAAATATATATATAGCAAATAACTTTATTCTTTTGCCACGTCAAAAATTATTTATAGTTGTCTTTTTAGATGCAGCCACAAAGCTATTACATTGTAGCAACATATTTAATTTGATTTCCATGTAAACATAAATTTGTAGCTATTTCTATAGCTTAGTCACGTGGCAATAGTACTCGTATTTAGCTATGACTAATAAAATTCATGGCTATAACATGAAGTATTTGCCACAAGCATTTTCGAATTATAGCTAAAAATTCGTATCTTTAGCCATGAATATATACAATTTTAGCTAAAAATCCATTTGCTATGGAAAGTCAAAATTTATATACATGCTTTTTTTACGTGATATATATAGAAAATTTGTTGCATTCAATATATAATTCTATTATTATTAGAGATTTTTTCGCAAGCTTTATTAGTTCCAAGAGCTGCATAATGTAGCGATAAGATTTCAAAACACTTCCTAAATTACATATAATTACAATTTACAATTTTAAAAATATTTATAATTATATACAACTCATGTAATACACTATCTTGTTTGAGTACAAAACAGTATAGTCTTCTCTTATTTCTCCTTTCACAACGTTCAATTGAATCTTAGCTTGATTTACACCGATCTTGTCATTTAGATGCTTTAACTCCATTGATATACCTGTCAAAATGATGAAGTATTTCAGCACCAAAAATCATTACCAACTAATTATAGATGAGAGTGTGTGTATATATAAAATTTCAAGAAGAAAACAAATTTATTTATATATATCATTAACTAAAAAATTTGACAGATACGAACAAAAAAATGCAAGAAAAAAAAAGTAAACAAATCTATAAACTTTTACTTCTTAAAAGAATCTTCACCTCAATTGTGACATTTTTTGCGGTCTGCGAATTATGACTCCTCTCAACACTATTCAAACTTTAAAATCTCACGATATGCTCATAAATAAGATGTAATATCTTTTAAAAGATCTGAAATAATCTAAACCCAAAAATCTAAGTCAAATAAGTGAAACATAATTCAAAAATTGTAAATAAGAAGATATGAACATACCTTGAATATAAAAATCCTACAAAAAGAAAAAAGTTAATTAGCAAAACATTCTACATAAAAAAAATTCAAATTAAACAAGAAAATGAGATAAAGAAGAGAGGGGAGGCGATGGGTAAGGAAGGGAGGGTAGGTTTTCTAATTTGGTTTAAAAGTTTTGGGGGGAAATTTTGGCTTTTTAAAATTTTTTACTTTTGGGGGGATATATTTTGGGTTTGGATCTAAATGTGGAAGGATTTTAATCCTTATAATTTATTTTTCATTTAATTATTAATATAAGAATGTTATATAATTGTGCATGTGGTGGCACAAAAATTGGCTACAAATTTCATTTTCATAATAAAAGTATAGTATGTATGTGTATATTATATATATATATATATATATGTATGTGCGTTCCATGTAATTTTATATAGATCTGTTAGAACTATTATAATTCTATAAAAATATGTGTGTAATGAATAATAAAATACAACAATTACAAATAAATCTTAAAAAATATGATGAGAACTCCAAATGAGGGACGTATTTTAATTTTTAAAATTAATTTATTTGAAGAAACCAACTGTAAACTTTAAACTTTGGTTACTAGTGAGCAAATTTTAAATAAAATCAGAAATAAACAATTTGAGCCCAAATAAAAATACAGTCTTACGATAATCATAAATTCATATTAAATTATATAAAAGAATTTTAGTTGGAGGAATCACGAAGATTTACCCTTCTTTATGTATTATAGTTTTGTTATTTGAAATTTAATTGATACTTTTATTTATATACAATATCACGTATTTATTTAAAACTTATAAACAAGACTCTATTAAATTTAATCGAGTCAAATGACCTTTAATAACTCTAAACTATTAAAAGAAATTGTCCCAATAAATCACATATGTGTCACATATTAATTCTAAAAACACTTGGTCAGGATAAAGTTTGACTGAGACTTATTGAAGGTTTGCTAAAAATTGATAAAATTAGTTAATTGAAGTAAATATAATCACTTATTTATTAGCTTAAGTTATATTTAAGATTTGCAAGCTATAAAATTGAATTGAATCGAACAATTAATACTTCTAGTTATATTATATTGATAAAAATATTATTTTAATGGAGCAAGTTTAAGTCAAACAACAATTTTAAAAGCACTTGATCAAGATGAAGTTTCAATGAGACTTGAAATTATGTTTAAATTCGATATAATTAGTTAATCCAAATTAACAAGATATACTCACTTATTTATTGAAATTATATTTGAATATAAGTAGAGTTTAAAAATTGAATCGGATCAAACAATTAACACGCCTAATTACACTAGATTAGTATTGCTATAACTACATTTCAACTCGTGATAAAAAATAATTATTAACTATGAAAATTATCAAAATATTAATTTTGTGGTTATATTATTTTGTTATGACAAATAATTATAGCTATATGAAGACCATTATTACCACAGCTTTTTAGTACTCGGGCAAAAATATTTATTCAATTATAATAGTTTATTTTAAATAATTCTTTTATGGCTAAAACATTACTATTGATATAGCATGTTTCAATACGTGGAAAAAATTAATATATGACTATATCATTTAATTATTACTATTTGCTACATTTTTTTTTTTAACTTGAGGCAAAATGATTTATTTAATTAGAATATTTTGTTTCAAATAGTTTATTATGGCTAAAGTGCTATTAGTACCACAATAAGTTTCAACTCATAGCAAAACACTACTAATTGGCTATGAAATTTTATTATAGCAGAAAAGGCGTGGCTATATATCATTTAACTATTGCGACAAGTTTTTTATATTTTGAAGCAATAATATTTATTTAGCTACAATATTTTGTTTCAAATAATTTATTGTGGCTAAAGTGCTACTATTACTACAATAAGTTTCAACTCGTAGCAAAAAGCTACTATTCGCTTCGAAGTTTTATTATAGCAGAAAAGACGTGGCTATATCATTTAACTATTGTCACATGTTTTTATAATTTGAAGCAAAAATATTTATTTAGCTACAATATTTTGTTTCAAATAGTTTATTGTGGCTAAAAGGTTACTATTGCTACAATAACTTTTATGTCGTGACAAAAACATATGATCAGTTACAAAGTTTTATTGTAGCAACAAAGTTGTAGCTATTTAGCCAATTATTGCCTCGAGTATTAATAATCGTAGAAAAAATGAAGAATTGGCTTTGTCAATTAGATTTTTGTGGCTAAGAAAATTTACGAATTAGTAGATAGCTACGGAAGTCAAATTTGTGTGGCTATTATGATGTAATTGCTACGAATTTTATATTCATAGCTTAAATTTCGTAGCTATAGATACATTGTGTTGTAGTGCAAGGCCAACTTTTCAGACCCCAGGAATTGGACAAAGTAATGCAATAGCAAGACATGGAATTCATGGACTATACTCACTTTTCACTTTTGAAATTCCGGGCTATAATTTACAAATCGGAGAAAATATAATATATTTAACACAAGCTAGAGGTGGTAGTCCTTTTAACGGAGTAATGTATGATTATATTAGACTCGAAGGACCTCCACAGTAAATATGAGAGATTATACATATTTTTGAGAAAGTTGTAGGGGTACAATTTAATTTATTCATTTGTTATTTATTCCTTTCTTATATATGTTTATTTGTCGATTTGAGAAATAAAAGCTCTTGTTATTATAACGTTCTCGTATCATATCAAAAGTTATGAAAACAAATCGTTCATTTTTTTATTTTTTTTTGGTTTAATATAAGTGCCGATAAACACTACTCCCTCCGTCCCTATTTACTTGTCCATATTTCCTTTTTTGGTTGTCCCTATTTAGTTGTCCATTTTGACAAATCAAGAAAGGACAACAAATTTTTTCCTATTATACCCTTATTTACACTTCTTGAAAATTGTAAAAGTGTATGTTGTTTCCCTCCAATTTATTTCACTTAAATTCAAAAAAGTGATTGTAATTTTGAAGTGACCAGTTGTCATAAGGGTAAAATTGTAACTTCACTGTGCTAATCATTGTTGCCTTAATCTGTGTGCCATTTCTAAAGTGGACAACTAAAAAGGGACGGAGGGAGTATATAATAAAATCGAGCATCATACGGCTTGTTTGCTATGTATCCGGATAGCATTGATTTTGAGGGATTTTTGTACATTGAAAAAGAATAGGGATAGAATGTAATTTATATCCTTACACGATGAGATTTATGTAAGTTATACTTAAAATTTCAATAAAAATCTTGGTTTTGTCGCTATTAGAAAACTTAAACTGTTTCCGCTACATAAACAATATCATTGGGGAAAGAGAGCTTTGTGTTTGCGATGGTACCCTTAATTAGCAACATTTAGATTTGTAGATTCCTCAAAAAGAGAGAAATGAAGCAAACATTAGAGATTTGATTTTAAATATTTATTTATAGATCTTACGTGATGTAAATATGAAATACTTAAGGTTACGTTATATTAGATATCGAATAAAAAAAAGTATTATAGTATAATAGCATGAAAGCGGGGTTATGGAGAGCAAATGCAGACGTCATGCAACTAGGTGAAACACCACAAATGTTTCTTCCTGGATGGCGAAAGTTCAATAGTCGAAGCTTTGACTTACGTAGCATGTGGCATGTAAAATCCTATATGAATAAGTAAGGACAACCTTGCAAAACTAAATATTCTTGGCTTCACCAGAAGCGAAGTAGTGTGAGTAATATAGAACATGAAAATGTAAGTTCCCAAGCAATGAACGGGTTTGAAATTCTACCATAATTTATAAGATATACTGGATCCAAAAGCTATAATTAGTTATACACTGGTCATAATAGTATGGAAAGTATGGTGAAAACTCTGTATATTTGTTGAAAATTCACCGAATATGTACGTATAATAAACTTTAGTTAACTCATAATTTTTAGATCTTGAATCTGCCTTGATCAAAGCGGTTAGAGTTGTGCACTGAGTAATGGTCAGCATTTCTTGTATTTTCCTTCAGTAAGCTTCATCCTCCCCCTAATTAACCAACAAAATATATTGTGTAAATTATACATGGTCAAATAAGAATCAATATGATTGCAAAATTAATGATCTACTTAGGGGTTGTTTAGAGCAAAGATGAAGATTAAGCCAAAATTTAATTTGTTTTGACATACAAGAAAGATTCAATCCCTAGATCAAGATAATCATTATAAAGCTTTAAGAAAATTGTGTGTTTTTTAAAAATAAATACAGTTTGACTGATGAAATAAGAAATTATATTATAATTCAGAATCAAACAATAAAAGTAATATCCACTAAATAATCCTGTTATTTTAAATTCCAACATTATAATTTCATCATTATTAATTTCGAAATAACTTGTCCACCGATCAAATGACTCCTGTATTACTAACACTTTATTAATTAACTATTAAAAAATGAACACATTCAAATTTTGCTTATTTAATTAACTCACCTTCTTTTGAGTCATGAAGTGAACAGATTTTTTGTTTGACTTTCCTTGATCTCCATATTTCTTCATTAATTTTTCTCTAACATAAGTCTCATATATAAAAGTAGCTCCTCTAAATTGGGGCAAAACTAACCATGCCACACCAATCAACTTCACATCATACCATATTGGTATCCTAATAATTATAAAAAAAAAATAAAAAAAATAAAGTTAGTAAATTATTTTCTTAAAATTGTATTTTCACAAAAAATAAAAAGAATAAAAAAGAGAGAACTTAGTTACCAATTAAGAATGGGTTGAAATAGCATCTCCACAAGTGTAAGAAAAGAATATAGAATCCAATAAGCAAGCCATTGTTCATCATCCAATTTAGATGTACTCTCTATAGCTACTATTGATGCATACCTACACAATATTTTTAGATTAATACATTAGATTCTGAATAATTTATTTGTACATATATGCAAATTCTTAATATATCGGGGACAATTAAAAAAACTAGTATTTTTTAATGCTTCATAGGGTCTTCATGTTTAGGTGCAGATAATTTGCATCTTTCCAGGTATGTCTATTTCACTAAACCTTTCATAAATATAGAATTTAATAAAAAATATATTAAATTTTATTAAATTTAACTATAACGATAAATCTACTTGTGAAAAGAGATGCATATATAATGACACCTTAAACCTTAAATAGCATAATACTATTTCATATGGTAGACATAAATTTGGGCTCGATAATAGCGTAACGCGAAGGATAAATGGGAGATGAGATATATTAATTATTTAAAAGAATATTACTACTCAGTACTCACAGAGGATAGATCAACATCATCACAGGCCTGCATTTTTAATACAAAATACAACTTGTCATTTTCAAGAATTTCCCCCAAAAAGTAAAAAATTAGAATGACAAAAATAGGAAATAAAAGATTATAATAATAATATTACCCAGCAAGAGTATGAAGACTAGTGATCAAAGTCCACAAATGACCCATAATTTCTCTTCAATTAAATGCTTCAAAAGAAACTTTAGAGACAAAATAAAATAAAATAAACAACTTATTAAGCAAATAATGAAAAATTATATGATAAAGCTTGAGTTGAAAAATTGTGTATTTATAGGACAAATTGGAATCAGGTTCTTGCTTTAACGTAGTGTCCTAGGTTTAGCACATGACAGATCAACTGAACTTAATTTATTAACTAAGAATACATTAACTAGATCCAAAGTAAATAACACATCATTACATTGAGTATTTAATTAATACCAAGATCATGAAAATAGTAAAATGAGAGTAGAGACATCGCTCTTTTTGTTTTTTCACTCGAGTCTAATAGAACAATTTTTTTCATTCTCAAAGATCAAACTCAATCGAAATTTCTGATTAAAGGTGGATGTATCTCAGTAGTATCCCAATATTTTAAATTAATATTATATTAATAGCTCGATTTACAATCAAATGATAATAGATGAATTGATTCTTTAAGAAAGTCAAAATCAAACTCTTATATTGTATTATTATATACAAATACTCGTTATAATAAACTTTATGACTATGAATATTCATCTTGATTATAATTTTCTTTGAAAAACTATGCATTTGTAGCAATAAGAAATGTATAAGCATATTCATAATATTATATTAATATTCCTAATTGACATAAAATAGAAATAAAGAAAGCCAAAAAGAAAAAAAGGGAAAACTTTAGTATTTTAGAAATTGAAAGAATAAAAGAAACTACGTAAGTACGAAAAAAACTAAAGAAAAACAAAAAAAATGAAAAAAGAGGAAGAATATAACGTATTTTAAGGAATAAAAATGAAACAAAAAGTAAGAGAAAATCACAAAAATAATCCCTTATGTTTGTGAATTGGTTCAAAATAACCCATAAAGTATGGTCTAAACAATTTTGGTCTTTTAATCTCGCCAATAATTAATCTTCATCAAATATTTAATGAAGATAGAAATTGTGAAAATAAATAAATTAGCGAAAACTTATATTTAAAAGTATAGTTTTTGTAGATTTCTACTAATTTTGGTCTTTTTCTAAGAGTTTGATGGAGTTTTTTTAATATAACTTTACATATTTTTAGGTGTTTCATATAGTTTTCAATGTCGTAATTTCTAAGATTTGATGTAACTTTTTAGTAATTTTAATTTTCTTTTCATGTTTTATCAAATTTAACTAATAAAGTTCGTTAAATATTTGATGAAGAACACAGAGGACCAAAAACTGATTTATTTTTTATATTTTCGATAAATCCTTGATTTAAGTAAAATAATACACAAAAAATAATTTAAAAAAAAACACTTACCGTCGTCTTCTTCAACTCAGCCAGCAGAGCTCCATTTCTCAGCTCCAATGGATCTGTAGCACTTAACTAAATTTTCTCCTCTCTTCCTTACTGTTACATGGAGTTCTCTTCATCTCTGCCGTTGAATTTCCCGATCATACAATGATACAACTATCAACGGCGTTGCGTTCCCTCTTCTTCATCAAATCCATCACTTCTTCTTCTTCTTCCTCCATTAGCCAACACCTCCTCTCCGTCCTTTCGAACCCAAATTGGCGAAAACACCCTTCTCTCAACACCCTTATTCCTTCGTTATCCCCTTCTCATTTCTCTTCTTTCCTTTCGCAAAACCCAAATCTCAACCCCCACATTGTAATCTCCTTCTTCGATTATTTATCTACCCGAAATACCCCTTTATTCAAACCTAATCCTCAATCTTACGCACCCCTTTTACGCATTTTGATTTCCAATAGCCTCTTCCGGGTTGCTGAAAAAACCCGACTGTCCATGATTAAATCTTGCGAAACCCGGGATGATGCTGTTTTCGTGATGGGTTTTGTTCGGGAGATGAGGTGCAGGTTTAAAGTTGATGTTTGGGGTTATAACAAGTTGTTGATGTGTTTATCGAGGTTTGTTATGATTGATGATATGAAATGTGTGTATGATGAGATGTTGAGTGATATGATTAAGCCTGATATTTATACTTTTAATACAATGATTAATGCTTATTGTAAATTGGGTAATGTTGTTGAGGCTGAGTTTTATTTGAGTAAGATTTTGCAAGCTGGTTTGAATCCTGATACGCATACGTTTACGTCGTTTGTATTGGGGCATTGTAGGAGAAAGGATGTGGATAGTGCTTTTAAGGTGTTTAAGGAAATGTCTAAGAAGGGTTGTCAAAGAAATGTGGTTTCGTACAACAATTTGATTCACGGGTTGTGTGAAGGGGGGAGGATTGATGAGGCGATGGAGTTGTTTTTGGGAATGGGAGATGATGGTTGTTGTCCGAATGTTAGGAGCTATACGATTCTGATTGATGCGTTGTGTGGATTGGATAGGAGGGAAGAAGCGTTGTGTTTGTTTGATGAGATGAAGGAGAAGGGCTGTGAGCCGAATGTTCATACTTATACTGTGCTCATTGATGGCTTGTGTAAAGACTTTAAGCTTGACGAAGCGAGAGGGTTACTGAATGTGATGTCGGAAAAGAAACTAGTTCCGAATGTGGTGACATACAATGCTTTGATTGATGGATACTGTAAGCAAGGTTTGGTTGATTTTGCGCTAGATGTTTTTGACGTGATGGAATCCAATAATTGTATCCCGAATGTGCGTACATACAATGAATTGATTTCTGGCTTTTGTACGATAAAGAAGGTGCATAAGGCAATGGCACTACTTGATAAGATGCTTGAGCGCAAAATGTCTCCTAGTGATGTCACTTTTAACTTGTTAATTCATGGACAGTGTAAAGAGGGTGAAATAGGTAGTGCATTTAGGTTGCTTAAATTGATGGAAGAGAACGATTTGGCTCCTGATGAGTGGACTTATTGTACTATGGTTGATGGCTTGTGTAAAAGAGGCAGAGTTGAAGAAGCTTCCACCATTTTTAGTTCTATGAAAGAGAAGGGTATAAAGGTTAATGTTGCGATGTACACTGCTCTCATTGACGGATATTGCAAAGCTGAAAAAGCTGATTTTGCTTTGACATTGTTTAAGAAAATGATTGAGGAAGGCTGCTCTCCAAATGCATGCACTTATAATGTGCTAATTAAAGGGTTGTGTAAGCAGGGTAAGCATCTGGAAGGAGACCGATTGCTTGAAATGATGCCAGGTAGTGGTGTTAAACCCACAATTGAATCCTACGGTATCTTGATTGAGCAACTACTTAAAGAATCTGCCTTTGGCCAAGCTTATAAGGTTTTTCATTTAATGGTTTCCATGGGACACAAACCTGATGTCTGCATTTACACTTCGTTTCTGGTTGCATATTACAATGAAGAGAAATTGAAAGAAGCAGAGGATGTTATGAATAAGATGGCAGAGGCAGGAGTTATGCCAGATGTGATGGCCTATACAGTAATGATTGATGGCTATGGTCGTGCAGGATTATTGAATCGGGCCTTTGATGTGCTAAAATTTATGGTCGATGCTGGTCATGAACCTTCTCAGTACACTTATTCTATTTTGATCAAACATTTGTCACAAGGAGGAGTTGATCTCAAAACTGAGGCCAGTTCCATTAATATTGCTGACGTGTGGAAAGTGGTGAAATATGAAACTTTGCTTGAACTCTTTGATAAAATGGTGGAACATCGCTGTCCTCTAAACACAAACATTTTTAGTTCGCTTACTACTGGACTCTGTAGAGAAGGACGCCTTGAGGAAGCTTTGAGGTTACTTGATCATATGCAGAGTTGTGGAATATCTCCTGGTGAAGATATATATACCTCAATGGTAAATTGTTGTTGCAAGTTGAAAATGTATGAGGATGCAGCAAGGTTTCTTGACACTATGCTTACACAAGGTTTTTTACCGCACTTAGAGTCATACAAGCTCCTTGTGTGTGGGTTGTATGATGATGGAAACAATGAGAAAGCTAAGACGACCTTCTTCAGGCTTCTTGGTTGCGGGTACAATAATGATGAAGTAGCTTGGAAACTTCTAATTGATGGCTTACTTAAGAGAGGACTTGTAGATAGATGTTTGGAGTTGTTAGATATCATGGAGAAAAATCGTTTTCGGCTCAGTGCTCATACATATTCATTGCTGCTAGAGGGACTGGATAGAACTGACAATAAATAAAGTAAGAAATTCCTACTTTTGTGATTCTTCATGTGCACCTTTTTAAAAAAAATAATGGAGATCTTCATATGCACCTTGATATGCTGTTGCTTGAATAAATATATTTCATTTCCATGCCTGCAGGCTATTCAGTTAATGGGGAATTTTCCTTTCAAGAAATCACTTCAGAGTCATCACATAGTAAATGCAGCTACTCCTGAGAGGTAACAGGCAAGTTACCTTTGCTTTCTTAACTTGTTCTTGCATTTCTCCATCTATTGTTCATCTCTCTCATGTTCTCATGCTTTTTCAAGTGGATAAATGATGAACAAAATGATGTCTCAGTTTCTGGTGCTAACATATGCGTTATTTGATGCAACTGTTTTCTCTAGCTCTTCATTTGTTCACTTTATCTTTAACTTGATACAGATTGAGAAGCCTGTACAATATTTTGACGATATGTTGCCTGCAGGCACTAGTCCATGCAAGTGAGATATTCAACCATTATGCATGGGTAGGCATCTCCTGGTAATATTGGAATAACTTGTGAATATTTTGCAAAAGTGAAAAATGAGGATTCGAAGCTTGACACGTATAAATATGATGCGTTACTCAAGGCATGTTGTAAAGGCAGGATGCGAAGTGCTTTGACCGTGACAAAAGAAATAGGAATACTTTCGTATATAGCATATTAATTGACAGGTATGACTAGTGTTACAGTTGATGTGTACCTTCTTACAACAACTTTGTTATCAGCGTAGCTTACAATATATACTTTGATAGACCTTGGACCAACACTTAATGGAGTAAAAATAAAAGGAAGGAATGTCGATTAGTATATCAGTTTAAATTTCCACTTTCGCTACTCTCTGGAGGTTCTATTGCTTTTATTTGCCTATCTTGTTTCTAGATTATGATTCTCCTCTTTCCTTCTGCCTTTTTTGTTGATGCAATTGGGCTCAAAGAGATGATGTTTGAGAGGTTGCTGACCTGATGCAACAGATGGGACACGGAGTTCTACACATACATGTTGTTCATAAATGCTTGTTGTAAAGCTGAGACATGCAAGTATGTACATGAATTTGCGAGTATGTGATACCCCTATATTTGAATGCAGAAGGGTTGTGATTCCTTTATTTTATTATGAATTTGCAAGAGTATGATTCCCTTCATTTTTAATGTGAAAAATTCCTCTACTTTTATTATGATTTTGCAAGGATGTGATTTCCATCCTGATTTTGCGGGTTAGTTCCTCTTTTTATTATGATTTTTTTTTAAAAACTAATTTTATTATGAATTTGCAAAGTAGTTATTCAGTTTTTTAAATGCGAGAGGGGCGTGATCCTTCTATTTTATTATGAATTTGCAATGTTTGGACTTGATAAGCTCAACAGTTGTGAGACATATATATTATGAACATTTGATTTTCTACCAATTGGAAGCATTTGAATACTATTTGAGATATATTTCATCCACATGGCATTTAGTTTACAGCTTTATGGTCCTAACAGCACTTGGCCTGCAAGGTCTTTTGGAATTTGATTTTAGTTTTTGGTCAGTCTTATGTGATCTTTATAAATGGTGCCTTTTTCTTCTTATGAATGACCAAAAGATTCTGATCAATGTTTTCATGTGGTTTTCAGAGAGCAACACAAACAATTGAAGAGATGGAAACTGTTTGGGTTGAAGATAGTTCCTCCTACGAGATCGAGTTATGCTGGTGTAGCTGTTAGTCTTCAAGTGCTCTTTGTTTTATATAAAATTTTGACACTAGTTGGTTCTGATCAAGATTCACCACTTCATTCTGTTCTTGAATTGTAAATGTGTCCTTTATGGTTGAGTCTTGAAGCTGCCAAAGTGGTTTGTATTGGATGTACAAGTTTTCTACTTGGTGCATAAATTGAATTGAATTCAAGACAGTCCGATCCACAAAACATCCCACTTTAGCAGGGTCGAATTGCACCAGTTGAAAACTTCTTGATGGATAGCACTTTATACCCCTTAGTACAAGCTTATCCAACGTGAATTCAGATTAGTTAGATGAATGGAGAATAAAGAAGAAAAATACCTTAATATGTGGTACTAGTGTCCATATGTTTATCCCATGACCAAAAGGGAGGTCTTCAGTATGAAACAACCAAATTAACTCAAGTACTTTGTTCTTTGATCATTTACATTATATTTCATCATGTTGTAACTTTCAATTGGTAAGGGTAGCCTCAGAGTAGCAACATAATTGTCTCAATGTGAGAGATATAGGCCAAAGGTTTGAGCCGTCAGAAACAATTGTGTTTACTTGCATCATAGTAGGCTGCTTGCATCACATTCCATCCTCAGACCTTGCATTTGTGTTTACTTGCATCATAGTAGGCTGCTTACATCACATTCCATCCTCAGACCTTGCGTGAACACGGGATACGTTGGGCAATCTCTTTTTTTTTTTTTTTTTTTTTTTCTTGCATTAGCATTTAGCTGTATAAGTTGGTGTCCCACTTTGAAATTTGACTGCCTAATATAAGTAAGAACTTTTATTAATGACTTCATGCTAACTGTTTTGGTACTTTATTATGAAAAAAAGTTATAACCAAGATCAAGATCCTATCAAAAGAGGAAAAATGTTGCCTTAAGTAGTTGTTCAGTTAAGAAAAAAAAAACCCCATAAAATTCAACTCTTTGACTATCATGAAATACTATATTTGTCAGCTCTGTTTGAAACCAGAGGTCACAGATTCAAGCCATAAATACATAATCAACCGTAGGTCTTCAAACAAACATTGAAAAGAAATGAGTCTATTTACCTTTCTAGTATTTCGAAATGTATCATGGGTCTTTCTATTCATTAAGAAAGCAAAAGACAGATTTGTGTCTATTTGGAGTTAGGTGAACAAATAAGTGTGAGGAAGAGTGAGAGGGAGGCTACGAGTTCTCTTTCGTTGTTGTTCACAGATCTCTCATCTCTTCCTTCCTCAAATCCCAACCCAGTGAGGTAAAAGGTTCTAGAACTAACAAGGTGAAAATTTCATGACATTCGACATTTACACCAAATCAATCAATTTAACCGCGAAAACCAATAATTAAAGTGAGAAATTAATTTGGAGTAAAAAGACTACTTTAATTTCCTAATCAATATGTTTTTCCCATATTATATTTGTGGGGAAAAATCAGTTCAACAGCACTTCCCTAACTGAAGTGACATTGGTAGGGTATATTATTTTTATTAATCGAATTATAAATTAAAGTAATTTAGCAAGTTGAGGTATTAATTATTTTTATGATGAAGCATAATTTAACTAGATTAGCAAGTTTTAGTTCACCCACTAAACCACACAATATTGAGTACTAATTTCTAAAACGTCAAATATTTTGGATCAAGTTTAATTTGTCAAAACACTAATATTTGGAGTCGAATTGAGTACTTTTTGATTATTTAAAATGTGTTTTTTGGTGATAATTTATATTTAATGTATACACACAAAAAACATCACATTGATCATGACTATATCATCATGTTAAGTTGTTAACTAATGACTAATATTAAATCTTATTCAAATCAAAACCACATTTTAGCTACAAAATCATTCCAACTTTGACTCTTAAAATGAGGATTTTTTTTCATAATAGTTTTATTACGTAACGTATGTTTCTTATAGTTTTAACCTTCAAAATGTTAATGTGCAGTATTACGTAAGAACAAAAACGATACAATCTATCTATATGTAATATTCAAGTTCAATAAAATTCAATACAAAATAAAATGATATATAACAAACCATCCAACAAAGTTTAATTGTTCGGAAAAAGGTCAAATTTATCCTTTTACCTTAAGATATTATCGATATTATTGAAACAAAAGTACTCTTATAGTTATCCGAGTAACATAAAAAATACCTCTATTTTTAACCGTACTTCACTATTAAAATCTCATATGACCTGATTATGCTACCTCATTATTATAGTGTAAAAAGTTTCTTTATTTTTTCACTATGCTTCAAACAATGGCTATATAATAAAATTTCACATAACTTAATATTTAGATAAGATAAACGCACCACCTCATCGTTAAGGGCAAAAACTCCTATAAAAATGTCCAAAAACATAAGTATCTCTATTACCCCCTAAATCCGTTTTTTTCTCTCCACTTCTGCAGCTTCACCTCCATTTTTTTTTTCCAAAGAAAATAACTCTAAAAGCTAATTTTTTTTTTCCCCACAAAACTCGAGTCTTTTTTCTTCCTTTCTGTTCTTCTCCCTCTTCCTGTTTTTTTTTTTTTTTTTTTTTTTTGCAGGGGAGAAGAAAGAATTTGATTGGAATGCTCTAATGTAAATATTGTTCAGAGCAAATTATGTTTATGGAAATCTTTTCTTAAGCTCTTATCCTTGCATATTATCACAGGAAGATTTATTGTTTCATTTGAGCTTTTGCAAGAATTCCATTTTATCCCCCCATGGAAGGTTCTTAGCTTTTCTCTTTTTGAACTTATTGTCATTTATTTCCTTTTTATGTGTCATTATAGGTGTAAAGATTGAATCTTTATAACATAAAAATATGTGTATGCCTTTTAGATTAAAAAGAAATGGTGGTAGGGGAAGGGGGAAGGGGAAATGGGGAGGGGAATCGAACCGTCACCAATAATGAAAGTGTAGGTAGTCAACCTACCGAGCTATATAAAATTTCTCGTGTATGCTTCATTTTGCTTGTTGGGTATATTTTTGTTTTTGGATTTTCCACCCGGTCCTCTCCGAGGTAAGGGTAAAGTCTGCGTATATTCTACCTCCCCATTTTCCATTTGGTAGGATTTGTTGTTGTTGTTGTTGGATTTTCCGACCGGTGTCTGGTACTTCTGATATTGGAGCCCGACTAAATTTGAAGGCTCAATTGTGGGTAAAGTGATCCCTAATAAAAACGACTTCATACTTAGAGCTCGAAACCTAGACCTCTGCTTAATTACGAAGAAGTACTTACTACTCCATTAGAAACCTTGTTGGGGTTATTGGTTATATGAATGTTCTTTTATATTAATGATCTGAATAGTAGTGTCACACTAAAGGTTGAATCTTTATAAGAATACAAGATTGTGTATACTTCATTTTGCTTATTGTATATGTGAATGTTCTTGTATGTTAATGATTTTTGAATAGTATTGTCACAATAAAGCTTGAATCTTTACAAGAATACAAGCTTGTGTGTACTTCATTTTACCAGGGCCGGAGCCATAGTGTTGGTTATGGGTTTGGTAGAATCCAATTACTTTGGCTCATGACTCTGTATTTATGTTAAAAGATTCATTTAGTATGTACAAATAATCAATCTAGAAAGCGGTAAGCAAAAAAAGTTGTGCTCATATTGCCGGTCCCAAGCAGGGATAAAGGAGAAGGGTTGCAGTAGAACTGGCCAATTCATGACGATTCCTAACAAAACAATCCGTATAAAGTCGTTAACTTTTAAAAAAAAAATATGCTGGTTGTTAATCTATAACGAACCATTCTCCTTTTCGGGCTTAAGACTGATAAAACTTTTTTGCTTCTTTTGCCTATGAACTTTGTAGGTAGAAGAGATGCAGCTGATGTCCAAGAAAATGGAGAAAACAAGAAACAACATGAAGTCAAGAAGGAACAAGACGAGAAGAAAGAGGAAGACATCAACAACAACAACAATAAAGATGATCAGTACTCATCATCGTCATCACCAAGAGGAGTTTTAGAGACTCCCCCATTGGGTTCGTCGGATTCAGACAATAGCAGCATTAGCAGCAGTGATGATAGGAGCAGCAATTTTGCATCATCACCTTCAGGGGAATTAAGTCAAGGTGTTTATTGGAAAAATATTTTTGATCAAATAAAAAGAAGGTCAATGAGAAGATTGTCAAGTATACCATTATTAGGATATGAGATGATTTTACCAAAAAATATAAGAAGGATTTTGTCCAAGAATAGAAGTGCTGAAGAAGAGGCTAATGATTCTGATGATATTCCTAAGCCTTCTTGGAGGAATTTTAGCTATGGGGAACTTGTTGAAGCAACCGATAATTTCAGTCCAGGTACATACATCCATAGTTCATAAATTTTCACGAGTTTAAGTGATATGCATTGATGGTGTAAATAATATTTAAGTCCCTTATAAGGTAGTTTAGGTAACTTCATACTGTTAAGTATAAATAACTTGCATCTAATTTTCACATCTCTACATGGTATTTTCTTCCTGTCACAATTTACGTATCTTCGTTTGATTTGACCCAAAGTTTAAGAATATAGAGAGGTGGTTCTATTCTATGTTGCTCGGATTTCTCAAAAATACTGTTGGGTGTTTCTTGGATCCTCCAAAAAAAGTTGTGCATTTTTGGAGGATTTGGCATGGGTGCGACAATATTTTTGGAGGGTCTGAGTAACATAGTTCCTATCTGCTATTTTTGATGTAAAAGTCATTTCTCAAATTAGGACCATTTTGTACTAAATGAAATAATATACTCTACTATATAGTTCTCATTAATTTAACTACAAAAAGGCTAGACAAACAGACATATAATAAAGTACTTTGCAGATATTAAGGCTCATGCCTGCTTAAGATTTCACTAGAGTTCCCTTTATGCTGGGTGCCTGGGGTCACAGTGGCGGAGCCTTGGTTTTTATTAAGAGGGTTCAAAATATGAAGAAGTGAACACACGAAGAAGCCAAAGGACTTTCAAGATCTACTATATGTATATATACAAAATAATTTTAACCATGTATAACTAGTGTAATTTCCTGCCGAAGCAGGACTGTACTTGATCCTCATTCTTTTTTGGGCATGGTGAAAAGTAAACTTGGACTTCTTGAAGTACTAAAGGAAAAAATAATCTTTTTTTTAAGGAAAATTACATTAAATTTGTTATATATACAATCAAATGATGTAAATTTCATCCTATGATTGATGCATTCACTAGATCATCTTTGTAAGAAGCTTCATTTTTTGTGCCTTATTTTGATCTATGAAAATTATATTAGTTCTATGGTTTAATTTGTCAAGTCCTTGAGACCGGATAGACAAGAGAAAATGGTAGTTCCTATCAAAAATTTGGAACTATTGTAATGTCAGAACATTGAACATTAGGCCAGCTATCAGACATTAGAGTGTTAAATATGGAACTTTTTCTTGTAGAGTTGGCCATGTGTTACTGATGGGCCAATTTATTAAATTTTCCTTAATGTCTATGGTCCTTCTTGTTTCTATTTGTCCCCACCAAAAAAGTGTAATTTCCAAGTTGATTCTTTTGTCACATTAAGAGGTCGTTTGGTAGAGTGTGTAAGATGAGTGTTGAATAGGTGTATTAATAATGTTAGTATTAGTTATGCTGCGATTATTTTTACACACTGTTTGGTTTGGTGTATTAAAAATAATATGCATTGTATAATTTCTAAAATAAATTATTTGTTTACAAAAATACCCTCCACAAATAACGGTAAAAAGGATGTGGAAAAGGTTTTGAGGGACAATTGTGTCTTTAACAAGGTACCAAACAAGGTATTAGTACTACACAAGCTACTGTGTGCATTACTTTTTCTAATGCATCCTATCAAACGACCCCTAAGTGATAACATATGTCTCTGCATCTTCTTGTCATTGTCATTGTCATTGCTCCCACAATTTTACACCAATGATGTCACTTCCTTGCAAATCTAATCCGTTTTAAGTGGATATTGCATAATCTGTATTACTCGAAAACCAACTGAATTTACGCGTAGTTAACCCTTTGTTATACTAAATTATGCCTTGAAATGTGACAGACAAGTTGATCGGGCAAGGGGGACATGCAGATGTGTACAAAGGACGTTTATCTGATGGTCAAGTAGTCGCAGTAAAGAAAATAACTAAGCAAGAGAAGAACGACGAGGACAAAGTTGATGATTTCTTATCTGAGCTAGGAATTATTGCTCACATTAACCATCCTAATGCTGCTAAGTTAATAGGTTATAGTTCTGATGGCGGTTTATACCTTGTTCTTCAGTACTTACACCATGGAAGTCTCGGTTCCTTAATACATGGTGCTGTATTCCCTCTAAACACTAGCTATGTTTGTTCAGTATTGATTTCTTTGCCTAGTGGTTGATAAATATGCATTGAACGTTGAATGAAATGTCTATCGAGTGACTGATAAACAGAAAACTCGGCATTTCAGGTTCGGAAGAGAGACTTGATTGGGATAAAAGATATAAAGTTGCTGCTGGTATTGCCGAAGGATTGCTTTATCTTCATTGTGAATGTCCAAAGCGCATAATCCATAGAGATATTACTGCCTCAAACATATTACTAACTGAAGATTATGAACCTCAGGTTTCAATCTTTCTTTCCGTGTAGAAACCTTCAATTGGGAAGTGCGATTTCATCTCGATTTCTCAAGTTCCATTTTCCAATTTGTTGTGCAGATTTCTGATTTTGGACTAGCAAAGTGGCTGCCAGAAAAATGGGTTCATCATGTTGTTTCTCCCATTGAAGGAACCTTTGGGTATGTAAAAATTAGTACTTTTAAATTGCACGACCAAGTTGGATAGGGACGAGAGGATGTTCACCTGAACCCCCTCAACAAAAAGTTAACCTCTATATATATAGGGTAGATATTCTGTGTATATGTACATGTATAAATCTTGAATCCTGTGAACAATATGCAAAAGGTTAAGTCAGCGGTCCAGGGCATTCAAAATGCACCCACCGCTCCAAGATTTGACTCTTAGGGACTGCACTATTTTTTATATTTTTATTTTTCGAACCCCCAAGTGAAAATCCTAGATCATGTTCCTTCATGTTGCTTTCGTATGATCTAATGTATTGCAAATTGATATTCAGATATATGGCTCCAGAGTACTTTATGCATGGAATTGTTAATGAAAAGACGGACGTATTTGCCTTTGGAGTTCTATTATTGGAGCTTATTACTGGTCGTCGTGCAGTTGATTCATACCGAAAGAGCCTTGTGTTGTGGGTAATGATCCTCTTAAACTGACACTATTCATACAAATTTGTCATGTAACTTCATTTGAAGGGTTTTTACTTTTTAGTATGTTTCATTCAATGTTTTCTGAAAAGTATGCGGTACCTCTTACAATTGTGCATAGGCAAAACCGTTGTTGCAAAAGAACAACATCAAGGAAATAGCAGATCCTCGTTTAGGTGATGATTACGATGTTGTTGAGATGAAACGCACCATGTTTACAGCTTTATGCTGCCTTCACCACTTGCCTGACATTCGTCCGAACATGAAAAAGGTAACACTACATTTTTACGTTTGATCTGTCCCCTTTATGTCCTTCATATCAACTCCCACCAGCATTTGTAATTTTTATTCCGAGTGTTGCTGATCCTTGCTAGAATTTGTGAGTGTAAAGTTTATAAACGCACACAGCTGAAAAGATTGATCGTGTGAAGGATCCAATCACCTATGAGTTCTTGGTTGTAGAGTTAGAACAGAAAGGATCTTAAACACCTAAATGTAAATGACTTGATACAGAGTTTTAAAAAGTATTGAAGACTTTTGAATCTTCTGGTCTTAAACTAAAAATATGTAGAATGTACCAAAATGTTCGTTAAGCTTGTGGTCTTAAACATATCTCGTGGAAAATTGAAATTAAAGAGTTGCCAAAAAAGGAAAGAGGCATTTTTTTTTTAAACGGACTAAAAATTAATTGAAACGGAGGGAGAAACATATATCCAACGCGACTTACAAGATGCTTTTGTAGTAAGAATAAGAGTTGCTATTTGATATTTATATGCACAACAGAACAATCCACAAATCAAATTTGAACTTCACTAAATGTTTACATTTTCTTCGAGTCTGCAGGTTGTTCAGCTATTGAGAGGCGAGAACGCACCAGTAGAAATGAAGCAGAAGTCAATGGGAGGGAGAGCATTGATGTTTTCAGACGAATATACAAGCACACATTATCTCCAGGATCTCAACCGCCATATGGAGCTTGTTATGGAGTAATCTTCTTACACTTTTTTGTCAAACGCTATCAATCCTAGCTCTGCTTCTGCTGTACTATGTATTCTAGTTATTATCCATTTTGATAAATAAGCATGTAAAACCGAGAGGAGTTTAAGTCGATGGCTGCTAATTTTTGGTTGAAATTTTCCGAGATGCTGCCCCATTTTAACGCAGAGAATCAACATCTAAAACTTTGAGTTTCTCTTTACGGAGCAGCACAAGTAAGGAACTGCATTAAGTACATTATAACATTTGAAAAAAGTGTACATTTTTTTTTTTATGTTTTCTTTCATATTATTACTGGATTTGGTTGAAATCATCATAGTGATGATTCGTTTTGTAGCTGATCATATTTTTGTATATTCTATATAGTAGAATTTTGTTAAGATGTTACTATAGATATCATATATCAAGTGTACATACAAAGACACACCCTTTTCTGTGTTTCTTTAAAATTTTGCATCAAATTAATTGCTTAGTTGGTTAGCTATCTAAACTGATCACCAGGGGTGGAGCCAGGTAGGGCTGAGGAGTTTCATGAGCAAAACCAAAAACAGAGAATTGGAGGTGCGGGGAATCGAACCCCGTGCCTCTCGCATGCGAAGCGAGCGCTCTACCATATGAGCTACACCCCCAATTATTCTTAAGCAAAGAAATTAAACTATTAATTAAAATTAATGTGTTAATCGGCCTTTCCACTACTTGTATTTTTTTATTTTTTTTGTAAACTCTTCCTTTATTTATGTTTCCTATTTGTAGGTGTGAATATTCTATATGATTTGATGAAATATTTTACTTTCTGTATTGAGACTAATTTACTTAAAAGCATATTTTAATTAACACTGATTAAGTGAAAGACACGTGTGTGCAAACAAATGTTATATATATTTATTAGTTTGGCGTGAATTCCTTATATAGTTAAATTATAAATTTGAGTTTAAGTTTTATGTTATTAAAGTATAAAAATATTTATCTAATTAGGTTATTTAAGAGACAGTTACATATCTATTTTCAAAATGCCTCCTAAGTAAGTGATGGAGTTTAGTAGTTCTTGTTCATAAAAAATTTTATTAATTGACGAAGTATAATAAATATGGAGAAGAAAATTATATTCTTTCAAATATTGACAAAATCAGAAGCACCTTTGAAAAAAGGACGAGTTATTCACATTTTATTTGATGATCATAGGTAAATAGAAAGCTAATTTCATATATAGAAATAACATAACTATTTACGTAGCTATAAATGTTGACACCCAATTTTGGACATCCACAATATAGATTAATTATCGAGCTTCTTCAATTTTAAACGATTTAAAATAATTAGTTTATAATATATATATATATATATATATATAGTTTGCAAGTTATTTTAAATAGCTTTGTCACTTTTTATAATTTTTAGATAATATATATGTTTTACATAAATATGTATATAATTACCATATTTTATGAATATTCAAAAATCGTCTCAAAAAGAGTGTGTTTTAATTAAATATTCAATTAAATCAATTTGGTTTAAAGTATACTTATAAGTTATTTAGTTTATTAGTTTAATTATTCTTATTTTATGAAAATTGCATTTTATTAATTTACGTTGTTTAAGTTTTGGCTGTAGTTTAAGTTAATTAGTTTATAACCGAATTAATTATTTTATTTCGTTAACATTAAGAAGCTCGTTAATTAATTTATATCAATTCATCTTATTTAGTTTTAGCCAAATTCACCAATTAAATTTGTCTAACTTCTTAATTTCCATTGGCCAACTTTGAGATCCATTTGTTTATTTCTTAAAATCCAAATATAACCAAAAGTTTGCTCTTTGATTGGGCCAAATTTGATCCACTCCATTCTCAAAACCCACTCAACAGCCCAACCCCTTTGTCCGTTTCCCCCCATTCCATTTTAATTTCCAGCAAATTCCAGCAACAAATAACCCATTCCCAGCCCACTCTTTATCCCCTTTAACCCAGCCCATCTTGACCCGACCCAACCCCTTTTTCCTTTGTAATTTCAACCCATACAACATCAATACAATGACAGAGACCCACCCCTGCGCACCTCCTTCTTCTTCTACGCGAATCTACCAGTCCAGCAGCTCACGTGACCCAGAACAGTCCAGCAACGCGACTGGACAGAACGCGTGAACGATGCAAGCGACCCCGTACGCGTCTTCTTCTCCCTCACGCGTCAATAAACATCAACTCCCACAGCTTCCTTTGCAATGGCCGCCCCTTGATCTTTTCATCCGAATTTTAGGGGATTTCGTTTGAAATCTTGTACAAAGAACAGTTCTTCCCATCCTTGGGAAGAAAAATTTGAATTTGGGGGATTCGATTGGAATTCCTGTTCTACCCTTACCCTTTCCGATTCCCCCCCCCCCCCCCCACCAAGAATTGAATCCCAAATTTTCCCATCTATTTAAACCTCTTTTATTTCACTAGAGAAAATGAGGGAATTGAAGGAGAAAATATTGAGACTTAGCCGGTATTGGAGAGAAAGAAATACACTTGAACCATAAAGTTTTTGAAGTTACAGAGAGACCGAAAGTGAGATTTCGATCAGTCTTTGTTCTCGTTGTTTTGTTTTGATTCATTCGCGGTTCTTCGAGTCGTGCTTTGGTGGTGAAAGCTCATTACTTCCCAGCTCGTTTGGTTCCCGGAACGCTGCTCCGAAAAAGGTAAACCCAATTCTCTTTATTTCCTCACACTGTCCTGTTTTTATTAGGCTTGCTTTATATATGCCCGGACTTTCGTATTTTTGAAGTCTTGCATGCCAATGATTTTATTTATGTTGTATTGTGGCCAATTGACGAGGTGTTTTGGATAATGAAATTATTCACATATAGTGGGTCGCAAAGATTCATGATTGGTCATTTTTATTCTTATTTTAGCTTTAGTTAGTTACTGTAGTTATTAGTTTTCTCTTGTATGCTAATCATGCTGATTTTTTATTGTTTGAATAGATTCATTAGTATTTATGCTTTCAATATCATGGATTGGAGATTTTGGGTTAGTTTTGAGTTTAATATAAGTTAGTGATTTTGTTTTATTTAAGTTTCGTGTACTCATTGTGTATTAATCTTTGCATTGAAAGATTATGTTGTCTTATGGTGATGTCCGTATTTGTTTTAGCTTATGATAGAGTCAAGTGTTCCTTCACCTTTCCATTTAGATCACTCGAGTTGTTTTTCCTTGTCTCATATTTGAATCACTTGTTTTGTTGCCACTGGTAGTGATAAGTTAACAATAGCTGAAAATCTATGTTTAATTTTATCCTAGTTTGGACATTGGTTGAGCATGTTATTTCTGGGTTTGCATTTTCGTTGGCTTTGTCCCTCGTAATTTGAAGCTCGCCAGTTTTGATATATTATATCGTATGTGTTATAATTTTCAGCATGCTTTCATCTTCCTGTGTCTCCGTCTTGTTTTCGTTTTGAATGTCATTCCATTATTAATTTGATTTCTTGGAATTTGGAAGTAGAATGATTTTTTTTTTATTTTTATTTTTTATTTTTGTTATAATGCTAATCATCCGTAATGCTCATTGCATAGTAGGTTAATTAATTAATTTATTTATACTATTAGGAGTCATTTTTAATGTACTTATACGGAACAGTAGCTTGGATGTTCATTACTTTGTTTGTTAGCATGATTTGAGGCCACTAGTCTTTTTTTTACTCATGAATTTGTCCCCCTTCATTTAGATCTTCGGTATTTAGTTTGATCGAGCTCATTTTGCTATAATATTCTAAGAGTCGACGTGATACTTAGATATGTTATTATTTTTTTTTATTTTTTTTTGTTATTTCGAGGTTCTAATTCTTCACTATTATTTTTG
This sequence comes from Solanum okadae, assembly GCA_036553675.1. Taxonomy (NCBI): domain Eukaryota; kingdom Viridiplantae; phylum Streptophyta; class Magnoliopsida; order Solanales; family Solanaceae; genus Solanum; species Solanum okadae. Next base: position 10,724,319 of record CM071681.1, on the reverse strand, counting down.
GTTGCATGTGAAATCTATCCGAGTTCACTACGAACTCCTATCTTTTTCTTGCATTTCGGGAGAGCCGTGAAGGCTCAAAATTCTTTCTTATTCTAGTCAGGTAGCTATAAAATTGAAGAACAGGAATCAGAGCCGATATGGACGAAAAATGAGAAAGGGGGACAAAGGCCCACTCTTAATTCCAAAAAAAATATATTGTATTTTGTTATTTTGGGCCTAAGCCTTTGTCATTTTATTTATTATTATCTTTTTAGAATTTAAGACAGGTGGAAGATGGGCCTAAGGCCTAAAGAAATAAAAATTCAAATTTAGTCTAGGACAGGCACAAAGGTGACAAAAATCGGGTCAAAAGGTCCAAAACGAAAATAGGCCCAAATACTGACCCAGGCGGACAGGAAAACCAGATTTGGGCCCAAATTCTCTTTCCCTATCTATTTAACTGCAATTATGTGCTTATTTGTTAAAAATTAATATTAAAGTCTTGAAACTTCAAATCCCCAAAAGACACTCATTTTGAATTAATCGCTTAACTAAATTATTCCTCTTTCACTTGATTTAAAAAATAAATAAATAATAAATAAATAAATTTATGAAATACTTCACTTATATAATATTTCATTATTTTTCTATTAAAATGGTCTCAACTATAAAGTAGTTCACTTTTACAATTCAAGATGAGTTAAAATATTTTAGCCAAATAATTAATTGTCGGATAACCACATATTAGCGGGCATTTCGGGTGCTTTCAAACCCTTCTCGAAATGCTAATAAGAACCCTGAACCCCTTTTAAGTTTTCATTAGATTTTCTGTTTTAGTCTTTTGAAAATAACAGTTTTCTTGATTTTTCTTAAAAATTAAGTGGCGACTGTTAAAACCAGTCCAAACATATTTTCTAAATAAAACAAAATGACGACTCTGCTGGGCATTTGAATGGTTCTAACCTTAGGATTAAGTTATTTGGCTACATGTTTTAACTGTCTACTTGTTTTATTTATCGCATATATTGAACTGTGGCATTCATGACACCCGATTCCGCCAAACGGCAAATAGATTGCATTAGAAAAAAAGGCGGTTACGTGGCTTACCACGGCTGTCCTTCAGAAAAAACACAAGTTGAATTCTTTGGAAGTGATAAACGAATAGTTGGCTTGTGGTCATCCAACGTCGTTTATTAGACTTCACCCCGTTGTTTGTCTGACTCGAGCAACCGTCATTTCTAAACCAATTCTAGTCAACCTAGAGTAGAGTGAAACCAAATCCAAATCCAAGCATTAGCCTAAGACGGCTTAATACCCAAGACATATTAAGTCCATTAGTAAAACCGCCAAAAAATCATGTCCAAGGTCCACGACTTAACGACATATCATATTATTTGACATTTGAAAGATGTATGTGTGGAAACCTAAATTGTTGCCTATTTGAGGGAGGGAATCTTAACCGTGCTTTATTTTGTAGGTATGGATCGATTTCCCAAATTCGACATGGTAGTGGATGCCCCAGTTCTGCTCAAGATGTGGTACATCGACCTTAATACATTTCACAAAAGGGACCTCAACAAATATGTAGGGGCCCTAACAGAACTCATTAATATGGTTGGGTGGCCCGAGCTGATTGAAGTCCTCACGGGTTATTGGGACAACGAGAAAATGGTGTTCTAATTTGGAACCACGTAAATCACCTCGACAATTGAGGAAATTTGGGACAAAATAGACACAGTCGGTACAGGGCTCGAAAGAAGAGTGAGAAAATAGGAACACATCTTAATCCGTAACAAGCCTACTCTCGAGGATATTATAAATTGGTTCAGATTAAGAAAGGATTACGCTTTCTGGGCTGAAGGTTTTAGCGTTTCTTTCATGGATCTCTATGTTAGATTCGAGAATGCAAGCTTTTATGCGAATTACAATCAAGAGTTTAGGGTTACCTTCAGAGAATGAGACGGGATCAGACCTTTGGCATTCACTATCGCGCTATTAGGCATTATGGTTTTCCCCCAAGGCCCGAGCCTCAGCATCAACACCCGGGTAATAATGCTTGCACACACTCTCTTCCACGGGCATCTGAACCAAGGGCAAGTGAAGTATTATCCTATCGCACCTGTCATCCTTTCTGACATGTATCGTGCTTTGGGAAAATGCAAGGAAGGGCATCGTTACTTTTAGGGTTGGAACCTACTTCTTCAATGGTGCATAATGAGTCACTTGGTGAAGAGACACGGAACTCAAAAACTCCATACTCTCGATGAGCATAATGCTATTAAGAGTTTGAATGACATGTTGTTCTGGATAGACTTAGAAAAAAGAAGAACCAAAGAAAGATGGGCTCAAATTTTCTCTGAGTTGAGAGAAGAAAATATCCAGTGAATGTTAGACCGTTTCATCTCGAAAGATGCCATAGTACGGGGTGACAGAAAACTTGTGCTTCCTTTACTAGGTATTCGCCCATATGCACCCATCCGGATCCTGAGGCAGCTCGAAAGAAGACAAACTACACCCCTAGAAGCATACTACCGTATCTATGTGTTTGACATCGGGGATGATAGAGTGCCTGAGGCTTCAGAGATGCTGAGAGAGTGGAAAAGAGCAGTGCGAATGAACAAGGACACCATTGCCATAGATCGATTTAATGCGGGGTACGATGAAACTTACAAAGCTTGGTTGAAGCGCAATATACAAGGTATCTCCTTCTCAGTTCTGAATGTTTACCGCAATGTAGAGGACAAAGAGTCCAAAACTTTGATAGAACTAAGAGAGGTAAGAAGAGAAGCCCAGGAAATGCACAAGGAATTTCTTCGAAATCAAGAAGAGGATACGTACGTCCTCGAGAGCGTAACTCAAGAATTAGAAAGCTTGAGAAGCGATTTGGGAGAGCTTAACTTGTGGATTGGAGATAAAAAAAGCGGAGTGTGTCTCGAAGACTGGGAAGAGAAAGGCCGCCGGAGCAAAGGATACTTGCTAATGATTCAATATAGGCTTCAACATCTCATGGCACAGAACAAGAGGAGCAGATCAGAGGCGGGGCCATCGGGAGCATCTTTCAAATACACTAGGCCTACCCTTGGCACAAAAGGCCCCCCTACTTGTTTAGGACACGCGATATATGCTTGTGTGCTTTAAACTGTTTATGTGGTATTGTTGCTTTGAATGAGGACATTATTAGCCCACTCCTTTTCGAAAATTTCCTGAAAATTTCCCCAATACCAAGTACAAGTCATTACCAAATGTCCGACCAAAATTCCATGAGTCTTAAGTTTCTCAGCCAGAGATAAAATCTTACTACCAAATCCTAAAATATTACTCTATCATCTTCGAAAAGGTGAAATTGCTGCTAAGATGGGAAAAGACAAGGGTATCGACATAGAGCTAACTGAGGAGGATTTGAGGATGGAATTGCAGCGGCTCAGGCAAGAGATCCAAGAAACCAGAGAAAGGAGAATAGAAGTGGATTCTGCCACCACAATCGCACGAGCAACAAATGCGGCACTAGACGCGGAATTGGCAGCAAAGATGACAAAATGTGATGTTATAAATAAAGAGATAGCTGATGTGCGGAAGGAACGTGATGTTTTCAACAAAGATATAACTATGATGCTTCGGAAACCACTTGGAAAACACTCTTTCTTCAACCAAGAGGCCAACATCAGTGGTCCCGAAGGCACCGGACCTGAAGCTACTAAAGAAGATACTGGGGAGGAAATTGTCTATAGGTCTCCTCTTCAGGGACGATGGAAGGAAGGGAGTGATAAAACCACCCTCGAAGCATATGAGTTTACCCCCCGTGATTAATGCGACAATCGAAAGAATAATGGCTTGGGTGGAGGCACATTTTATTTTTTAGGAGCTTTATTGTCTATTTTTCACTTTCCTTGTAATCTTCAAGAAATGAATGAATGAAAATGAAACTTCCTTTGTATTCGAACTACGTAGGGTCTGAATTCTCCTTGGGAGATACGTAGGCAGCCTTTCAAGGCCCGACCCCTATCTTTTAAAATTTTCTTTTCCCTTCATTCTACAAGGAAACATTGAGTTCAGATCAACAAATGCCCAGAGATGCAGCAAGAAGACCTTAGCTCAACGCAATTTAACCTTTCTGAGTCACCAACCTCAACATAAAAACGAGCAAATTCCTGCTTGTTCAAAAGTCAGTCCCCATTATTCGTGGGTTAGCATGTTCTCAAACAAAGCAACTTTTATGTGTTTATCTACTTTCTATGTGATATTTTGCATTATTTGTGCTGAATCAAAACTAAAAGATTTGCCTTTGAGTTGTTTTTCTCAACAGGTAGTTAGAACTGGTCTGTGTCGATAAGCTGGCTGATCATCCTCATTTCACTAGATCGAAAGGTCCTACAGATTCCCTCCCCAATCAAAGTTCACAAAAGGGAAAAGCAGCAATGGGTGATAACAACGAAGAAACCAGCCTTACTGATGTCGTAGTGGCCCAGCCCGCCCTTGCTGATCAGAATGAACTAATCCTACAGCCGATGCAACAATTGCTGAGATGAGGGTCGAGATGCAGAGAAAACACGATTTGCCTCCTCTGATTTTTGCTGTCAACGCTCAACCAGACGGAAGACCTCCAGCTCAAATTCCCCCTCCTAACGTGGAACAAGTTCAGAACCCGCCTTTAAGCTCTGCTCGTAATCCATCCATCATTGACCTTACCACCCAAAACCTCCATTACGCCTCAGCCTCTTATAATACACCAACCCCTCCTCAAAATACCAACCTCCAAGTACCACTCCCTCTACCCAATGCAAACCACCAAATTGGCCTACCCCTCACAGCTAAAACGCTAATAACCCACACAGTTCCCTCCTTCACCAAAACCAATATACCAGCCCCCAGACATTCCCCAAAACTATCACGCCCCTTTAAATGGTTAGAGTCCATCCATTGCTCCACCCTTACCTCAAAAAGCCACTTTCCAAATACCCGTCCCCAACGAGCATGACGCCCATGGTTCGGAGCTCGACCACTATGAGAAGAGGGAGAGAGAGTGGAGGTCAAAGGAAGAGACCGCCAAGATAGATATGAAAGAGGAAATTAGAAAAGCCATGAAGGAGTTGAACTGCATTCCTGAGGTCGCCGGGTTAAGTTACGAAGACCTGTGCATTCATCCGAATTTGGACCTCCCGGAAGGGTTCAAGGTGTCAAAATTTGACATCTTCGGAGGAACGGGGAACCCCTTAGCACACCTGAGGGCCTACTGTGACCAACTCGTGGGAGTTGGGAGAGGCGAAGCTTTGTTAACGTGGCTTTTTAGTCGAAGTCTGAGCGGAGAGGCTCTAGAATGGTTTACGTCTCATGAAATGAGACAGTGGTCTAGCTGGAACGCTCTGGCTAAGGACTTCATCGAACGATTCACCTACAATGTGGAGATCGTTCCTGATCGTTACTCCTTGGAGAAGATGAAACAGAAGTCGACCGAGAGTTACAGAGAATTCGCATATAGATGGTGAAAGGAGGCAGCTAGAGTTAGACCTCCTATGTCAGAAAAGGAAATTGTCAAAGTGTTTTTGCGGGTGCAAGAGCTCGAATATTATGACAGAATCATGTTGCTCGTTGGAGAAAAATTTTGCTGAGATAGTCAAGGTAGGTGAGACTATCAAAGATGGATTGAGAACCGGAAAGATTGCCCGTGTTGCTGCCTTGCCCGGATCTTCGGGCTTGTTCAAGAAGAAAAGAGAGGACGTGTCCTCTATCTCTTATGAGGGGAATAAGACCCTAAGGAAATCCTTATCATACCAAGGTCGTTCTCGACCTTCACAGAATGCATACCCTGCTTGTTATGCATAAGCTGATTAATAGAATACCCCTCCCCCCAGTTACCAAAATACCCCTCCTCCCAGTTATAAAAATACTCTCCCTCCTAGCTACCAAACTCCCCCTACTATCTACCAAACTCCCCCTCCAGTTTACCAGACTACATCTCATCACTACCGAAACGTCGCCCCCAACTGCGCTAACGTTCAAGCAAATTACCAAACTCCTCCCCCAATGTACCAAACCCCAGATCCATTCTACCAAAATACCCCCTCGAACTACCAAGCTCCACAACCAAATTATCAAGCCAACTCATATCCCAGTTATCAAGCCCCTAGTCCAAATGCTCCAAATTATCGCCAGATGCCTCCTCCGCAACAAGACAATTACGATCCCTCCCGTCCTAGATTTGAGAAGAATCCTGCTAGAATTTTCACTCTGCTAATTGAAAGCCGAACAAAGCTGTTCGATCGATTAACTGCGGCAGGATATATTCATCCGGTGGGGCCCAAGCCGGTTGACACTAGCTCAAAGTTTTACAGACCTGATCAGAGGTGCGCCTATCACTCTAACAGTGTTGGACATAATACCGAGGACTGTATTAACCTGAAGCATAAGATCCATGACCTGATCGACCAGAATGTAGTCTCTCTTCAAACAGTCGCGCCCAATGTCAATAGTAATCCTTTGCCAAATCATGGAGGCGTCACTAACAATATGATAGAGACAGATGATGATTGGTGCGTGACAAAGGCAATAGTTCTGATTGCTCCTGCTGAACTGGAAATGGCTGTAGCTTCGTTGAACATCAAATAGAAGAAAGAGTTTGTGATTCTGACACCCGAGAAGGCTGTTGCCTTGGTGCCGAGAGAAACTCTTGCTCGACCAAAGTTCGTGATTGAAACGGCTGTTACCCAGGGTATGACCAGATCTGGCAGGTGCTACACGCCAGAAGAGCTGATCCAGGGTGTGCAAAAGAAGGACCAAACAAAAAGGCCGATCAGTGAAGACGAGGTCGAGGAGTTCTGGAGAAAAATGCAGCCGAAGGATTATTCAATTGTGAAGCATTTGGAGAAGACGCCGGCTCAGATCTTTGTGTGGGCCTTATTGATGAGTTCGCAGTTGTATAGGCAGGTTCTGATGAGGGCTTTGGATGATACTTATGTGCATGTGGGTACTAACAGTGACAATTTAGCAGCCATAATAAATCAGGTCATCCGAGTACACCGAATCAGTTTTTGTGATGAAGAGCTGCCCTTTGAAGGAAGGATGCACAACAAAGCTCTGCATGTCACCATCAAATGTCGAGATAAAATGATAAATTATGTATTGGTCGATGATGGGTCCGGTCTCAACATCTGCCCGCTTTCGACTCTGAGGCAGCTGAAATCCATTTGGGAAAGCTCCACCAGAATCAAGTCAAGGTGAGGGCCTTTGATGGAGTGCAAAAAGACACATTAGGTGCGGTAAACTTGAATATTCAGGTGGGTCCGACGGATTTTAACGTGGAGTTCCAGGTGTTGGATATCAACACAAGTTATAATCTGCTTCTGGGAAGACCATTTATCCACATGGCTGGGGCTGTGCCGTCTACCCTTCCAATGGGTACGCGTCAATCGTTGATGATGTCTCTCGGGGTGGTGATTTCTACACGGTGGAGCTGGTAAATGCCACCGGTGATGATTTGGCTCCACAACCTCCTATGCCTGCCGTGGACAAGATGATTACTACTGTCATGCTCCAGAATAGTTTCAAACCAGGTTTGGGATTGGGGAAACACTTTCAAGGAATTGTCGAGCCTATTCAGATCCCCGCTAAAGGAGCAAAGTTTGGTTTGGGGTACGTCCCCACAGAGACTGATGGAGTAGGGGTGAAGAGCAAAAATGTTGATCAAGCATTGGCCAGACCAATTCCTCATCTGTACCAGTCGTTCCAGTGCGGGAGTAAGCCATCGACAACGGTTTGGGAGAAGGAATCTAGGGCCTTTTGAGGAGATCGATGCGGTCATCGAAGAAGAGGCTGGGATATCAGGCATCCGGGACGCAGAGACTGAGGAGCTATTGCAAAATTGGACTTCCACACCACTCCTGATTTCCCGCTCATTTGGGTAGAAAGGACATGTATTTGTTTATTTTCAAAGTCGGTAGTAGTCCGGAAGAGGCCTGAGACCCACCCTTTATCCAGTTTTACTTGTTTGAAGTTTTTAAATTCCCTTGTAATGTTTAAAAAAGGCGAAATGACCCTTAGTCATGGCCAACGTTTGTGTTTGTTTTTCGATTTAAATGAAAGCATTTTTTATCGAAAATTTGTTTATTTATCTGTTTATATTTTACTTTCGTAACTTCGTTCGTTTATGATATCAGTAATATTAATTTAAAACCTGCCAATGTCATGTCATGTCATGTCATGAACCGAGTGAACGAAATGAAGCAGGTGATGACGAATGTAAGGAATACGAATAAGAAAATGAGATACCCGAACATGTTGCTGATGAATTTCGATAATTTGAGAATCAACATAAGTCGAATTTAGAGGAAACCGAGACTGTGAATCTCGGAGATGAGGAATGTGTTAAAGAAGTAAGAATCAATGTCCATATGACTGAAGCTCAAAGAAGAGACCTGGTCCGTTTGCTCAGAGAGTACATTGATGTGTTTGCCTGGTCTTATAGAGATATGCCAGGATTGAGTACGAATATGGTGTTCTTCAAGTTGCTGATTAACCAAGATTTCAGGCCAGTAAAATAATAGACTCGAAAGTTCAAGCCTGAGTTGAGTTTGAAGATCAAAGTGGAGATTACAAAGCAGATCGAGTCCCAAGTAGTGGAAGTGACGCAGTATCCGACTTGGTTAGCAAATGTTGTTCCAGTTGCCAAGAAAGAAGGAAAAATCAGAATTTGTGTTGACTACAGAGATCTTAACAAAGCTAGCCCGAAAGATAATTTTCCGTTGCCAAACATTCACATCCTCATTGATAACTGTGTTAAGCATGAGATGCAGTCATTTGTGGATTGTTATGTGGGTTATCACCAGATCCTGATGGATGAAGCAGATGCATAAAAAACAGCTTTTATCACGCCCTGAGGTGTATATCATTATCGAGTGATACCTTTTGGTCTCAAGAATGCCGGTGGTACTTACATGAGGGCTATGACGACCATCTTTCACGATATGATTCACAAGGAGATTGAGGTGTATGTAGATGATGTCATAATCAAGTCCCGCGAGAGTTCGGATCACTTGATTCACTTGAGAAAATTCTTTGATCGTCTGCGTCGATACAATTTGAAGTTAAATCCCGCCAAATGTGCTTTTGGGGTGCCAGCTGACAAGTTGTTGGGATTTATAGTCAACATGTGGGGCATTGATCTTAACACTTCCATGATCAAGGCGATCCAAGAATTACCTCTTCCAAAGACCAAGAAAGAGGTGATGAGTTTTTTGGGAAGGTTGAACTACATCAGCCGGTTCATAGCTCAATCCACCGTGATGTGTGAGCCCATCTTTAAGTTATTGAAAAAAGATGCCTCGACCAAGTGGACCGGAGAATGTCAAACTGCTTTTGATGCCATCAAGAACTATTTGTCCAATCCACCGGTGTTGGTCCCTCCGTGAGAAGGGATTCCGTTATTGCTATATTTGTCGATCTCAGATAATGCATTGGGATGTGTGCTTGGTTAACATGATGAGATTGGGAAGAAGGAGCGAGCCATCTATTATTTGAGCAAGAAATTCACTCCATATGAGGCCCGTTACACTCTTTTGGAGAGAACATGTTGTGCTTTGACTTGGATTGCTCAGAAGTTAATGCATTATTTGTCTTCTTATACCACATACCTTATTTCCAGAATGGACCCGTTGAAGTATATTTTCCAGAAAGCAATGCCGACCGGGAAGTTGGCTAAATGGAAAATGCTGTTAAGTGAGTTTGATATTGTATATGTGACTCAGAAGGCGATAAAAGCACATGCCTTAGCTGATCATCTTGCAGAGAATCTGGTTGATGAAGAGCATGAACCACTCAAGACTTATTTTCCCAATGAAGAAGTTGCATTCGTGGGTGAAGATATTTCTGAAGCGTACCCAGGTTGGAGAGTGTTCTTTGATGGAGCGGCAAATCACCAAGGAAAAGGTATTGGAGCAGTCTTAGTATCAGAATTCGGCCAACACTATCCTATGACAGCTAAACTCTGATTTAATTGCACAAACAACATGGCAGAATACGAAACTTGCATCCTCGGTTTGAAGATGGCCATCGACATAAATGTTCATGAGTTGTTGGTTATTGAAGATTCAGATTTGTTGATTCACCAAGTTCAAGGAGAATGGGCAGTGAATAATCCAAAGATCACACCGTATGTGCAGTATATACAGAACTTGTGCAAAAGATTTCGAAAGATTGAATTCAAGCACACTCCCAGGACACAGAATGTGTTGGCCGATGCTCTTGCCACCATTGCCTCAATGATCAAACATCCAGATACAAGTTATATTGATCCAGTAGATATAGAAGTAAAAGAGCAGCCTGTCCATTGTTCACATGTGGAGGCGGAACCAAATGGTTTGCCGTGGTATTTGGACATCAAGAAGTATTTAGAGATCGGGACTTATCCTGAGAATGCAACGTTCAACCAGAAGAAGTCAATACGCCGCATGACCCTCAATTTCTTTGCAAGTGGGGAAATCCTTTATAGGAGGACCCCAGATTTAGGTCTTCTCAGATGTGTTGATGCTAATGAAGCTGCAAAGCTTTTGAAACAGATACATGCCGGAGGTTGTGGTACTCACATGAATGGGCTCACTTTGGCAAGGAAGATCCTCCGAGCCGGATATTTTTGGATGACTATGGAACACGATTGTTGCAAGTTTGTGTAAAAATGTCATAAATGTCAGGTGCATGGTGATTTGATTCGAGTGCCGCCTCACGAACTTAATGCTATGAGTTCACCTTGGCTATTTGTAGCTTGGGGCATGGATGTCATTGGTCCAATAGAGCCAGCCGCCTCTAACGGACACAGATTTATTTTGGTTGCCATTGACTACTTCACCAAGTGGGTGGAATCAGCGTCGTACAAATCGGTAACCAAGAAAGTTGTAGCTGATTTGTTCGCAACAATTTGATATGTAGGTTTGGAGTACCAGAATCCATCATTACTGATAATGGAGTGAATCTCAACAGTCACTTGATGAGAGAGATATGTGAACAATTCAAGATTACTTACCGGAACTCAACCGCCTATTGTCACCAAATGAATGGAGCTGTAGAAGCCGCCAACAAGAACATAAAGAAGATTTTGAGGAAAATGATTGATAACCGCAGAGGTTGGCATGAGATGTTTCCATATGCTTTGTTGGGTTACCGAACGACTGTCACAACATCAGTTGGGGCTACTCCGTATCTCTTGGTATATGGAACAAAAGCAGTTTGAAGCTGAATTGAATGATGCCGAATGGGTTCACAAGCGTATTGATCAGTTAACATTGATTGATGAGAAGAGAACAGTTAGAGTTTGTCATGGTCAACTGTATCGACAGAGAATGATTCGTGCTTTCCCCAAGAAAGTAAGAGCCAGGATATTTGAAATCGGTCAGTTGGTCCTTAAACGCATTTTCCCTCATCAGGATGAGTATAAAGGGAAGTTTGCACCAAATTGGCAAGAACCCTACGTGGTTCGCAAAGTGTTATCTGGAGGTGCCTTAATCCTGTTGGAGATGGATGGCACCGAATGGCCAAAACCGATCAACTTAGATGTTGTCAAGAGATACTATGTGTGAAACTTCAGTTTGTATTTTCCTGTCATTTCCTTATAATTGTTTTATTTGCTTGTAATCGCATCATTTTAAATTTTATCCCTCTTGTAATGAACTACGTCTGACCTGAATTCTCAAGAATGAATACGTAGGCGGCCTCTGTCGGCCTCGGTCACCCCTTTATCCCTTTTAATAATTCCTTGTACTTGAACTACGTCTGACCTGAATTCTCAAGAATGAGATACGTAGGCGGCCTATGTCGGCCTCGGTCACACCTTTATCCCTTTTAATATTTCCTTGTACTTGAACTACGTTCGACCTGAATTCTCAAGAATGAGATACATAGGCGGCCTATGTCGGCCTCGGTTGGTTTCTTTGTAATTTCTTATTTTGTTAATCCCGAAGAGGGAACTACGTTTGACCTGATTTCTGCCTTAATGGGATAAGTAGGCGCCACCACGGCTCGGTCATATTTCCCGTAAGATTTCTATTATTTCCTTTACAATAGAAACTGGGACAGAATTTTTAAGAGGGACTCAAACATTCTCAAGAAGAAGATCTCTCCAACAAAGTTGAGACTGAAGTTACTTTGAAATTCGCAACTGGGACAGAATTTTTGAGGGGACCTCAAACATTCCGTGATTTTCTCCCCAACAGTTAAAGATACGCCAAGATAGTTAGCTGGGACAGAAATTTTTGAGAATGACCTCAAAAATTTCAATAGGGTCATTGGCAGTTTGGAACAACTTTGAATACTTCCCAACAAATAATCAAATAGACCTCGGGACATCAACTTCAAAGACGTTCATTAAATTTGACGTGACATAACACTTGACAGTGACCTTTCCCAAATACTACTTTTCAAAAATCTATTTTTCTTAAAACTTTTCTTCCATGTTTCAATTATTTTGCATAAAAATATTTGTCTTATCTATCAAGAGGCGGGAGATCGGAGAAATCAACCGGAGACAATAAAACAATGAGCAGACAATCGAAGAGATCGACACAAATCAGTTCATTATTTTAACTAACAATTTTTCTGTGGATGCAGGTCCATAAGCTTGCCTTGGGATTAGCATATTCCTCCATTCAATGAATATGGAGAAATTGAAAGGGCGAGAAACTCCCCAAAAAATTGACAATTTTTCTGTGGATGCAGGAAATATTTTATGTTTCTTATATCAAAGATTTGGGAATATGAGTAGCATTATTTCATTCAAATTCTTAGCAAGAAGAGGTCCATAATGAACATGCAATTATGTTCGAAGATGGAACAAATGAAAACCTCAAAGAGAGCAAGATTACTATTTTCCAGCAACTAAAGATATCTGTAAGACGTTTTACCTGCATTACATTATCAGATATGATAATATTCTTACCTGAAGGTCAGTTATATCGTATTATCAAATGAGATGATACATTACTCTGAGGGTTATATTTATTCATATTGTCAATTAGGACGATACCGCCACCTAGAAGGTACCCAGAAGATCACCTAGGTTGTCCGGTGAAGCATAATCTTCGTTTGGTACTAGGGATGGCGTCATCAGAGAAAGGAAATCCATGCATTGCAAGAGAAGACTCATGCATCGCGGGAAAAAGATTCATGCATCGCGAGAAAAGAAATCCATGCATTGCAAGAGAATATTCATGCATCGCGAGAAAAGAAATCCATGCATTGCAAGAGAAGATTCATGCATCGCGGGAAAAAGATTCATGCATCGCGAGAAAAGAAATCCATGCGTTGCAAGAGAAGATTCATGCATCGCAAGAAAAGAAATCCATGCATTGCAAAAGAAGATTCATGTATCGCGGGAAAAAGATTCATGCGTCGCGAGAAAAGAAATCCATGCATTGCAAGAGAAGATTCATGCATTGTAAGAGAAGATTCATGCATCGCGGGAAAGGAATTCATACATCGCAAGAGAAGGATTCATGCATAGCAAGAGAAGGAGTTGTGCATCGCAAGAGAAAAATTTACCCATCACAAGAAGATCAACATCGACTGCATCATTTTTCTTTGCAACAGCGACATCAAGAGAACTATCAACATATTACATCGGCCCATTTTATTGCTTTGACATCAAAAGAAGAGTACATTGAAGATTATATGGCTAATATGAGACACACGTTTTATTTGCTTTACGTCAAACCCGATAGAGTTGACGTCAAATGTTCAAGGAGAACAATTAAGTGTCAACACGGTAAAAGACACTGTCTCCCATTTGAATTGCATTTTGATGCTAATGAGTTTTATCTCAGTCTTTGTCGAAAGCATCTGAGAGGATGAATTCTCAAAATAAACCATAGGTGCGGATGACATAAAAAGGGATGCAGCACAACGTGGAACTTTTTCTTAGCAGCGAACTGGGATATAGTCCTAAGATGAGTGCCAAACTCTTAGGACGCGAGCAGAGAAGCGATTTCCACCACAATCAAACCACACCCCTATCAGAAGGCATGTGGGTTATCTTTGGGTTTGTCGGTTTCAGTGTCGCATTCAGAAATTTTTGGTCTCTATCGGAAGCAGCTTTCCAGTCTAAGTGACAATGCACCAAGAGCTTTGGAAATTATGTCTGTGTAAGTTCTTAATTATGGGTGTGAAGTGCACCACATTCATGGCTAAGAGGTTGCAAGCCTCTTTTTTATACTCGACTTACTTGTCACTCCTCCAGAACCAAAGGTTATCTTGCATAATAGATTTCCTTTTTCAACCGATTGAGTCGAACTACAAGCGGCCTGGTTCCCTAAGTTGAGGGATATGTAGGCAGGATCAATGTTGAAAACTCGATTGTATTCCAACATTCACTCTCAAATCTTATTCCCGAGCATTCTGGTGCCTTCATAATCCGATATCAGGATGACTTTTGAATTCCTTTAGAATCGTGCGTGAAATCAAGCGTATCGAACTACAAGTGGCCTGATTTCTCATATAGCTTGAGATGTGTAGGAGACCCATTTTCGGGGTTCGGCCATAGTTCCTAAAGTCCGTACCAAATCCCTCTTCCAAAAGATGAAGATGTGGTCGGTCAAAATTGGATTTGTCAATTTCATTTGCTTCGGATTTCTTTCATCAATCCAAGTCAAACTAGGGACAGTTGTTGACACCCAATTTTGTACATCCACAATATAGATCAATCATCGAGCTTTTTCAATTTTAAACGATTTAAATAATTAGTTTATATATATATATATATATATATATTACTATATAAGAAGAGTGAATAAAATTCACTCCTCTTTCGACACGTGGCACCAAAAAAAAGGAGAGGGTTGAACATAAGTGTGAATGTGAGGGTATTTAAAAATACCCTCACATTCACACTTATCTACTAAAAAAATAATATATAAGTAGTAGATTTAAATATATTTAAAAATAATATAAGTAATACTATACTTAGTATGCTTAAAAATAGTAAAAACTACATAAAAAGTACTACATATCATATTACAATAATTAACAATTATTTGACACTTTCAATTCTATCAATGCCATATAAATTAGGATAAAAAAGGTAACATTTATATTCAAAAATAATATAAGTAATACTATACATTACAATAATTAATAGCTTAAATATTTAAAAGTTATATAAAATTTACTATATAAGAAGAGTGAATAAAATTCACTCCTCTTTCGACACGTGGCACCAAAAAAAAGGAGAGGGTTGAACATAAGTGTGAATGTGAGGGTATTTTGGGTATTTAAAAATACCCTCACATTCACACTTATCTACTAATATATATATATATAATATAATATAATGTATAATATAAGTAGTAGATAAGTGTGAAAGTGAGGGTATTTTGAGTATTTAAAAATACCCTCACATTCACACTTATCTACTAAAAAATATATATATAAGTAGTAGATTTAAATATATTTAAAAATAATATAAGTAATACTATACTTAGTATGCTTAAAAATAGTAAAAACTACATAAAAAGTACTACATATCATATTACAATAATTAACAATTATTTGACACTTTCAATTCTATCAATGCCATATAAATTAGGATAAAAAAGGTAACATTTATATTCAAAAATAATATAAGTAATACTATACATTACAATAATTAATAGCTTAAATATTTAAAAGTTATATAAAATATTTAATTTACTCTCTACATTCTATTGGTACCACATAAAATGGATTATATGATAAACATATATTGTTTGAAATTGACGAAAAAGAAACTATAAATTACAATAATTAACAAAAAAATTGTCGGCTCCAAAAAAACTATCAATTAAGAACATATATTGTTTCAAATTGACGAAAAAGAAACTATAAATTACAATAATTAACAAAAAAATTCTCTCGACTCCAACAAATCTATCAATTAATGCCACATAAATTGGGACATGGAAAATAACATATGTTCTTTAAAAATTAAGTTCAAAATGTACTATAAAATACAATAATTAACAACTTAATATAGTAAAGAGACATATAAAAAATGGTTAATATTTGATATTTTGCATGTGCCACGTAAATTAGAACAAAGAGAGTAATAAATATTATTTTCAAAATTCTGTAAAAAAAAAGGTACTACAAATCACAATAGCTAACAATTTAAAATATTTTTAGAATCATATAAAAATTTCAATAACTTCTCAAATTTCATAATATATGACATAAGAAGAGGGAATAACCAATACATTTATAAAAAGAAATGCCATATAAAATGAAATGGAGAGAGTATTAGTTTTTGAAAATGGAAAAGGACAAAACACATATAAAATTAAAAGACATATAAAAAAAAGTTGGTTTAACTCTCAAACATAAAAAGTAACATATGTTATTAAAAACTTAAATAAAAAGTACTATAATTTACAATAAATAATAACTTAAATTATCTACAAGACAACAAAAAAAAGACTAATTTTTGTACTACTTGTGTCACATAAATTAGGATTGGGATGATTTTAAAATTTTAATTTTGGTTATACATTATAAAATAGCCGAAAAATTGAATGATATAATTTTTTTAAAAATAACCGAATGAATCGTCCTATCGATAACCCTAATGTTACTTCTACTCTGTTTATTTTTACTTAAATTTAGAAAGATATGTTTCATTTCTACCCTCAATCTTATCGCTACATTTATTTGCTATTTGAAATTGAAATTAAAAAGACAAATGACAAATAAGTTTTTATATTAGCTCACTTATGAGCAAAACATATTATAACAATCTTTACTAATTTTATAACAATACATAAACTATACTCTCTCCGTCCCATATTAGATGGGCACTTCCAACTTTACGCGGTAATTAAGAAATCATTAATACATTGGAAGACTTCACCATTTTGCCCTTTGTTTATATCAATGCACATTGAAATGAGTTACAAAAAATACACATACAATATAGGAATGGTCATATTAATTGTAGGGGTAAAATGAAAAAGAATTAATTAATTCTATCCTAATTTAATAAGTGCTCAAATAATATGAAAATTTTTTTTTTAGTAAAATTCTCATCTAATATGGGACGGAGAGAGTAACAATATAACTTTATTAATGTGCTGCCCGGGGCTTTCTTTACTAGTATATATATATATATAGTTTGCAAGTTATTTTAAATAGCTTTGTCACTTTTTTTATAATTTTTAGATAATATATATGTTTTACATAAATATGTATATAATTACCATATTTTATGAATATTCAAAAATAGTCTCAAAAAGAGTGTTTTAATTAAATATTCAATTAAATCAATTTGGTTTAAAGTATACTTATAAGTTATTTAGTTTATTAGTTTAATTATTCCTATTTTATGAAAATTGCATTTTATTAATTTACGTTCTTTAAGTTTTGGCTGTAGTTTAAGTTAATTAGTTTATAACCGAATTAATCATTTTATTTCGTTAACATTAAGAAGCTCGTTAATTAATTTATATCAATTCATCTTATTTAGTTTTAGCCAAATTCACCAATTAAATTTGGCTAACTTCTTAATTTCCATTGGCCAACTTTGAGATCCATTTGTTTATTTCTTAAAATCCAATTATAACCAAAAGTTTGCTCTTTGATTGGGCCAAATTTAACCAAATTCCACTCCATTCTCAAAACCCACTCAACAGCCCAACCCCTTTGTCCGTTTCCCCCCATTCCATTTTAATTTCCAGCAAATTCCAGCAACAAATAACCCATTCCCAGCCCACTTTTTATCCCCTTTAACCCAGCCCATCTTGACCCAACTCAACCCCTTTTTCCTTTGTAATTTCAACACATACAACAACAATACAATGACAGAGACCCACCCCTGCGCATCTCCTTCTTCATCTACGCGAATCTGCCAGTCCAGCAGCTCACGTGACCTAGAACAGTCCAGCAATGCGACTGGACAGAACACGTGAACGATGCAAGCGACCCCGTACGCGTCTTCTTCTCCCTCACGCGTCAATAAACATCAACTCCCACAGCTTCTTTTGCAATGGCCGCCCCTTGATCTTTTCATCCGAATTTTAGGGGATTTCGTTTGAAATCTTGTACAAAGAACAGTTCTTCCCATCCTTGGGAAGAAAATTTTGAATTTGGGGGATTCGATTGGAATTCCTGTTCTACCCTTACATTTTTCTTGCATTTCGGGAGAGCCGTGAAGGCTCAAAATTCTTTCTTATTCGAGTCAGGCAGCTATAAAATTGAAGAACATGTCCCTCAGAAATTGACGAACAGGAATCGGAGCCGATATGGACGAAAAATGAGAAAGGGGGACAAAGGCCCACTCTTAATTCCAAAAAAAATAATTGTATTTTGTTATTTTGGGCCTAAGCCTTTGTCATTTTATTTATTATTATCTTGTTAGAATTTAAGACAGGTGGAAGATGGGCCTAAGGCCCAAAGAAATAAAAATTCAAATTTAGTCTAGGACAGGCACAAAGGTGGCAAAAATCGGGTCAAAAGGTCCAAAACGAAAATAGGCCCAAATACTGGCCCAGGCGGACAGGAAAACCATATTTGGGCCCAAATTCTCTTTCCCTATCTATTTAACTGCAATTATGTGCTTATTTGTTAAAAAATAATATTAAGGTCTCGAAACTTCAAATCCCCAAAAGACACTCATTTTGAATTAATCGCTTAACTAAATTATTCCTCTTTCACTTGACTTAAAAAATAAATAAATAATAAATAAATAAGTTTATGAAATACTTCACTTAGATAATATTTCATTATTTTTCTATTAAAATGGTCTCAACTATAAAGTAGTTCACTTTTACAATTCAAGATGAGTTAAAATATTTTAGCCAAATAATTAATTGTCGGATAACCGCATATTAGCAGGCATTTCGGGTGCTTTCAAACCCTTCCCGAAATGCTAATAAGAACCCCGAACCCCTTTTAAGTTTTCATTAGAGTTTCTGTTTTAGTCTTTTGAAAACAACAGTTTTCTTGATCTTTCTTAAAAATTAAGTGGCGACTCTTAAAACCAGTCCAAACATATTTTCTAAATAAAACAATAAATAATTTCACTAAAAATTATTTTTAATTATAAAAAAATAATATATTCATTTTTAAATAGATTTAAAAAAGTAGCACTTGACTTAAGGTAGAGGGAATATAATTTTGAAATTTAGTCATGTTATCCACACAAATAAATGCATGGCCGACAACATTAATTTGCCGTAGACTTACGGCAACCACAGTAGATAATTGAAGCAAGTTTACCAAAAATAAATAAATTAAAATATTAACTTTATGATAATTTTTTATTAATATTAATTTCTTATAATATTTTTTTATTAATATTAATTTCTTATAAGATTATTTGATTAAAATAAGTGAGTGGACGAAAAAAACTAACGTTAAAAGATCATACTTATGACAATTTTATCATGAAAAGAAAAAAAGAAGAGGGATATTAATATTCGAATATAAATTTATCCATCAGTTACATTGACTAAATAATATAATTTGCTTTTTTTAAATAAGATCCTATACTTTTTTTTTAATCATAAATATTCAATTTTAAGATAAATATTACTATTATATAATTAATTCAAAAAGCTGTTGAGAAATTCAAAATAAAGTTTGCTTTTATTTTAAAGGAATATGTATCTATAGAAAAAAATGCAGATGCTGCATGCGGAGGTTTGGAAATTCTCCCCCTTTTTTCATTTAATTAACATTCACGTTATATACATTGTTAGTATAAAAATTATCATATCATTGAAGAAATGTTTTTATAGATGCTTCTCAAAATATATTTATAATATTGAAAATAAAATATATCATCAGCTAGTTATATTATAACAATAATAATTATGATAGCTTTTTATGATTGATAATTTGATATTCCAGTCAACTTGCTCATCTCTAAACTTACCTTTCCAAGTCAAGTCATCTAAAACAAACAAAATTTTGCCCCATTTGTCAATGCATAAATTCTTGAAAATAATGACTTATTTTTTTGTTTGAGAGTGGCGTAGGTATTACTGGGAACAAAGATGTTTTTCTTGGAAATTCTTGGATAACCAGTAATTAGAGCTGTCAATATGGGCTTGCCCACCCCATTCGGGCTAGTCCATACAGGCTTTAAAATTTGGCGGGTTAGGCCGGGTTAGCCCATTTTTGGTGTGGGCCAGAAAATGGTCGGCCCAACCCACAAGTACGTGGGCTACGGGGTTGCCGGGTCAACCCTCTTTACGTAAAAATATATTTTTTATAATTTTTTAAATTAAATTATCATAAATATTGACAAGATAATATTACATGGTGTTAGTGTTACTACTTCTTAATCAAATCCACAAATAAAATTATCATTATAATATTTATTAAGTTTGATTTCAAGTAAAAATATAAATAGCTAAATAAAAATATAAACCAAATTGTTTTCCAATGATCATAATAAAACACAAAAAATTATGACAATATTCCATAGGCTACGGCCTATGTAGTGATTACTAGAAATTTTTATTTTACGTAATATGTATTTTATAAACATAATTTGTATTTAAATTGTAATATTCAAACTTTAAACTGATTTTGAGTTTAGACTCTTGTTATTTTTAATACTCTATTTTATTTTTATTTTTTAATTAATTTTATTTGGCCCACGGGCCGGCCCTATCCATATTTCTCAAGCCCCACAAATCGATAGACTTATCCAGACCGGGCTAAAAAGCCCTTTTCTTAAATGAGCTCCAAAAATTGTAGCCCAGCCCTATCAAATCCCTAGTTAGGCCAGGCCAGCCCAACGAGTCTAGCCCATATTGACGGCTCTACCAGTTATTGTTACTATCTCTGTTATAACCTCTGTCTTTCAGGTGAGCACTGGATAAATTCCTTAATGTGTAATAGCCTGCAAACTATACAAAAATCGTACTAGGCAAGCCCTATGCGACAGACTCGACATAGAAGGTCATTGAGGGAGAATCGATCCCAGAAACCAACTGAGCCATCTCGAAGGACCAGAAACAAAGATTTTTTCTATCGTAAATTAATAAAAATTTTGTGTTACAAAATATGATTTTTTTTCCCCACCTATTTTCTATAGAATCAGTTCAATAGAAAAACGTATGGTAAAAAATAAATTCTCGCTGAAAAACTAAAAAGCTTCCTAATTTTTTCTTGCACCTAATTTCAATGGAAAATAATGATATTTTTCTTTGGGGGGTGGGGGAAGGGGTTCCTATATAAACCTTTAACTAGCTAGGTTTGCAACATCAACAAAACAATAGTTATAGAAAAGAAAGAACAAATTATATATAATCAGAAAAAAAGAAGAAAGTGCACTACTTTATTAAGGATGAAGGATATGAGGAATATTAAGTTTTGGTTGTTGGTGCTTTATCTGATGTTGGTGGCCAATCAGTGGCAGAGGTAAGTGTGTTTAAAGGGGTTCAATCAAATCTCCTTCGTTCAAATATTAGACAGTACAAATAGGATGAAATAATCTTTTTGTATATATATAAGTTGTTAAATTTCCTTTCACATTATCGACATAACGATAGATCGACATTTGCTTAGCTTTAAACCTCCAAGGTTGAAGGCTCCAAGAGAACTAATCTAATCATATTATAAATATAATTTATGTATATATTTATCGTTAATATTAAGTTTTAAATTCAAGACCAGCCAATCTCCAAAAGACCATTTGCAAATCACTCATCTTATTATGATTCGACTTTAAGTCAATAATTTCTTGGAGTCGCTCTATTTCTTGATAGTAGATTGTGTTACACATCATTCAATTCCATATATTTTATTAAGGGAAAATGTTCAAATATGTCACTGAACTTTGACAAAAGACTTATTTATGTCATCTGTTAAAAGTTTGGTTATGTTCATCTATGTCATTTTTGCTTGAGAAAATGCTCATCCATGCAGGGTGTAGCTACACATTGGACACCTTCGTCGAAAAATTATACCGTAAATACAAGTAAAATGATAAACAAAATGGTTAAATATCATACTCTGGACACCATTGACACAAGAATATGATGTAGTCCAGTGGTTTCAGGTGCCTTCAAAGGGCAAAAAACACAAATTTAAAGTGTTCGTGTGTTCAAATCTCACTAGTAACAACTCTTTTTGGATGACATAGATGAACTTTTCTCCAAAGTTCGATGACATAATTGAACCTTTTCCTTTTTAAAAAAATGATTAAATTAATGATGTGCCGAATCATAATTAATTGACCACTTTCGGATGACATAGATGAACTTTTCCCCAAAGTTCGATGACATATTTGAACCTTTTCTCTTTTAAAAAAATGATTTAATTAATGATGTAGCCGAATCATAATTGACCACGTGTAAAAAAAGATTTTGCAAAACGAAAATTATTTTTAGTTAATAAATAATGGCATGGATGAGCCTTTTCTCAAACAGAAATGATCTCAAAATTGGATAGCATATGTGAGCCTTTTCCCTTCTATTAATATAAGTAATTACATTCAAGACAAGTTATTTCTTGGTTTTTTTTGTTGAAATTTGCCTAAATTTACAAGAATGACTTTAGAGGTGGTTGGTCTTGAACTTTTGACCTCGTTTGCCTCCGGGGAAGAAATTTGATGTTCCGTCTTGAAAGTTTGCCCATGAAATAAACAGAGGTCAAACATTCAAGACAAGAATGACTTTAGAGGTGCTTAATTCATGGCAAACTTTCAAGACCGGAAAATCAAATTTCTTCCCCGGAGGCAAATGAGGTCAAAAGTTCAAATTAAAGACCAACCATCTCTAAAGTCATTCTTGTAATCACTTCTCTTATTATGATTTGACTTTAAGTCACTAATTTCTTTGACTCGCCCTATTTCTTGATAGTTTAATTGAATTCACTCATCATTCAAATTCATATAATCTTAATACAAGTAATTACATCCAATGGTCTTAGAAATGACATGTCTTGAACTTTTGATCCCAGATTGTTTCATGGACAAACTTTCCAGGCCAAAACTCAAAACTCGTTGAACTTGAAGTCTTACCCACTGAGACAAACATTCAAGACCAGAAACCTTTAAGACGAGTTATAGACTAACCTGTTGTTTTGTTTTTTTGTATTCACTCATCATCATTCAAATTCATATATATTATATATTCTTTCGAAACCTTGTTGTTAAGATCCATAGTTCAAGAAGTAAGTCCTTTCTATATTATGTTTCAATGAGAATAGAAGCGGATCACTTTCAACCTGTCTTGTAATCGTGTTCTTTCAACTCACGTACGTGTTCATAGGCCTTCCTACACACACGTGTACATCAGGATAGGTCATCAAGTTCGAACTATTTCATTACTATATGTATTTTTATGGCCTCTTATTATAATTTGGCTTTAAGTTACTCCGTTACACATCTTGTGGAAACCTTTTTGTTAGGATTACTGGTTCCGCTGCTGCATCCAACAGGTGTTGGGAGGAAGAGAGGAGTGCTCTACTGAAACTACAAGAAAACATGATGAGTTCAAATGGGGGACGCATGACCCTTTGGGAAGCCTATAATGAGACTGGTTTTTTGGATTGTTGTTCATGGCGTTGGGTAAAATGCAACTTAACAACAGGTCGAGTGATACAACTTAATCTTAGAGCAGCAAGGCAAGGATCAGAGGATGGTTGGAGTTTTAATGCCTCTCTGTTTCTTCCATTCAAATCACTACAAGTTCTTATATTGTCTGAGAATTATATTACAGGGTGGAACAAAAATGAAGGTTAGTCTCTCTTTATTCGCTAATTATCTGGTATTCAAAATTCATCAACTCGATTAATATCACATTTGACCAAGTTTTTCTGAGGTCAATAGTGTTTATCATGAAAGGCAGTGGCGGAGTCAGAATTTTTAATTAGGGGGTTCAAAATTTGAAGAAATAGACACACGAAGTAGACTAAGGGGGTTCGACATCTACTATATATACATAAAAAATTATTTTGACCATGTAAAAATAATATAATTTTCCCTAAAGTTAGGGTGGCTCCGCCACTGATGAAAAGTGAGGTGTTTGACGCTTTTGAGAGGCCAAAAGTATTTTTGAGGAGTATCAAAAACTGTTTTTAGGAGCTAAAAGAAATACTCCCTCAATTCACTTTTACTTGCTATAAAAAAATATCACTTTTACTTGTTCACTTCAGCTAATCAAAAGAAAAACAATTTCTTTTTCCTGTTTTACCCTCAAGGTTAATTACTCATTTCAAATTATTTCTCAATTCCACCAAAGACAATTAATATGCGTATCATGGTAAAAATATATACACTTAATTTGTTATTCCTTATATACATTAACATGATTTTAAAATATTTTTTTCACCTGTGATTTTGTTATCTAGGGTTCAACAAACTGTCAGAGTTGACCAACTTGAAAGTACTTGATTTGCAGTACAATTATCTCCTCTTTCCAAATGTTTTATCATCTTTGTGTTGGATTTCATCTCTTGAGGTTCTAAGACTTAATCGTGTCCTCGGCTCACAAATGGGTACAATTGAATTCCCTTCGTTGAAAAATCGCTCTGCGCCTATAGGTACATAATACTACTCCTCAACTACTTTTTTTTTTCCGCGTATGTTGTTGAATGTCTTTGCATAACGAAAACTTTAATAGTAATGTTAAAAGGTAGTAGCAATTTTGGCTCCGTCAATGTATGTCACCTCTTTTTTTCTTCTAAAGTTATGGTATTCAGACCAACTAACGTGCACCTCGACTAATTTCATGCTCGATTTTATGCAATATCAGGACTCATTTGAAATTGTTCTATTTTTATTAGATGAAGGCATAACTAAGAAATGTCCAGGGATGAGCAATTTAACGGTACTGTTGGTGGCAGGATATGGAATCAATGACACCAGTTTCCTTTCTACGCTGGGTAAGCTCCTTTTCCATACATGTATGTATACATATTAACCAGAAATCTCAAGTTCGAGCTTTAAAAATGAAAAAAAATAATCTAGTAGGGAGTGTTTCACTCCTCAATGGACCTTACTTTGTGCGAATCTAGATTAGACAGAGCCCTGAAACAGGTATTGAACATCATGTGAGAAACCTAAAAAAGAAGTTGCTTAGAAGTCGAGAAAATAACTTACTCCCTCTGTTTCAATTTTTTGCTTTATTTTCCTTTTTAGTTTGTTTAAAAAAAGAACGCCTCTTTCTCTTTTTTAGCAACTCTTTACTTCCAAGTTCCAACCAAACAAACAGATTGAAATGGAAAAAGTGTGTGGGCGGAGCGGAGTAAGGCAAATGAATTTCATACGTGTACCGTGCTAATTGTCTCCTCCCCCCACCCCACCCCGAAGAGGAGCGAATCCCCACTCCCATCCAGTTCACATTGTTTTTTGTTTGCCTAGATCATGTATAACAAATTGCACAAATCAATGCAGGTCTTGGTACACTTACTGGACTGAGGAATTTAGAGAGCCTCTATTTGTCTAGCAATGACTTCAACTCCACCATCTTTTCATCTCTTAAACATCTTCCATCTCTCAAGCATCTAGATCTCACAAACAATGACATTGGTGGAAAAATCGAAACAAGTGGTTCGTTAAACTTCTTACTATCACATGTATATTGCTTCAATGTCGTATAACAATTGTAGTAGAATGAATAGGATCCCTTCACCCTTAGCGACATGTCTCGAGTTTGAGACTTGTCAAAGAATTTCATCGCTTTTTGTTGTGCTTATTATTTATTTTGATTTACTTGTCTAGATATAATAGCCTTGAGCAATTTGGAATTTCTAGATCTCCAGATGAACAATTTTGAGGGATTTGTGACTACCAAAGGTACAAGGATTACTAACTTCTTAGGAACTTGGTCCCTTCAAGCAATATTTTCGAGTTTTTCTTTTACGCGCCTCTTGACTAAACATTAACTAGAGTATTTTTTTTTGCTATTTTACCCTCATTTATGTACCAATATAAACAGGTAGTAGAAGAATGAGTTCACTGCAGAATATACAACTTGGAAGTTCTAAGTCCAACTCGACCAACATCTTACAATCCTTAAAATCATTCTCATCTCTCAAGAGACTTTCTTATGAATATAGTGATCTCAGTGCTTCTTCCATAACTTATGGTAAGCTCTAACTCAAACTCTCTACATTATTCCGCAAGGGCAAACGAGTCGGTTGAGCAAGTGATCTCCCAAATGAGAGGTCTTAGGTTCAAAATTTCCTCTATGCTTTCTCGATCGAGCTTGCCTAGTACAGTATACCTCTATTACATTGGAGAGGGTTTACCCTGTGCACACGCGCACCTGTAGGGTAGCAGTTGCGAGTTCCCTTGTCAACTTTCTTTTATGTTGATATTGTGTTTTTTCCTTTGACTCTCTGATATAAGCAATAAGAAATCTGAGCAAACTGGAGTACTTGAACTTGGAGGGATCTTATTTAAATGAGAATTTTCTCTCAAGCATTGGACAAATGGATTCTCTTAAAGTTCTGAATATGGCTTTTGGTGGCAATTATGGCACCCTCCCTAATCAAGGTAGTGTTATTTTCTCTCTTTTTTCAATTTTTTTTTTACCATGAATCAATTCATATAGGCATAATTGTTGTGAAGGATCATGAGTTAACACACAAACAACCACACCAACGCAAATAGAAAAGAAGAATAACACTGGAATTTAACGATATTTAACCAAACCTATATCCTCTAGGCAAAACCAAAGAATTTTCCACTATGAATGAAAATAATCGTTCAACAAAAACCCTCAATTACAATTCCTTTGTATAGATCACAGTTATTCCTAAACCTACAAGGACATGAGTTTTCCAGCCTGCAATGATAATAGGTTTCTCAAACCTACCAGTAAATCTGACATAATTAAAATTCACAATTTTTTTTTTAATAACCGTGGTGTCCGGGCAGTTTGCACGTACCTCGACTAATTTCACAAGATACCTGCCACCTCATACCAGGAACAAGTTCCAGATAACACTATCCACGAAGACTAGAACAAATGAAAAGAAATTACCTAGTGTTTTCCATCTTCGGTGGGATTTGAATAAGAGATCTTCTGGTTCACAACCCACCTCATTGACCACTAGGCCACACTCTTCGGTGCAGATTCACATGATTTCAGAAAAAACAACATAGTTCAGATATAACTTATTGTACAAATTTATGTTAGCTAAATGTCATCTGAACCTTCTTTTTTTAAAAACATAGGTTGGTGTGAGCTCAAAAACATTCAAGAGGTGGCACTCATTAACAATAATTTTGAGGGAACAGTTCCTTCATGTCTTGGGAACTTGACATCACTTCGATGGCTTAGCCTTGATGGGAATCGCTTCACTGGAAATATAGCCTCATATCCTCTTTGGAGAACACTCACATCACTTGAGTACTTGGCTATTTCATTTAACCAATTTGAAGTTCCACTATCGTTCAATCAATTCGACAACAATTCAAAACTTACCTACTTGGATGTTGGCTATAATACTATAATTAGAGACGTCGAATTCAAGAATTGGATCCCAAATTTCCAGTTGCAGCTTTTTGTTATTCGGGGATGCATAAACCTTCAAAAATTGCCTTCTTTCCTTCATTACCAGCACGACTTGAGAGTTCTCTCTATAGACAAAAATCAATTGCCAGGAAAGTTTCCAACTTGGTTGTTAGAGAATAACACCAGACTTGCAGGCCTTTATGCTAGAGATAATGCTTTCATCGGACCGTGGAAGTTGCCATCCACTAGTCATCTCTGTTTAGAGGAACTTGATGTCTCTACTAACAAACTAAGCGGACGTGTTCCAGCAAACATAAGTTCAGCTTTCCCTAAGCTAAATCTTCTGAACATGTCACAAAATTTGCTTGAAGGTCCTATACCTTCTGATATTGGCGGGTTTCATTTAATCGCGCTGGACATATCTCACAACCTCTTGTCTGGAGGAGTTCCTAGCAATCTGGCAGTTAGTTCTCCAGTGCTGAATTACCTCCGGCTCTCAAACAATAGGTTGTCAGGGACAATATTTTCAAAGGATATCAGACCAAGTATACTATTTTATTTGTACTTGAATGGAAATAGGTTTGAGGGACCGTTACCTAGTAGCATTTTTCTCAAACCCCTTATTGCACTGGATGCTAGCAGTAATAACTTCTCTGGGGAGATTCCAAGATGGATTAGAGATAACAAAAGATTGTTACAGCTCGATTTAGCCAAAAATCATCTTGAAGGCTCGATTCCAGTTGAGATTTGCAATTTGAAGCTCATTCAAGTCTTAGCT
The DNA here is from genome assembly GCA_036553675.1 of Solanum okadae. Lineage (NCBI taxonomy): Eukaryota > Viridiplantae > Streptophyta > Magnoliopsida > Solanales > Solanaceae > Solanum > Solanum okadae. The sequence continues at coordinate 10,696,146 of CM071681.1, read as the reverse complement.
TTGTCCGAAAACAGACTCTCAGGACCTATTCCTTCTTGTGTGAGTGGTTTACCCCTTGAACACATCCATCTAGACAAAAATCAATTGGGCGGTGAACTTGAAGATTCATTTTTCAACATATCATCTCTGATAACATTGGATCTTGGCTACAACAATTTTACAGGAAACATCCCACACACCATAGCCTCACTTTCAAGCCTCAACTTCCTTCTCCTCAATAATAACCAATTGGATGGAGAAATTCCAATTCAGATTTGTCTGCTAAACAAGTTATCCATCATGGATTTGTCTTTTAACAAGCTTTATGGTCCGCTCCTTCCTTGTTTGGGTAACTTAAAGCAAGCGGAAAATGATGCAGAAACAAGAAGTGTATATTATCATGCATCTTCCAGGATAGCGTGGTTAGATTTCTCGAGTTGGATAAGTTTAACAAGGCACTACCACATTTCATATGGATTTCTAAGTGACTTCAATTTGATGGATGTGGAAACCCGAGTCCAGTTTTCAACAAAAAGAAACTCGTACACTTACAAGGGAAGCATTCTAAAATATATGTCAGGTATTGATCTCTCAAGTAATGGATTAACAGGTGAAATACCCATTGAGCTAGGAAACCTGAGCAAAATACATGCATTTAATCTATCGCACAACCATATCTTTGGAAGAATCCCATATACCTTCTCAAATTTACATGAAATCGAGAGTCTGGACCTATCTCACAACAGCTTGAATGGGACAATACCTGTTGGTCTTCTTGAGCTACACTCTTTGGCAATATTCAGCGTAGCATACAATAACTTATCTGGTGCAGTACCACCATTTAAAGCTCAATTCTCAACTTTCGACAAAAGCAGCTATCAGGGGAATCCTTTGCTATGTGGTTGTCCATTAGACAACGAGTGTAACCCTTCTAAATCATCAAATACCTCAGATAATGGAAGCGAGGAATCTGTAGGATTTACGGATACAGACATTTTCTACATCAGCTTTGTTGTGTTTTATGGAGCAATCTTGCTAGGAATAGCTGCAGTACTCGGAATCAATCCTTATTGGAGAACAGCATGGTTTAGGCTTGTTGAGGTTTTGATGCTCAGTTCTTACTATTTTCTCTTAGACAATGTTGTTACACCCATCAAGAATAGATGGTGGAGGAACCTTGGATAATATTTGCTCTCATTCTTATTGTATGGACAAGTAGGTGAGAGGTTCAGACTCAAAATATGGGAAACATATTGTTCTTCGATTTCTATTACTATCTATTGTTTCTTGTACTTCTACAATCGTATTGTTTTGTTGTAGTACTATTATGTTAGTATCTATTGCTTCCTCTACTTTTGGATTGATTTGGATTATTTGTCTTGAATTGAGGGTGTACCAAAAATAGACATTCTACCTCTAAGTTAGAGGTAAGGTTTGCATCCACTTCACTTGGCCTACATGTGTCTGTGGTCGAGTGGGAATAAAATTTAGCCAACTCACCGTGTGTTTAAAATTTATGTTAGTAGTAGTCCTCGTGGGGAAGCTTCAAATTTTATTTGTTTAAATTGATGCAAGTCAACTAGTGAAATGAGCAATAAATGGATCATTATGATCAGTGTTCAGTCCTAGCTATAAATTTATTGTTTTAAAATTTTATTTTTTGCAAACAAAGAAACCGCTCAAGAATTGTTTTTCAACCACATTTTATACCTTGGAGATCACAAATGGCCATTGAAAGTCAAATACCTTCTTTTTTTTACAATGTCATCTAACACCACTAAAGTCAGTAAGAAGTTTGTGCACACCTTCTTTATTCACATATTATTTCGCATAAAACAGGTATTATTTACGAGGAACGAAAGTATCAATCAAACATTACATACACGTATTGTTGACTAACTCCAAACCCAAGAACTCAATTTCAACATGACCATAACAAACAAATGCATTCCATTCCATCAATAACATCTTAAATATAGCACCCCTTCAAAACTATCACCACGAGTAAATTATTACATTATCGAGTGCATTACCGATTGAAGAAGTTTACCTTCTCATACACATAGACCGCATAATCCATATCTTGTTTGTCCAAAAGGACTACACCTACGACTTACAGATGCATATGATAAAACCTAGGAAGACAGAAATCACCTGCATATAACATTTTCTTTTGGCGCTTATAACTCCAATGCTGTTGACCACGTACCTTGAACACTTGGTTGTTTTGTAACATGCCGTGTCTTCAGCTTCACCACCTTTCTGCCAAGCGAATTCCTTAGCTTGGTCGCTGCTTCAAGTACTTCGTCTTGACTCAAGTTTTTCACACATACAACACGCTCATTCTTGTTCTCTAATTGAATAGCAAATCAGTACATACCCGTGAGAAGAAATCACAGGAAAAATAATTGGTTTTTAAATAAACTGATACAACAAATACACGAGGCATAATTAGGAATATTAACTTCTCAAAAAACATTTTTGTACAGTGCATGTATAGGTATTTGACTAGTTTGGACATGGTTGCGTGGTGGAAAAATGTGTTCGATATGACACATTATATTTGACACTCCTTGAGCTGTCAACATAATGTCTTAAATGCAACTAATTGCTAGTCATAGCCTATGGACTATTTAAGGCTCGCTGGAACAAGTCTGATCTGTAAATCGATTTATAGACTCAGTATATCTCTTCAGCTATGCCTGGAAAGATGGAATATAAGACGTCACACTGATCTGATGAAAGATAACGTCATTCATGGCATCATTGGGATAATAACTTCAAAACAAGAAAATACTTATCTTTTCTGAATCAAGTCTTTTGCAAGTGATATTATAAGTTTTTGATGAGATACGTGCATGTGTCATGTTTATTTCCATAAGTACCATGAACTATTTTACCTTCACCGAATCAGGGTGATTGGCTCCTTATTTTACATCTATCCAGACATAGAAGAAGAGAGAGATACCAAGGGTCATGACTGATATGGAGATCAGATGTATACCAATGAGTCTCACATGCATAAATAGTGAAAGAAAGGTCCACAGTGGAACAATGAGCATAGCTGAATGGTAACTGAATACAGCTGATTTTCAAAGAGAGCAAAAATTTTCTTCTGCCAATCACCATTTGGACAGCTTTAACTTAGAGAGGGTTCCAAATCAGAATGGATTTCAGCAAGCAATAGTGGAAAAGGCCAGTTATAGTAACTTCAGCTCCGAGTGTAATCCACTATCGTTGTGCCCCTTGGATATAGTAGTCGGAGAGTTTGTTCCCTCTGACCTAGGATCCTGGCAGATATATGAGAAAGAACGGGGAAACCACACAATAAAAGAATCTTTAAACATAGAGTGATTATCGAGTGGGAGCCTGTTTAGTTTCTCAATACCAGGTCAAGGTATGCCTAGGCAACCCAAGCAAAACTCATAAGATGCTATGGTCACAGTCAACTGAAAGTAACCTAGCTAATTTTTCTCTCTTCATGTACATCTCCCTTAGACACAGAAAGAATAATTGTTTTCAGTGGAATTGAGCGGAAACAGGGAGAAAGTCTTACTGTATAATCCCTTCAAGAAAGGATGTTGACCACGATTGAGTTCAGTGACCACCTCAAGATGCGGATTTTTCTCCTTGAGTGCCGGCAATTCAGACTCCATGAATGCCCTGCAATAGTAGATATATATCTTAATTCTTAACATGAGCCACATAGCTATTTTGTTATATATATTCCTCTACCTCAATCATCCAGAAACTAGCAGCCTATTCTGTAACCTCTTTTCGCACCTAAAGTCAGATTAATAATTGTTATTCCATTTCGTTTAACCAATAAAAAGTTTCAATCTTTTCCTCTCTCAACTACATGTTTAAACTTCAAATAGGACTGAACACTTCCATATGTAAAATTGCACAACGGTACATCAGCAATACATCAAATTTCTAGACAGAAACACCTACCTCAAATCACAATATATGCAGAAAGAATACTGCTTCTTGACAGATTGCAACATGGGAAAAAACATTCATCTTATACCTAAATTGTGTTAACCTTCTGATACGGTATGAAAAAGAATTTCAAAAGAAAGTCAGACTCATAACACTATACTAAATCCATTCCACTGAACAAGGAAATAGCATTGCTCCATTCATCCACACTTCAGTTGACCACATTTCGCAAACACCAAAAAATATAAAGAACAAAGTTTGGAAGAGGTTATCAAATTGAGATGCATAAAAATATGTATGAAACACTTAAAAACTTGTGAAGGTGGGATAATCATCCATAAAGATATCTTATCGTGGATGAAAGAATATAAAGTATAATCCTTTCTTTTTCCTCTTTAGTTTTGCTTCAAAATTGCAACTACAACATTTCCAATTGCCACATTTCTTAGATATGTCGAATTAAAGCATTGATTTTCTAAAAGTTTAAGTTGTACACATTTCCTCTCTCGTTTCATTCATCATTCTTATTCGAAGATTCCCAGTAGAAACAGCCTCATTATGATTCAGATTCATCTATAAATCCAATATAAACGATAAAAAGCTTCACAAGTTAACCTTTACCTTATTCCCCTGCTACTGCCACCCCAATTGCAATAGCTGACTACCAGTTTTCTTAGCTGCCAAACACCTCTTAGTGACATCTGGATCAAACACATTCACAAATTCCAGAGCTCATCATTCACAAACAAAAATTGACGCCGCAAGTAGTATATGCAATATTGTTAAACGTGCAAGCTTTAGAATTGAATTTTTTGAAAAAAAAAAACATGAAAATATATGAAGAGAAAGAGAGAAATACATACAATTTTATTCCGTCGGAGAAAATAATTTGCAGCAGAAAGAGATTGAGAGTAAGAAGTAGAACGTCAGCCGCCGGTGACTTAGGCAAAGTGTGAGCCCTTTACAAAATTGGGGCTTGGAGAAATTTCGGTTCCGGGGTCGGATCTATCCGTTAAAAAGAGGCCCATTAGTGGGGTAGAATTACACAAATAGCCACTTTCAGCCATTTGATTGAAATATAACTAGAAGTACCGACTTTCTTTTGAAACTCCATAACTTATTTTATTATATTCTCTAAAATTATCTAGAAATTACAAAAAAATATATTTTCCTCTATCTCTTCTATCAGATACATCCCTCTTACGCGATGTATTGAGACATGTGTATCTTGTATCAACAAAGGTAATGTATTGGGATATTGAGTGATATATTGGGGCATATGTGTCTTGTATTGACAAATGTAATGTATTGATATGCGATATATTATGTATTCGAAATCCTTAAATTTTAAGAAGTTTTTGTAATTTAAAAAAGATAAAAATAAGATGTAATTAGTTCTTACCATGATGGAATTTGCGTAATTTTTACTTTTTTAAAATCATCTTTCTCGATAAACTTTTGATAACAAGGAGTACTTTCTTAAATTTCGTTTGCTATCTTATATTTGAAAACAATTTAATTTTAATTTCTTGTCCTATCTTTTAATGAATATGTTTTGTTCCCACATGAATTTCACGACATATTTAACACTGTAATTCAAATATTTTTCTTTCTTTCCTGAGATGGATATCCAATCAATGCGTAACATAAATTAAAACAAAATAAGTATTAGCTAATAGATTATAACAACATAATAGTAAGTGGCAGTGATAAATTTATATCTGCCCTATCAAAATTCAAATCTACACGATAATTAGCATGCCGAAATTATAATTAAATAAATAATATATTATCTAACAACTTGAATTTTTAAATTGAAGAGTCACTTTTATCTTTTATTTCTCTAAAGTTTATATAAGATCCTTTGATTTATTTTTACTTGGTCTTTGTTGACTTGACACTCCATTTAATAGATTATAAATTAGGAGTTTGTTTTACTAAACGATTGTTATTAATTATGCTTTGAAATTCTAAATTTTATTTTCGGTTTAATTTTCTTTTCAGCTATCGACTTTGTTCGTACGCAATCGCCCCCACATTCACCCCAACAACTATCTTCATAGCTGACCAATAAAGGACCAAAGGCAGCTTCCACTAAAGTGGATCGATTCTTCATAGATGTTTCAAGGAAATTACTCCAAAATTGAATTCCAATTTTACAATGTTAACTTTGAGCCTTTTCCAAGTAATTCAAACACATATTTCCTACTATATACCTTTCATAATAAAGTCCACAAAAATTGCTATAAATTAAACCATCAAACTCAACATTGCACCTCATAATCTTGATTTTGAGTTTATGACTTCTGAATCGTAGCAAAAATAGTTTAGCGGATTTTAAAGCAGAATTGTAACTCCGACCCTGATCAGAACAACTATGGCATGCTATTCACCATCAATGATATACATATCCATTTTGATGGCATTTAACATGTTGGGGAATATCTACAGAGCATATATTCACGAGCAATATTCGCTTTTAGCTTTCATCTTATTCGTTTATTTAAGCTTCGTCTTGTTACTATACTTCTCGTATGCATATCGTCGTTTTCCATCACAGGAAAAGTCATTGCATAAGGACATTATAGGACTTGTTATATGGTTCTTGTATTCAGCCATCATCTTTGGCTTTGTCTTTCAGTTTTCACCGATTTTAGGCTTCTTGGCTGCTCTGTTTCTTTACGTCGTTGCCATTGCTGGAAGCGCCATTTTCTATTATATTTATGTTGTTCATGAAGAAGATGAAAATGAGAGGAAATGGTTTTGTAGGAGTGTGAGTTTGTCTCAGGGGAAATTGGATGTCATTTCCGAGAAAGTTTGAGCAGAGACGAAGTCAGGATTTGAACTTTATGAGGATAGCCACATGTTTAAGTAATTGAGTTTTGTATATTTTTAGTGGATTTCTTAATGAAAATAGAGGATTTGGATTAAAGCTACTGAATTCTGCTGAACTCATATGTTGACCTCCTAGGTTTGATGGGAGAAAAAATGAACACTATTTGTGCCTTTGACAAGCACGAACATAATATTTATACCATAGTTTTATAACATTCATTTTTATACTATCTTTGACAAGCACGAACATAATGTTTATACCATAGTGTTACAACATTCATTTTTATCCTACTTTTGACAAGCACGAACATGATTTTACGCCGGTCAGAATGTTTATAGAGAACAATATAACTGCTAAGACTATTAACAAACTTCCAGATACATGTATAAACAAAAGGAAGAAGAAAAAACAAAGATCAAGAATACATGTTCTATACAAAGGTACCCAAGCACTCAAGGACCTAGTATTTCCTATTGAGGTGAATGCGCGAAAAAACTGAACGCTTTTGCTTCTTTGATTTAGTTCCAAAGATGAATGAGTGTAAGGGAATTCTTGATTTGCTCACTGTGTGCATCAATTGTGATTGGTTTCCGTTAAGTCCGAATTCTTGATCCAATTGTGTTATAGTCTTCTCGACGTCTAGTTGAAGTGTAGTTACACGACGAACACCAGCTTCTAGTTCCTCTCTTACCTTGTTGTTCTCTTGTTTCATGTTGAAAACTGCACCTTGGAACTTTGCTGCTTCATGACTGCTCAATCCGATTCCGTCTAATGCAACTCCCTCTTTTAGTGCTTTTGTGATTTCGTCCTGAATGCTGCATAAAGCTGAGAACTTGCGATCAAGTTCATCTTTTAGAAGCAATGTGTGTGATAACCACATTGTTAGTTCACTGTGAATCTCCTTCATGTGTTTATATAAAGGCCTGATTTCTGATTTATCTTGCATTTCCTTGTCTTTGAGTTTGGATATTTCGAGCTGCAAGTCGTGGATCGTGGTCTTGAACTTTTGAACCTGATGGAATGTTGTGCTGAACCTTAGCCAGAAATCCAAGTTTTCGTCTAGAATTGAATTAATGCTAAACCGGATTTTCCCCTCAATTGGCGATAGTACTGATGCACGTTGATCAACCAAAATCGTCTTGATGTCTTCTTTATCGTGCTCTACTATAGGAATATCGTTGTCCTTCCTTTGAGGCAGCTCATCAGGTTTCAAGCTTCGATCAGATGAAGGATTTTCTACCTTCAGCTCTTTATCCTGATCAGAAGCATGTCCTTGTTGCATGAGACTCAATTTTCGACGTAGATTATGTATCTCTTCATCCCTCTTTGTGATAGCATATTTAAACTCTCTTATCTGAAGTGTGAGGTCAGACTCGATTTCTCTATCTCTCTTCTCCATATCACTTAGCTTCTTTGTAACTTCCTTATAATCCTTGAGAATTGTTTTATAGTCATTTAAGAGAATGTTTTCTTTATCCTCCAAACCGCTCAACAGCATCTGTTGCCAATTAAGATCATCCTCCTTTTCTGCAACTTCCTCTATTTTCGTCTCGTAAACTTTAGTTCCAGATTGAGCTGAGACTTTCTCATCGCCTTTTTCAGCTGTTATTGGCTGCAGAAATGTGACGTGCTTCTTGGTAGGTTTTTTAAATTCCCCTTTGTTACTTAGACTGGAATCGTGCTCTTTGCGAACTTCTTTATCTTTTTCTGTTATGGTACTTAAGTTCTTGAGACCTTCACCTGAACTAGGATGATCTTTTTGTGTCACAGGATCTTGTCTCATAGTCACTTCATTTGGAGATGAATCTGTTCCATCGAGCTCCTCATCCGGTTGGACACTACTCAATTTGCCGGATAAATGGTCTATATTAGCACGAGCTTCAACAAAGTGAGTTCGTAGGCTACTGTCTTGGTTTACAACATCTTTATTGATGTTCTCAATAGTTTCCAACTTTGCTTCTATCGCAGTCACCCTGATATTCAGGTTGTAGGTATCGCCTGTCTGAGCTGCCTTATCGTCTTCCAAAGACTGAACTTGATTTTGGAGTTCATTAGCTTCTCTTCTTAATCTGTCAATCAAAAGTGTCTGAGATGCAACTTCTGTTTCTAGGCTGATCACCTTATTCACAAGCTCATCGATTTTCTCTGCCAATTGTGACATTGTTAAAGACCCTTTAGAGCTCGCGTCCATTTGATCCTTAATCTTGTCTTGTAATGACTCTATCTCCTTACCAACTTCATGGTTCGGGAATTTAACTCTATCAGCCTTCGGTTCATCAATTTGCTCGGGAAGATACTTATGCCTAAAGGACTTAAGTTTCTTACAAGAATCGTCAATTTTGTTGAACTCATCTTGCGCTTCTTGTGTATATACATCTTGTTTCTCCTGGAGATGAGTTAATGTTTCTTGACATGATTGCAATGCTGCTTCAGCCATCAAAGTGCAAGCCTCAGCATCCTCAATAACCCGACCCTCACCAAATTCATCCTCCAACGTACATATCTTTTGTTGCTTTTCCATGATTTGGTTTTCAATTCCTCTGTACCTTTCAAGTCCATTCTTGTAGGAACTCCTTATGAACTCTTTCACAGTTTGCAAGGCCAATATATCTTTCTGAAGTTTGTCGATCTCTTCAATAGCCTCGTTTTTGGACAAACCAGATTTCGCGACATCATCTGTCAATTTCTTGCCTTGTCTTTGTTTTGTGGTAGTTGACATAAGACCTTTTAAGTCTTTTATAGGAGGCTTTGGTATGTTTGATGATCCATTAGGTGGAATTTGTGTAAAATCCTTTGGCATTCTTGGAGTTGGGGTGCCATATTCGTCTTCCTCTTCCATTGCTAGTTGAATTTGTTCCGGGCAGATAGTAGCAATTGTGTTGTTGGCAGTCTGTAGTTCCTTCGACAGATGATCATATCGTTCAGCCAATGCGCGATAGGCACGATAGGATTCTTCCACAAAGTTTATCAGCTCTGGCCTTTTCTTGTAGTACATTTCAGCCCTTTTGGCAAATGAATCTCCATCCTCTTCAATCAGCTTAATCACAGTTTCAACTCTCCCTTGCATATCTGTTAACACCATATGTATATACAAATGGAGTTATTGCTTTTCATATTCAACAAGCAAGAAAATGCAGGAAACAAAGAAAGGCATTATACATAAGTAGACATTCAAAATTTCGCCTCAGCTGGCAAGTAAATACTCCCACTTTAAGTATGCATATCTAAACACCTTTACTCGTCTCCAATGTGTCAGTTGAATATCCCAACTTACAAAATGATCATGTAGACACCTCCAAATTTTATGTGTCATGTAAGCATTGGGTGTCCACAAGCACAATGGGGACTAGAGGGGTGTTTAGTCGTCCGTTGAGATCAAGGTGATCGAGGTGTCTAGATATGCACTCTCAAAGTTGGAGTACTTACTTACCAGCTAAGGCCAAGTTTGAATGCATGTTTATGTATTATGCCAAAAGGAAAACGACTCGTTTGATTGACATCACTACCATAGACCACTTCGAAACTATGTTGCTTGGACTCTTTGTTCTCAACGGGTGCGTGTCGGATCTTCCAAATATAGTTCATTTCTGGAAGATTTGACAAGGGGTGCGACAATATTTTTAAAAAGTCCAAGCAACATAGCTTTGAAATGAACCCTTTGATAATATTTTTCAATCGACCCCAACTAGCTTGAAATTGAAACCTAGTACATAATTGTTGCTGTAATAAGATTGTGCAATCTAGCATATATCTAGAACCCTTTGATAATATTTTCTGCCTGGTTTTTAAATTTAATTAAAATGGAGGGACAAAAGCAATACAATGCAAACAAAAAAAATATATTATAAAATGAAGAGGAGCTCATTTCTTCCCATCCATCCAACCACGGTGGACAAAATTACATGGTACATGTACTGGTACGAGATAATAAGCACCCAATGAAATTACTCGAGATGCCTACCAGCTAACCTTGACACCACAATTAAAAATTAAAATGATTATCAAGGTCAATATACCTTGAAGGCTTTGTTCAAGCCATTTGGATTGTTTGGTCCTAATGTGGCTAGCAGCCCACCATGAATAGGCATTGCTTGCAGCTCTTTGCAACATCTTGTCAATTCTTGATCTTTTTTTTTCTTCTTCTTTTTTAAATAATTCACATGATAAATGAAACTCTTCCTCTTTTTTATTTTATGTTTTCAAAAGAACAAAAAAAATTTAGGAAAGAGGAAGAGTTTCAAACATGAGAGAAAAGCACAAGACAACTAAAAAGAGAAGAATTAAGAAAAAGCTCAAGATTTCTTGTTAATTAGTAGATTAAAGAAGAATTAATTCTTGGTTTATGGTTGGGAGTTAATTTAGCTCCAAATTAAGTCATAGCCGTAGCAAATAAAATCACATGAATGTTGTTTATATTCGCCTTTTATTTTATTATACTAAAGTAATCGAATTATTTTTTATAACGAAAAAGTCATTCAATTTTATCTAATATAATAGAAAGTCATTCAATTGTTCTTTTAATGAAAAAAATGTTATATTTTACTCAGGTATCATACGAAGTCATTAGCGATTGTAGCACCGTCTTGTACTTAATTATAACTAGTGATTTTATGTAAAATTTAGACAAAGTTGAGTTAATTTTTCTATTTTAGCTTAGATTTGATTTAGATATTTTGTTGTATCTTTTTCTGAGAAAAATAAAATTATAATATCAAACTTTTGAAGTTATTGGTAAAAATGAGGTTAGGTCTAATTTAATATCTACCTTTAGAGGGAGAAACAAAATTGAATAAGAAAGATGTGTCATTTTGTTGCCCCTCTATTAATTAGGCCACATGTATTCTCTTTAAATTTTGGACCATCTCAACTGTTTTTTTTAAATATGGCAATATTTTTTAAAAAAGTGTTTGTAAATTTAAATATGTTATGTGTTTATTAATTTGATATAAAATATATATCGATAAGATTAAGTTTATTGCAAATTGAGTATATGAGAAAAATCATTCTCTCGCATATTCGTCTAAATTTATGTGTCATAATTTTTAATTTGTTCCAAAATGCATACTTCCTTATATTGACTTTAATTGTATTTTATTCCTAATTAATAAGATACTTGTAGTAACATATTTATTTATAATTTGATTTAGATCATAAATTTTGAACACTATATTCTCTTTCTTAAACAATCAACATAAGATTTGAAGGCCCTTACTTTAAGAGCAAACCATCAAATTTAACATTTTTTTTCTTTTACCTTGAAGGTTTGCTCATAAAGTAAAAATAAATAAATTATAACTACGCATTTCTAAGATCATTAAAATTCACTTCTTAAACTTTGTGATCGATCAATAATACTATATAAAATGGGATAGAGGAGTATTAAATAATAAAATACTATTATCTTTGCCTCATATTATATGACATATTTTCTCTTTTAATTTGTACCAAAGAAAAAAAATTACTCTATATTTTGCCGCAACATAACTTATATATTAAATAACATAATTATAATTATACAAATATTAATAACATGCTTTGAAACTGTTAATCTAAACGTCATGTTTAGTAGTGGTTAATGGGGGCGGGGAAGTGGGTGGAGAGGTGAAAACAAAGTTAGTATAAATGAAGAATAATTCAATCCACCCATATTTATTTCACAAGATTAAAGGTGAATTGGGTGACAAAATGAGTTGGAAACCGGACGAGTTGATCCATATTTACCTATATTTTTATTAGTAAATCGTACTATATTTTAGAATTCAATATCCAATTAGAGTTCCAGTAATATGCTAACCAACTTGCAAAAAACATTCTACATTACATTCAAAATAAAAATACAATTCATCAAGACCTGATCCAACTCAATGCCTTGTAAGTGACCCTCGAGATCAAGAGACAAATTTCGAATCGAGGAATAGAGTGTGAAGTCAAGAGTCAAATTCCAAAATAAAAATTTGAAAGTCGAGTTCCAAAACAGATATTCGAGATCAGTTCTCGAGTCGAGTCTCAGGTCGGAGTTGGTGACAGTAGGGGTGTTCATAGTTTGGATAAAAACCGATCCAAACCGAAAAACCAAACCAAACCGATAAAATAAAATCGATTTTATTTGGGTTTGGTTTGGTTTGATTTTAGATTTTTGAAAATTGGTAGTATTTGGTTTGGTTATGGTTTTATTCGAAAAAACCGAAGAAATAACCGAACCGAACCAATGCATTATATACATATACTTTATTAATATACATACTTAATATATTGTTTTTATAAACAATTTTAAAGATCTTATATATGTTTTCATTAAAATTTCTTTATACTTTACTTGTTGAAATTAAGAATGTCCAAGGTGAAAACATTTATCTTATTGATTTCATGTATATGAATGTCTATGACAATCGTTGTGGGACTGAAAATGTTATTGTCTCTTCCTTCTAGGCAAATATAGTGAATTTTAAAGTTTTATTGATAGTAAATTCAATAATCGAAAGTTCGGTAATTTAAGTCATTCTAACTATTTTTTGTTTTGAATGGATTGCTGTCACTTTTTTCACATTTTGAATGAATTATTTCTTTTTTTTTTTGTGTATGGTTAATAATCGAACCAAACCAAACCAAAACCGACTACCACCAAACCGATAAATGTATATTAGATTTGGTTTGATTTGATTTTGATAAGTTTAAAATCGATTAAGTTGATTTAGTTTTGATTTTGATCAATAATCGATCCAAATCGATCCGTGAACACCCTAGGTGACAGCAAGATTTGTTATGATTCTCTACCTAACATTCCTAACATGACACGTGGTTAAACAAGAAGGAACATTTCATCACCACTTCATTACGACGTCGTTTTAGTTGCCAATCTCTTTACCATTAATGGAGTTTTCCACGGTTTTGAATAATTTTGTCAGCTAAGCGTTGACAGTTGAGAAGCAGATTCAGTAGTTCATCTGCTCACCAACACTGATTAATTTCTCATAAATACACTTCTTTCTTCAAATACCCAATTGGGTTTTTTGATATTTTGGATATTTTTTTCAAAGTTTTAAGCTTTTTGGAGTCTGTCAATGGCTGGAGTTTTATCAGTTCTAAGACGCATTTACCTCACACTTTACAATTGGGTTGTCTTTTTTGGATGGTAAACTTCAATACCCACCTTTTATCTTTTCTTCTATCTTCCTCTATCTGTAAAAATTTTTCTCTAGTCGAGTTAATACGGATTCAAGATTTAAACTTTATGGGTTTAATGTTTAAGGTTCTTGAACTTATTGTATTTTTGAAATTATGGGTTTAGATTTACTATTTGTTGCAATTTTAATGAATTTTACACAGTTTCACCTTGAAAATACGGGGTTCAGGTACCTTGGAGATATGGACTTTTTTTGGGATTGAACATAGTTGATTGATGGATTGATTTGTTTATGTTTTTTTCATTATTAATTAACTGTAGATCTGAGATCTTTAATTGGAAATTTCAGGTTTCAAGTTTTTTATCTTGCTGTGAAAACTCTGAAAGAGTCTGGGCATGAACATGTCTATGATGCTGTAGAGAAGCCTTTGCTTTTAGCTCAAACCGCCGCCATTTTAGAGGTAACTCCCACCATGGTTATGTAAGTGGCGGAGCCACGTAAAATTACACTTTTATTATATGGTTACAAGTTAGTATTTTTATGAATATATAATTGATGTTGAATCCTCATCGGCGTTTTCTTGTGTTTACTGCTTCATATTTTGAGCCCCTTAATGAAAATCCTGGCCCAACCCGGTTATTATCATGTTGTATATAGATGGGTATATTTGTGGAGGTGGGGGTGGTGAGTGGAATGCTATTTTCTCATTAGTTTTGGGTAGTTGGAATATGAGGTTGATGAATAAATGAAATTCTAGACATTTGTTATTCAATTTGCTTAAAAGATTGAATTTTTAATACACATGAGGGAATATCTATTTTGGGAAATTTTACCTAATAGATATATTTTCATTCATATATGTTGGGTCAAATGTGGCAATTTTTTGAAGGAATATGGCTGAAAGTTGTTGACACTCTACCTCTCCATCCCCAAAACATACAGTTAAGTGTAGTGTTGGTAAAAGTTTCATTTTTCTTTTTGTGGAATTCCCAAAAGTTGCTTCTCTTGTTACTTGAAAAAAAATTAGTTTTTCAAATCTAATTTGCTTATTACAGGCCCTTTAAACTAATTAAGCTTGGTTGAAACATAAACTCTAAATACGGTACCTACTTTTGTATGATCTTTATCTAATGATAATGCTTTTCCTTCTGAAGACTAACAATGTCATACCTCTTCTGTTTCAATTTGTTTGTTTTGCTTTGACTTGACACGGAATTTAAGAAGTAAAAAAAACTTTTGAATCTTGTGGTCTTACGCTAAAGATACGTAGAATGTACCAAAATGTCTTTTAATCTTATGGTCTTATATGTTCTAAGATGAAAGGTTGGATTATCAATCTCATTGATACCATCTATCTCATACCAAAACCGATCAATCGAATCACTTTTTTGGGGAAAATACGAGATATCTAAGTCATACAAGTAAAAAGATCTATTCATTTTTAAAAATAAAAACAAAAAGGGGGATTGGATTGATGATAAAATAGAATCCTGGGTCATGCCAGGTAAATAGTTAGAAGTAAAGAGTTGCCAAAAAAGGAAAGTAACATTCTTTTTGAAATGGACTAAAAAGAAAAGTAAGACAAACAAATTGAAATGAAGGGAGTAGTTACTTAAATCTAATGAATAATGTGTGTTGTCATTTTTTAAATAGTTTTAAAATGTTTCAGTGGTTTGTGCTGCTACTGTTGCTAGATAAAAGTCCTAGTTGCAACTCACATGTAACTTTCCCTGTGAAGCCGCCTGTAACCGACATGTAGCTGGTTGTTTGTGCTGTCTCCATTCTCTTATTATATGCTTATGGAATTTCTTAATCAGATTTTGGGTAAATAATTGTTGTTGCAGAACTGTGGGTTTAGTAATGTTTATTGCATGGTGTTATTATCATTAGATGCTAACATGTTAATTTTCTATTCGCATGAATCGCGAAACAGATACTTCATGGTTTAGTGGGTAAGTTTCTAGATCCCAAGTTTAAATAAGCTCAGGGAGAAGTTTTTGAACTATAGTAATAACCTATTCTTTTCTATCACCCTTAACTAGGTTTGGTAAGATCGCCAGTATCAGCAACTCTTCCACAAATAAGTTCAAGATTATATGTAACATGGGGTATTCTATGGAGTTTCCCTGAGGTTAGCTTAATTAATTTCCTTGAATTTCTACATACAATATAAAACTATAAAAGTACTTTAACTAACGAATTTGTTTGCTGATGCAGCTTCGGTCTCATATTCTTGTTAGTTCTCTAGTGATTAGCTGGTCTATAACAGAGGTGAGTCTTGCTTATTTGTAAGCTTCAAATTTTGTTTATGTTAAGATGTCTATTTATAGTAACTTGACTTTGCAAGTCTCCTAACAATAACTGCAATGGTCAGATCATTGATTTATTAGTAAAAGAAAGTCTTCTTGCTAGATATGCGCTTTTCTAGACTTTATTTACTATATTTAGTTGAAAAATAAGAAAAAAGAACACGGAACAACTGAGTAAAAATCTGAGACTTATGCTGGTACCAAGTAATTGCAAGTGTAGAGAAGTTGTTTTCCACCACACCTTGTTGCAGTGATTATAATAACAATTAAAACAGATCAAAGATACGTCTGAATATAGATGAAGAAAACATTGTTTACTGTGCGTTGACTCCATTTAATCTTTTCTTTTGAATAAAGATTGTTTTTGTTTCTTCTTTATATGTCAGAATGCTATTGTACGCTTAGCCGAGCAACTCCTCTTTTTCATAATTAACCATGCGTATTAATATTTTCCCCACATTCTTTTCTAGTCTTTTATAGTTTTAGGTTAAGATTGATTTCTCAATTATTTGGCCCTCAAATGATTATGATGGATGTACTTCTTAGTTTGGAAGTAACAACGAACACAGCGAGTTTTATTGGGTAGACAAATGAAAAGATATAGATTATTCAGAACTCATGCTTTTTTTTCATTTCCATTTATTTCTATCTCTAGGAAAAATTGATTATAAGATAAGTTGGTTCTTTTTACTTGCAATATCTTAGACTAACAATCATGAGTAATGCTTTACTATGTACTAGACCATCATTAGCATGAACATGTGCAATGAGTGCTGAAATCAAAATTGTGATTACTTCTTCTGCCTTCATTTTAATTCAGTTGTGATGTTTCAACCGACACAACAACAACATACCCAATGTAATCTCACAAGTGGGTCTGGGGAGGGTAGAGTGTACGCAAACATTACCCCTGCCTTGGGAGGTAGAGACTAGAGAGTCTGTTTCTGATAGACCATCGGCTCAAGGAAAAGCATATCAAAGCAGATACTAAGGAAAGCATGACAAAACATTCTTAAAAAAAGGCAGTTACTACAACAAAATAGTGCGATAATTGAAGTACAAGAGATAGTTACAAAAATCGAAAGACAAGAAACTACAAGAGAAATACTCCGACTGCTAGTAAGGAAGGATAGGCAAGATAGCGCTCTACTACCTACTAACCTTTCAACCAACACAACATATAGATATTAGCCTTTATCGTCCGTATATGTTGTGGAATCCAGTGAAGCTGCAAAGACCTGAGGCTGATTTGGTTCCCATGAGACCCACACTCAAATGTGCCCATTTGAGGCAACAAATTCAAGGTTGGTGGGGAAGGGAGGGTAGGAGATAAGTAGGATCTAACCATCCCAATCATCCTTCCTGAGGATCCTGTCAAAAGACTAATTTACTATTTTTAAGCAAGTCCTATTTGTTCTCAATGAGAGACCTACTGGGCTAAAGAATCAGTCTCTTCAATTAGAGTGTCAATCAAGAGTTTTTTCAAGAGAGAAAGAGATAGGAGAAATGGGAAGATAACAGAGAAGAGGATAGAGAGGTATCTGGACAGGAAATTTTTCTCAATTACTCTCACCAGAATTCTCTTCTTAGTTTCAAAAGTTGTAGAGTGTTTTGTGGGGGCAGCTTAATGTATTTAGTACTCGATGATATTACAAAATTAGACTGTTCTTTTATAGATAATCTAGCTTAGCTTTCCTTATCTTTTGCTTTTCCTTTCTGTATTGGTAAGGGCCAACATGAATGTTGAAATAATCAACTTCAACTAAAGCATCCTTGTGCATTGTGAGACTGTTAAAATGGATGATTGTTCAATTATTCAGAAATACTCTACACCAGGGGATATCAGTAGACAGTAGGTAATGGTTTGCTTGATGAATTTGTTTTTTAATTCCTAAGTATTCCACTTAATTATCATAATTCAACAGAGATACCTACCTCTCCAAGGGAGCCTTGGTGCAACGGTTAAGTTGTCTCCGTATGACCTATATCATCACAGTTCGAGCTGTGGAAGCAGCCACTATTGCTTGCACTAGAGTAGTTGTCTACATCACACCCCTTGGGAGTTGGGGGTGCAGCCCTTCCTCCGACCCTGCGTGAGCGCAGAATGTTTATGCACCGAGTCGCCTTAACAAAGATGCCCCTCAATTATCCTTACTCCATATAGTTAGCACTTAACAGAGAATTGTGTAATTCAGACTTATTTTCCCTGATTCCCTCAATAAGTTTGTGAGAGCACATCAGACGGAACATCATGTCATTGCACGATGCATGTCATAACTCATAAAGTGATTGTACAACTATTTTTCTCACTCTCTTGCTATCCAGTAACTTCTATCTGTGACCAAGGGCCAATTTTGGTTATTAATGATGTCATTTCATGACTGCTCAACTGATGATACTCATATCTAAATAATAAGTTGATAGTTTGTGTCAATTCATGGTTAAGCAACATGTTGATTATTGGCATATTCTCTCTACTAAATATTCAGATCATTCGATATTCATTTTTTGGGACAAAAGAGGCATTTGGTTCTGCACCTTCGTGGCTCTTGTGGCTAAGGTATGACTCTTTTAACTTTGTGAGCCAGGTAAATGAGTTTGCATGATAAATGGATTGGCAGTAATCTGTTGTTAACAAATCCTTGAACCTGCTTTTGACCCATTTAAAATGGACCAACCTATTTTTCTTATCAAATAACCACACAAATGAGACTATCATTTCGTTAGAGCAACAAATTTTTCACAAGTGCATCATATGTGGGATTATCAAATGATATCTTAATCGTTATGTTCTTCTATTCTATATAGAAGACAAACGATGCCATTATAGATGATCAAGAACAGATTGTAAAATTAGTGACAAGAATTGGGAAAGAAAATAAAAAGTACTCCCTCCATTTCAATTTGTTTGTCTGGTTTTGACTTGGCACAGAATTTAAGAAAGTTAAAAAGACTTATGAATCTTGTGCTCTTAAACTAAAGATACGTAGAATGTACCAAATTGTCCTTTGGTTTTGTTTCCTTAAACGTGCCAAGTGGATAGTTGGAATTGAAGTGTTGTCAAGAAAAGAAAGAGTCATTCTTTTTCAAACAGGTTAAAAAGGAGAGTAAGTCGCACAAATTGGAACGGAGGGAATAATTGAGATGGTTTCACCTGTGCATCATATATGGGGACTAAAATGCAAACCTTTATTATGAATCCACAACCCATCAGATTCGAGCCATTTTGTCTTCTCTAGTAGTGGCAAATACCTTTTCTGGCAGATACAATTTAGTTTGATTTGCATTTCAAAGATAAAGTTCAGATATCGATTTTCTTCTTGCAGGTATAGTACCTTCTTGTTGCTGTATCCTAGTGGCATCACAAGTGAAGTTGGTTTGATATATAGCGCTCTGCCTTACATCAAGGTACTGAAACAACATCTCTCTTTCGTCTCATAAAAGTTACAAAATAAGTCGTATATGGAAAAACATTATTAATTTCTGAAAAGTTCGAGAAGTGTGTTTCACCTTTGAATATTTTCCATCATAACTTTACTTGTTTGATTTCACAAAATGATTTTTTGTGTAGTAGCAATAACGTTACTGTATCCATAGCCCTTCCAAATTGCACCCTTTCCCGGCTTCCCCTCCTGTCTTGACATCAAAACCAACTTGCTCTATAGTTTCTATTTGGGCCTCTCGGAGACACTTGTGCATAAGTTCCTGCAACTATATATATACTCAGTTTATTCGGCTCTTGTAATTGGAATTTTGCTCCTTGCCACGAGTTCTAATTTTCCTGTTTATATGCACGGTGCATTTTCTAACGAAACTACTTTTTCTAGGGATCGGATATGTATTCTCTTAGGATGCCAAACAAATGGAACTTCTCTTTCGATTACTACTATGCAGGACTTGTTGCCCTCGGTATCTATGTCCCAGGCAAGTATCCTAATACATACACTCTTTTTGTTCAACCTTATATTATACCTTTCCTCGTAAACAAATCCGAGAATGATACATGGCATGACGATGTTTTCCGTTTTAGATTTTGATTAGTTTGCTATATTCGGAACTGCAGGCAGTCCTCACATGTACGGTTACATGCTCGGACAGAGAAAGAAAGCTCTCTCCAAATCGAAAAAAGAGTAGACTCAATCAAAATGTAGCTGTTGGAGATTGCATTTATTCAAGCAATTTTAATCTTAATCAATGTATTTCAACTGTTCAATTTTTTCTTATTAATTTAGACAATAGAACAATTTGCATTTCTCAGATGAATGTCAAGTGGTTGAATGAAAATTCACTTACAGTTTGCAGATTTTCATTAGAACTATAAACAAGGGATTCATAAGCTATGTTGCTCGGACTCTCCAAAAATATTACCGCACTTGTGTCAGAATCTCCAAAAATGTAATACTTTTGGAGGAACAAACATGCTTCTCTGATCTCTCGACATTATTGAAGAGTCCGAGCAACACAACACTAGCTAAAGTAGTTAAAGATTAACAAAAAGGGGAAAGTTTGCAATTCTCTAAAACAATAAAGAATGCAAAATTGGACAAAAAATGAAACATACATGGAGGAGGACATAGACCATAGCCTCCAGAACAAGAAAAAGGATGAGGTAAACTATCTCTTTGCTCATATTTGACAAAAACATTATTAGTTTAAAGAGCATGATAGTCTTCCTAGGACATATACAAGTGGATGTTATGCACAAAGACAATATCAATATACAACTACCAAGGCCAAAATCATTAGTCACAAAATGGTTATGCTTTTGTTTGAACCTGAAGTTAGAAATTTCTTGTTGATCCAAACTCAACAGAGATAGATGCAGGGAGCAAACTAAGGTTTTCAATTATGAGATTCTCCCAAATTAAATTTGCCAAGTGATCAGCTACCATATTGCCCCCTCTGTAAGTATGCACAAAAAAGAAAGTTTTTTCCACTGGAGAGTTGGTTGATCTGATCAATAACATGAGAAATCTCCCAATCAATAACATTGTTAGGCAAACATTGTATGAAAGCTTTGTGAATCTTATTCTTTCTTTTTGTCTAATGTTGCCAAATTTAAGAGGGATACCACAACTCAAACAAAAGTAAGACCAACTCTTAATGTCGTTCGCTATAAGTTTATATTTTTATATTATAATATTTTATAGCTTATGCATAGATTTAACTCTAGTTTTTAAAGAACTGCATAAATTTGATTAAATTCAATTGTTAAAGAACAAAAAGTAAAGATTATCTCATTTAAAGAAAACGTGGAATTTTATAATTTTAGTATATAGATGTTTGATAACACAAATAAAGCTCAAACCTAACCATATGCATTTCCATTATCATTTATTAACCCTTCGGACCACTTTAATTGTTGTCTTTACCAAAATATTTGTCATTTAAAAAAAACAATATATAATTGTGTACATTCTTTTCATTTTGCTCTTAGTAATAACCATTCTTAGAATTAATAATTATTGACTAATTAACTTAGAAAACCTAAGTGAAGAATACATAGACATACTTCAATAGTATAATTGCTTAGATTAATTTTCTTTTATTGATTGAGGAGATGTTTATTGAAGAGAGATTAACATTTTTAAATAATTAAAAATAATAAATAAGAGTATGGTAGCCACAAAAAAAATATGACAAACAAAGTGATCCAGAGAAAGCAATATTTATTTTATCAGTTCTTTATTATCTTTATATTCGATAACATTATAGTTTAGCATAATATTATGACTTATTTCATATCCTGTTATTTTCATGAGAATTGAAGCACTATATTGTTATTCTATCTAACTAGAACGTAAGAAATATTTGAAAGCATTAGTTATATGTTCTTATGTTGTAGAGATTCAATGTATACCATTGAACTTTATCAAGGCTTGACATGCCACAAATCCTCTTTAAAAAGAGAGGTGTCTTTGGAAACGTGACAAAAGAACCCCAAAAGGCTTAACTAAAACCATAAAAATTGAAATAAAAATAAATTGACTTCTATAAATTTGATTTGGTTTATCAATTCTTTTAAAAAATAACATAATTAATTTGATTTAATTTGGTAAATGAAAAAATTCCAACAAAACCGACTTGCACCCCCCTTAAAGATAAAGTTTATACGTGGATAACGTGATTATGTTAGTGTTCATATTAGAGTAAAAATTGAAAATAACAATAGATTAATTTTGACTTTTATTTTTTTGAATCAGACAAAGCACTTAAAAATATTCAACATGTTTGACTTCTGATTAGTAGAATAATGAACACATATATAAATCAAAGTTGTACATTAACACTTTAGTATATAAAAAATAAAAGCAATTCCTTTTCTTAGACTTTCCATATTCTTTGTTTACACCTTTCGTTTTCTCAGCTTTTTAAACGTGGGAAATTATTCCTTTTGTACACATCATGCAATATAATGACTTCTTTTGCACCTACAAAGTTTTCGAGTTTGAATCTCAATTATAATATCGTCTTTGTTAAAGAAAAAATTATCACTAAATATGGAACTTGATCAATAATATGAATGAAAATTTATTCGGATATTGGTAACGAACAAAAACTGTAGAACCTTTCATTTTTATCTATCATTTATGCTTTATCGGCCATTTCTTTTCAATTAAAACTTGTATTATATTACTCTTGATGTTCTTTATTCATAATAAAGTAATTTACAGAGTTTATGAAAATTGAGTTTAATTTTATGACGGATAAATTAAAAGGTAGTGACATGTATTTTTATTTAATACTAATACTTATTTGTAACCTAGAATAAACGATAAATAACTTGATAAATCAAATTTAATTATATTGATTGTGTAAAAAAATCATGACATTGTCTATATTCATAACTTAACCTGTATAATTTTAATGAAATTTAAGTCAGATACACTGATAATATTAGGATTATTTACACAACTAGTATACTTGACGTACCATAACCATTAACTTTTTTATCAGGATATCAATTAATGTTTATCAGAGAGATTTACATGTTATTACCTTATAAATGATCTTATGATGCACATTAATACTTTGTATTTCTTAAATTGCAAAAATAAATTAATTGTTTCTTCTAATTAGTGTTTTATTTTATTTAGTTGACATATTGTTCCCCCTTTTTGTTCTATTCTATATATTACTCTTACAATTCCCTCCATATCTAAAGTTAGAGCTTTACAATTTTTAAGTTTTCAAACCTTTTACGTTGAAAATGAATTGCATTATTATTTGTTTGAAACATTTGACTTTTGACTGTTGGATAAAGCTAAAATATGATGTTTTCTAATTAACCAACACTAAAAGTGACCATCCACCAGCTCTTTTTTTTTTTTTTTGGAATTACATAAATTTGGTCTTATATTCATAGTAATTATTATTTTATTTCACGTGGAAAAAGTTAACTACTTATGCATGATTATATAAATTAATACTATCTAATTTTACGTCCTAAAAGATTACGAGCTCAACAGTACAGACTACTTACAATTTTTTAAAAAAAATTGATTTTTCAAATCTCTTATAGGTAAAAATGAAGATTTATTGTAAGCAGTGGTGGACGTGGATTCACGTATGTGTGTAGCTAGGTAATTTTTTTCTTATATATATACATCGATTAACTTTTTTGTAAATTCAATTCTTTATATTTTGACATGCACCATCTTTGTGAAAATTTTGATTCTACCATTTATTGTAAAATGACATAAAACTTAAGGTGGGGGTGGGTGGGGCTTACACCAATACAAGGAAAGGGTAATGGTAAAGGTTAATTTACCCTTTGGTAGTTTGGTTAGAAGTAGCAGCCATTATTGTGTATTTACAGGTTATATATAAGATTGATTTAATTTCAAGAAAAAGATAGACAATGAATTAAGAATCCGTTTAATCATGAAAATTGTAAAAAAAACAAATAAATAAAATTATTTTTGAATTTTCATGAATAATTTGAAGTGAAAAAAAAACTTGTTGATAATTTCAAATTCTAGAATTCAACTTCAAATTGAACTTTGAATTTTACGGCTAAACATAATTTTTGAAATAAAACGTTTTTGACCATTATCTCTTAAATAATTCGCGTGAAAGGCCATTTGATACCATTTTAAAACAAAAACAGAGTGTAAACTACATATCATAACTACTCAAAGTGTTTTAATAAATACTTGGTGATAATTTAAATAGAAAACATGGACACTTAATAGTCTAAGTACAAACTCACAATTTTTTTTTTACTTCATTATGTTTTTAACCATAATTATCTCTTTAACTTTAACTAGTTGGCTCAGAAGTAACTAAACAAAAAACACACTTTGATGTTGAATTGGCATACACATACTTATTGTCGATTAGGAATAAATATTTAGCCAATTCAACATCAAAATGTATTTTAATATAAGAAAGTGGTAATTTAAGTATATATATGTAAAGAGAACAATGGACAATTGATACATGAAACTCGTGTAAAACAATAATTTAGATTTATTTTTGATCATTTTACTCTAGATAAAAGTATTAAAAACACCACTAAACTCTACACAAGTTATACGTTTCATCCCAAACTATTGACAATATTAAAAATGCTTTTTTACTTGACTAACTGAACTTAAATAACACCCCCCTGCAACATGAGTGAAATATACTTCTAAATTCTCACCAAGTTTAGAGGTGTTTCAATACTTCTCTCGACTATTTATTAAGAGTCTCATGCTCCTACAAGAGTTTGAGATCACTTGCTATGTCATGTGACAGATCAGAAGTGTATCCAAGTTTAGTTAATCAAATAGGAGAAACTAATATTTTGCGTCAAGTTCAGAATGTTTTGAATTGTTCTAAATTTTTAACTTGTTGGCTGAAATGTAACCAACTCCTAACAAGTTACCAACTTTCCATCAAACTATAGCCTTACCAATTACATACCAGCTAGCTAATACAATTAAATTAAACCTTATAGAAAAAAAAATAGCGACGTTTGAACTATATGTTAATTGAACTATATGAGGTCAAACAGACACTGTAGATTTTTTACAGTTGCAGTGTTTCTTCTTCTTTTATTTTACATCTTTTTGGGTCCCCATGGTTTCAGTAGTGGAGGGACAATGAAATAGACAGAAATAAAAGAAAAGAAAAGGCTGTTTTTTTTTTCTTTTTTACCTTTGTTTCTCTTATATGTCTTGGGACCCCAAAAATACCAAAAACAAACAAAAATAATGTAAGAAGGGAATATAAGAAACTATATACTATATAGCTAGAATGAGTTCATATATCATAGATATATAGTAACTAAAAGCTTGTTAATAAATTTTCATTTAGATACACGAATTATGGTATGTTATGATTTGATACTTTTATCTCAACAATAACAATAATATACTCAATATAATTTCGGAAATGACGTTTGAGCAGGGGCGGACCTACCCTTGGTTTAGGGGTGTCGAGCGACACCCCTTCGTTGGAAATTTACGTTGTATATAGTTAAATTTTAGTTTAATAAATATAAATACATGAATTGACACCTCTTGAAACAAGTTGAAGGTTTAGTCTATTGGTTAAGTGGTTGCAAACACTCCATGAGGTCATTTGTTCAAGCCCTACTAACCTCATTATATATATATTTTTACTATAATCGTTGACACCCTTAATGAAAATCTTGCGTCCGTCACTGCCTATCAACATAGATTGTGGTATAATTTGGACTATTTTATATATATATATATATTTACTATAACCATTGACACTCCTTAATGAAAACCTTGCGTCCATCACTGCATTTGAGAAAAATAGATTGTATGCAAATCTTATCTTTGACTCGTGAAGATTGATAGGTTGTTTCTAAAAGACACTCGTCTCAATTACATCACTTCCAACTCAAATTTTAAAAAATTTATGTGAATATTCTGTAGCACAGTAATTAAGAAGTGTTTGCATAAGTAATCAACTGGATTTTCTATTTACTTTTCCTAGTCAGTATACATATATATACATCATATTCTGATAGTTATTTTCAGCTTAAGCAGTTACCTGCTCAATTATTTAGATTAATTCTTCATAAATTTCTTTTCTTATTTAAAATATTATAATTATTTTATTTTCCTCTTTATTGATACAAGTAGGGGTATTCATGGGTCGGTTTGGATCGGTTATTGGTCAAAATCAAAACCAAATCAACTTAATCAGTTTTAAAATTATCTAAACCAAACCAAATATAATATACATTTATTTGGTGGTTATCGATTTCGGTTTGGTTTGTTCGGTTATTCGGTTATTAACCATACACAAAAATAAAAGAAATAGTTCATTCAAAATGTGAAAAAAGTGACAACAATCCATTCAAAATAAAAAATAGTTAGAATGACTTAAATTACCGAACTTTCGATTATTGAATTTACTATTAATAAAACTTTAAAATTCACTATATTGGCCTAGAAGGAAGAGACAATAACATTTTCAGTCCCACAAAGATTGTCATAGACACTCATATACATGAAATCAATAAGATAAATGTTTTCACCTTGGGTATTCTTGCTTTCAATAAGTAAAGTATAAAGAAATTTTAATGAAAACATATATAAGATCTTTAAAATTGTTTATAAAAACAATATATTAAGTATGTATATTAATAAAATATATGTATATAATTAATCGGTTCGGTTCGGTTATTTCTTCGATTTTTTGAATAAAATCATAACCAAATCAAATACTACCGGTTTTCAAAAATCTAAAATCAAACCAAATCAAACCCAAATAAAATCAATTTTATTAATTTGATTTAATTTTCCAATTTAGATCAATTTTAATTCAAATCGTGAACACTCTTAGATACAAGTATATAATGAGTTGTCGAAACACATAGATATATATAATATATATATAGGAGAGTACAAGTTATTCTTTGTGGCATATTTTAGCGTAATTAACTGCGCCGGACAATGATTGCACTTTTGAATATTAGGAAACTCTATGTTCTGTCAAAGCTTTAAAAAGTACATCTTTGTGAAACCAAAAATAATATTCTACCTTCTACTTTTTGTCTCTCTTTTTTCTTATATCTTCAACTACTCATGCTTATCCACATTTTTTATTAATATATTAATACTGCAAAATAATGCATATCATTAATAATTAATATTATCATTTTTGACAAATGGATTCAAAAAGAATCCAAAACATATGTCACATTTGAAATTTGAACTTATAGGAGTCGAGTGATGTGTCGACGCTACAAATTGAGTATCAATAATTATCTATATTGTGTGTATTCTGTTAAATTAGATATTCTATGGAGTTGAATGATGCAGCTAATAAAAATTAATAGGTCCCTTTTCAAAGAGACTGCCCTTAGGACTCTATTTAGTGAAGTCATTTAACAGCGGATAGACACAAGTTATGCACTTATTATGAGTTATCTATTTAAAAAAAAAACAATAGCGACCAATTCTTTCTAAACACACACACACACACACATATATATATATATATATATATATATATATATATATATATTAATGATTATATTTGTATTCTAGAAATTTTAGCTCCGTCTTTAATTGTGTTATTAGTAATAAAGTGCTTGTTGCCTTCACTTTTTATTTCTAGTTTTTTAAAAAAATTCGTGAAAACTAGAGTTTGAATGATAAGATAGAAAAGCCTAATGTTAAGGTGATTTGAAATTTTGTAAATGTATAAATAATGCTTTTGATATAGAGAGGTGAATTCCCTTCCTTGCCTCCCTCTTCTTGCTAATTAACTTTGACATTTCCAATTTTTTTGTAACTTTAAGTCTTTTCAATTTTCAATTTTCAATTTTACATCAATCCAGTGGATAATATTCTTTTCTCAAATTTGTCTTCTATCAAATGAAGAATAAAATATTTGTTCCAATTCATTGTAAATATGTGGTAATCAACTTAGGTTTGAGTTTTTTGTTTTGTTTTGTTTTTGCTTAGATATTCATTATCTACATTGAGATTCAATTAAATTTAGATTATTAGAAGTAAAATATTCCTTTTAAAATTGACTTCATATAAAAAATTCAAACTCAAAATATTTGATTTAGGTCTAGTAAATTTAGTATACTCACAATTACTTTTACATACACACAAGGAACAAATAGACCATCAAATATAAATGGACTATAGTCAATAAGAAACTTAGTTCAACCAAAAGGCTGAACCCTTTTATTAAAGAATATTCCAAAAAATTCACCCCCTTTTGTAATTCTTTTTTTTAGTGTGTGTGGAGAAGTTATAATTGTCTTACAATAGGTAGTGGAAACATTACTATTCCAAGTCAAATTGCACTTTAGTCATTGCAGTTGTGAATAGTTAAGTTTCATTATATACTTTTTCTGGATTATCTAGATGCATGGCATGATGATAAGGAGCGGGGTAAAGTCGCGTACAATAAATTTTTATGATTCAATCTTATTCATATCTCTTGTGCATATATGAGGCTAGTATATTGAACTGTCATTTATTTGAAGTAAATCAGTGTTTGTTTATCTATTTGACCTATTATTTCAATTACAAATAAATAGTTTTTAGGAGTTTTTTCAAGTTTTCATTCAGAAAACTTCAATTTTGTTTTCTAAAAACTCATAAACTGAATTTGCAAACTCAATTTTTTGGAAAACAACATTGATATAATTAATTATGTCTCACTCTCAAACAAATTGGAATCGACTATATGAATACTCATTACTTAGATTAAACTCACTCATGTAATTGACAAGTTTTACCTTGACAGTCAATCTACCATAACCGGTAACCCCCTCTTATTTCTGAATTTGAAACCAACAATATAAATAAGCTCACACAAAGTTTAAAAAATAATATTTTTATATTTTTTAGATTAGAAATTTTTGAACATATTTCTTTCTGAAATTTAGTGCTAAGTTAATCATCCTCACATAAAGGACAAAAAATAGTTGTAGTATATTTGTAACTTCAATATAGCATTAATTTTATTAAATGAAATCAGCAAGAGAGTACAGTACTAAACAGTAAACCCTAAAGAGCCTTTAAAGTGAAATGAAATGATTATTTCCTCTGTAGAATGAATATAAACATTTACACAACTTTTTACTATATAACATAAGCTTTGATGTAATTGATAAAATTATTGTCATATTTTTTTAAATCTAATCCATTTAACCAAAATAATGAAACTCTGAATGAGTCAAAAAGCATGTCAAAAATTTCACAATTTCCTGCTTTATGCTTCCACACTACTACAACTACAACTACTATAAAAAACCAAACTTATCTCATTTTCTCACTTGCTCATACCACAAACCAAACTCACAAAATTTAGTAACAAAAAAAAATAATCCAAATTTCAGTCAAATCAATATCTCTGACCAAAATTTTTGTGAAGAATATTTGTCAAAGAATCTTCAGAACATTTTTCAGAAAAAACCCTCTTAATCAACAATCTTTATTTTGTTATATATCATCATCATATATTCTTCCTTTTTTCTTCATCAAGATTCCACCTTTTTTAAAAAAAAAAAATGTATCAATTTCCAAGTTTTTATGAACTAGGTAACACTTGTTCAGATTCATATAATAATTTTCTTCATGAAATTATAAATTCATCATCAAATGAAATGTTTAATAATATTAATAATTTGGAAAGTTCAAGTGTTAGTCCAAGATCAATGGCTGAAGCTAAAGCAATTGCAGCTAATAAAAGTCATAGTGAAGCTGAGAGAAGGAGAAGAAAAAGAATCAATGGACATCTTGCTACTCTTAGGAATCTACTTCCTAACACTATCAAAGTAAGTTTTTTTTCCCCAACTTTTGATTCATAATTTTATGCAACTATATATTATATGTATATATATATTATTTAGAGTTGACAAATGGACGAGTTGAGTCGATAAACAGGTCATAATCCAATTCGTTTAAACGTAGATAGATTGAGTGATGAGTTGCTAAAAAATGGTTAGGTTTTACCACTTTTGCGCTAGAGGCGCCGCACATGCGATGGTTAATTGAACATCTTTTATCAGAATATGATATTTTGTATTTTGTATGTAGGTTAAATATTTTGAATATATATATATATGTCATAATCCAAATTGTTTAAATATGGATAGGTCGAGTGAGTTACGAAAAATCGATTTAATTTTGTCACCCCTTGTTCCCGCCTACACAATAGTGCTAGCTGGAACCATATAGATCATTTAAAGGTGGCCAGTTTAATATTTTTTATCGAATCATTATATTGTGTGTATGTTAAATATTAGTACTTTTTATACATACATATTAAATATTTAGTACTCCCAAAAAATTCTGTATTCACCATTGTTTCTAGATAGATATGTAGCATGTACTAATATGTCTTGCTCTAATATTTTTGACATGAAATATGATGTATGCTGTTCAATAATCATGAAGCCCCTAGGCCCTAATACTCTAGTCTCTTTGCTTTTTTGCTTTTACGCACCAAACAACATGTGATAGCTAGGTTTCATATGTAGAATGAAGTTTTTATTTTTTAAATGCAATTTAGGGTATAATCTTAGGTTGTTTTAATTATGATGTTCATACCTCATTTGATATATATTGAGTCGAACTTTTATCAAAAATATTTTTTCTATTTTCATAAGGCAGAAATATCATATAAGATTGTGTACACCGTGACCATATTTGTAGAATTTACATTGAGAATTACCTAATTCCGCCTTTTCTATTCCTTAAAATTTTTTTATTAAATATTAATTCATAAAAAGAAATATACAATTTAGTCAAATATACCTCTTATAGTAAAGTCGCTATTAAATAATTTTCATAATGATTGTGTCTCGCTTGAAATAAGACCACATTTTCACGCTCAAAAAGGCAACTTTTACACGCTAGTTTTG
The DNA here is from genome assembly GCA_036553675.1 of Solanum okadae. Lineage (NCBI taxonomy): Eukaryota > Viridiplantae > Streptophyta > Magnoliopsida > Solanales > Solanaceae > Solanum > Solanum okadae. The sequence continues at coordinate 10,665,099 of CM071681.1, read as the reverse complement.
ACAAACGTCGGTAGTAGGGTACAAGTTATGTATTTATTTGAACTCCATAAATAATATACTCAGTGTAGTTTTATTAATAGGGTATGAAAGAACAGGGTGTATGATGATCTTATCTCTATTTTTATGGAATAGCGATGTTACTTTCTATAGATCCTCGACATAGATATATTCAAATTCAATAAATCAATGTACTATGATAAAATTTTATATTCTGAGCATACAAAGTTCAAATTCTTGATTCGTATGTGATTATCGATGACAAACTCTTACATAACAACCTTGAGAAAATGACAAAAATGGTCCCTTATGCTTGGAAAGGATTCAGTGGAAACTCATATTTTATCTAGTATAGTTTATGTTTAATGTCTAGTACATTTTTGCGTTACAGTTTCTAGAATTTGATAACACTTTATGGTGTTTATGGTTTCATTTTTTTTGTGTGTACACAATTAATTATCATATATATAATATAAGAAACTGAATTTATTAAATATTAAAATGAAACTATTTTGAACCTACCCTAAACCTAAAGGACCACATTTATCATTTTCTCTAACTTCATTTGTTCATCCAAAAATTGTGCAGACAGACAAGGCCTCTTTACTAGCAGAGGCAGTAAGGTGTGTAAGGGAACTAAAGCAGACAACATCAGAACTAGGAGCAACAACAACAATGTCTGAAAACGACGACGACGATGATAACACGACATTAATGACAAAATTAATGTTTCCGAGTGAATCGGATGAATTAAACCTAAGTTATTGTAATAACAACTCGGAGTACGATGGGGCAATAATAATAAAAGCATCAATGTGTTGTGAGGATAGGCCAGAAATTATGATGGAATTAAGAAGGGCATTGAGTACAGTAGAAGGAAAAATTGTAAGGGCAGAAATGTCAACAGTAGGAGGAAGAATTAAGTGTATTTTGTGGCTAGAAATGTTAGAAAATGGATGCAAAGAAGGGCTATTAGTGCAATTGAGAAGGGCATTAAAAGTGGTTATGGACAAGGCAAATTTTGGCCCACAAAATATGGGGCAAGATTTGTTGGGAAATAATAAAAGGCCACGTTTAGTAGGGGGACCAATGAATTATGTTTGCAAAAATCGACAGCTCTAAGAAGACAAAGATTTGTGGACATAATGAGCAAAAGGTGTTAATTGTGGAAAAAAGTTTGCAAGTGTTTTGTTTTTTGGTTTGTCTCTTCTTCTTTTTCTTTTTCATTGAGTGGTTTTTGTATGATTATTTTAATATATTTGGGTTTGTGTTTAAGTTAGGAGTCGTTTGGTGGAGAAAATAATATATATGTATGTTAATTTTGGTATTTATATAATCTTTTGTTTGGTAGTGTTTTCAGCTTATACATAGTAAATCAGGAAATTTATATGAGGGTATTATTCATGTTCTAATACAGTTTATTTAGTACCTTAATACAGTGTGGTTGATTATCCGAAAAGACAAGCTAAGTATCATTGGCTTGGTCAATCTTTATCTAACCAACTACCAAATACTACGCAAGCTCATCATATTCAATTAATTGTTTATTTATATTTCATGTCATATTTCTGTTAACTAAAGAACATTTTTTAACCTAGAAAATATGTTAAGGACATTTTTAAACCAATAGGTGGAAGGGGGTGTTTTTGAACCATTTTTAATAGGTTGATGCATTTTTTAGCCTTTTCCGTTCATTTAATAAACAAATCAATCAGTTGATAAAAGATAATGTCGGTATAATTAATCTTAGTATTATTGATCTCATGATTACTAATATATCATATTAATCAGTACTATTCGTGTACATTATACCAAAAATATATTATTATTTTTAAAAAATAAAAAATATTCAAACCTTTCTGAAAATATAATGGCTGATTTAATTGCTATTTGGAGCTAAAAATTGGAGATTCAAAAGAAAAAGAAGTCGTCGCCTGAGAGATTCGAACTCTCGCGGGGAAACCCCATGTACTTAGCAGGCACACGCCTTAACCACTCGGCCAAAGCGACTTATTGTTATGCATAAATATTAGCAAAGTAATCATATTTAAAACCAGTAGACAGAAATTAACTTGTAGCAACAATAATATTACATCAAACTTTGTTTCACGATCAAAACATAAAAATTACACTCATACATACAATCAAAATACAGGATACACTCTCGAAAATCAACTCGAATACATCGGAAAAACTGAAAAGAAACAACATATAGAACAATTAAGGTAAACCAATACTACTAATATGGTAGAATAGAGGTAGGGGTGTCAAATGAACATTTTGACTTGAATTTGCGCGGATCAAAATAGACTGAATCAATAAATAAGTCATTTTGCCACCCCTAGCTAGATGGACTCTGCAAAGATAACTATATATTAGTTGGATGGAGGAGGTGAAAATGTAGGAATGTTTGGAAGTGATGGCATGTTAGGCAGAGGATTCATGGCTGGCATTGGTGGCAGAGTCATTTTTGGGACAACAGAGGGAAATGTGGGCAAAGATGCAATACTTGGCAATGGTGGCAATGTGAGTGGAAAGTTGGGCAATTGTGGCATTGTTGGCTTAGGCAATGACGGGATCGTAGGCAAGTTGGGAAGTTGTAGTAGGCTACGAGCACCATGACTTATCGATATGTTTGATAAGGACAACAATGCTACCATCACAAAAATAATTGAGTAGTTGATGGAAGCAGCCATTGTGTTAATTTTCTCTAAAATTGTTTTGTTTGCACAAGGAAATTAAGATGTGTTTATGAGTTGAGTTTGATGATTTACTGAAGGGTATATATATATAGGGGAAGTTCTTTGGTGAAATGTTGGGTGAAGAAGCATAGGCTTTTTAAATTCTTAATACTTTATTGTTAGTTAATCTTCCTAAATAATGTTGGGTTGAGGAACATGCACCAACTTTTAAGTCAATAAGTTTTTGTGAGAATAGTTATGTATAGATGAAAATTGGATCAACCATATTTGATGGACAATTGAGTATTCGGAATATACTAGTCAGACTAATTCAGATTCACATTACGTAGGACCAATTAAAGGGTGCGCTCCCTTTCAAGGATTTCTTCATACCAGAACTTGAGCTCAAAATATTTGGTTAAAGGTGAAAGTATCCGAACCATTTAACCACACCCCTAATTATTTATTGTTTCTTTTTAATTTTGTTAATAATGTGTGTCTATTGATCCTACCAATGTTGTTCAACTACCTAAGAGATATGTTTGCTTGCCTAATAATTGATGCTCAAATAACAAATCAGCTCAACAATATTTTGAGGTCTTTTAACACATTTAATTAAACAATCAAAAGGGCAACCAAGTTTGGTAGTTTTACTCTTAATTCAGAGATTTTTTTTCACAAATAACAATCATTAGATTACAAAATCAATTGGTAAAAATTTAGTCGCATTGAGTGTTTACATCAAACCAATGAATGCAAGACATATGTCTACCATATATACTTTTTAATACTTAACTATGGTTAAGTGATATGCATTTTCACTCAAATTGTTTGATTCATAAAAGTTAATCGTCTAATTAGGGGAAAACATCAAGTGCAAATATGTATTTACCAAATCAATTTATTTGATCATTCAAGTTTTGGTTTTTTGAGGAATCTAAACTAATGCACATGAAAATATACTGCTTTCCAGTATAATTTGTTAAGTGATTTAATGAAGTGAAAATATACATTAACTAACCATGGTTAAATGATAGTTGTGTATCTACCAACACATATTATACAGTCATTGATTTTGTGTAAATACTTGATACGAGATAAGTTTTTACCTTCTTAAAAGCGTCCTAATTAATAACAACAATTACGTGCTGAAAATTTGCAAATAGAGTAAAGATAATTTGCACTGGTATTGGAGTCTACTGCTTGTTCTGCTGAACTCCTTTACAAAATTCACTCGAGTATTTTATTGGCATAATACATAAACAAACTCTCTCAACTGGCAAGTAAGTACTTCAATTTTGAGAGTGCACATCTAGACAGCACCTGAACTCGTCTCCACTATGTTAATTAAACACTCCAACTTACAAAAATGATCATCTAGACACCTCTAGAATATGTGTTAGGTCAACATCAGGTGTCCACGAGACAGAATAGGGACGATTTGGAGTGTTTAGCTGTCAATTGAGATGTCTAGATCTGTTACTGTCAAAGTTAGAGTACATACTACTTGCTAGCTCAGACGACCAAGTTTGAGTGTTTGTTTATGAACTAGCTGATTTTAATTCTTTTTTTGCATAATTTCTTAAACCCTTTCTTAGTAGTATGAATCACTGTTACTTCTCTAAATGCAATGACATCTGATTGTGCGCGGAAAAACAGTTATATTCAAATTTGCTCAAAAAAATGTATGTACGTTGATCTTCGTGTATTAGGAAAATATATTGGACAAATAACATACATGAATCAGTAATAGACACTGTATTGGATTAACACAAATGACAATCAATGTATGGCACTCAGAAGTGTATAAATGATACAGTGCATTGTCGAGAATCACATAAAAGATTAAAATTACAAGCAAACAAAAAGCGCGGTAGAGAACAGTATGGTAAGAAAGATAAAATCACGCGGTTGGAAGCTATAAAGATTAGTTGGATGGAGGAGGTGAAAGTGTTGGAATTGAAGGAAAATTCGGAAGTGATGGCATGTTGGGCAGAGGATTAACGGGCATTGGAGGCAGAGCCATTTTTGGGACAGAGGGCAAAGTAGGCAAAGAAGGTAGAGGTGAATTAGCAGTTGGAAGTGTTGGCAGAGATGTTACACTTGGCAATGGTGGCAATGTGGATGCTGTTGGCAAGTTTGGAATATTTGGCAACTGTGGCATTGTTGGTTGAGGCAATGACGGGATCGTAGGCAAGTTGGGAAGTTGCAGTAGGCTACGAGCAGCATGACTTGTCGATATGCTTGATAAGGACAATAATGCTACGATCAACAAGAGGGTGATTGAGCAATTGCTAGAAGCAGCCATATTTGTTGTAATTTGCAAGATTGCTTTGTAAGTTGGAAATTCTGTTTTAATTTGATCAATTTCTAAATGGTTATATATAGGGAAAGTTGTTGAAAAACTAACAATATTAGTGTATGAGGTATTTGGTGTGAAAGCATAACAACTATATTGTTCTTAATTTTGCTAATACTAGTGACTGTTTTCTGTTGATTCTTCCAATGTTGTTCAACTACTTAGGAAATATGTTTGCTTGCCTCAAAATTTAAATGCTCAAATAACTAATCTGCTCAACAATATTTTGAAGTTCAACATATTTGGTTAAATAATCAACAAGGAAACCAAGTTAAGGGAAGAGTCTTTTTTCACATTGACCTATCGTTGTATGGGTGAAAGTTTATTTGCACTAGGTGTTTACACAAAACCAATGAATGTAAGACATATGTCTTGCATAGACACTTCTTTAACATTTAACTATGGTTAAGTGATATGCCTTTTACTTTGACAATTGTTGATTCCTAAGGTTAATTGTTTAGTTAGGTATAAACATTAAGTTTTTCCTCAAATCAACATTCAAGAAGGTTAACTAACACCTAACATCTCATCCAATTATGCATATAGTCCTCAAGAACTTCCACTATATAAACCCTATAGAGATGATTAAACTCAAATCAACTCAAAACACAACATAATTTCCTTGTAAAACAAAGCCATCTAGCAAATTATACAACAATGGCGCCTTTCAGCAATTGCTCAATCCTCTTCGTGATGATAGCATTATTTTCCTTATCAAGCATCACCACAAGTCATGCTGCTCGTAGCCTACTGCAACTTCCAAACTTGCCAACGATCCCATTGTTGCCTCAGCCAACAATGCCACAATTACCCACTATTCCCAATTTACCAACAACAGCCACATTGCCACCATTGCCAAGCGTTGCATCTTTGCCAACACTTCCAGCAGCTAGTGCACCATTGCCATCTTTGCCTACATTGCCCTCTGTCCCGAAAATGACTCTGCCTCCAATGCCTGCCAATATTCCTCTTCCCAACATGCCATCACTTCCGAACATTCCCACATTTCCAACACTTTCACCTCCTCCATCCAACTAATCTCGCGGCTTCCAACACTTTACCTTTCTTACCACATTGATCTCTACCATTTGATGTTTTTGCTGTTCTTTTTTCATTTGTCCTCTTAATCTTTTTTATTTGTAACGGCATATCTTATCATTTGTATATTACATATATGAGTGTTGTATGTTGATCATCAAATATCAACATACAAAAGACTTAGTATTACTGCAATGCAGTGTTTATTCTCTTCGGTTATACATGTGTATTTATCCAGTATATCAAATATCAACATTTATTGTATTTTTTGAACAAATTGGATCATATTACACATAAATTTTTTTAAACTAATTCGATCATTAACTAAAAGAAATCGAGCAAAAAAGTTTAACACTATATTGAAAAACAATATATTTTCGTGTGCATTAGTCTTCGTTCCTAAAAAATGAATCATCATTATTGATTTTGTAACCTAACTATCGCGTCCATGTGAAAAGATAAAAACACTATGCAGGGGAGTAAAACTCTCATATGAGCTTGCTCGCATTGCCTGTTTGAAGTCTGTTTAACAGAGAAGAACTTTGATAGGCTAACAGTCAACATAAAACTAACTAATTGAAGATAAATCTCACCATACAAATATAGCATGAGCAAATGATCAAACTGTAGCTTTGGTCAAAACCATGTGTATTTGTTTTAAGAAATTCATAGAATATGTACAAAATTATTGAATTTAGAACCCAATAACTTAAAAAGTACTAGTATCTCAATACTCAAACGTGTAATCTTCAAATTCTGGCTCCACTAATGATTTTCTGTTGTGTCTACTTCCTAAAAGGGAAGAACCTGAACATAGAAGGAGGAATACTACTTGTGAGTTTAGTATTACTTTTTTTTTAGCTCTCTAACGAGCATATTGTTTCTTCGAGTTAATGGTTAAAAAACACACTTGATTACTATTTTCTCTGCGTGTTTCATACCTCTACTATCCATTATTCCATTTACTTATCTAAACTATCACTCCCTTTGTATTAAAGACAGATCGGCGTTGAGTTAGCCAAATATTTGTTCCTAATCAATAACATGTGTTTGACCAACTCAACGCCGAGCTGCCTTTTAATACCAATGTTGGGTTTTAAAAGGTGTGAATGGAAAATGAAGAGTTGCGACTTTTATGAAGAGTTGTGAATTTGATGAAAAGTTGCGAATTTTCTGAAGAGTTAAGACTTTTATGAAAAGTTGTGACTTTTATGAAAGGTGGTGACCTTTCCAAAAGATTGTGACTTTTCCAAAGGTTTGTGACCTTTCCGGTAAGGCACAATAAGAACCTTTTCACACTACCCTTTGTTTTCTATAAATTGAGGGATTTCTTCTCATTTTAAAAAAGAATTTTTTCTGGACTTCTTCTACTAATAAATCTAGTATTCTAAGTGTACTTTACTATCGTTGAGTGACTCGCTGACACCAGCGTTTTGGGTATCAATACACTGGTGATTGAGATCATTCTATCCTGGGAGGACATATTCCAAATCAAACCTCGGATACTAGAGGGGAATAATTTCCTTAAGGGGACACTGTGCATTCAGTGGGCTTGATCTTCTTTCTGTTTTTCCAGATTCTGCTATGTGTTACAGATTTTAGATTTGTGAATTAATTTGTGTTCTTCTGTTCTTCACTGGTTCATTAAACTTTGGTAACTTCGTGTTTCTGCAAAGTTTGTTGGAATCAGATTGACAACAATTTTTCTTTAAGAAAAAAAATATTTCTTATATTTTATCTAATTTGTTTCTGATTCTAGTTTTTCTACTAGTTTTAATTTTCTAGTTGTGAAAATGTTCTTAAACTTTATTGTGTCTTACCAAGTTCTTCAAAGTTTTGTTCTAAGTATCTTAGGAATACAAGATGAACAACAATCTTAAGGAAATTATTATACTGTTGGTATTTCTTGTATTCTACTGATTGAGAGAAACTGATCATGGAAGTAGAAGTTTAATGCATTACTTCTCCAGAATCCGGTGCTTTGTTTAGAAAGGTCGAAGTGAGATTGTACATAAAAAAAAATTGGTGCTATTCCGGTTAAAGATTACACCAAGTAACCTTCTTATTATTTGTCTAAGGAGGAAAATAGTTTCTAAGAGTTAACAATTTTGATTTTTTATCATGTGTATCTTTGGAAAAAGATCTGCAAACCATTTGTTGTGGAATGAATTTTGCTTGGCAAATAGTGTTGCCTTTAAAATTCTTTAGTCTGCAAAATGAGAGATGCACATTTTTGTTTGATAAAATAGTATGCCAAAATGTTATAGTTGGAAGACTATTTGAAAAGAAAAACATTTCTATCTGATAAAGAATATGCTTAATTCTGTTTGGAGACTAAAAAAAAAAAAAAAAAACTTTTGTAGTTTTGTACTCCATGTGAAATTTGATTGTGTCTGATTTTTGTAGGCTAAAAACTTTTGTAGTTTACTACTCTGGATAAATCAGACTATGCAATTGGTTTGAAAAAATATGAAAACTTCAAATAATAAGTCAATGTTGTACTTTTGACTTTCTATAAACTCACTGTTATATAGAAACAAATTGTACAAAATTGTTTGTCTTTATTGTTAGTATTCTAAATACTAAGTGATATGTCTATTTGTGATAGATGGAAAAATATCAGTGACTTAGAGTTTGTGATTTTGTGCCTCTATGGAATGAACTTTGACACTATATAAAGATTGTCAAAGAGAATTGAAGCAATATAATTCTTTTGTAGAATAATATTTCCAAAAGAGTTTTCATAGTGCCAATGACATTTTGATAGTCTGGGAAAATATGTGGAAAAACTATTTTCAAATACTTGAAAATTATTTTTGAGATCACATTTAAAATGTGGGTTCTTTGCTTATGATAAAGATAAAATTAGACTTGGTGTCTAATTTAATTTTGGAGCAAAAGATATGAAATTCAATGATACTTTTGTATTGTGTTAGACCCACAAAATTCTTGGAGTATATTTGATATTGTGGTTGTTGAGTTTCTCTATTACTAGTATATGGTGTGACTAGTATGAAACTACCAAATTCTATATATACTTGTTCAAAATAATTGTGTTCTTTTATGAAAAAGTGTCACTTAAAATATTGTGATTTTTCATGAAAAGATATGTCTATTATAATAAAAGTATTTGCATAGACATGAATATTGGTGAATAGTCATTTGTTATGTTCTGTAAAAGTTGGACTATATTGCCTTTATTGGACTCGATGAAACTTTGTTCATGGGTAGTTCTATAACAATCAAATTGAAAGTTATGGAAAGTTCCTTCTGAAAAGGACATTTGACAAGGTGATGACTCTAAACGATGTTTGTATCACACAAAATGGTAAGAAATAGGAACAAAATATTAGTGAGAAAAAAGCTACCTCGTGAAGAGCTTTTCAAACTCAATATTTTATTTGTTCTTACTTGCTTGAGTCAAAGTTTGTGACATGAACACTTGGGGCATGTCAATTACAAAACCTTATAAGGAAAACTGATTAACTTAGAAGTTTTGTCTAACTTTGAGTGCAATAAATAAAAATGTCATGTTTGTGTGGAGTCTAAGTATGTTGAGCATTCTTATAAATCTTTTGAAAGGATTTCTAATCCCTTAGAGTTGATTTACACTAACATTTGCGATATGAAGTCAACACCATCTCGTGGTGGAAAAAAGTATCCCATAACTTTCATTGACAATTGCATTAGAAATGACTATGTCTATTTGTTGAATAGTAAGGATGAAGCATTAGAAATGTCTAGACAATATAATATAGAAGTTGAAAATTAGTTGGGAAAAAGATAAGAAGTGATAAGAATGGAGAGTATAAATCTCCTTGTGCAGAAATATGTTTGGAAAGTGGAATTATCCATCAAACTACTGCCCTAGTCACTTCAATCTAATGAAAAACCGAACGTTGAAAGAAATGATGGATGCATTATTTATAAGTTCGGGTTTACCACAAAGCTTGTGTGGAGGAACTATCCTTACTGCAAAAGGGAACGACAAAAAGTTATGTCTTTTCAGAAAGAAAGCAATTTTGTTTGCTCAGGACACAATCTATTCTATATGAGAAATGGAAAGGAAGGAAATCCAACTTGAAATATTTCAAAGTGTGGGGGTGTCTAGCCAAAGTCCAAGTTCCTATTTCTAAAAGGATTAAAATAGGACCTATGACTATGGACTGTAAAATTAGACTTGAGTAATCTAGTGAAGGGTCTAAAAGACCTTGGAAAGGAAAAAGGAGAATGTACTTAATAAAGAGTTTCAGAGGCGTAGTAAATGTCAAAGGACATTTACTTCCTTTGAATATGATTTTGTAACATTTCTTGTGTCTTCTGTAGACTCATCCTTTTGGAAAGATGGTGTCAATAGTGAGGTTGATGAAATCTTGAGCAACCATATTGGAAGTTAATTGGTCTTCTTCTAGAAAATAAACCTTTGGGTTCAAAGTGAATCCTCAAAAGGAAAATGAAAGTCGATGGAACTGTTGACAAATATAAAGCAAGACTTTGTGTCAAAGGCTTTAGACAAAAACAAGGTTTTGAGCTTGTCAATATATACTCGTTAGTAACAAGAATTACATCCATTCGGATGCTAATGTTATTAGTTGTGGTATATGACATCCAAATTCATCAAATGAATGTGAAAACAACCTTCTTAAATGGAGAATTGGAGAAAAAAAATTTACATGGAACAACCCGAGGAGTTTTGTGGTTCCTGGTAAAGAAAAGAAAGTGTGTGAACTTGTTAAGTCACTTTACGGACTAAAACAAACAACCAAACAATGACATAAGAAATTTGACCAAACTATGTTGGTAAATGGATTTAAGAATGATGTAAGTGATAAATGTGTTTACATTAAAATCACAAGGTCATTATTTGTTTTGTATATTGGTGATATGTTGATCATCAATAGAGACACTAATGACATAAATGCTACTAAACATATGCTAGAAAGCAACTTTGATATGAAAGATCGTGGAGTTGCTGATGTGATCTTAGGTATAAGAGTCCTTAGAACTCCAAGATGTTTAGCATTGTCACGTCATATTACATTGAAAAGGTATTTGACTAGTTCAAATATTTGGATTTTAATATTGTCAAGACTCCAATAATGTGAGCTTTGCACTTCAAAAGAATGAAGGTGAAAGTAACTCACAATTGGATTATACTAGAGTATTGGGAAGTATGATGTATATCAAAAAGTGTACGCGATCAGATATAGCCTGTGCTATTAATAAACTGAGTCGGTTCACAAATAATCCCAATTAAACTCATTGGATGACAATGAAAAGAGTTTTTGGGGTATTTAAAACATACTCAAAACTATGTCTTGCATTATATAAATATCCTACAGTATTGAAAGGATATAGTGATGCAAATTGGATCACCCAAATAAAGTAAAATCCACGAGTGGATATGTATTTACTTTTGGTGGAGGAGCAGTCTCTTGGAAATTTTCCAAAAGATATGTATTGCTAGCTCTACAATGATCTCTGAGCAAGGTGCTCTAGATAAGGCCGGTGAACAAGTTGAAATACTCCGGAATTTCTTGATAGATATTCTTTTTGGCCCAAACCTTTTGCATCAGTATGCATACACTTTGATAGTCAAGATGCAATAGGTAGGGCATGGAGCATGATGTACAACGGAATGTCTCGTCATATAAGACATAGACATGATACCATTAGAAAACTACTCTCTAGTGAAATTATCACAATTGACTATGTAAAGTCAAAGGATAATGTGTCGGATCCACTTACAAAAAGGCCTAACTAGAGAGAAAGTTGAAAGATCATCTAAGGGAATGGATTTACGGCTTAGGACAAGTCATCATGGCGGTAACTCTATCTAGCAGACTGGAGATCCTAAGAGCTAGATTCAAGGAGAAAAACAAAGTTGTGACTGACGGTTCGGCATTGTCAACCAACTCAATCCATTCTCATGATGAAGACAATGCTCAGGAACAAGGATATATCATTAAGGCTTGTTATAGAGTTAATAAAGCTTAATGTTTTTAATGATTTGCTAAGTTTGGCAGATTTGACCAAATAGTGTATCTACGCGATAACACGGTTAGAAATCACCTATGTGAGTGTGAAGGGTAAGCCGCTTTAAAGAGGATGATTGTCAAAAGCCTATCTCTCTATACACTCATGAAACCAGGAGGTGTTCATGGCTGAAACGAACACAATCGTAAGAACCATAAACGGTAAAGGGTTAATTGTGTGACATATGGTTGTCTAGGTATACACCAAAGCTCGACGGTTCAAATATATCACATCTACCGATTGACCGAGTATATCCGACATATGTTCACTACGGAAAGTCCAAGGGGAAACCTACTTATCCAAATGCAATTAATTCTTGCTTGTAAAGTACACATACTTATCTGTTTCTTTGTCTTGGAGTCATTCCCCATTCATGCGGGGGATTGTTGGGTTTTAAAAGGTGTGAATGGAAAATGAAGAGTTGAGACTTTTATGAAGAGTTGCGAATTTTCTGAAGAGTTAAGACTGTAGACACGTATTTTTGATCGAACTTAAAATTTTACACCATTCTTAGAGCTGAAATATTTTTATAAATATAAATTAAACATTTTGACTTTTCTCTTATTTTTATTAAGTTTATTTTAAAAGATTTGAAAACAACAAAATAGAATCACTTTTTAAGGTAAATTTTATTGTCAATTGTTTAAAAAGAAATCGAAGATTACAAAAAATCTATATTTGAAATTAAGTTTTTATAAATAAGCTAGTATTATTTAATTGTTTTTTTATATATAGCTAGTTGACTTTTTCTTAGATTTTTATTAATTTTAAATAATTAGTTTATATGTTATTATAATTTATTATTTGTAGTTAGTTATTATTCTTCTAAAAGTAGAGTAAAACTAAAATTAAGATAAAAAATAACCTAAATAATCTAACAAACCTACCCCACTCCTACTCCTATCCAAAACATACTACACGTACAAAACAAAAAAAGGAAAAGGAGAACAAAAGCTTTTGACTTATCTTCCAAAAAATTAAAAAAAAATAAGAAAAGAAAATAAAACCATCATCAAGTTATACTCCCACTTTCTCTCAACGTCCCCACACTCCCACTCCCTCACGTTTTCTTCCACATTCCACACCCCACACAATACAACCCACTACACCACACCTACACCTATCCTAACACCTATATACATACACCCACATACTACAAAAGGGAAGACACAGAAAAAAGGCATACGATAGAGATATAAGCATTAAAAAAAAAAGCAATACATACATTGTACTTTCTCATATTGTGATTGAAGATCTGGAAATCTGTTTTTCACGGTTTCAAGTTCGTGGCTCCTGATTATTTGTCATTTCTTCTCGTTAATTAATTTTCACAAGAGGTAACATTTATTTGTATTTTATTATTTTTTGCATAATTTTATGTCATTATTGTGCAAGAATTAATTTCAATATATTGAAGTTGTTCAGATTTCGTATGTGTTTAATCTGTTAATATTATTAATGTTGTGTACTGAAATATATTCGAACATGCCATATGATATGTGAGTATTTTTTTTACATGCTTAAGAGTCCATTCCTCGCTCTTTTCCTTAATTAATTATCAAAGTTTTTATGTTTGTGCTTTACTAATTTGAATGAATTCTTTGTTTGATCGTATGTAGAAAAGTATTAAGTCATGTTTTATGCTATAATATGTGTGTTGTCTTGATATTTAGGGTTCTAACAAAAAAAATATAATAATAAACTTGTTAGGATAAGGAGAAGAAACGAATTAAATTAAAATAGATAAAAAAAGAAATTAAAACAAAATGTACAGAATGTCAAAAGAAAAAATATAAACAAAAAAAAAGGGGAAATAAAACGTACGAAAAAAAAATAATTTAAAATTTATTTTATTTAAGGAAAAGAGTAACAGAAACTTTTAATAGAAAGTCAAACAAATATTATAAAAAGAAAACATGAAAAACAAGAAGAAAAATTACTTAATTATAAAAATTTAAGAAGAGAGAGAAGGAAATAAAAAATAATAATCAGCAAACAACATACAGAGACAGAGAAGGATCAAAACAAAAAAAGGAAAAAAAGAGGAAAAACGTACTACACTCAAGAAAACAAAAAGAAAAACTTTCCATTTTTATTTCATTAGCCTCTTAAAAATTCACCAACACATTCACATTCCTTTCCTTTCTCATTATTATTTTCATACAAATACCATACATATACCACCACACATACCTATAAAATTTGTGGGTATTCTAATTGAGCTTCGGTTAGGATTTTGCGGTATCCATTTTACCTTACCTTTCTATTTATTTATTTATTTATGGAATTTGATATAATTTTATGACAAGTTCTTTTTATATTTTGTTTCCTTCATGAATTCGATTGGAATGATTAATGTGTTAGTTGTTATATCTCTATTTCATGAATAAGGTAGCTTTAATCGATGATTTATTTATTTATTTGTTAGTTGTGATCTCTTAAAAAATAAATAAACATCTATTATAAAAAAGGTAGAAACCGAAGAAACAAAAGATGAAAGTGAATAAAAAGTAATAATAGTAAAAATTAGAGAATAGGTAAAAAAAAAAAAAAAAAAGGGAAAACAAAACTTAACCAAAAATTAGACAAAATAAAAGTAAGAAGAAGAAGAAACAGAATGTAAAAATAATAATAATAATAAAAAATGAAAGTAAAAACTACAAAAATAACGTGCAAAAAAAAAATAGAAGAAAAATAAGAAAAAAGAAAAATTTCAAGAAATTGGTCTCAACCTCTTTAACATTTTCTTTTTCTAAAATTAATCCTAAATCCCGTAGAAGTTTACCTCCTATTATAATTCAAATATAGACTCCCACTAAAACGACAATACTAAAATTCTCCGGACTCTAAAAAATCTAAACAAGACAGTTACAATAAATCAAAGAAGGTGGGACATAAGTAAATGTATAGATGATAAGTATACTATATCCAAAAACTAAGTCAAGCCAAGATATAAGTCAATGAAGCAACTGTGCTAGAAACACGGGACTCGAGGGGTGCCTTACACCTTCCCCTCGGTCAATAGAATTTCTTATCCAGATTTCTAGTTCGCAGACCATTAAAAATTAGAGTCAACTTCCTTTTGATTAGGGGTAAAAATTAGGTGACTTGGAACACCAAAACTCGATTCCAAGTGACGACTCTGAAATAAAAATAATCCCTTTTCAAAATGTCACTTTAATTGGAGAAACTCTATGTTCAAACACTTCGTTTGGAAAAAATAGGGGTGTGACAAAGACTTTTATGAAAAGTTGTGACTTTTATGAAAGGTGGTGACCTTTCCAAAAGATTGTGACTTTTCCAAAGGTTTGTGACCTTTCCGGTAAGGCACAATAAGAACCTTTTCGCACTACCCTTTGTTTTCTATAAATTGAGGGATTTCTTCTCATTTTAAAAAAGAATTTTTTCTGGACTTCTTCTACTAATAAATCTAGTATTCTAAGTGTACTTTACTGTCGTTGAGTGGCTCGCTGACACCAGCGTTTTGGGTATCAATACACTGATGATTGAGATCATTCTATCCTGAGAGGACATATTCCAAATCAAACCTCGGATACTAGAGGGGAATAATTTCCTTAAGGGGACACTGTGCATTCAGTGGGCTTGATCTTCTTTCTGTTTTTCCAGATTCTGCTATGTGTTACAGATTTTAGATTTGTGAATTAATTTGTGTTCTTCTGTTCTTCACTGGTTCATTAAACTTTGGTAACTTCATGTTTCTGCAAAGTTTGTTGGAATCAGATTGACAACAAATTTTCTTTAAGAGAAAAAAATATTTCGTATATTTTATCTAATTTGTTTCTGATTCTAGTTTTTCTACTAGTTTTAATTTTCTAGTTGTGAAAATGTTCTTAAACTTTATTGTGTCTTATCAAGTTCTTCAAAGTTTTGTTCTAAGTATCTTAGGAATACAAGATGAACAACAACAAACTGAGTGATAGTTTAGCTAAGTAGAGAGAACAATAGATAGTTGAGGTAAGAAACTATCTATTTCAACTCACAAAGAAATAAAACAATAGATTATCTCAATTTACGAAAAAGTGATAGTTTATTTTACCATTAACTCAATTTCGTTTGAGGACCAAAAATTATAAATTGTTGAGTTGATTAGTTATTTGACCATCATTACTTAGGCAATTAGCAAAGATCTCCTAATGTGATTAGCTGTTCACCCCACCCACCCACCCACACACACCTTTTCTAATGGTATTTCAATGAAATTATGCGTTTACTGTTGGTTCGAGAGTTGACATGTTAATTAATGGACCTTTTAGATCACAAAAATTTTATATAGGATTTCAAGTTAATTAATGGACCTTTAAAATACATAAACGTGTCAATCTTTCTGGGACTAACTTGAAAGTTTAGACTTTAGTCATAACTTTGCCCGTATTGTCCTTATTGAAAACCACAAATTTAAGGGGGGAAAATAAAAGATCATCCAAAATAGGGGCATTCGTCTGAATAACCCTAGTTTAGTCACATAAATTGAAACAGGGAAGTAGTAAAAACTGATTTCTCTTATTGTTGTATTAATTAATAGTTCATCAAATATGGTTGATCCAAACTTCATCTGTATATAACTACTTCCATAAGATTATTGACTCAAAAAGTTTGTGTATTTTCCTTAATTAACTAATAGTTAGGAAGTTGAACTAACAAATTAATAGAGTTGTCATATAATCCTTCTAATTTCCCTATATATACCCCTTTAGTAAATTGATCAAACTCACTCAAACTAAAACAGAACTTGCAACTTCTATTACTAACACAATTTTCGCGGAAAAAAATAGTAATTGATCAAATTATCGACACAATGGCTGCTTATAGCAATTCCTCAATCCTCTTCGCGATTGTAGCATTGTTATCCTTATCAAGCATCACCACAAGTCATGCTGCTCGTAGCCTACTACAACTTCCCAACTTGCCTACGATCCCCTCGTTGCCTAAACCAACACTGCCACAATTGCCTAATATTCCCAATTTTCCTGCAGCATTGCCACCATTGCCAACACTTCCAACAGCAACACCATTACCATCTCTGCCCACATTGCCCTCTGTTCCGAAGATGACTCTGCCACCAATGCCTTCGATGCCTTCACTTCCCAACATGCCTGCAATCCCAGCTATTCCAACACTTTCACCTCCTCCATCCAACTAATCTTTCGGCTTCCAACTGCGTGATTTTTACCTATTTTACCCTACTAGTTTCTACTGCGTGTTTCTTTGCTTTTTCTTTTGTAATGTTCATCTTTTATGTGATTCTCGACGATGTATTGTATCATTTGTACTATTCTGAGTGATATATATTGATTTATGTTAATCCAACGTAGTGTCTATTACTGATTCATGTGTATTTGTCCATAAATTCGTACGGTTGTGACCTTGAGTTAACACTACAATAGTAACCGAGTTCATAGTTTAATAGATTTTTAAAGGGAAAATGCATAACTACCCCCAGCCTATGCCCAAAATCCCTGAGACACACCTAACCTTCACTAATGTCCTATTACCCCCGAACTTATTTTATATATAATTTTCTACCCCTTTTCGGCCTACGTGGCAATATCCTTGAAAAATTTGTCAACACATGCTGGGCCCACAAAATAGTGCCACGTAGGCCGAAAAGGGATAGAAAATTATATATAAAATAAGTTCGGGGGTAATAGGACCTTAGTAAAGGTTAGGTGTGTCTCAGGGATTTTGGGCATAGGCTGGGGGTACTTATGCATTTTATTCAAGATCTGGGCAAAAGCTATTGTGTACACGTGAACCTGTAACCAGGCATCTCTATCAGCCTCTGGCTTGACGAGCATTTGAGTTGCCCAAAGAGGTCATAATATTGCAAGAACTAGTCGAAATTGTCCAGGAAAAGTGTCATCATCGACTAAGATTAATTATTGTCATTATTCTTCCTTCTTATTGTGCTGAATTTTCAAGAAATGTTGGAGCATTTTAGCCACCCCATTTGATGGATTCTCTCATCTATAAATCAACATAAGTTGTTCGTCTTTGGCATATGTCACTACAAAACATTTGCCTTTTTTAAAAAAATTACGAAACATTAGCATATTTAAATGAAATTCACATAATTTATTTAACCCTTTTTCTCAGTAGTATAATCACTGCTAGTTCTCTAAATGAAATTCTATCTGATTGCACGCGGAAAAACGGTTATGATAAATTTGTTCATAAAAATGTATGTAGTTGATCTTCGTGTATCAGGAAAATATATTGGACAAATAACATACATGAATCAGTAATAGACACTGCATTGGATTAACACAAATAACAATCAATGTATAACACTCAGAAGTGTAAATGATACAGTACATCGTCAAGAATCACATAAAAGATCAAAATTACAAACAAACAAAAAATGCGGTGGAGACAAGTATGGTAAGAAAGATAAAATCACGCGGTTGGAAGCTGCAAGATTAGTTAGATGGAGGAGGTGAAAGTGTTGGAATGGTTGGAATTTTGGGAAGTGATGGCATGTTGGGCAGAGGATTCGCGGGCATTGGAGGCAGAGTCATTTTCGGGACAGAGGGCAATGTAGGCAAAGAAGGTAAAGGTGAATTAGCTGTTGGAAGTGTTGGCAGAGATGTTACACTTGGCAATGGTGGCAATGTTGCGGGCAAATTTGGAATATTTGGCAATTGTGGCATTGTTGGTTGAGTCAATGACGGGATCGTAGGCAAGTTGGGAAGTTGCAGTAGGCCACGAGAAGCATGACTTGTCGATATGCTTGATAAGGACAATAATGCTACGATCAACAAGAGGGTGATTGAGCAATTGCTAGAAGCAGCCATATTTGTTGTAATTTGCAAGAATGCTTTGTAAGTTGGAAATTCTGTTTTAATTTGATCAATTTCTAAATGGTTATATATAGGGAAAGTTGTTGAAAAACTAACAATATTGGTGTATGAGATGTTTAGTGTGAAAGCATAACAACTCTATTGTTTGTTTTTAATTTTGCTAATACTAGTGTCTTCTAATAGGACTGTTGTCTATTGATCCTTCTAATGTTGTTCAACTACTTAGGAAATATGTTTGCTAGCCTAATAATTAAATACTCAAATAACTAATCTGCTCAACAATATTTTGAAGTTCAACACATTTGGTTAAACAATCAACAAGGAAACCAAGTTAAGGGAAGAGTCTTTTTTCACATGGACCGATCGTTGTTGGGTGATAGTCTATCCGCACTGGATGTTTACACAAAACCAATGAATGTAAGATATATGTCTTGCATATACACTTTTTTAACATTTAACTATGGTTAAGTGATATGCCTTTTACTTTGACAATTGTTGATTCCTTAGGTTAATTGTTTAGTTAGGTATAAACATCTGGTACGGATAGGTATTTCCTCAAACCAACATTCAAGAAGGTTAACTAACACCTAACATCTCATCCAATTATTGCGTATAGTCCTAAAGAACTTCCACTATATAAACCCTATAGAGATGATTAAACTCAAATCAAGTCAAAACACACCATAATTTCCTTATAAAACAAAGCCATCTAGCAAATTATACAACAATGGCGCCTTCTAGCAATTGCTCAATCCTCTTCGTGATCATAGCATTATTTTCCTTATCAAGAATCACCACAAGTCATGCTGCTCGTAGCCTTCTGCAACTTTCAAACTTGCCAACGATCCCCTCGTTGCCTCAGCCAACAATGCCACAATTACCCGCTATTCCCAATTTACCAACAGCAACCACATTGCCACCATTGCCAAGCATTACATCTTTGCCAACACTTCCAACAGCTAATACGCCATTGCCATCGTTGCCTACGTTGCCCTCTGTCCCGAAAACGACTCTGCCTCCAATGCCTGCCAATATTCCTCTTCCCAACATGCCATCACTTCCAAACATTCCCACAATTCCAACACTTTCACCTCCTCCATCCAACTAATCTCGCGATTTACCACATTTTACCTTTCTTACCACATTGTCTCTACCATTTGATGTTTTTCCTGTTCTTTTTTCATTTGTAACGCCACGTCTTATCATTTGTACTCTATATATATGAGTGTTGTGTGTTGATTATACAGAAAAAAAGACTTGGTATTACTGCGATGCAGTGTTTATTCTCTTCGGTTATACGTGTATATTTATCCCGTATATCAAATATCAACCAAAATTGCATTTTTCGAACAAATTAGATCATAACACATAAATTTTTTTAAAACTAATTCGATCATTAACTAAAAGAAATCGAGTAAAG
Organism: Solanum okadae; assembly: GCA_036553675.1. Classification (NCBI taxonomy): domain Eukaryota; kingdom Viridiplantae; phylum Streptophyta; class Magnoliopsida; order Solanales; family Solanaceae; genus Solanum; species Solanum okadae. Next base: position 10,644,750 of record CM071681.1, on the reverse strand, counting down.
AAGTTTAACACTATATTGAAAAACAACATATTTTCGTGTGCATTAGTTTTGTAACCTAACTATTGCGTCCATGTGAAAAAATAAAACACTATGCGGGGGAGTAAAACTCTCCTATGAGCTTGCTCGTATTGCCTGTTTGAAGTCCGTATAATGGAGAAGAACTTTGCTAGTCTATCAGTCAACATAAAACTAACTAATTGAAGAGAAATCTCACCATACAAATATAGCATGAGCAAATGATCAAATCGTAGCTTTGGTCAAAATCATGTGTATTTGTTTTAAGAAATTCATTGAATATGTACAAAATTACTAAATTTAGAACCCGATAACTTAAAAGGTACTAGTATCTCAATACTCAAACCCGTAATCTTCAAATTCCTCCACTTCTTATTTTCAGTTGTGACTACTTCCTAAAAGGTAAAGAACCCAAACATATAAAGAGGAATAGTACTTGTGAGTTTAGAATTACTATTTTTTAGCTCTCTAACGAGCATATTGTTTCTTCGAGTTAATGGTTAAAAACACACCTGATTAACTATTATTTTTTTGCGAGTTTCATACCTCAAATATCCATTATTCCATTTACCTATATAAACTACAACTCCCTTTGTATTAAAGACACCTCAGCTGAGTTAGCCAAATATTTGTTCCCAATCAATAACACGTATTTGACCAACTCAGCATTGAGGCGTCTTATAATACAAATGGAGTAATAGTTTAGGTAAATGAAGAGAACAATAGATTGTTAAGGTAAGAAACTATCTATTTTAACTCACGAAATAAAACAATAGATTATCTCAATTTACGAAAAAGTGATAGTTTACGTGTGTTTTTTTACCATTAACTCTATTTCTTTTGAGGACCAAAAAACAAATTGTTGAGTTGATTAGTTATTTGACCATCATTAATTAGACAATTAGCAAAGATCTCCTAATGTGATTAGCTCTTCACCCCACCTACCCACCCACACACCTTTTTCTAATGGTATTTTAATGAAATTATGCGTTTACTGTTGGTTCGAGAGTTGACAAGTTAATTAATGGACCTTTTAGATCACAAAATTTTTATATAGGATTTCAAGTTAATTAATGGACCTTTTAAATACATAAACGTGTCAAACTTTCTGGGACTAATTAGAAAGGAAAGTTTAGTCAAAAACTTTTGCCCATATTGTCGTTATTGAAAGACCACAAATTTAAGGGGCAAAACTAAAAGACCACCCCAAAATAGGGGCATTCATGACCGTAGTGCAGTCACATAAATTGAAACGGAGGAAGTAGTAAAAACTGATATCTCTGATTGCTATATTTATTATTAAATCAACAAATATGGTTGATCCAAACTTCATCTATAAATAACTACTTCCATAAGATAATTGACTCAAAAAGTTTGTGCATTTTCCTTAATTAACTAACATTTAGGAAGTTGAACTAACAAATTAATTAGAGTTGTCATATAATCCTTCTGATTTCCCTATTTATACCCCTTCAGTAAAATGATCAAACTCACTCAAACTAAAATAGAACTTGCAACTCCCATTACTAACATAATTTTCGCGAAAAAAATAGTAATTGATCAAATTATCGACACAATGGCTGCTTATAGCAATTCCTCAATCCTCTTCGCGATTGTAGCATTGTTATCCTTTTCAAGCATCACCACAAGTCGTGCTGCTCGTAGCCTACTGCAACTTCCCAACTTGCCTACGATCCCCTCGTTGCCTAAACCAACAATGCCACAATTGCCTAATATTCCCAATTTTCCTGCAGCATTGCCACCATTGCCAACACTTCCAACAGCAACACCATTACCATCTCTGCCCACATTGCCCTCTGTTCCGAAGATGACTCTGCCACCAATGCCTTCGATGCCTTCACTTCCCAACATGCCTGCAATCCCAGCTATTCCAACACTTTCACCTCCTCCATCCAACTAATCTTTCGGCTTCCAACTGCATGATTTTTACCTATTTTACCCTACTAGTCTCTACTGCGTGTTTCTTTTCTTTTTCTTTTGTAATTTTCATCTTTTATGTGATTCTCGACGATGTATTGTATCATTTGTACTATTCTGAGTGATATATATTGATTTTTGTCGTTTTTGTTAATCCAATGCAGTGTCTATTACTGATTCATGTGTGTTTGTCCATGAATTCCTACAGTTGTGACCTCGAGTTAACACTACAATAGTATCCGAGTTCATAGTCTAGTAGGTTTTTAAACCTATATAGGATCTGAGCAAAAACTATTGTGTTCACGTGAACCTATATCAGGGCATCTCTATCAGTCTCTGGCTTGCAGATCATTTTAAATTGCCCAAACAGGTCATAATATTGCAAGAACTAGTCGAAATTTTCCAGGGAAAGTGTCATCATCAACTAAGATTATTGTCATTATTCTTCGTTTTTATTGTGCTGAATTTTCAGGATATGTTGGAGCATTTTAGCCATCCCATTTGATGGATCGTTCATCTATAAATCAACACAAGTTGTTCATCTTTGGCATAAATCACTACAAAATCTTCCTACCTTATTATAGAGTATTGAGTTTGATGAGATACGCGAGTCCAAGCTGAGAGACCTGGTCGGTAATAGACTTAAAGCTAGTTGAAGAAGCTAAAATGAAAACTAAAACAAGGGATTTTACATGGAAACCTGCTTGCTCAAGGGAGGAGAAAACCACGACTTGTCACACAGGGTAATCAACTGCTTTCACTATTTTCAAGCAACAAGTGAATACAGACTCCAAATACACATATAGAGATTAAACTCTTAATCTCGCCACCTTTAATAACTCTATTACAAGAAGAACCAAAGCAATACCTTTATTGCCCACTATATTAACTAACTCTAATTAATATAGACTTCGATCACACACAACATAGTTAACTCTAACAATACTCATTGTTTGTTACCACAGCTAAGACTGAATGCGTTTCTTTATAGCTTTAGAAACGGATCTTACAAGTTCAACACAACACAAGCTTCCAGTAATAACCCACACTTGATAACTCTATCAGATCCCTAGAGATTCTTGAAAGCATAAGTTCTTCAGAGACAAAAATCGCCTTTTTGAGTGTGTATGTGTAATGTCTTGACTAGGTTGTTTTTATCAAATGAGGATATATTATCCTCTGAGTAAAACAACCTAGTGTTCTCCTATTGGACGAGTGGCAGCCTTTACAGTTGTTCACCATTCGACCATGGAGACATGCTCAACCATGGAACCAAGTCCCATAGTTTGTGAGTATCATCAAAACCTTGAAATACAACGGAGTTTTTTTTTCTTAATGAATCTTTATAAGTTTTTGTGCTCTTAGTATATCAGAAGAGCTTGTTGAATCCAGAGATACATATGTATCGGATGAAATATCTCTAAGGACAATGTCTTCGACATGCCTCAAACTTTCAAGAATTTCCTATAGTTTTCGTGATTAAATATATTTTTCCGTAAGATTTTCAACTAAAACCATTAAAATGTGTTACTTCTTTCGCCAAATAAGATGACAATGGCATTTAACTCTTCATTTAAACTCAATCTCATTCTTGAAAGAATTCAAGGAAAGGTAATACATTACTATAGAGAGTAGGAATCCACACAAGTCTTATTCGTGAACATTCAATATCTCCCTCGAGCTGCTAAAGAATCAACCAATCGGATAAATAAAATTGGGAAGATAAATTTCAGAATTAGAAAGAAGAAGAAAGGCATAGGCTGACTTAATACATGAACAAATAACTTCTCATTTTACTCATAGTAACATGAATCACATGACTTTATAGCTACATAAATGTATATGGCATATTGCATATCACAAATTTCAAATATCTTCTTCTTTTTTTCCCTTAAACCTCGTTGGCAGTCAAATACCGTCACATAAAATGGGACAGAGCGAGGGAGAATAGTTTGGTTATATCCAGTCAGTCCAATGGCGGACATGAAACTATTGGATGCATTGTTCATACACTGATGCACCAATTGTTGTTCATTGAAACAAATATATTTACATTACAAAATTAGTAAACATAAAAGAAATATCATTGAATATATTAATTAGTTAGTTTTGTATCAAATATGGTTGATCCAAACTTCATCCATATATTTGACTTACAAAATTTGTGCATTTCCCTCAAATTAAACATATAGGAAGGTGAACTAACAATTAATAGAGTTATCATATGCTTCTACACCAAATAATCAAATTCCCTATATATACCCCTCTAGAAAATGATCAAATTCACTCAAATTAAAATAGAACTTCCAACTTCCATCCTCAAAAATTGCAAATTACAACAAATATGGCTGCTTCAAGCAATTGTTCATTAATCGTCTTATTGATCGTAGCATTTTTGTCCTTATCAAGTATCACCACAAGTCATGCTGCTCGCGGTCTATTGCAACTTCCTAAGTTCCCTAACATACCATCGTTGCCTCAGCCAACTATGCCACAATTACCTACTATTCCCAAATTGCCCGCAACATTGCCACCATTGCCAAGTGTTGCATCTTTGCCAACACTTCCAACAGCTAATTCACCGTTACCATCATTGCCAACACTGCCCTCTGTAGTCCCAAAAATGACTCTGCCTCCAATGCCCGCGAATCCTCTGCTCAACATGCCTTCACTTCCAAACATTCCTACACTTTCACCTCCTCCATCCAACTAATTATATCGTAGTTCCCACTGTATTAATTGATTCCTCTATTGCTCTCTACGTACCACACGTGATGTTTTTTACCCCTTTTGCTTTTGTCGCGTTAATGTATTGTATAATTTATATGTAATGCAGTGTCTATTATTGAATTGATGTGTATTTTTGTCCAGCATGTTTTTTCGGATAAGCAAAGATCAATGTATTATTATGCATATATTGAAAAACTTGGATCAGAAACATATACGTAAATTAGTTAAAAACTACTAATCTCTGAGAAAATATTCCAATTAATGACAGAAATGGAGAAAAGGCACATTGTTTAACTAGATTGTATAAAAATATTCCCAAATTTCTTCTTGTTGTTTTTCCGCAATCAAATGGCATTTCATTCAGAGAATTAAGAGTGAGTTGATAGTGAAAACTCAAGACATTCATGTTACAATTTTCTTATCAGGACAATGAGTTTAAAAGGGAAATGAATACGAGTGGATCGAGCAATGTCTGAAGTTTAGGCATAAATGTCCAAACTTCATTCGCATATGTCTGAAGTTAAGTTCATGAAATTTTCTTGAAATCATGTGTTTAGACATAGTATTCTAACAAATTTCAAGATTAAATATCTAAGTGGGAGATTGTTAGGGTATATACTATTAACCATGCATTTAGATATAGTACATTATAACAATTGTGATGGTTAAAAGTCTAAGTGGGAGATTGTTGGGATATATACTATTAACCATGTGTTAAGAAATAATATTTATTATAGAATAAATATTTGCTCAATTTTAATAGATCATATATTCGTTTATGGTGTCTATTTACTTATATAGTAGATGATTTAGTGTGTAGAGTTTTAGCTTATACACAGAGGATTAAATCACCAGTTCTTATAAGTATAAAGTTTTTTTTTGTTCACAATCTAGGATGGAAATTGGACATGTCATCGGTACGATTGTAGCACAAGATTATAGGTAATTTATCTTGATTATGGGAACGGTATAGTTCCAACTTCTTGTGCTAGTGCATTTTGTATGTATTGAACGGGACCGAGTAGAGATAGTTGTTTTAGACTGACTGACAAAACATATTCTCTAAACTATTAAATATACTTATATTCTTAATCCTGATATAACTATTATGATCTGTATATATTAATTATCGTTTTGATTTATTAAAAGGTGAGATTCTGAGATGGGTCAATATGCCTGGTAAGTTGGATGATAATAATATACATTGGTGAAATAATAAGTTAGTTGATGAAATCCATGTCTCGTTATAGAGATTGATTGATATGCCTTTTTGAGAAACTTATACGTTTTCATCGTGTCAAATCTTGCAAGTGGATTTATGAATCCGACACATGAAATAAGTTAAGTAGTGCTCTAAAGGAAATTAATCATTAAGTTAAATTCGTCAATAATTTAATTTATTGATTAGTATCTGAAATCTTAACATGGGGAATTACATAAGTGTTTAATGGGGAATTACGAAATATAAATAGAGGAGTGCAATTACGAATTTCTAGTGGAATGATTTGTAATTTATTATGGTAAGAATAATTCAAATCAATTATTTGGAATTATTTCCATAATAGGAAGCCTCAGTAATTAATTATGTGGTCCCTCCAGTGCCCATATTTAACTAGAACTCAGAATCCTATTTCTTAGGGGAAAAAGGAGTAGGCGTGGGTTTTCTTGTTTTTCAAGAAAACTGGGTTTTCTTCTCCTTTTTGGATTGGGGAAGAAATCTCTATAAATAGAGATTTCTCCTAACCTAGAAAAAGATTGATTAGTTTTCTATTCATACTTGCCCACCCAAGTATTGAGAGAGAGTTTAGATGCGAACTTGGGATCATTGTAGAAGACCATAGCTATCTTGCAGATTCACTTGAAGGTCTGTCTAACTTGGGAATTCGCTTGAAGGTATATGTTCACGCTTCAAGAGGTATTTATCAAATTAAATTTCAATATGTTTATGTGTTCTAGCATGATTATGTGATCTAGCATAAATAATTATTGGTTATCTATTATTCATGTAAGCAGTAAGATTTGAGTATGCTTCCGCTGTGCATATATGTTTTCCAACACAAGCAATATACTAAACTTCAGGTATACTTTGTAACTTTGGACGAGGATTTTTCAACTTCAGTCGCGTATGACTAAAGTTGAGTTTGGAGTAGCTAGCTTAAACAGGGGTTCCAAATCGGGTATCTGAAAACTTGCCCATAAATTGTGACACAATGGATATGGTTATGCCCAGAAACGTGAGACCCATGTATATATAAACATGACTCTTCGTATATAGATGAACATCAGCTAATTATTAGCAATACATGTTATCTCCATGTCAATCAAATATTTGGAATCATTTCAGTCGCAAAGTTTTATCACGTGATTATTGTTATTAGAACGCATTAGGATCAAGTGTTTACCATCATGTCAAAAGCTATAATTGATAGCAAAGGAGACAACTTTATTTCTTAACTAAACACACCAAGCAAACGTCATTTCCAATCATGACTCTGATCCAGGCCACCCTAGCACACTCGTGTGCCTTGCCATAGGCAGCAGTGGCGTAGCTAGGAATTTTATGAACGGGATCCAAACTTTGAATAGTAATTTTTTTTTAAAAAGGATGATTTATAGAGATTCTATTTTTAATAATATTGTGATATAATTTGGATAAATGGGTCTCCTATATATAGAGGAAAAAAACCTTATTCCAAAAGAAAAATGTATTAAAATTTAAGAAAATCTTATTTCACAAAGGAAAAAGGTATTAAAATTTAAGGAAATCTTATTCCACAAGGAAAAGGTATTAAAATATAAGGAAATCTTATTCCACAAGGAAAAGGTATTAAAATTTAAGGATTTTTTTTCAATTAAAACCTTATTCCAAAAGGAAAACGTATTAAAATTTAAGAAAAAGGTATTAAAATATAAGGAAATTTTATTCCACAAGGAAAATGTATTAAAATTTAAGGAAATAATTCAATTTTATTTGAAAAAATATCCTTATTGGAGTTGAGATTCGAACTTGGGTTTGAAAACTAGGGCAGCAAGTGGGCTAGCGACAGCTTTAACCATCTCCACTACAGGTTACTTTGTTATTTCAGTGTGTCCAAATTACCATATATACCAATATAAGTCAAAAATTTACGTGTATATATCGTATAATTTGTCAACGAAGGGTGTCCAATTAAACACCCCGGGACAAGGTGACTCCGCCCGGCACTACCCATCGGAACGCTTTAAAAAAGAACGGCCAAATAATACCATGACTCTACAAATAATACTGAAAAGTAGTAAATATTTCAGTGTGCATTAGTTTACAATATTATATTGTTGAGTCGATTAGTTATTTGGCAAGCAAACATATCTCCTAGGTAGTTGAACAACATTGGATGGATCAACAGACAAACAGTATTAGCAAAACTAAAAAGAAACAATAAACAATTAAAGGGTGTTGTTAAATGGTGTGGATACTCCCATCCAAGAAATTCTTGGAAGGGAGCGCTCCCTTCAATTGGTCCTACGCGATGTGAATCTGAATTAGTCTGGCTAGTGAGTTCTAAATAATCAATTGTCCACCAAATATGGTTGATCTAAATTTCATCTATACATAACTACTCTTAGAAAACTTGTTGACTTAAAAGTTTGTGCATGTTCCTCAAACCAACATTCAAAAAGATCAACTAACAATGTATAGATTATAATTTAGAATTTAAAGTTTATGCTTCTTCACCCAACATTTCACCAAATCCTTCTACTCCCTCAACAACATCCCCTATATATACATATACTCTTCTTCGTTAGTGATGATCAAACTCATCAACTCAAATCAAAACACAACTTAATTTCCTTGTGAAAACAAAGCAATCTTGCAAATTACAACAAATATGGCTGCTTCTAGCAATTGCTCAATCAGCCTCTTGTTGATCGTAGCATTATTGTCCTTATCAAGCATATCGACAAGTCATGCTGCTCGTAGCCTACTGCAACTTCCCAACTTGCCTACGATCCCTTCCTTGCCTCAACCAACAATGCCACAATTGCCAAATATTCCAAACTTGCCCACAACATTGCCACCATTACCAAGTGTTGCATCTTTGCCAACTCTTCCAACAGCTAATTCACCTTTACCTTCTTTGCCTACATTGCCCTCTGTCCCAAAAATGACTCTGCCTCCAATGCCCGCGAATCCTCTGCCCAACATACCATCACTTCCCAAAATTCCTGCAATTCCAACACTTTCACCTCCTCCATCCAACTAATCTTGCAGCTTCCAACCGCGTGATTTTTACCTTTCTTGCCACGTTTTTTTTTTTTTGTTATTTTGATCTTTTATGTGATTCTTGACGATGTACTTTATCGTTTATATACATTGATTGTCATTTGTGTTTATCCAATGCAGTGTCTATTGCTGATTCATCTGTATTTGTCCAATATATTTTCTTGATACGCGAAAATCAATCGTATGTACATTTTTTCGAACAAAATTTGATCATAACTGTTGTTCCACAATCAAATGGAATTTCATTAAGAGAATTGATAGTGAATTGACACTACTGAGAAAAGGATTTAAGAAATTATGTGGAAAAATTAAAATCAGCTAACATTTTGTACTTTGACAAGGTTGATTTTAGTAGAACAGTAGCATAAAATTTATATGCACCTGGTGTAGTGGTGTTTATACTAAACCAATGAATGCATGATATGTGTTAAAGGTATATGCAACTATGATTTAACTATAATTAAAGTATATTTTCGTTTCATTGAATCTTTTAATTATGGTAAATTGCATTGATTTGGTGCAAGTCTACCCTTAATTGGAGTAAGCCTTTCTTGTAACATTTTTTGGTTGAACAAGAAATGTAAGTGAAAATCAAATAAGACTAGGACCATTAAGAAGTTTTTTCTCTACAAATTATATCAGAAAGCAGTATATTTTCATGTGCATTAGTTTAGATTACTCAAAAATAAAATTTGAATTATCATATAATTTGATTTGGTAAATACTTATTTGTACTCGGAGTTACACCTAATTAGACTAACGCTACAACAAAAACAACTTTTAGCGACAATAAATATACACACATTAACAAAGAGTGCTAAAAAATTTACCGGCATTAGTAATTAATTGTCATTAGATCCAATATTTATGTCACTATAGGTTTTAGGGACATTTACAAAAAGTGTTAATTACCGCTAAAAATACATATTTAGTGATAATTAAGTTATTATCATTAATTAATTGCCACTAATAATTATTTTTTATGTAGTGACCTTAAGAATCAAACAATGTAGGTGAAAATGCATATCATTTAAGTGTTAAAAAGGAGTTAATTTCTCATACGGTTACTCAACTAACAATTTTTATCTCGGAAAGTCACTTAAATTTTGTTTATTAAGCAAAAGTCACTCACACTCGACTAATGGTGACCATTAAACTGACCCACTTTTTTATTTTTACCGGAATGAAACACTTTTTTTCAATTCAGCTTAAAATAAATTATCCATGTCAACAATATCTACCGAAAATATCGTCAGGTGAAATGACAAAGTTGAGCGACTTTTTCTGTTAGAAAAGAAAGTCAAATGACTTTTTGAGATAATTACTATTAGTTGAGTGTTTTGTATTATAAAACAAAGTTAAGTGACTTTCTAAGATAAAAATCATTAGTTAAAACCGTTATGTTCGTTGGTTTGATATAAACCCCGATGGGGAGAAATTTTATCCATTAATTTTGTAATCTAACGATCGATCCTTGTGAGAAAAGACTCTGAATAAGAGTAAAACTACCAAACTTGGTTGCCTTGTGATTGTTTAACGAAATGTGTTAAAAGACTTTAAAAAATTGTTGAGCTGATTAGTTATTTGAGCATCATATATTAGGCAAATAGGCAAGAAAACTTATCTCCTAGGTAGTTGAACAACAATTTTTTTTTTTAAAAAAAAAACAATAAACAAGTACAAGGGTGTGGTTGAATAGTCGGGACACTTTCACCCTTAACCAATGGTTTTGGGCTCGAGTTATGGAATAAATGAATTCCTTGGAAGGAATTAAAGGCTCCCCTTAACGGGTCCTACACGACATGAATCTGAATTAGTCTGGCTAGTGAGTTCTGAATACTCAGTTGTCCACCAAATATGGTTGATACAAATTTCACCTATGCATAACCACTCTAAAAAAAACTTGTTGACCTAATAGTTTGTTCATGTTCCTCTGGAAGATTAACTAACCATAGAGTATTTAGAATTTAAAAGGCCTATGCTTCTTCACCCAACATTTCACCAAAGAACTTTCCCTATATATACCCTTTAGTAAATCATCAAACTCAACTCATAAACACATCTTAATTTCCTTGTGCAAACAAAACAATTTTAGAGAAAATTAACACAATGGCTGTTTCCATGAACTACTCAATTATTTTTGTGATGGTAGCATTGTTGTCCTTATCAAGCATATCGACGAGTCATGGTGCTCGTAGCCTACTACAACTTCCCAACTTGCCTACGATCCCGTCATTGCCTAAGCCAACAATGCCACAATTACCCAACTTTCCACTCACATTGCCACCATTGCCAAGTATTGTATCTTTGCCCACATTTCCCTCTGTTGTCCCGAAAATGACTTTGCCACCAATGCCAACCATGAATCCTCTGCCTAACATGCCATCACTTCCAAACATTCCTACATTTTCACCTCCTCCATCCAACTAATATATAGTTATCTTTGCAGAGTCCATATAGCTAGGGGTGGCAAAATGACTTATGTATTGATTCAATCTATTTTGATCCGCGTAAATTTAAGTTAAAATGTTCACTTGACACCCCTACCTCTATTCTACTTTATCAGTAGTATTGTTTTACCTTAATTGTTCTATATTTTGTTTCTTTTCAGTTTTTCCAACGTATTCGAGTTGATTTTCGAGTGTATACTGTCTTATGATTGTATGTATGAGTGTAATTTTTATGTTTTGATTGTGAAACAGAGTTTGATGTAATATTATTGTTGCTACAAGTTAATTTCTGCTACTGGTTTTAATATATGATTACTTTACTAATATTTGTGCATAACAGTAAGTCGCTTTGGCCGAGTGGTTAAGGCGTGTGCCTGCTAAGTACATGGGGTTTCCCCGCGAGAGTTCGAATCTCTCAGGCGACGATTTCTTTTTTTTTAAAAAAAACTGCATTCAATGTTGGACACCCGTATTAGAATACCATAAGTGTACGCAGACCTTACCCCTACTTTAGAAGTACAGAGATTGTTTCTAATAGAGATTCGGATAGTTAACGGATACTTTTCTTCAATATCTGAATAATATAACAAATCACATTCAGTGCCCAGTATATTCATGAATGGACATATAAATTTCAACTTTCTCATATCATAAATTATTGAATAGTTCCATAGAAGAAGTTGTGAATTACAGATGAATGAAGATAACTGATGATATACTCAAATGGTACAAAAGGGGTTTAGGTTAAATAAAATTTGTTTAACCTTTACAGAATGTGAGGAACAAATGAAAATGCTACTCTTACTCTCTGTCAAAGCTTCATTTTATAAATTATGCCCTTCTGAACTGGCATCAAAACAATCTATGCCGGGGAAAAAAATTGGAAAATACTATTTCCCGTGTTATTTCTTGAACAAATGAGACAGGAAAAGCCGTAAACGTTATCAATTTGGCTCCCTGCTTGTCTAATTTACATTATGATAGATATCTGAAGTATAAAATGAGTTTTCTCATGATTCAAAGAAAATCAGGCTGGCCTGTGGATGTCAAGCAACGATGCCACATACGGCTGTTAGGGTCGACAACTCTGGGTTTAGAGATGACTTCTGGAATTGGAAAGTAGACATAATGAGTATTGCATATACCCACTGTGATACCACTATATCCAGCAAATGCACCATGAACCTGTCAAAACATAGTGTGTATATCGAATAAACAAATGGTTGAATAATGTCTCAATCACGGAAAATACAAGTTAAGAAGGAGATATCTAATTCCCCGTTGAAGGACTTACAGCATTTTGCCCAAGTACGGTGCACAGAATACCATCTGAAGCATTTGCACGGCATGCACGGATCATGTAAGTAGGATCTATGTATTTCACATCAGCTGTCTGTCCGAGCTCCTTAAAGTACTTTTTAATCTGTCAGAAATCAGGCATATTATCATGAATTCTTATAATAAGAACAATAAGAAAGTGAGCTATGAGCCTTCATGAGCAAGGAAATTTCTACTGCCAGGTACGGTGTTTTAAGAATCAATCAATCGACAACACCTCAAGAAAGAGTTGGGGATCGTTATACAGATGCTGTATTAGCTTATTACCAATAGCATTCAGTGGATTATAATGATTTCACTATTACACTGGTGGTCAACCTACCACAATGCTTCTCCTGTATCCTAGCTTGAGAACGGCTGTGCATTGTGAAGCTCATGTAGGCAGAGTGAAAGAGAGGACAACCCCAATTAGATACTAGGAGCAGCAGTTAAAAAAGTGACTGAAGATATCCTCATACATTGAACGAAACAAGGACACCAGTCATAGCAGCTTAATATGCAATTATCGGTAATTCTTAATGAATTGGTATTCAGGTAAGTATTTTCTTCTTAGAAATTCCAGAACAAAAGTTTCAAGACTCTCATGTGCAATATAAGAGACCATACAAAACAGTTATATCCAACTAAAAGCCTCTCCAAGAACCCCAATAAAAATCTCAAAAAGATTCAAAATCCAAATGAAAGAGATGCATGAAAAAGAACTTTAAAAGAATACCAATGCAATATTAAATAAAGAACCACATGCTTTGCGCTCATATGTGGACAAAGAGACCGCTTAGAAGTAATATGGTGAAGTAACTTGAATTTCTCTAATGAAAAGAAAACTATGAAGGAATGAAATCCTCAGGATGACATGAGGTTGTACACACTAATGCATTGCGACTTTTTAAGGTGTATCTAGCAACAATCCCACAAAGTAAGCTGGGAAGCACTAACCTCTTGTTGCAAATAAACACCAATGTCTCCAAGTACAGCATTTCCAGATGCATCTTTTGCATTGGTTTTCTCAAGGAAATCCTGCAATGAAGGTTGTGCCGGAAGTTAAGTCTTATAAAGAATCAAAAACTGATCCGTCTGTTTTCATTACTATAGTTTGCAAACAATAAATTACAATATAAGTAACCAAAAACTGTAGACCTCTAGGCTCTAAGTAAGCTTTGAGTTTTGTCTAGTATAGCGACAACATTGAATTGAAAGAAGAGTAAAAAAAGAATATCTAGTATCCACTACATAAATAAAAAGCAAAGGGGATAATTTATGGGCAAGGATGATAATTACTTCACCAAATATTGAGTTCTTAACTAAAATAGTCCCTTAAGTTTGGCAGCAGGTCAATTTTTATCCCTACTTTATACCTTCAGCACAAAAGATCCTTTTAAGTTTGCTAAAACTGAGCGCTTCTCATTCAAGTAATGAAAAAATGCAAATGGATTTCTACAAGACAAATGGAAATTGCAAAAGAGAGTATGTGACCATAGTAAAAGGACAACCATGACTGAGGTCTATTTCCACAATTCCCAATTATGTGGCTTTGGAATTGTCCAGATGATCGGCAGAAGTTAAGGAAGAAAAGGAAGCATTGATGGGGGGTAATTATGAAGCACAATTTACTGTTGTCACGTATTTTAACTATAGCTGTGACGCTTTGCACGTGCAAGTTTCATTAGTTTAATAGAGATTGCTTTCAGGTTCTGTTAGTTGGACCAAAAGTCTCATGAACGCAAACTTAAAGGACCATATGTGCTCGTCATGATACAATAGAGATGAAAACAAGCCAATCCCAAACCTAAGAAACCTTTTCGGTTAACAAAAACTCATCTATACATCCCAAGGTAGCAGAACCGTAATTATGACGTATCTAACCTGCCCAGCTCCCTCTGCTGCACAGACCACAGCTGATCCCTTTGTCTCGAGCAGATATTTTAGATGCCTCAATACACCATGAGGGCCATGCAGATTAAAAGGCACCTGAAATATGAAATAAGATATGATCCCTAATGAGAAACTCATCAAAAAAGCATTGCATAACATCTGATAGATATTAGTCGTACCTCTGGGATCAAGCATATGTCTATTTGTCCACTAGCTAGGGATGCTTGCATAGCTATAAACCCACTACTACGGCCCATCAACTTCACAATTCCAATACCACGATATGCACTATGCGCCTGCAAAAGAGTGATAAAGAAACTGCATCTAAAGCAGATTGCATGGAAGAAGTATAATGCATAACAGTAATTGAGGAAAAAGTATATGAGCACTTTTCTTCTGGAAAACTCAATCTTTAACATGAGACAATTTTTGAAGATATAAGTTTAGAGGCAAAATAAGAAATACTTGAGAAAACAAACTCAAAGTCCAAGAAATAGGGGGGAAACTAGTCACTGATCACCAAGACCTTCCAAGAAAGAAAGAAAAAAGTCAGAGGATTCTGTCAAACAAGGAGTTCTTGCAGGATTTCAAAATACATAATGACTATCTCTTGAACTTGTAGTGAAGATCACAAAAAAGTAACCGCACTGAGACATATTCACAAAAGAGAGGTTGATGAGATTGTCTACGGAATTCCTTCTCAAAAGAGATTGTCAATTGAATAAAGTCAGAAGGAGGTCCAGTAAATTGAAGGGAGCAAAGCATAGGAAAAGAAAAGGCAAGGTGCAGGTCATTTGATTTTAGTGTAGAAGATTTTTCCTATTATGGAATAGACTGTAGAAGAAAGGATGAAATTGTAGTAGATCATAAAGTAGTACCTCAATGTAAGCAGAATTAATGGCTCTCTGTGCTTCTTCAACAGCAGTATCAAAACCAAATGTCTTATCCATAAGCATAATATCGTTGTCTATAGTTTTTGGCACACCAACTACAGCCGCCTTTATACGTCTTTTACGGCACTGTACACCCACAGTAGACAAAATTAAACTAGAATTTCTAACAATAGCAGATACACTTAAATGTTATTGACTATTCAACAACTAAGAAGATTAGGAAGAAACTATTAGACCACTATATATCCATGCTCATCTGAAACATTTTCTTTCTACAATTTCAGGGAGAATTTTAATTTTAAAGCATAAGTTTCTATGCAAGAGGGACATTCACTCTACTTGTCTAATGGAGACACTAGAGAGAATCATTTATTCTCTATTCACTCTCTATACGGTCTCCAACTATGCACCAAACCTCAAATAATCAGAGAACAACAGTCAACAATGCATTATGACCCCATATGAATATAGACGTCAGGCATAACAACCTCCTCATGAATTGCATTTGCACCAGCATGTGTACCATTTCCACCCAGCACAAAGAGCATGTTGATTCCTCTTTCCTGACAACAGTGAAAGAGGTAAATCTTAGATAAACCTAGCAAAATAGTCTTGCATGCAACGATCGAGGCAAGCTATATGATTGTAGTAGACGAGAAAGTCAGTCAAGTACCTGGATGCTGTCCACAATGTCACTAACTTTAGGTCCTCCACGTGATACTCCCAGCAAGCTTCCCCCCGAAAGATGAACATTTTGCACCACTTTCCTGGATAACTAAGAACAAAGCAGGTGGGCGAAAATCAGTACAATACTTAAATCTCATTAAAGAGAAATTTATCCATTGCAGAGTAATAGTAATGACCGTTTGGAGATCAAAGTTAAGATTTTCCCCTTAAATCTGAATAACGGAGTTCAAAATTTAAAGGATCATTTGGGCAGTGAAGAAGAGTTGAAGTAACTTACTGGCATTTCGGCTAAACCTTTTTCCGAAAACCCACGATATCCAAAAGGAATTCCCACAATTTTCTTCACTCCATATATCTCAAGGGTGATAACTATCTGCATCATGTGAAAACAAAGAGCGGATGAAGAACAACACCAATGCAGCAGCAAGCAAACTACATCCATGAGAAATCAAAGAATCAAAATCAAACAATAATAAAATGCTAATACCTGTCGAATAACATCATTAAGCCCGGGGCAAAGACCACCACAAGTTACAATCGCTGCTTTCACCTCTTCTGGCTTGAAAAATATTTTCTCTCGAGGACCAGCACGGTGAACCCTGAAAATAGTTCATTCCGTATTCATGCTATGTGTTAAAGGCTTACCAAATATAAAATAAGAATCATGCTTGGCACAAAATTAATGTATTTACACCCTGAGTCGCAATTCTTACAACACAATCAAAACTCTTCTACTCAATGTTCAGTAATTCTATACCAAAACGAACACTTATAAGGAGCTAACTTTGTTCCATATCACAATTTTCCCCAAATTCCAGTAATAGATAACGTGTAATTTCCTAAAACACTCCCCTCATCATTTGAATAACTCTTTTAACATCTCACTATCTAGTTTTATTTCTATCAGATATGAAAAAGGAAATCTCGAACACAGAAGATGTCAAAGAAATGAATAATGCCAAGTTGGGTGTTGAACAGTCTGGATAGTGGAGAAAATCAACAATGATAGAGGACTTCAATTTATGACAATTCGGAGAAGGAGCTCGTAGATGCAGATTAATTAGTAACCTAGAATTATTTTTTCAAACTATAGACATGCATTGCACTATAAAAGGCTTATGCCTGAATAAAAGGGGGTGAGACTGATTAAACTGATACTAGTCAAACGTTAAGTTTGTATCATTTCCTCAACAGGTATATCATTGTTGTATCCATGCAACTCTTTAAAGTAGAAAAGGTAAAGAACTTTACCATTGCTCTACCCATGAACAATTGGAATCAATGCACTCGGCACCAGCAGATGAGGGGGAGGAATAATTAATTACCTGAAATGTAAATTGCTTACTTGGATCAACTAGAATTAAATAATACAAGTGAACATGGAGGAAATAGAACAGAAAAAACAAAAAACAGATCATTTACTTTTTCATCAGCAGACAACAAAAACAAATAGCTTACTTGCTTAACTTCTCCATTCATTCCAAAGATAGTCCTATTACACTTCCGGGAGTTGAACCAACTTTTGACTAAGATATTCTAACATATGTTTTAACCATTTTGAAATGGGACAGGTAGCAAATTTTGTTTTTTATCAAATCATATCTAAATTATCAAAATTTTAGACAAATTAATATAAATTGATCCTTGATATGCGAAAGGCCAATCAATTTCAGAACAGTGAGATACTACTATCTTCAGCAAGGAATATTCTTCGAGCTCTTAATTAATGGAAGAAAAAAGTACTTGTGTATCAACACAGGATTTTTTAGCTTTTTGAACTGCCAACCTACTTTTCATCAAAGTATTCACAATTGAAGACTTTACATAAAAGTGAATCAAACAGTTAAAAACACCCACCCAAACTGTTAGGCTACTAAAGATAGATATTTTTCCTGACTATTTAATCTATCTATCTATCTATGTCAAGGGATACGGAATATAGTTCCGGTGGCAAATTACTAAAAAGTTTATATCTTCTCACAGTACAAGCTGAAAACTACAGTTATACGAGCCAGAGCATTTGCACATTCAAATTAAAGACAATAACCAAGTAGTTGGAGATCACTGCTGAGAAGTAGCTATGCCACACAATGATCACTATATATTAATTTACATGGTCTATCGACCTATATTCCATTACCCCGAAACATAAGGGGGCAATAACCAATATTACAGGCACTAATTTGAGGGTGTGTACCCTCAAATTAGTGCTTTTTCTTTTTTGCTAATTTAGTGTATTTTGAAGAATTTTGGTATGAAGCGGTAGATCAATATGACATAATTACTAGGAAAGGATCCATGTCACCTTCTACTATCATAATCAACAGGAAACTGAATTTGGATGGTGAAAAGCTATGCAGAACTAGTAGAGACTTACTTTTAATAGAACTCTGTCATTATTATTAACGTAACCATGCCATTTTTCATCTGAGGGGTAACCTTCTGCAAACTTTTCAGTTATTGGAGTCCTGTAACAGGAATGATGCATTAATGTTAGTAAAACTACACCTCAAGCAAAAATTTCTGTCCGAAATCTTCATTATATTAAGCAAGGATATTTCTTTCCATTTGATTACCAGACCACCTAGCCAAGTGCATTCACACAAAATATGTGAGAAAACGAGCAACACTACACTTTGGAGAATCAATAAAGCCAGACATAGAGACCTGAATGTCGAAACAGTAGTGATAGATACAGAAAAGTAACTAATGCTACAAAACAAAAGGATAATCAAATTCGAACTGAATACTCCTCCATTCCAATTTAATGATACTCAACAAAGCATTTGACACAATTTCAATTTCATATATATATATAACTTTCCAACTCATCGAATTATTCGAGATTTTAAACTTTCATATGATATTTGGTCCAACAAAATTTCACTGTTCATATTTAATACAAGTACTTTCTTTCTTCACTCTTGAATGGTGTCTCTCTCTTCTTCTATTTTCCGAAAATCAGGTGATTCTGTCTGAAGCTGCTCAAGTTAAAGTATTTATGTCCAGTTAAATACGTTATGCAAAAGAAATGGATGGAATATCCATATAGCACCTTACTCCTTAGTATCAAATTTAAACTCCTAGAAGTTGCTACAGCCTACAATTCTTCACTAAATAAATCTAAACACTTCACCACTATTTCCAGTTCATCTACCAATTCAACACATAGTTCCTTTTTTTCTAACCATAGTGTCCAAGCCAACTTGAGGCACCTCGACTAATTTAATCAAATACCTGACACCTCCTAACTTTGTCCACCAAGTCGCGTTTTTTTGTATCTGCTAAGAATTGAACCTGAAACTTTACGGTGCTCAACGCACTTCATTGATCACTACATACCCACAAAAAGGAGAAAACTATTCCTTTTGCCCCAATTTATGTGACATAGTTGGAAATTCAAGATTCAAAATTACAAGCATTGAAGTAAATTCAGACCTAAGAAACTTCAAGTTTTTTGAAATAAAATTTATATATTTGAAAACTAGCTAAACAATACTATAAATCACCATAATTAACTACCTAAAAATATATAAAAAGCATACCTTAATAGAAAAACTTGATTGACTCTCAAAACTAAAATTTAAGTGTACCACATAAATTGGGACGTAACTAAGTAAAGTACACTAAAATTTTAAAAAAAAAGGCAATTCTTTAACAAGGACATTACCTCATTTTTAGACAAAAAGTAGAAGGATACGAAACGGCGTCGGGGAATACATCAGTCATATGAGGAATGTTAAAACGAGCTTCAAATTCTCTAGAATACTTTAACTTCCAATCAGGATCACTAAAATCGATGCCGACGCCGGCGGCAGCATTTTTCGATACCCCGTTTCCAGCTTGCACTCGAATTCTCAATCTCCGGAAAGCTCTATTCAAATTCCGTACAGTTCTCAACCTAACGGGACCTAAAAAGAGATCATGATCGGTGTAACCAGTTGTCGACGGAAAAATCGCTTTCTGTCCGATCACCGGCGAAAGCGACTCCATGAATAGCAACAGTATGCGTGTAACTACTGTGTATGTATATGTGGAAGATATATATAGAGCGATGGAGAGATCGGAAACGGAGAGTGACGGAGAAAGAGAGAAGAGAGAGACAAAAAACAGTAGTAGAATTTAGCAGCCAGCCGGAGAAAAGAGAAAGCAATTATTTTTAATTTTTTATTTATTTTTTGGGTTTGACCTTTTTTTTCTTGTTTTCTTTTAGGTTTCAGCCGTCCAAAGTGTATATAATTTTTGAAGTTAAAATTAAAATAGATTAATTTAAAATTTAAGTATTCAAAATTTATACTTCTCATATTAATATATTAAAAATATTTCTTAAAATATTGGTCAAACTTCATACTGTTTGATTTTCAAAAATTGAAATATAATAAGTAAAAGTGAGAGCAGAGAATAATAGTTAAATTTAGAATTTCAAAACATCAGCTTCACCTTAACTAGAGGTTTCGAGTTCGAGTCTTGAATATAGAGAAAATCTTGTTAGGAGCGTCACCCTCAAATGGATCCTGCAGTGTGCGATTTAAAGTAGTCGAAGCTATAATATGAACTCCAAATACTGAGTGAAAAAATTTAAAAATTTAATAAAATATTATTAATTTTTTTTAAGAGATATGTAAGATCAATGAGACTCTATAATATAAAACGGAGGAATTAGTCATTAAAATGTTAATATAATGCATGGTACTTTAGCACTCTAATTGCTCAAGAGACTTCCAAACTTTTATACCAAGGGGTACTTTGGTTCATGAACATTTGGGCAAGGGTGTCCTCCTATCAATCGGATTGGGTTGAATTTGAACAATTGCAAGTGTTCTATGAATGGATTGAATTAAATTTAGATGATCAAAATAAATTGAATTAAAGAAGTAATTTGTTCAAAAGTTATTTGTGCTGCAATAAATTGAGCTAAAATAGGTTAGAAATGCGTCATAATTCAATCCGTTCAGTTCTTATTAAATTTTAATTTTGTTTTCTTGTTCTTTTATAATGTTTTAGTACATAATAAAATTATTTTTCTTTATTATAGTTATGTATACTATATCAATAAAAATATTATTTTTTTGAAAATATTTTGACAAAATTTATCATTGATCAATTTAGGCTACATATCAATTTAACAGGAATTGCTTATTCTAAAATTATTATTTTTCTTGTTTCTAAATATTCTCAAAAGCAAATTTAGAATTTTTATTTTTTGAATTCTGGATAACAATAATATTTTTGTCAACCGGGCCTTAGATAAACTATTTACATATTATATAAATTTTTTAACAAAAATATATGATATCAATAAAATAATTAGATTATGTCGAACAAAGATAGAGCTAAGATTTCAACTTCATGTGTTAGTAAGTTTTAGACAGCCCATTTTAAGTGCTAATAAAAAAGTTAAATTTAATATACATATTTAAAGAGCTTCTTGCTACAAATATATTATTTGAGACATTTACAGGTGTAGTCTATTATCTATAAAGTGAGTTGAGAATTATGAGATATTGAATTAGTTTAAGTGCACGTAAGTTGGCTCGAACATCACAATTATTAAAAATGTATATTTATTCTTGAACAATAATTATCAACTTCAATCAAATCTGTGTATATATAGACC
This sequence comes from Solanum okadae, assembly GCA_036553675.1. NCBI lineage: Eukaryota > Viridiplantae > Streptophyta > Magnoliopsida > Solanales > Solanaceae > Solanum > Solanum okadae. The sequence continues at coordinate 10,622,946 of CM071681.1, read as the reverse complement.
AAGCTCACATCTGATTAGCTAATTAGTGAGTCAATAGCTTACAATCTTCACCCGACCACCCATTGATACATAAATCAAGGAGAAGCTGATTAGCTAATTGGCGAGATAATAGCTTACTACCTTAGCCCGACCACCCCCAGTGCCATACCCCCTAACTTTAACTATGGCTCCGCCACCCCTGAATATTCTTATTTATTTTTTGTTTATATAAATATTCTTATTCCTTATATCATTTGGGGAAAAATGTCTTTTCATGTCATAAAAGCAAACTTTTGATTATAAATCTTATCTATTACGACATAAAAGTAATATCAAGAATTTTACATATTCTACTTCCTTTTCTTGCTTTTAATTAGTCAACTTTAAACTTCATTTTGTAAGGAACAAGAGAGGACAAATCAATACTCTTTTTGTTTCTAATTACTTGTCCATTTTTCATTTTTTAGTTGTTCCTAATTACTTGTTCATTTTGACAAATCAAGAAATGACAATATTTTTTTACATATTATACATTCAATTAATTACTTTGAAAAAAAGTACTATAACTTTTTGAAAATCTTAAGTTTTTAACTAATCCACTTCATAATTAATAGGGGTAAAATAGTAAACTCGCTATGTTGATAATTGTTTTCTTAATAAATGTGTCAATTCAAAAGTAGACAAGTAATTAGGGACAAATGAAGTACAACAAATTCCACAATCACCCTATTAATTAATTAGAAGAAGAAAAATAGCAATGCATGTGACGTGTGTTTTCAATAAACATTTGAAAATGAACATTTAATAGTTAAAGTGTGTTTCAATAAATATTTTGTTTCAAGCAAAATACTTATATACTTAATAATTTAAATATCAAAATAAAAAATGAGATATTTTCAATAAGTTTTTGACCGTTTATCCAAAAAAAAAGAAAAGGTGTTGACATTTCAAGTGAATAGTTTTTGCATTATTATTAATTGCACTATGTCACGTCGAAATAATGTGTCGTGGCCAACTCAATTAGTTCTCTTACAAATGGAATATTCAAAAACCAAATATTCGAATCTATTATTTTGTTAGGTTTATTCTTTTATCTCATTTCTAATGCTGAATTTCCCTTATTCTGATCCTAATTTTAATAAATTTTATTTTTATACATTGATAATATAAAATTATCACAATATTAATAAAGTTGCAAAAAGAGATAATTACTAATAACTGTTCATGATAAGTTTAGCTAGATGAAGAATAAAGTAAATTAAATGACCCGCTATAACTTATTACTATATAGTTATTAAAATAGTATAAAAATCTTTTAAATTGAATAAATATTAGTTATATTAATTTTCGAATTAGTTTTTAAATGAACATAAAAACTTTGACTTTTTGTGTTAATTAATTCCATATCTATATCATCCTTGAACTTTAGAGAGAATGACTACTTACCTATAAATTGTAATAATATTTTAGATTAGACAATGATCCCACATCATAATATCATTAGAATTAATTGATATATCTACGTTGTCAAAATCATAGTCTTAACTTTAAAAGAACCAACAACAACAAAATAAAAAATAAAATAAAAAATAAAATATATATATATATATATATATATATATATATATATATATATATTAATAGTTATAGTACATATACATGGTACATTGCATGTATAACAATTTGCATCTTCTTGGATGTATAGTATATAAATTGATCAAACAATTTAAGGACGAAAGCTCTTCGTTTATCACTTAGATTATAAAGATGTTATCGATTATCTTCGATTCTTCATATCTTCTATTCAAATATTGTAGAAGTGATTAAATCAGGGAATTGATGTTCATGAGCCGATGCCCGTCATATTTATTAATATGAGATGAAAAAGGTAATAAGTTTTTTTAATCAATTTTTTTTTTTTAAAACGAAGAAATAATTACTTTTAGAGTTATAAAAAATTAATCAAGTAATGTGACATTAGAGATATCTTTCAATAAGGATATTAAATAGTAAATTAGCACCGTAAGTGAAAGAAATATATATTTTTTCTCTGTTAACTTATGATATTCTGAATAATGACAAGCTAACTCATAATCTACTCGCAGGAAATCAAAAATGAAGGAAATCAAGCAGCCTGCAAATCAAGAAGGCATGAAGATTAAATAAGGAAATGATCCAAGCAGGGGCGGATCTACTCAGGCGGGTGGGGGTGCCATGCCACCCACGAGCTTCGACGGAAAGTTTATGTATATAGGTATATATATACACAGTCTATAAATAAATAATAAACTCGCCACCCTCGATACCAAAGTACTTTGTGGTGCCCGTTGTAAAAGGCCAAATGTTTGAGCCTCAGGTCGCGGGATTAAACCCGTTTTGACACATTTTCATTTTTTCTTTTTTAAAACTTAAGGCTCCTCTCATAAATCATACTGTAATAGCTTTTCGACCTTTTTCTTTTTTTCTTTTTTACCATTGTTTCAAATTATTTGCTACTTTCTTTATCTTTAAATAATTGTATAAGTATGAAATTTAGCCTAATTCATCCTACTCCTAACATTAGATATTATTTTTCTATCCTATATTAATTATTTACATTTTACTAAAAATAGTTATTAAAAATTATTTGTCAATTAACAAAATTAAACAACAATTTGTTAAATTTTTTTTCATTATCCAAACAATTAATTTTTCTTGAAAGTGTAAACAAAATTTGTAAAAAAATAACCAAAAATGTTTATCTTAAAGATTAATATAGTAAACTATCATTTTTATTTATAATTTCCTAAAAAGTAAAAGAAAAAGTTAATAGTTAATAGAAAGAGCTATAAATTGTTTTTTTCTCTTCTCAATAATTTCATAAACACTTAAACGCATCAAATATTCTACAACAAGAAAATATAATAGAAAGATCATCAGTAAATTTAACCAATAATTATATAAGTTTTGGTACTATTTTCATGTAACCCAAAATAAAAAATCATCCATAAACTCCTACATATATACATACTCTCTCAATTTATATGATATTTTTTTATTCTTAAAATTCAAGCTACGTGAAATTTAATTAAAATATTAAAAAATATTTATTATTATTACATTAACATGATAAGAATTACAACTTATATTTATTCATAAATATTACCTTCTCGCTAAGTTGCAATTCAACCAAAAACATTATTAGTTGTGATTCTTATCATGTTTATATAATTTTAAAAAAGGAACAAAAAAATACACCTTATAGCTTGACTTTCAAGAACAAAAAATAACCTATAAATTAATGGAGAGAGTAAAATGAAAAAAATAAAATTTGGTTAATTATATTTATATTTTGTTGATTGACAAGTAATTTTAAATAACTATTTATGTTATCCTAAAAATAATACAATTGATTTTGTATGAGGTTAAAAACAGATATCTTAATTTTTCTTAGTTTAACTCTTTTTTAAATACGTAATTTTTCAAGTTACTAATATATTTATCTTTATTTGATTTTTGACAAATGAACATTATGAACCACCATAATTTTTTCGTAAACAACCTACAAGCACTTTTTAAAAAATTTATACATGTTTATTCCTATTTTATTGATTGATTTGTCATATAAATTGAAAAGACGAGTAGTTCGAATCAAACATAAAGTTAATTTAAGCGATGAGTCTGTTTGGCACCCAGGGACTCTAAATCCTGGATCCGCCTCTGGATCCAAGTAGAACAACACAAACATGGAATGAGATATGTTCTGATCCTTACACCTCTACAAAAAGGGAAGGGCATAATCAAAGGAATTAAGAATCATTAGCAGACAACTTAAAGCTGGCAGCAGATCAATCAAGCAAATTGTGATTGATAGGATCAAATCGAGAAAATCATCAATCAAGCCAAGAATCAAGATGAATTGCTGGCAGATCAAGAAATCATCAAGCAAGCCAAGAATAGAACTAAGCTGTCAAGAGAAGAAAGGAAAGCAGATCAAAGCCAAGAGTCAAGATGAATCCTCCTGCCAAGCAAATAATCGAGTCATATCTATTAAGAAGGAAAGAATGTAATTTACCATGCACATATCTGATATGGACATGGATCAACAAATCACCTCAGTCAAGGGATTCCTCAAATCCTTGATTGAAGTATAACTCCCTTGGGTTGTCCTTACAAGAGCACAAATCTGTTCATATAAATACCCTCTCAGACTTAGGAGTGAAGTACGCAATTCACTTGAACTTATATTGTAATCTTCTTTTATCTTTCATAAAACTTTGTACACACTTGAGTGAACAATTGAAAAGAAAAGAGAAAGAAAGATCTGAGTGTAGGTTATACAGGTAGAGGTTGTGTCGAAGAAGAAGATCTGATTTGCATATCAGACAGGGCTCTCAATTGTAACATTCTGCAACACCCAAGTTCTCAACAAGCTCTAAAGGAAACCCTTGAAACCCAAGGGGACTGGACTAGGCACCACATCGGTGTTCCAAACCAGTATAAAAACTATTTGTGTTATTTACTTACTGCAATATTTATTACTGTTTATCTATTCTACTAACGTGCATGTGAGTTGATTGACCATTACAGGAAGTCGACTGAATGAAAATTTAATTCACCCCCCCCCCCTCTTGACTTTCATTCTCAACGTTTTTTTTTTCTTCAAGGAGTCGTTTGGTTCAAAAATAGGTTATCACAAGATTATATTTTTATCGTTATAATTAGGGTTTATAACCAATATAGATATAGATAATTCTACCTTCTTTATGAGTAGATAATCTCATGGTTTTGATATACATTTCATTCTTATTTTAGCTAATATCCACAATTAATATTGGATGAATTTAATTTCAAATTTTAAACCGGAATACACACCCTAATCCCTATAATCAAACAGTCCCTAATTGAGGGCATAACAATATTTTTTTATATAAACATGTGAAATGTTACGTAACGTTGACAAAATAAAGGTGCAGGGTACGATGACATAATCCATGACGTCATTATCCTAACATTTGATAGAGAAGCCAAGAAAATAATGGTATTTTTAATACATAATTTTATTATATTTGTGTATCTGAATATTTTTATTTTAATAGTGGAATCTATTAATTAAATCTGAAGTTTAAACCTTTCACTTCAACTATGGAAGACAAAGATTTCCATAATATGCACCTTTAGTAATAATATTTCACTCAGATATCTTTATTTTATAATAGTCATCTTCTATAACAATATTTCAGTATAATGATCAAGTTCTTTTTAAAATAATTGTTCTTGTTATGTTATATCATATTATAACAATATGTCATTATAACATGTAGCTAAACGATGTTGTTTTAGAAAAATTTAATTGTATATATAATTAAGAGTAAATTTTAGGTTTAGCAAACATAAAAATCATATTTGTATGCTATAACTACAGTTTGCATAATTGCGCTCCATAGCAAATTTTATGTTTGCTATGGGGCATCAAATTGTATAACTCGCTGACAGGAGCATATTTGTATAATATCACTGACCGACCTCTCGTTTGTATAAAAGCGCAGCAATTGTAAATGTATATTGGTTAGATAATTGTATATATGTAAGTACTATGTATATATACCAATTATTGTGTTTTATCTGCATAAAATTTGAATTTGTAGACACTTGAATCGAAATAAAACATTTGTATATCAAATCTCTCTCTCTCGCTTTATACAACACAAATTATACATTGTAATTTGTATAATGTGTTTGTATAAAGCGAGAAAGAGAGAAAGGCAAAAGAGAACTGGGCAGAGGAAGATCTGTATTTGTATAATTATAAGTGTATAGGACGAAAATATATGTATTTTAAAAAAAGGACTTGGGGGAGAGATTTTAGGAGAAATTGAAAGAAACTGGGAGAGAAAAGATAACGAAGGAATTTGTATAAAAATAAATCTTCCATTTTTTGAAATGTGTGGGGCCCAACCGATTAAAATAAAACTGATTTGAGGAGAGATTTTAGGAGAAATTGAAAGAAAATGGGAGAGAAAAAATAGTGAAGGAATTTGTATAAAATAAATCTTCCATTTTTTTTTTAAATTCATGGGTCCCAACTGAATGGCAAAAATGGTGTAACATTAGCTGCACGTTTGCTGCGAAATACAAATATATGAAACAATAGCTATATGATTTATTTTGATTTAAATGTTTGCTATTATGTACAATTTTCCCTATAATGAATATGTTTTCCTCTGCTTAAGGCCCAAAGCATGAATTTCACCAATTAATTCTTGTGAATATTACTTAAATAACTCTAGTAAGAATAATATTTTAGAAAGTGATACATCACCAATTACAAACTAAGCTTGAGACTCAAATTAGTGAATTCCAAAAGCTTCTTTCAATAGTGAAGTGTACATATATTCACAACACCATGTGATAAAATAGTTTACTACAAAAGAAAAAAAAACATGATTTTACTTTAAGTTGACACCAAAACAAATGTCTTTCAAGTCAAGTAGTTAGAGAAAAAGATACACAAGCTTTCTAATAAAATCCATAGATTTATTTTTAAAAATCCCTCCAAAATTCCAATTATATCATGAGATATTTGGCACTTAATTTTGAATCATCCAACTGAAATAACTACCTTTAACTGTCATTTCATGTTTAAAAGGCTGGTGGCCAATCAAAACTCTAAAAGTCTACATCAATTTTTAGTCATATAAAAATGTACTAGTAAACCAACAAACTTTATCATAAGATTTTGTATGAACCATTAATGTGTACAGTACTCCAAAAGTTGTCTATGTAAGTGCATTTGGTTCATGTATATATCTAACTTCTCAATTTCTTCACATGGGCTTAATTAGCATATCAGTATCGGTCTATTGTCACAATTTTTTCTTATAAGTTGGTTTGGATCTTGATGAGCTTGTTGAGTTTAATATATTTACTTTAATATATGACAATATTCTATTATCACAATTCGACTTGTAAGTAGATCTGAAACTTAAACGATGAGGATTTCAACAGTTACTTTTTTGTCACAAATTGATATTTACTTTGATATATAGCAATATCGATCTATTATCATAATCTCACTTGTAAATATATTTCATTGGAAACTTGAACTTGAGGGTTTCAACACTTACCTTTTGTCTCAAATTGATAGTTACTTTGATTTATATTAGTATCGATCTGTTATCATAATTTGACTTGTAAGTGTACAGTTCTTGAACTTGAACTATGATGGTTTTAATGCTTAATTTCTTGCATCAAATTGATGTTTACTTTAACTTGTACCTTTTTAAAATAGTTATATAATAGCATCGATAGTTCCAAGAATCGTCCGCTTATTTGTCCCTCGAATTATGTTACACTTTTGGTTTCACTTTTTTTATTGCATATTATTTTTGGTTTATTAATTGGTGATGGATTTATTTTGTGATTATGATAATAAGCTACGTAACTAATAAGTTATAATTAATACAAACTTTTTTCTTGGTAGCATTTAGTTGAAAAGATGAATTCAATTGAGATGAAGATTAGAGGAGAGCTCGAAAGGGATGTTGAGAGGGATTTAGAGGATGAAATTAAAGAAGGAATTTGCCAATTAGCACTAAGATTACATAGGCTTTACAAACACCAAGAGGAAAGGAACACAAGGAAATCAATTGATGATCATGGTACAAGAGATAATACGCGAGGTACAAATACTAAAGCACTCTCTGAAGTGAACATAAATATAAAGATGGAAGGAGGGACAAAGATTGAAATAAAAGAAACCAAGAAAGAAGCACGTCGTCCGATTTCTACTAAGGCGTTGAATAACATGCAGAGAATGGTTAGTACTCGTCCACCAAAATTTGACTGGACACAGAGTTTAAGGTCTGGACAGACTCACATCATTGGTTATGATAAGATCGATACTTCCAGAAAGCAGGTTACAAATAAGAATGGTCAACAAAATGTTAAATTCATCGAAAGTGCGGGGAGAAAATCTACTAGAGGTTTGAAGTAGAGGGAAGGGAGTTTAAAATTTGGAAGTCAATAACACAATGTTTTAAGTTTTATTGTTGTTTGGTTTTTTTCTTTGACCTAACTTTGGGATTTTATTCTTGTTTGATTTAGTAGGGTTACTATAATGTTGTGTGATATAATAAACCTCAAGGAATGGCATTGACGATGATACATTTGTTGTGGTTTTTATAGGATTTGAGGATTGAAGTACTAATAGGTCTCGAACATAGCGATTCAATATATATTTAAAGTTTATGAGTTTTGAATTTGTAAATTAATAATTCTGAAATTTATTATATGTATATATATTCAGTGAATCTCTCCAAAAAAAAATATAGGATTTAGATTAAGATTGTTGTGTTCTACCAAACCATTACTTCTCACGATAGCTCCGAGTCCGACCATAATCTCAAAATATCATTTTCACTTTTAAAAAAAATTAGATTTGCAATAAGAGAACCCTTGCACTAAAGGAATGTGTACATCAAACTAATAATTGCACGATATGCGTTTGTTTATAAACTTCTACTCTTATCAAAGTTTAATTAATATGTATTTATATCATTAAATCACATAATCATAATAAGTTGATATCATTTCAACATGTTGATTTTTAGCATAAACAAAACATTTTTTTAAACCCAAAATTTTCTAAAGTTTCCAATTCAGCAGCTAAAATAAGCTCTTGCAAACATAATAAGACCATTTGGGCTTGGAGACACAATTAGGTTAAGTTTTGGGCTTAATTGGTCTATGCAACCAGCCCAATGGGCCTTCACTCTGATGCTGTGGTGGAGGCCGGCTTGAGAAACAATCAACCACCCCCACCAAGTAGAAAAGTTGACAGATAAACTCACTTTATAGAATCGTACATGAGATTTCACTTCAAACGACTCATCGTTTAATTCTTTCATAAAATTGAAATCATTTTCACATTCGAGAACCCCCTTCCCCTTCTTCCACTCCGCCAACCCCCATTCCCCCAACAAACCCTATCTCTTTCTTAAAAAAATAATTTTCTTCTTGTTTTTTTTTTTAACCCTACAACATTCCAGAAGAATCAACAATGTTCTCATTCATTTTCCACAAAACATGAATCTCTAAAGTCAAATTACTAAATTGACATTTAGCGATTTCAGAATTTAAAATTTGTGAATGTTAGTATTATATCTATTGTATTTGTTCAAAATTATGAATTCAGACATATTATTTGTTGTGAGTTTGCATCCAACCTTGTTGGTTACTTGTGGAGGTCACCCTAGAGCAAACCCGACCCCCACTCATCATGATAACAAAAAATTACTTTTTATGATTTTATTCGCTTGGTGTTCAATATTTATAATAGGATTATAACTAATTGACTTTTAAATAGCGCCAATAAACCCATTTATCCCGCTATGATTTCGACAGTGCAAATCATCCTACAAACATCAAACTAATTTTATTAAAAGAACGTGATGTGATTCATTGGATCAAGCATGTTAGTAATTACTCCTTCCGTTTAAAAAAGAGTGACCTCCTTTCCTTTTTAGTCTGCTTCAAAAAGAATGACGGTAACATTTTAATTTCAGTTTTCCACGTGGCATGTTTAAGGCCACAAGATTAAAGGGCAATTTTGTACATTTGACAAACTTTAATTTAGGACCACAAGATTCAAAAGTTTTCTTTATTTTCTTAAATTTCGTGTCAAATCAAACTAGATCATTCTTTGTGAAATGAAGGAAGTATTAAATTCTTGTTGTAGCATCCACGTTTAGAGGTCTATAAAGTGATTTCCCTGCATAGATAGACCTTAGGACCTTAGGCTCAAAAGACTATAAAGAGTAAAGCAAACAAGGACACACGTAATCGTTGAAAATCGAGTTTCTTTTTCCTCAGATGTTTGATATACGTATTGAATTTTGATTAAATTTGAATTCGCGTTGAATAATTTAACATTATAAAGTGAAATACTTTCTAACAAAAATAATTTCATACTCAGAGTTTGAACCCGAGACATCTGATTAAGAATTTTAGAGAAATAATGGAAATCCTAAAATAAACATTGTTGTTAACAACCTAACCACAATTTCTAATTTATTTGATTCATTACCTATTATAGGAGATGGAGCAACAAATACATCCAATTTTTCTTCTTTAAGCTAAAAAGTGTCCTATTTCAAATAGCCAAGAAGTCGCCTTGGAAACTTTAATTTCTCCAATAGTAATTAACATCATATTCACAAGAATAAATGAAATGATTACAACAACTAGGAGGCACAGTAAAATATGAACTACCACATCAAACTTACTATTCCTTTCAATATAGCAAAATATTACTAATATTAATCAATTGTAGTGTTTTATTTGGTAGTTAGATTTATTTTAGAACAATGTAAAATGGAACAAAAATTTATTCTCCGAAAATAGTTGGGAAAATATGTTCTAATCGTTAACCAATAAATATTTTATCTTAGTTTCAATTTATGCATGTGACATTCTTTCTTTTTTAGTTCGTTAAAAAGAGATAACACATTTTTATATTTAGTAAATTACAATTTCTATTTTACCCTAAATGAAATCATGTGTAAGGAAAAGTCACACATTTTTTATGATTTGTTTTAGGTCAATAAATTCAAAAATCTTTCTTTCTTTCATTCTTAAATTTGTACCCAATCAAATATCATCGCATAAATTGAATCGAACAAAGTATATAACTTAAATGTCTATAAAAATCAAAAGTGCAAATAAAGATAATGGTTCAAACCCTATCCACAAAGAAGTATCCGATATTCATATTCAAACATAATTAAATTTAAATTTATATATTACACGATTCATTTTGAAGCACAACACTTTTCAACGAGAATTCTTTCATTTCTAAAAGACTAAACTTGAAATCTATAATTAAAGATAACGAAATTCAACTATTTCATCACGGCGTAGATAAAACTATTTACTACTAGAAGACAATAAGTAGAAGAACATTAAATGTAGCATAGCAGTTCGAAAGTAAGTCAACAACTAACCCCTTGTTTCTGTCTTCAATCTCCTACATACCGACACCTTATAATATATCCCTCCGTTTTTATTTATATGTCACCATTTTTTATTTCACTTACATTATAAAATTAAGTAAGTTTATCATTCTATTCTTGTTTAATTTTTTTTGAAGTCTACGTTTCAAATATGAAATTATTTATTTTGATTAATTAATTTGACCAATGAACGTGAATTATTCATTTAATTTTTCTATGTTAATCAAATGTATATTTTCAAGGCTAATAACTCACAAGGGTAAAATAGGAAGAGTATTGTAATTTATGCATTGATTTTATGAAATGACAAGTATTATAGATCAATTATTTATAGTAAAGATGACATATAAAAAGAAACAGAGGAAATAATAAAATAATAAATGTCATGAAATATCCGTGTTTATCCATCTCTTTCTTCTCCTCACCTACAAACACATAAAAGAATTAATGCACTTAACATCACATATTATCATGAGCACACACTAACGTGTGTATATTTTTAGTGGACCAGAAAATTCGTCGCAGTCGCTATTAGCTTATTCTTTGGATATTATAAAAATATTATTTGTGTAATAGCTTTTAAATAATTGTAAGTGAGGTAAATATTACACTAGTATAAATTGAAGTGTTCACGATTTGGATAAAAATCGATCTAAAACGAAAAATTTAATCAATTACATAAATTAAGTTTATTTGGATTTGGTTTGATTTGGTTTTATATTTTTAAATAGATGGTATGTGGTTTGAATTTGATTTTGTTCGAGAAAATCGAAGAAATAATCGAATAAAATCGACAAATTATATACATATATCTTATCAATACATACACAATATATTATTTATATAAACAATTTTTAAAATCTTATTAGAATTGTCGCAATCTCTTCCTTCTAGGCCAAAATGATGGATTTTGAAGTTGTACTCATAGTAAATTTAATGATTGAACGTTCTATAATGTTAGTCGTTCTAACTATTTTTCGTTTTAGATGAATTGTTGTCATGACTTTTTTCTCATTTTGAGTGAATCGTTTCTCTTATTTTTGTGTTTGGGTTATAACTGAATAAACGAACTAAACCAATAAATACATATTATATTTAATTTGATTTTGAAAATTCAAAAACCGTTTATACTGATTTGATTTTGATTTTAACCAATAACCAATTCAAATCGAATCATGAACACTCCTACCCACAGAGCTTGACAAACTTGATTGAAAGGGCATATGGAGAGTTTTGAACCTTAAACCCCCTTTACTCAATCAACTCACATTACAACAAAAAAGCATTTTTTAGCGGAATGAGCATGCTTATTAATATAGTGTTAATTTTTTAATCGATACTAATCAATTGTCATTGGGTTCAATGTCACTATATATGTTTTAGCAATATTTACAAAGAGTGCTAAACTTCTAAAATAGCATTATCACTAGTAATTGCCTCTAAAAATATATACTACCTCCGTCCCTATTTAGTTGTCCATATTTCCTCTTTTAGTTGTCCCTATTTAGTTGTCCATTTTGACAAATCAAGAAAGAACAACAATTTTTTTCCTATTATACCCATATTTAAATAAAGTTGTGATAAATAAAGTAAATAAACTTATGAACTTCCCAGCATTGATTAGTTATCTTGAGTGAATTTATTTTGGAATTGTAAATTGTACTATAAGGGTAAAATTGTAACTTCAATATGCTAATCATTGTTGCTTTAATTTGTGCATCATTTCTAAAGTGGACAACTAAATATGGACGAAGGAAATATTTAATAACAATTAAATTATTATTATTAAAGATTATTTTTAGCGTAGTGTCAACTACTTTTGCGACTACACTAACATGTGTATACATAAGGGCATAATTCGAGTATATCTAATGGTTTGGTAAAATTTAGTAAGTTTAGTTTGGGTTCATATGTCTTAAAAAATTCAATAATCATTTGTACAAACATTAATTTAAAATCCAATAATAGCCTAATTTTGATTAAATTCCTAAGATTCAAATCTTAAATCCAATTATTATAAATATAATTTCAAATGTAGGGCCGAGTCAAATTTCACCAGAAATAATATCTAAAAATTACTTAATTAGGAAAAGTGAGGAATTGTTGGTTCAAAACTAGGATTATCCCTACTTCTATATTGAACATGCAACTAATAATTCTAATTACCTATCACACCGAATATTTATACTAAATCATATAACAAAATTAAAAGCGACAAAAATGTACTTGCAAATAAACACTTTTATGCCTTTATTAACTCATCGAGGAATAAATTTTTATCAAATAGTGTTTGATTAAAAATGTGGAGTACTCTGCTGCTTTGCAGAAGACACAGTGTACTGCTGTGCTCTTCTTGAGCAACAATATTTATGGCCCCCTACCCAACCCACTCCTATGCTTTTTTACTTTTACTATATGGTCAAATTAAATGAACAATATGTGCTCGCTCCGTTTTATATTATTTGACTTTAATTAACTTAATTGTATATAAAAATTAAGTAGAGGTGTATTTTTTTTTTAATTGTCTTTATTAATAATGTTTTGAAGTATTAAATTTGACGATTATAATTTATATAGTTATTTAATATTAAAAATGGTATGAAAAAAATTACTCTTCGAATTTAAAATGAACAGATGAAATATTATATTTATTTTTAATTTAGAGGCCAATAAAACGAAGAGGCCAGTAACAGTTTTTTGGTAAGAGAGAGAAATTGAAGTTAGAAATATGAAAAGGGTAATCAACACCCATGCAAATTAAAGAAAATAGTACCTTTTTTTTTTTGCATTCTGTTTGAATTTAGCGGACACGAATTTGAATTAGTTAAGATTTTAAAATAAATATTGAGTGAATGAAAAATATAAAAAAAGAACTTTTATTTTATCTCTGAATTAAGTAAATAATTTCTTTTAAAAGATAAGAATGATATAAGATAATCAAGATTTGAAGTTTATCAGTTGAGATAGTGATATTATAACTAGATTCTTTTGAACTTGATTTATTCGATATAGAGCATAAATTATAATTTGATTATTGGTTTATCGTGTAAACTCCTCCTATATTGCATGTCTCTATAATCGGATACTTTTCTTGGCATTAGTTTACAAATTTTTTCTATCGGATCGTTTAATTTGCTTTGATTATTGGTATACTGTATGTCATCGAATTCATAACTCATTTTATTTATTAGAGTTTCAATTAAATATTATTACAAATTTAATATAAATATACAATATCTCAATAAAAATTAGTGAATTTGTCTGAATCTATATGTAATATTATAATTAACAATAACAATAATTGCTTATTTAGTATAAGTAAGGTTTGAAGAGAACAAAATCTACGTTATAAACATAGAAAACCTATTTAAAAAACCCTTGATTCAAATAAAGCAAATAAAAAATAAGTAGGAAAATAATAAAAGTCAAATATATAAACTTGTTGGTATATGAATAACATAATTGGTTTAGATTAGGGATATTTAGTTTGGGAAATTTTAGGTTAAGAGAAGTGTGATATTTTTACATAGGAAAAAGCCAAAACTTGATAACGTGCATTATTTATTGTGCAAATGGAAGAAAGGAAGAGAGATCTTCAAGCTTTGTACAATTGTGCAAAAGGGGAAGAATGTGATTTATCATGAATATAATAAAAATATGTAGACGTAATCATCAAAGATTACGGTGAAATGATAATATTGTAAATGTTTAATTAAATATTTTCAAGTTGAATTTTTAAAAATTATTATTTAAATATAAATTTAAACTAGTTGAGTTTTAAAGTATAATTCAAATATTAAATATGTAATCCAATAAAAAATAGAAGGTAAAATATATTGCAAAAGTAAATGACTCCTCGCCTCGAGCTGAATTTTATTATGATCTTTAAAAAAAACGTCTATGGCTTGAATTAAATCTTAAATATTATAAATCGAATCTTCTTTTTAAATCATAGATGGCGTATAAGATTCTAATAGTTCTTTTAAATTATTAGATCTAAATTAATAGTTGATATATACACTAAATATATTTCTTAAAATAAGTATAAATTTGTTCAAAATTTAATAGGCATAATACATATATAAATATCTTAATTAAATTTCAACTGACAATTATAAATACCAACGCCAATGTTATATTTATTTATGTAAGCACAATTCAACTCTTATTTTTAAATTATGTGTTTAGTCAAATATCACGGCATATTTATATGAGATAGAATTTTTATTTTTTTTATTAAAACTACTAGTTCAACTGAGAAATTAGTTACTGCGTACATACAATAGTAGTAATAAATAAAAATCCAGAAATTTACAAGGAAAACCGGTATTTCATAGTTGCCGGTACAAATTTTGACTGATATTTTAAAATACATTTTAATTATATTATTATGAGCAAGATTATATTCTTTGTTTAAATTTGTATGATTCATTTTTTTTTATAAGTCTATCTAAAAAAAATGATACATTTATATATTTAGCTTTTTTGCTGTTTCAATTTATGTGATATATTTTCAAATTTTGAGATTCAAACAATTTTATTTTTTTCATATATCTTTTAAATATTTTGAATTGACAATTATTGTGACTTATAGTACTTTTTACATAATTTACAAATATATAAATTTAATCTCAAAAAAATTGAAAATTTCATGCATAATTTCCGGTCAAGATTAGCTTTTGACTCTAAAAAAAAAATGTGTCACATAAATTGAGACAGAGAGTCAGAGTAACAATTTAACTTTAAAATATTTATTTTATCCTTAGTAAATCATTTACGATCACACAAACTGACAAACATATGTCTTATTTTAGATTACAAATTTCAATTTTTTTTCTTTCTTAAACTCCATATACCAAGTAAAATTACATCACACAAATTGAGACACAAAAAATAATACTCTTCATATAGTTTCTCAAATATCTAAATTTAGCTCTAAAAATCAATCATATTAACTTGTGAAAAGTAAAATATGACAATTAAAAACAATACAAACAACAACATTTATTTAGGGAAAAATGACAGTTCAATGCACAAAGTATTTTCATCAACCGACTTTGGAAAAGAATCATAGAAATACGATAACAAAAATATATCAAATGAAATCTCATAAAGTAAAAAAAAGATAAATCCGTATATGTATTTCTTTTCACTATCTCTTCGAGATAAAAAGACTATTTTCGAAAAACCTCATAGAAGCTTAGAGATAACCTTCATTATTTATACACTCCATATGATTAAAGTGGTGAAATTTAGCAAAAGAAAGTTATGGAGTTTGAGGATCAAGAGAAGCAAAGAGATGAAGAAATAGCAGCTGCACCGACTCACAACGACAACTCCGACTCAACAACAAAAATGCCGCCGAGTCCTCAACTCGAGCTCGAGCCGTTAACAGCCGTTCAGCTCTGGACCAACAACAAGCCAAAATACAAAGAGTGCCTAAAAAACCACGCCGTCGGTGTCGGCGGCCACGCCGTAGACGGCTGCGGCGAGTTTCTCCCCGCCGGCGAAGACGGCTCAATTGATTCACTCAAATGCGCCGCTTGTAACTGTCACCGCAATTTCCACCGGAAAATTGCACCGCCGCCTCTCACCGCCGCCGCCACCGGCGGTGAGCCGGTTCCGTTTGTTTACCACTCACATAATCAGCTGCCGACTTACTACAGAACCTTACCGCCACCTTGTGGGTATTTACAGTACCACGTGGCGCCACATCAGAGGCCGTTAGCTTTACCGTCGACTTCCGGTGGATATCGTGAGGATCAGGAGGACATTTCCAACCCAAATTATAGCGGAGGTACTAATTTTTCTTAGCTCGAAGTTCTATTTTCTTAATTCTCGCTCGATGTTTAATATCTATAATAAAGTCCGATTAAATAAAAATAATTCTACCAAAAATGATTAATTTCGTACACATTTTGTTTCCTATAGTGCAAAAAGGCACTTAGATGAAAGTATAATGTTTAAAGTAACTTAATTATACATTTAAATTATCTACATCGTCAGTATTTTAAAAAAATGTGCACCATGTATGTTATAACAGGTAACTTATCTAATTTTTAACATTATAGAGTTATAATTTTCTTTTATAAGTAAGATGACACGACTAATTAAACTATAATCCTCGATGATAATAGAATTATGTGACTAATTTGTCTACAAAAATTGTGGTCAGAAGTGTATTCATGATTTCGTAAGTATGAGTGCATTATTACGAAAAGATGTATTTAAAATATAAATTTAATCGATTTAACCTTTACGTTCTTAACACTGAACTGTTAAACTTTAAAAATTATAGGTCCAACATATATAATACTACTAGTTTAAATTTTAATATACACATTTGGTTTAATTATATAAAAATTATATCGTGCTAATTTTTTTTTAGGAATTTTCAATGTTACACATTTGAAAATTTTGAAAGATTAAAGCAAAAAAATAAAAGAAAAATTGATTGAAACACCAAAAGTGCTACCGATAATCACTTTGAGGGGTGTTAGTAACAAAAATAAAATAGATATAAGATTCAAATTTCTATATTTGCTTAAAGAGGTGCACTCAATCTTCATCGTATTATTATATGTTACTTTTAACGTGGGTTCACACTTTTATATTTAAATATTTTTTAAAAAATATAACACTACTATATATAATCTAGAGAGGGAAGCATGGGTTCGAACCCACGGAACCCCTCTAGATACGCCTCTGAATTTGTGGTAGATTACGACTATACTATAATTGTTTGAGTTTGTTGCGTTTTGCACCCCTAACGTATTTAATTTCCTCTGTAGAAGTTTATGATTCGCACCCTAGATAAACTTTGATTTTCAGCTAACCAGCACCCAGCACCAACTCTTCAATAGATTCCTTGTTGGAGTTCCATCTTTTAAATTAGGCAAATTGTATTTATTTTAATTGATTATTTCTCATATTCAACCTCTATAGGGTGCGAATCATAAAAGAGGACATATACGTTAGGGATGCAAAATGCAACGGTCCTAATAAGTGGTAATGGTGATAAAAATATTTTTATTTACTTAATTATATCTTTTAATAGGTTTGAAGAAGCGTTTTCGGACAAAATTTAGCCAAGTACAGAAGGAGAAAATGCAAGAGTTGGCTGATAAATTAGGGTGGAGGATACAAAGGGAAGATGAAGAATTGGTGCAGCAATTGTGCAATGAGACTGGAATTACAAGGCAAGTGTTCAAAGTTTGGATGCATAACAACAAGCATACACTTGGTAAAAAACCCTAGAACCAAAAAAAAAAAAAATCCCATTATTTTTAGGTATTTTTGTTAATATTAATGTTAGATATTGAGTAATTAAGTACTTATTTTGTATTTCGGAAACTATGTATGTTAATTAGCTGGGTACAATGATAATATATTTAGTATAATCTCACAAATAAGGTCTGGAGAATGATAGAATATACGTAGATAGACCTTATTTTTGTCTTGTGAGGTGAAGAGACTTGTTTTCGATGTTTCATATTTCTTAGTAGTAGTAAATTTTAAGCTCTTTTCTTCTAATTCCACTTCCACTTGTTTAATTGGAAATTAATTAAAGTGCATGTTAATGGTGGGAATGTCAAATGTGATATTGTCTTTTACTTCTTCTGGAGTTCTTATGTGTGCACAATATATGTCAAAGGGTAATGACATCTAACAATGATTTGAATTTCTTCATTCTTAATCGGAATAGGTTTTAGTTTGATGGTTTCAAGCTCTTAGAAAGTTCTTTTTTTTTTTTTGTTGAAATCATCACCCTCAAAGTTAAATGTGTGAATTTGAATTTACTTAACCAAAGTTAAATCTTTCTTAAGCTTGTCCTCCATGGCAAATTAAAGTAAGTTCAACTTTTAATCAAGGCCAAACACATGTACATCCCCTTTAACTTGTCCACATTTTTCATTTTGGCACTTTATCTTAGCCTTGTTTCATTTTAATCCTTAAACTCTATTTTTATGTACCATTTTAACACGAAATACTATTTTTATGATTTATTTATTTTTATATATATTCTTCAATTGCAACTTCTTATTTTAAATCGACACGTGTCAGTTAATTTTAGTTAAAATATTAAAAATTAACAAAAAATAATTCTTTTAAAAAAATAATAGTTTCTTTTTAAGAGTGTTATGTATTTTTGTGTGAAAAATAACCGACGAAATTGTGTTGGTTTTCTTTCTTTAAAATCACTGACAACCTAACAAAGTCAGTCGAGTTTTAACATTGTTTAGTAGTGTTATTAGCAATGAACAAGAGTCTTTTTTTAGTAGTGTTATTAACAAAGTCAGTCGAGTCTTTTTAAAGATGGGTTTTTTTATTCGTATTGATTTATATTAAAAATTAAAAGTGAGTATTTGCGTTAAATTTAGATAGCCTAGATGATAAGAAAAAATAAATAAGTAGTGTTATTTAATTTAATTGAATGTTTAAGAAAGAAATCAAAGAACTTTCGTCAATTTATTTTCATGCAAAAATACAGAGAAATATCAAAAAAAATATTATTATTTGAAATTTTTTATGTTCGTTCGCGAATGTTTAATTTTTTTAATTAACAGGCATACGTCTATTTTTAAAAAATAAGAAATTGCAATTGAAGAACATAAATAAAAACAAATCATAAAAATTAGTATAAGTGTTTAAATGGTACAGGAAAAATGGAGTTTAAGGGTTAAAATGAAACAAGACTAAGTTGGAGTGCCCAAATGAAAAATGAGGGCAAGTTTAAAGGGTTAGTATATGTGTTTGGCCTTTAATCAAAGAAAAGAATGGAACTCAATTGATTATTATTTTTATAATGATGATGTATGTCTGGTTAGTTTGCGAACACCTCGAATTAATGGTGAAACATATTATGTTTTCTCTTATTATTAGTACATATATCAAATAACTTTATCGATAAAAAAATTTCAACTATTTTCTTCTCTTGAAACTTTTTGGCATTCTCAGATTAGTAGATTATTTAAAAGAAAACTTATTATTAATATTTTATTTTAAAAGAATAAAAAATGATTGATTTTGTCATAGGTGAAGGAAGAAAGTAGAAAAAGAACAAAAATTGTTTGATCATTCATGAATGTACATGCAGTTTTCCTAGGGAAGGTAAGAGCTGAAATAAGCAAAGTAATAATATTAATTATTTTTTCATTTTATAATAATAATTTATTTATTTTTTGACATATTTCTTGGAAATGAAAATTTTGGAAATTAATATAATTACAATATATTCTAGAAAGTCGATAGATCCAAAGCTTGATTCCATTTTAAAAAAAATAACTTTAATCTTCTTTTTATTCTCCTTTTTTGCTTCTTCTTCTCTTCCTTAATAACTTTTTCTTTTTTATGTTTTAAAAGAAACATGTGGGCACTACTGCAACATATCAGTAGCATGCATTATAATATTCCTACATAATTTAATTTCTTCTTCTTGTACTTTTGTGCATGAAAGATCCCTATATATTGTGGTTTGGGTTATATTTATTTGTCGTAGCAGATAACATATAGAGTTATAACCATCTAAATGTCTTATAGGTCTAATTAATTCAGATGCGTACCATATTAATTTGTTAAAAAAAAATGTTTTTTGTTCGAGATATTTGATTAAAAGTGAAGTCATTCCATTACTTTCTTTGATGGTGTAGAAATTTGTCGATAGAGAAATACAAAAGTTGTACGATTCTATAATTGAAGACTAAGTAGGTATTTGGACATGCAATTTCATATCGCGAGATCAAATCAACGTTTAGACATGTGATTTTACGTTGATTTCATATTGTGAGAGGAAATTCCAAATTCTTCAAAAATCATGATTTGGAAATTTCAAATCAAGATTTGAATTTTTTCAAATACAAAAATTGACTCACAAATTTATATTTTGTAAAAACAACCCCACATTTATATCTACTAACCATTTATTTCATATGTAAATAAAATTTATAATTCATATCATTACTTTTTAAACCATTTATATCTCATATAATGACTACTCTCACGAACATAAAATTTATTATTATTACTTAATCAATTCCTACTTTACTATTTATATTCACCAAATTTATTATTTTTATCAAATTTATTTACCAATCAAGTTGACCAACAAATGACTCAGAGTAACAATGTTGGTTTGTCTTCTCTGTCATCTAATCGAGAAGTGTAAGTTCAACATGAGAAAGTTGTTCATACTATGTGGAAGGATTCTATTAAAGAATGTTCAATTTTTTTTATTGAATTAAAGTTTGATCGATAAATGTTGTAATTTTTTAGAATATCTTTGTGATAGTATATTATGCGATCTTATAAAATTTTGCTTATTTGTTGAAATTGTATAAAGAATTGAGACAATTTTAATAGTTTTACAACTTATGAAGTTTTTATGTTTATGAGAAAATATACCACATAAAATGTTCAAATTGCATGTCCAAATAAAACTTCAACTTCATCTCATGATTTCATATGACATGGCCAAACAAGACCTAAATGAGAGAGAGACGAATTCAGAATTTGAAGTTTGTAGATTCAGAATTCTAGTCCATTTAAATTACTGAGTTCTAAATTATGCATATTCTATAGATTTCTTGAGACAAATATAGAATTTAATCTAAGTTATTAAATTCAATCTAACTCATAATTCGTATACTAGTTCCGCCCCAATATATATTATTATATATCATATGGTTATTGTCAGTTCCTAATCTTCCCAATCAATTAAGGACCATTTTGTTCATCATTTTTCTCGAATATAAACCCAATGAATTGTCAACATCTGGCCGGGACAATATTCGAGGACTTTCTTATATGGTTTGAGGAATCTTCTCCTTTTCGAACTATATTTTTGAGATGTGGGTTAAGTCCAAAGTCCATTTAATACAAAAGGTTTCGAATTGTGCGAGAAATTACAAATATACTCTTAATTTATGATCGTGTATGCTCCAGTCCGTACATTAATTATTTGAACATCAGTGTGTGTGAGTGATAAGAATGTCCCTTGTCTGACCTAGATATGTAAGATCAATCTCAAAACTCCTAATTATATGATTTGGATAATCCTCTCATTTTTGAGTTATTTTTCAATTTAATTTGATTGAACCCAAATCATGTGAGGATTGTGAATAAACTCATGGTCCATGATTGTACACATGGCTCTAGTCCGGACATTATCTGGACCAGTGCCGCAGTCAAGAATTTCACAAAGGGTGTCCAAAAATAGCACAACGAAAACTCTTTCCAAAAAGTAGAACTAGTGAGATTGAACACACAAGTACTTCCTCATTCCAAGGAGGTGAAACCACGCTATAACAACTTGTTATGTTAAGGGTGTTCAAAATATGTTATTTAATCAATTTGTATATCATTTTATTTGTATACACATGGCGGTTAGGGTGTCCAAAATATTATTTTGGACACCCTAACCACCATGTGGCTACGCCACTGATCTGGACGTGACCCACATGTTGTTGGGTTTTAAGGGTGTGAGCAGGAAATGAAGGCTTGTGACCAGTGGCGGACGCAAAATTTTCATCAAGGGGTGTCAACGGTTATAGTAATTTTTTTTTATAAATAGGCTAGTAGGGCTTGAACACATGACCTCATGGAGTGTTTGCAAGCCTCTAACGAATAGACTAAACCTTCAACTTGTTTCAAGAAGTGTCAATTTATGTATTTATATTTATTAAACTATAATTTAATCACTATAGACAACGTAATTTTTTGACGAAGGGGTAACGCTCGACACCCCTTGGACCAAGGTAGGTCCGTCACTGCTTGTGACTCTCCTGAAGGCTTGTGACTATACCGAGGAGTTGTGACCTTTATGAAAACAACACATGCAAAACTCCTTATATAACTTTAATAGAGTAATAATCTTTTTTTCGAACAAGCTTTTGGGAAGTGAGTTAAATAAAAAATCACAAATAATTCTCATGTGCATGTGCTCTTACATGTCCTTGATTAAATTCTAAAGTAGAAGACAACAAATAAGAGTACAAAAAAGCTATAAAGAGGCAGAAAATAATTGTGTAGTATACAAGTTAGCAAGAATTGCAGAACTGCAAAAACAAAAAGTCCTTTAAAGCACTGACGGAATTCATGTGATCCCTTGAAACATGTATAGCCAACTCGGATTGAAAGACATATGCCTAGACAATATGTTCCATCACAAATAATTCGTAAATATTTAAGTCAAATTAATGAATATTACATGCATATAAATATTTATATTCAAGAGTTTAACTAATAATTATCGACAGTGTAAATATATTTGCACTATTAAATTATTTTTACTTGTTATAATAAATAATTTGTCTTATTTTTAGGTTAAAAATCTTATGCTTGAAAATTTTCTATTGATATTTTTATTCAAATATCCTTCTGATACGTGTCGCAGGATGGAATACGTAAGGTTAATTCTGATCTCAAAATTGTTATCCTTATTCATATGTACCAAACGATTAGGGTAGAAGCTTAGTACTTCGAAGTGTGGTAGTGTCCATATATACTAGTAGCTACGTAAGAACGCATTGCCTTGATGTACCAGTAGTAATCGTAGTATTGATCTTATTATTTTCCATGCTTCGATTTTTCTTATTATATGTAATTTGTGTAGTTTGGTAATAATATTATATTGTTATTGTTTTGTTTTGCTAATATATGTTGTTTTTGTTACTATTTGTTGTTTCCTGTATTTCTATTGCCTTTTTTTTCTGGACTGTTTGTTTTGAACCAAGGATGAGAGAAGTAGTATTGAGAACATCCCTAATTAACTTGATGTAATTATTAGTTTCGTCTCTAAACTATTGACAACCTTAAAAACACATCTTTACTTGATTAACTGAACTTAAATACATGTTTGATCTTTCAACATGCGTGAAATACACCTCTAAATTCTCACCAAGTTTAGAGGTGTGATTTCAACACTTCTCTCAACTTTTTATTAAGAGCTCCATGCTCATACAAGAGTTTGAGACCACTTGTTATGTCATGTGACAGATTGAAGGTGTATTTATAATCTTAGTTTAGTTAATCAAGTAGAATGATGTTATTAAGGCAATCAATAGTTCGACGACAAAACTAATAATATGTGCCAAGTTCAAAAGTGTTTTCAATACTTCTCTCACTAAAAATCTATCGAAAAACACTCTCTTTATCTATTAATTTTGAATAAGATCTACTTATAATCTACCGTCTTCCAATCGTTTATCCAACTTCCAAGTACCAAACAACCTTCCCCACTTCCACTAGTACCTACCCTCTTAGGGTTTGCAGACTCACAAATCACAATTTTCTCAGTATTTCTGTGTTATTGTCAGCTGGAAGGAAACCAATTATACAAGGCATATATTTCTGTATTTGGAATTGTTGAAACAGATAGAAAATCACATGACTCCTTTTATATTGTTAAGTCACTATTACCCCAGTCCAATATTAGTTGTTCCTATAAATAAAAATAAAAATAAAAATAGTTATATTTTCTTGTATTTTTCTTTTACAATTAATTCTTGTAAAAAGAGTAAATAAATTTTAATGGTACAATTTTTTTAAGGAGTAAATTAATAAATTATTCTTTTTATTATGATTTTTAATGAAAAGTGGAGAAAATAAATATTCACTCTTCGTCTATTTTATGCAGCACCCTTGATTTGATACATGATTAAGTAAAAAAGGAAGACTTTTGAAAGCTGTGATCTAAAATGATTCTTAGATATTTGTGTGGTTGTAAATTATATATCAAGGGTAAAATGAGGAATTTTAAAGTATTTTTTTCTCTAATTATAGTAAAATGATATTCTTTTCTACGACCAATTTTAAAAGAAAAAAATGTCAAATAAAATAAGACGGAGAAATTAATAACTAAATATAAAACGAAAATACTATTTTTTTTAGGTAATGATGTTAAGTCATTATACTTCACTGTCATACGTTACCCTCTTCACTTCAATAATTACTATTTTTCTCTTTTCCCCTCTTTTCTTGTGCTTGATTTAATTTTTAATTTGCAAGAGAGTTGAGAAAAAACATAAAACTTCATAAATTTACGGCATTAAAAATTTGAAATAAGCTTATAATAACATAAATGTAATATACTTATCTTAGATCTACTTATATAGTTATATTAGATCTACTTATCTTTCTTTAACTACATGCCTAATTAAACTAGTTCAAAGGGGGATTTCCACAAACTATTTATGCTAATGTGTTCATAAGTGTATTATATGCGGGGGGATACAGCTAGGTCATAAATAACAACCTTCAATTAAGTGTGTCATTAAGTCTTCTTGTAGTATGAATGTCCACTTATAATATACATAAAATATTTAGTTTTACAGAGATTATGTCTCGCATATTTTTCCCTATAAATTATCCTTCGAGATAGAAAAGATGATTATGTTCGGTAAACTCTCCGCTCAAAAGAGATGAAATGAAAGTAATAGTAACAAGCTAGATAATAAGATAAAACGAAGTGACTATTCAAGTAATGTACTCTAATTAATGTGAACATGAGTTGTTCGGGGGGGCATGTGAAGGCAACAATAAAATGCTTAGGGTATATAAAGATGACTTCATTGAAGTAGGTTTTGACCCCACTTTATGCATGGTGTGTAGTAAATGAGTGCTAAAAATAGTATGACAGTGAGAAATGCTTTCCTCCATTAGCCCTCCAGCTTGCACACATAGAAAAACTACTTTTTTCTTTGACATTTTAACACTATAACCACAAAAAAGAACATCCTAGTTTGATACATCATTACTTTATTGTTTGATGTGAATTTGAATCTTACATACTTAAAAGAGAAAAGGGTTAAAAATACCCTTCAACTAACTAAAGTAAACCTAAGATATCATGGTCCTCAACTCACTTCATTGGCCTGAGTCACACCCTCGACTATAGAAACGCAATAGTGATCAATTGTAGACAGCACAAGTACGAGTTATGACAAGAGGAAAGAGAGAAAGAAAGGCAAATGCAACCTTTAACGTAACACAACAAAAGGTGTAGGTGCTATTATAAGTGTGCTTCACATTCTAAAGCTCGTTAAACTGATAATATTTTTTTCATCAATGGATGTTATACAATACAACAGAGACTAGAGACGGAAGCAAATGATACCATAAAATCCAAATTCATTACCGTTCTTTCTTTACCATATTTTTCTTCAGTATCTTCAATGGCAACCAGATGGAACTTAAGGGAAGTCCAACTTTCTGTATGATGAATCACGCCCTCTCAGGTAACGCGTTTTAAGACCAACAACAGACTCACACAGAATGTAAGTTGCGTGCTTGTAATGCCTCCTGCAGGCAATTCACTGCACCACTGTAATTTAGAAATCCCATAAACCAAAATTCATGGTTATCGACTGATATAGTCTGGACATATTTTTCAGATGGATTAGTCCTGCTTGATGAAGAATTAATTGCCTTAAGCTGGTGTAATGGGATAACTACCTGCAGATATCATGGTAAAACAGAGCGAAATGTGAGTACAAACATAATTCCTCAAATGAGTAAATTTAGTACAAGATCAAAGATAAATGAAACCTTACAGAACTATTTACAGATATTTATGTCCATTGTTTAAATGAACCACCACTTAATGAATGAGACATGAATGCTCAAAAGTAACATAGCTTAGAGTTCCCATCACCAAAGATAAAAACTGGTGCAGGAAGGAAACATCCAAGGTGCTAATTGATCGTAATACTTGATATCAAATGAACCAAATAGAAAATAAAATGGATACAAATGACACTTCAAGAAAAGAAGAGAAAGTCCTCAAATATTAAAGGAGATATGCAAAAGAGAAAATAGATATATGAACACTAATGAATTGACTCTCTGATACACAAACCATGAGTGAAAAACATTGTTTTCCACTATAAAACAGCTTTTGCAAGAGCTACCAATGGAGAATTTTTCACATCTCAACCACTGTATTTATGGCTTCTCAACCAAAGTTTCAGCGTCTCCATGCTTCGTACGTCTTCAAATTAATCATAGCAATCTAACACTATATAGTGCAATAGATGACTTGGGCACTCTAGACTATCTAGATTCTCTAAAATGTTTAAGATAGTACAATCTTCCCAACAAAGAACTGCGGTCAAGAAGAAGAAAGTGAACATTTGCTACACAAGCATTTAGCTGGGTTAAGGACAGGTTTGAGGATATTTTCTTTTACTGAAATCAGGGAAGAGGAGGATATCCTGATGCACAGTGAGGCCGGTCAAGTCAAAATAACATGAACTAGGTAGCATGGCGACACAACTATCACAACCACCCAGTCCTACAGTCTGTTAATGGATAACAAGACAAACCCTCCACTCATGAATACTCAATTATTTGATCTTGAAAGATTTCTTATAAGCAATCAGTAAGATATAATTAAAGATGCTATGTCTGTCGAGGATACAATAACGTCTATAACTCTGCTCACTGAATGCAAAATAAAAACTCTGTAAATACCAAATTCATTGCATGGTTATCATCTAAGTTTCAAGAATGTGTATTACTTAAAAGTATATTGGTGGTTCATGTTCAGCAATGTGACTTTGATATATTATTATTTTATTTTTTTTTGATTTGCACCGGGTGTCCGAGTCTCTTTGAGCCCCGACTAATCCCGGGGGTGCACAGGCCCTCGGCAAGGAGTTTCCCGCAAGTGCACCACGGTTAATTCAGGTTTTACCCAGTCCGATGGCCCTCAGAAATTGTTTGCACCCAGTGGGTTTCGAACTTGAGACCTTGAAAGGGAGCAAACCCCAAGGCTCAAGTCAATTGCCAGCAGGCCAACCCCTGAGGGTTACTTTGATATATTATTAGGATTACCCAGGAAGAGTTCTCTCTTGAAAATGAAAAGTATGTCCAGATAAATTCACATTATAAAATATGTAATCAGGAATTCTTTGTAAGAAACAAACAATAGACTGGCCCACAGAATGAAGATGTGAATTCACTGTAAGTAAGTGTTCTTTTTTTTTTTTTAAGAAGAAAAGGAAATATTAAGAGCAAATGGAACAAAATGCTCTTGAACAACTTCGAGAACAGTAATATGACTAATATCATCCCTAAGCTGCTAACTGTAAACCCCGTAATTCCAATTACCGCCATTTGGCAGTCCTTTTGCTGCTTGCTTCTTTGTAAACTTGGCCACCAAAAGGGGTGAGCATTAATAATATGATAGAATAAAGGCAGCTTAATGAATTATCTCGTTCAAATTATCTACAGAGAAGCAGCATGTGACCCCTTTTAGCTTTCATCGCCTCGTCAATACTGCATCCACTCCAATTTCTAACCAAACCTCCCACCCCACTCTGCCATCCTTCCACCTTCCACCTTCCATAGAACTCCTATTGGATCCACTTTCATCTTCCCAGATCATCTTTTCCCTTCTGAAACCTAGTAAGACACTCACATGCAATAACAGTTATTTCCCCTTTCCAAGTAAGTGACACAAGATTCCGGACCCAGTACCTATGTTGGTGGGAGGTAGCAGATACCCGATAGAATAATCGAGGTGCGCGCAAGCTGCATGGACCCACCCTCATAAATTAAAAAAAGCAAGTGACACAAGATCCATAAAAATGGGTAGAATGAATCCTCTGACCCTATCTGATGGTTCTTGTGGCTTCTGAATTGGCAAGAAATCACTAATTGCATGTAAGCTTCTCGTTCTCCAATTAATTTTCAACCAATTTGTTAATGAGAGTAGATGATGATGATTAGTGTGTGCAATAAGCTGCACTCTAGATTATTTGGATCAGTGAATAAGATGATTCATAAACATGTGACAACAATATGTTTTCAAGACCCAAGTGGTGCCAGTACAATGATTGGAAAGTGAAGCTGGGAGATATAAGTGGATTACAAGTTGCAACACAAGAAAAGTATAGTGAGTAAATTATTCTGATCCAAGCTGCAGAAATATCGAACCTATAGCTATGATTGACATCCCATTTACAGATCATCACTGTGTAAGCACTGTTAGAATATGAATAGGTTTATACAATCCTATTAGAATAGGAATAGGTTTATACAATCCTATAAGAATAGGAATAGGTTTATACAATCCTATTAGAATAGGAATAGGAATAGAAATAGGAATACTAAATAGTATCCTACTTGGTAAAGGATTGTATTCTAGGGTCTATAAATAGGGTTTCAATGTAATAATGTAGGCATAACAACAATTCAATAATCTTCTTTTCCTATATTTCTCACATGGTATCAGAGCCTCTACGAACTAGGTAGAGAATTAAAGAGCTTCCGCTGCCGGTGGGTGGCACCCATATATGCTGCCCATCTGGCCAATGATTATGTTAGCAAAAGTTGGGTCACCATGCATCATTCTAGTGACTACTTTCTTATATCTAATTTGTGTAGCACCGTGCCATCATTCCGGTGACTGCTTTTTCATATTTAATTTGTGTAGCACCGTGCCATCATTCTGGTGACTACTTTTTTCATATCTAGTTTGTGTAGCACTGTGTCATCATTCCAGTGACTCCTTTTTCATATATAATTTGTGTAGCACCGTGCCATCCTTCCGGTGACTACCTTTTTTTGCATATCTGATTTGCGTAGCACCGTGCATCTCTCCGGACTACTTTTCATATTTAATTTGTGTAGTACCGTGGATTTTTCCAAACTATTTCTCATATCTGAGTAGCATAGCATCATGTGTCTTTTCAGTGACTCCTCAGATTTGATTTGCATAGTTTCATTCGTCTTTCCGGTGACTCCTTAAATCTGATTTGCATAGGGTTGTGCCATCATTCCAACCCTACCCGTATAATTTTTCTTTTTCAGTAGGGTCGTGCCATCATTCCGACCCTACCCATATTATTTTTCTTTTTCAGTAGGGTCGTGCCATCATTCCGACCCTACCCATATTATTTCTCTTTTTCAATGGGGTCGTTCCATCAATTCGAACTATCCTATATAATTTCTATTTTCTAGTTGGGTCGTGACATCATTCCGACCCTACCCATATAATTTTATTTCTTAGATTGTGACCACTTTTACCCATCAAATCTAATACTCCGGCATATGAGCATGTTTCGGGCAGTTTTTCGGTGACTTGTTTAATATCGACTGTCTATTGATTCCAACATGAACCATGTACTTTATACTAGATTTTGAGCACTTACAATGTTCGCTGCATTGTGAAGAAGTCTATATGGAGCAACCACCTAATTTTGTTGCTCAGGGGGAGTTTGGTAGCCTTGTATGTTGATTACATAAGTCACTCTATGGTCTGAAACAGTCTTTGCAAGCTTGGTTTGGGAAGTTCCAACACTGTAATTTTATCACTCTGTGTTTTATCGGCATTATGCATCAAATTCAGTATTTCATGAGAAGATCAAGCACATTGAAATTTATTGTCAATTTTGTGAAGTCGAGTGATCAACTCGCAGATGTCTCACCAAGCCCCTCATCGGTCCTCGTGTTAATTACATTTGTAACAAGCTAGGTACATGAATTGTATGCACTAGCTTGAGGGGGAGTGTTAGAATATGAATAGGTTTATACAATCCTATTAGAATAGGAATAGGTTTATACAATCCTATAAGAATAGGAATAAGTTTATACAATCCTATTAGAATAGGAATAGGAATAGAAATAGAAATAGGAATACTAAATAGTATCCTACTTGGTAAAGGATTGTATTCTAGGTCTATAAATAGGGTTTCAATGTAATAATGTAGACATAACAACAATTCAATAATCTTCTTTTCCTATATTTCTCACAAGCACGAAGGTATCCTTCGAGCCTATTTGGATTGGCATATTTTAAGTAGCTTTTAAGCACTTACTATATTCAGAATTACCTGAAAGTCCAAGTTTCTTGCATCATATTTTTAACCATATGACATAAATTTTCAGGCAGATACATTGAACATAAACAGCACCATATTTTGTGCGACAAACTACAACTAGAAGAGATAGGTTAAGTAAAATAAATCATGCTTGCTCATCCTTTCATCCAGGAAGGGATGACCATCGATTTTAGCATCCACATTTTCCGGTGGTTATAGGAAACCTACACCAAGGTGGTATCAAGTGGCGTTCTCCAATCTAACAATTACCTCTCAAGTTTAGCAGTAACTACTGAAAAGGCTGTATTATGACAGTCACTAGTGCTACTAATGGCTGACAGATAACTTATAGAGTCTGAGAGATAACAAATAGACAGAACACTCTTGGAGCTTCAAGTACTGAAAGACAATCTAGCATACCTTATAATAGCTCCACTCAGTCTTATCTTCGGCTTTATAGGAGAGAGGGATATCACTACAAAAGGCAAGCTTAGCTGTGGAGACATATAATACTCCCATAACTGGACCAGCTGATGTGGACAGGTAACATGCAAATGAATTCTGAAGTTGCTCCTCAGGAACAGTCTCAAATGTTTGCCGAAATATCTTATCATAGCCACCTTCTGCCAGAACCTTCGTTCCCTGAGCAATTCTTCCCAAGGCGGCATCAGCAAGACTAGGACCCGTTTTCACTATATCAGCCAATGAAAGAAACAACAGTTATTGTATGAATGTATTTTTCTCTTTTTGGTTAGGGGGTGAGTGGGTGGGACAGGAAGATAACTTCATTTAAATGTTTATTGTATATGGCATAATGTAGTAACTATAAACAAAGCTTGCAAAATAGGAAACACATTAGAGTTTAGACATGTATAAGTCCTCCACATCCTGTCTGCAGCCTTCACCCTCTCACCTCCACAAAGGAAATAAAAAGGTTAAGCTATTACTATCCTATATAGGAGTAGCCCCAAGAGAGAAAAATAAGTTGACTGAAGCAGCACAGAAGGGGGAGAATACTGCACTTTTGAAATTCAAATCATATATATATATTGCCTCTCTGTAACAAAAGGATTAGCTAGAAGGCATTTAGAAGGATCATATCCTCAACATAAACTCACATGGAGTTGCACCAAAGTCGGTGCCGGCTCCTGAGAGGTGCTAAACATTGAGGTATCACTCATCACTGTGCAAATGACTTAAAAAAGAAGTCCACATAGACGATGTGCATGTGAAAGACTTCCTAAACTACATTTAAAGTAAAGTGAATAGATTATTTTTTGGTAAATGACTTGTGAATGCACAGGCACATTATCTCCAGTGAAGATGTGAAAAAATTCTGCCAGTACTGTAAGAATGGAGTAGCTTTAAGCTTCACAGCATTGAGCCAGTGATACAAATAGAAGTCTCTTGTTAGACAAAACCTCTTACTTACAACTCATAGTAATACTATTTTTTGTGTGTGATGAGACAAAACCTCCTACTTACAAAAAAAAAAGATCCGAAAACATCTCATCCATAAGTCCAACTGTGGTTCTTTTCCACTTTGATCCTTTGTTGACTCGAAATTACTCTAACCCCAACTTCACCACACATTCATAGAACCTTTTCTGTTCCTTTCATTTTTTGGGGTAGTTCACTTACACATGCATATCGCTGCTCAAGTATATCCTTAATTGGTGTTATTTTTACCATACTGCACCCATACTTGTCTTCATGTTGTAAGAACCAACTTCTTAATAGAAATAACTAGAGTACGATAACAGTAACTGAATTTTGAGAAAGTAACATTTTCTGATTTCTCCGTATTCCAAGGATAGCCAAAATGAAGAGAATCACAGATAATTCCATCTCAAAAGAAGAGAAGAGAATCACAGACGACGTTCAAGTGAGAGTCTTGGAAAGCATAGGAACTGGACTCCGGAATTCTCGACTATTAGCATGAAATATGTTACTCCAGTACAACTTATGTGCACTATACTAAATGCAAGTTTAAATCTATGAATATAAAATAAAGCCTTAACTTTCTTTGAAGGCCCATTCTAAGTGCACTGCTAGCTTTCCACAAGTTACAATCTTTCTTTCTATATATTTGTTTGTGAAACTGGTAATGTCAACAAGTTAAAATCTTTTTGAGCTTGAGGGAGCTATGTTTCATATGCATCATCTAATCAAGATAAATTTCAGAACAATATAATCTCAAGTTCATTTTATCATGCTCCAAGACTAGGGGATTCTCCACTCCAAACCTATGGCCACAATTTATTGTAACTTGTGTTACACTCTGCTTGTTAAATGTGAAAAGTGGAAGCATAGGACTGCAGTAAAATTAAAATATTTCAAATGCTTTTTCACTCATGTGATACTTAAATATTCACATCAGTTCTTTTTTGTGCCACTAGTACAAGTTTTCTCTTACTAAATGCCCAAACAAACAAGGTCTATGTCAGCTCATTAGTTCTTCCAAAGATTCATCCATAGGAGGAGAAAGAATACATAAGCATGGAGGACCACAATACATTACCGTCTACACCTCTTTTCAAACTAACACATACACACAACTCAGAGATCCCCATAAAATGAAAGAGGAAAAACTTACAGTGTTGCCATGTGTTGCCAGCAAAATCCTCAGCTTTCTTAGTTGCTTCACCAACCTTCTTCCCCCATCTACCAAGCACACCTTTGACGCTCTCCATTGTGTCTGTTAAGCAAGTTATAACATTGCATTACTTCCTTTTAATCATTTCCCCCCTCAAATTATGTTCTTTTGCGAGACATTCTAACTTTTAAAAGCTCTCAAATCAAACTTGTTCATGCAAATGAACAGACTACACTTCACATCAACCATCCAATTCAAATGAACAGTTTGCTCCGAAGGAAAATGTTCCAATTAACATTTTGAGAGCTATAAGATTGCTCAATTTTTCGAAATTTCAGAGTTGTCGAGTCGAATTCTAATTGCGTTTGCTAATTTAAAAAACAATCCGAGATCGTTTCCCACCTTAGGGTGCTGAAACCTCTGCCCTATCTGTTCCTGTTCTGTTCAAAAACCTTACGAAAGGCGATAACTAGTATAGAGAAGGATTTCGCAGCTAGAAGAGAAAAACTTTTGTCCAAATAGAAATTAGATCTCTATTTTTACACGAATAAAGAAAAAAATACTGACCTTTCACATTGAAGGAAGACGAATTGTTTTCAGGAGCAGGAGTATAAGCCACATAAGGATTCAAACCACGGTCATCAGACGGCATAGATCTCGGCGCCGGCGATTCCGCCACCAATTCCTCGCTCCAGCTCACCGATTTCCTCGACTTCATCGAACCATTCTCCGATTTGCTACTCTCATTGATAACAGGAGTTTTATCCAGCTGTTGAAGTTGCTCTACATCGGATCTCGGATCCGGTTTCATAACTCGATCCGACTCCTGACCCGAATTCTTCTGCTCTGTCTCTATCTCTATTACTTTCTTCGCCGCATTCTCTTCTACACCGTTTGACTGCTCCATTAAAGAGAAGCGGTTTCCTCGCCGGTAACTTTTTAACGTTGAGTTATCTCAGCCGTGATGGCGGTGGCGCGTGGATTACCTCGGGGAAAAATAACGACTTATGATGTTGAAATGTGTGATCTTCAGATAATCATTGGAGGTTTTATTACGTCGACGGTGTTACCGGTTATGCCGGTCATGTCCGTACGATGGAGCAGTGCGAGGGTGACCGGCTTATTTAAAGCGGGAAGACGCAATATGACAGTTTTGTGTTCACACGTAGGATTTCGCATGGGAAAAAAGTGAATAGCTGGGACCCGCTGTAGCCAGAATTCAAATTCTTTTCTTCATATACAGTCCTTCGTTATTTTTACTTGGTTAAAATAGTAGAAAATAGCGATAGATAAATTCTATACTTTATATATAAAATTTGTTAGTTAATTTTTTTACTTGTTATATTTGCTTTAGTTGTTTGATTTGTAGATATAGATGTAAGATTAAATAAAAATACATTTTTCAGACTTTACTAGTAAGATTATACCTAACATATTGTTGTGTTGATATTGACGAAAGCAAGAATCGAGATTAACTTTTTTGGTTAAGTATACCGAACTTGTCAATAGTTCTTTATCTTTTGATATGATATAGTATAATCTCTGAATTGACTTCTTTTATCATTGCTCAAATCACAATACTTGATATTTCCTTCTTCTTTTTCCCTTACTTTACTTTTGTGAAATTTTCAGGGTTATTAAATGAAAAAAAAATTCATGCATAATCTTGACATCACACTTTATAATAGGTTTGAACATGAGATTTAAACAAAACGTTTTCTTCAGAGTGCAAATCAAGGCCTCTTTGACAAGTTTTTGATTATGCAGTCAACACAACAACAACAACGCCTCAGCCTTTGAAATCGGCTATATGAATCATTATTTCTTCATTTAAGCTCATATCTTACAAGTCAGTATCTTGTCTAAAACCAACATATGTTTTTATCATTGATGATAAAATACGAACTGTAGAGCTATAGACACGCTATAGATTCTTGCTGATAACCAAAAAAAAAAAAAGTTGACTGCTATGGATAATATCTACTATCATCCTTGATATCCAGCTGCACATGTTGAGCCTGTATTAGGTACTCATTAGCAAAACTAGATCAATCTTCACTATCAGAGTTGGCCTCATCAGAACTATAATCGCTACTATCATCCTCAATATCAAGCTGCACGTGCCAAACTTGTATTGGCTATGGCATTCTTGACAGTATGTCGGATAATTTCAACTGAGTTGCCACAGTTGTTACTGAAGATTCTTCGGTATCATTTTCCAATTTGGCCTGTTTGGGACGACGGTAATCAGAATAATCATCAACAAGCATGTCAAGAACACGCTCAGCTCCTTTGAGTTTGTTAGCAAAAGCAAGAATTGAAGAATCTTTTGACCTAACTTTGCGGATGAGTTTTTGCTTCTCGTCTTGAAGATCAAGAATTTCTTGCAGTTCAACAACTGCTTCAAACAAATGAGTCCGAAGAGAAGTAAACACAGAGAGGATTTCTTTTGATGATGAAGGGCAGGAATCTTGTGGAACCGGTGCCACAGAAGGCAGAAATGAAGAAAGAGAACCTCGAAAAGCACTAATTAAGCCAATGGGACCGGTTAGGTGAGACTTCAAAGAGTCTTAAAGCAAGAGATGCCATTTGAATGAGAAGAGACTGAGCTCTCGAGAGAGGTGGGAGAAGAGGAAGGAGTGTCGATGAGGTGGTAGTGGTAGTTAATATATTTGCCTGTTGATGAGGTTGTGACACTTGCGAGGAGAACTTAGGAGCAGTATTTGGGTTCTGAAGAGACGGTGAACTGGGAGTTGGAAGGCCCAGACGGGCTGGCGATTGCAAAGGTTGGTGCGGAACATTCTGTAGCATCTTCAGAATGCCAGGGTGAAATACTAGAAAAGGCATAAAAGAAATGTCAATAAACAACCTTAGCAAGGAAAGACAAACTAATAAACTATAGAAAGAACAACATCCTTTTATTGCCATACACCAAGAGAGGGGGAGAGAGACTAGCAGAGGGAGGGGCAAAGACATAAGCTCATGACACATATGAAAGACGAGAAAAGATTTTCAAAATTCACAACTTAAAGTTAATCCATCAAACATGTAAAATAGTTCATATAACGAATATATGAATGAACCAATTTGCATGAAACAATGCACTTTAGGACCATGCAATCATTTCCTTATTTAACTAAAACAAGCACTTTTTGGGAAATTAACTAAATAAGCTTTGCATCAGTATGCAACAACAAAGGAAATTCTGCCAACTTCATGCATGTGTTATAAGAAAAGAATGACTACAATTTATGAATTATAAAAGAACAAGCAGAGCATAAGGAGAAAAAACATTAAGTGTCATTAGCAGTACTGAAGTCAACTTTGCTCGAATTATTTAGAGGGTTGGGTAGGGTGGAGTATTGTCAGCAGCAGTGAAGTTAAAATACAGGGTCTGGTAGAATACAACAATGATGTTCACTTGATTTCAACTGATTAATGGAACATTTTGGTAGTCTATTGCCTTCATAAATGTCTCCCCATCTATTGCCTAACCAATAAAGTATAAAAACACACATACATGAAGATCTCATAGGAAAATCGAAAAAATATATAAAAAGCACGATAAGGGAAAGTTTTTAACTGCTACAGCTAATGCACAATCATGATACATGAATAGATACAGTTGCGGCTCTTTTTTCCCCTCTATCTTCTCCCTTGCCACCATTGCAACTTTTAGCCAAGTATTTTTCATTATTAGGACGAACACGATTAAGAAGAGACTTAAATCTATGTCCTGCTATTATCTTCCAGTAAACAGTGACTTGTGCTCCATAATCACCACAGTAGTTAGTTTCAGTTTTTCAGCTCAAGATTTAAAAGGGCATGATTTGCCATTAATCCACTTGTTGAAGTGTATTCCCCATCAAGAAACAAAGTGTTGTAAAAAAGATCAAATCATCATAAGTTGGAAGAAAAGTGCATCATTTCAACCAATACTTTAATATTTGATATAAATCAAATTAACATACTAAACTTCATTGGCAGTCAAAAACTATAACATAAACAGGACGGAAGGTGTAGTGTACACCCCAACCCCACCCACCCCTCCCAACCAAAGATTTCTGATGCCGAACACACTAAAGCAAAGCAGTTGAAACACCTCAACTCAAAACGAAAAAATAAATAATTTTTTTTTACCATATCATATTTCATTTACTCAAACAAACCGTAAGTACTGAAACTAAGACAATTGAAGTACGAAAAACTCAAGAATTTCTGCAAAATTCTCAGTTTCTACTATACACTATATAGAATTGCAAAAACAAACAGAAAACACAACAAGTAAGAGACAGAGTAGAAGAAACCTGCGAGATTGATCGGAAAACGGGCGACGGGGAGATTGAAAAATTGCTAGGGTTTGTGATTTTGAGAAGAACACAAATTATTTTCCCCAATTTCTTCAGTCAATCGATTTTGCGGTTCAGTAACTACTTCAGTTAAACCGCCGGTTCTCCACCCCTAGGGCCTAGAGGTTAATCGGTAAATAATTTTTATTTTTTGGTTTCCCATCCGAGTTCAATGACTACATTGGGGCTCCAACTAAATTCGAATCGTGTAGCCAATAAATAGTACTATAGTTTATATTTGAGGTAAAGGAATATATTTTTTTTAGAAAATATTTGTAAAAAAAATATAAGTTGGTGCTTACTTTTTTTTTTTTTTTTTTTTTAATAAATTTGAACAAAAAAATTAACTCAAGGATATTTATAGGTAGAGTGGGATGAGATGGAGATAGGAATGACAATGGAACAAGGCGGATTTGAATCATGTGCGGGCGGGACGGGTGGATCTATACGGGCGGGTGGATCTATCTGGGTGCGGGATGGAACGGATTAGAATAACATTTTAGAAAATTTATGTAGAGCAAGACGGTTATGGGTTATAAAATTACTTAAGTTCAAAATACACTATTTCTTTTCAACTAAAAACAAGTTTTCTTATTTCTTTGCTTTAAATTATTAAGTTATAGTTGCATGTTTTATTTTCTTGTCAAATTTTCTCTTTAAGTTATTTTGCTTAGTTACTCTGTAACCTATATATTCTAATTTTTTTTTATGAAGATACTGTAAGCTATTCAAAGATTTGCTAGGCTATTAGAATAACTTTTGAAAAATGTCATTTGAATTAACTGGATTTTTTTTATAGACGTTTCAATTATCTTAATAGATGAATAAGTTTAACATTGAAAAATGATTATAATTTTTTTTTTAAAAGTTAGGCAATATATTTTCCAAATGATAGTAAATTAATTATGTGGGGGGGTTCATGAAGGGCGGGGCAGGGCGAGTTGAAAAATAAAAAAATATGCCTTCCAGGGTAGAGTGCGGCAAGTCGAAGCTTTCACGGGCTTAAGCGGGTTTGACCCACATTGCCCCACCCCGTTGTCATCTCTAGATGGAGACTGGGGGTTCAGGGTGATGAAGAACGGAATGATCAAGGAATTTGAAGCTCGAGGTGTTGGGTAAACTTAAAATATCATTGATAAAGCTTATTTTCCTACTTATTGGGAAGTCATTTTGCCAAATTTAAAAAAAAATGTTGTTTAGAGTAAATATTTTAACCAAGAAAATTGTCGGAAGTACTAAAAATTATGTGCAAACACATGTTATGTCTATATTAATTTGACATGAATTCCATTCAAGTAAGAATTGATAGTCACTTTTTGAACTGTTAATTTAGCTTTAGGCCTTTAGCCATTTCAAAGCTACTTAAATGTCTAGTCAATCCTTAATATAAAAATATCATTTGAAGGATCATATTTCTAAAAGAGTTAAAACCATCTCCAATCCACCTCTATTTTACTTTCCATACTCTATATTTGGAGAGTAAAATAGAGAATGGGCACTCCAACCCACCTCCAAATCACCCTCTATTCTTCAAATTTAGAGAGTTGAATAGTAGTTCTCCAAATTTGGAGAACTACTATTCACACTCTCTATTTCACTTTTTCATTATTTTATTATTATTTCTATTACTTTCTAATTAACATATTATTTTACATATAATTCTATTAATTAAATATCTAATATTCATAATTCTTTTTTAAATGTAATATAATATTTTAAAATATTATTTAATATATACTATTTTAATATCAAATTAATAGTATTTTATTTTTTTTCTAATTTTCGTGAATAATAAAATTTTATTTTATTATTAATTTTCATTATAAAGAATACGCAAAATTAAAATGGCAAGATGAAAAAATTTAATTTATAAATACAATACATGATATGATAATTTAAATACAAGATAACAATACAATACATAACATAATAATTTAAATACAAGATAACAATACAATATAATACATAACATAATAATTTAAATACAAGATAAAATACAATACATAACATAATAATTAATTGATCACAACAATAATTTAGAAATCCGCTAGGTCATTTCCAGATTTAGCACTATTCGGAAAAAAATTAGGATATGATTCCGAGAATTGTTGCGATTGTGGTTGCATTACAGTTGTGATGGTATACGATATGGGTTATTATTTAGCTGATGGTATATATCCTAAATGGTCTACAATTGTTCAAACTATTTGTGATCCTCATTCCCAACAAAAGAAATATTTCGCGATGAAACAAGAATCGTGCCGAAAAGATGTTGAACGTGCATTTAGAGTTTTGCAATCACGTTTTGCAATTATTGCAGGACTGTCACGTTTTTGGAGAAAGGAAGTGCTACATGATATAATGACTACATGTATTATACTGCACAACATGATAATTGAGGATGAACGTGATCTCAATGCACCAGTTCAAGATGCCGTAGAGGCTCCAACTCCAACTATAGAAATGGTGATAGATGAAAATCTCCGGTTTGAACAATTTTTAGCTAGACATAAAAAAATTAAGGACAAAAATGCTCATTTTGAACTCCGTAATGCATTAACAGAGCATTTATGCGAGCAACGTAATAATTTTGAAAATTGACTGTTTATGTAATTGTATGTCACTTTTATTTGAATTTGTCCCCTAATTTATGTATTATATTATATTTTCTTGCAATTTATGTTATTTAAAAATTTAGAATAAAAAATAATTTTATATCACATTAAAAATTATATAAAGTAATTATTTGGGAAAAAAGAAATAAAGGATTTATATTATGAAATAAGAAAATAAGAATGAAATAAAAATAATAATATAATATTGAGGAGAGAAAAAAAGATTCCTTTTTAGAGAGTAAAATAGAAAATTGGGTTGGAGTTGGTTGTCTGAAAAAATAGAGAACTCTATATTTGGAGAGTAAAATAGAGGATTGGGTTGGAGATGCCCATATCTCAAAAAGGTCACTCAATTTTGAGAATTTATCTAGCAAAGTCATTGAACTTTGTTTTGTATCAATAAAATCACTCAACTTACACTTTTGTATCAAAAAAATCATGCAATTTAAACTTTTGTATAAATAAAATCACTTAAACCCTCAGGGGTTGGCTTGCTGGCAATTGACTTGAGCCTTGGGGTTTGCTCCCTTTCAAGGTCTCAAGTTCGAAACCCACTAGGTGCAAACAATTTCTGAGGGCCATCGGACTGGGTAAAACCTGAATTAACCGTGGTGCACTTGCGGGAAACTCCTTGCCGAGGGCCTGTGCACCCCCGGGATTAGTCGGGGCTCAAAGAGACTCGGACACCCGGTGCAAATCAAAAAAAAAATAAAAAATCACTTAATTAAATTTATCATTGAATTTTTTTTTGATATCACAAAATAGTATTTTTTTTATGCCAAGTATACATTAATGGAGTTTAATTATTATGCATTTAATTAAGCAACAAATAAAGGTTTCCTGGGTTGGATATATATCACGGGTAAAGTGTTGATTTAGTGTGGTAATCCTATTAAATTAAGTGACTCTATATATGTTTATAAAGCTAAATAAAATCACGCTGATGTGGCATGCTTCATTGATCAATATTATTATTTCTTAAAATTTTGATTTTTTTCTCTCATTTTCTGTTCAATAACCTTTTAAAATAATTATTCACTTTCCTTATTATTAGCCTTTACTACATTTAACTCTTCCTTCCAAAAGAAAATATGTAACAGCTAAATACATAATGGAGCAATTAATGTGCATTATCACACATTTTTTCCTATTAAATCATTGCTTCAACCCACGTACTATCAGTTTTTTTGTAATCCTTAATCACCTATAATTAATTAGACAATTCATTCCCCTATTTATTCATACCTTCTTAGACCTTTTCCTTTGGGGTTTCATGTAAGTATTTTTTTCATATCTTCTTATACCTTTTTGGGGGGTTTCATGTGATTTTTTTGTTCTTCTCTTTCATCTTCTTCCTTTTATTTTATCCATCCTTGATAGCATCATTTTAAACAGGATAATTACTATGAAGCTTTTTGATATGAAGAACAGAAGAGGAAAGCCAGGAGTTGATTGTATTCATTCTTGATTTTATTTTTAACGTATGTATATATGTTACCATCCTTTGAAAAGGATATTACTATGAAGCTTTTGATATAAGCCAAGAGTTTTTTATTATTATTATTTTATCAATATCAATGTTATTTAATTTTTTTAAAGATTTTATTTTAGTTTTAGGAAGTTAAAGTTCTAATTCTATTCAATACGTCTCTCTCCCTAAATCTAAATTTGTATAGTATAATATTAAAGTTAAGTATACACAATGTAATATTAAAGTGATGTGATATCTCTCTATGTTTATCAAATTTAATTATGTTTTTTATTTGAATTTTTTAAATATTTACTATTGTAATAAATTGTCAATGAAAAAGTGTAGAGAAAACTGAACACTTACATCAATATATATACTCCGGTGATGTGGCGCTCTCTAAGGCCACAATTCTTTTTACAATAGTAAATATTTTTAAAAATTCAAATAAAGATAACGCGATGTTTAAATTTGTAACTGGTAATGTCTCAAAAACAAAAGATGGCTTGTGGTTGGTATGATTTTGATGTTAGATGAGGTTAAGGCTTAATTTGGACATGGTATGAAAATATGGATGATGATTTTATAGCTATGAAAGTAGTTGTGTCGTGTTTTTAAAAAAAACTCAAACACATATATACACACATGTGTTTATTCTTTTATTTTATTTATTTGTGTTTTTCTCCTTCATTTGTTTTTAAAGTTTCACCTTCATGACTCATAAGTCATACCTATTAAACTTCCACTTTCAATAATATAATTTATCATTTTGTCTTATATAAATTCACCATTTTTTGTTTCATAAGATATATTCCTACTCAAAGATATTACTTTTATTTTTTGTTCCTTATATTATTATTATTATTATATTATAGTATCAAAATTTTGTGCATTGAATCTGTATTTTTATATGATTAAGACCCTAAGAAAGATATGTATTCTCTTCATGTAACTGTTTTAGTTTGGCTTCTTATGATTTTTTAATTATCGTAAGTCTGTATTTTTATTTAGATGCAATACAACAATGTCGGAAATATATTAACAACTAATGAAGGCTCAGACAATACTATTAATGATTTACACGAAATATATATATTAAATATTGAAATACATTCTTTTAATTGTATAAAGAATTATTTATATTTTCTTTAAAGATTCCTCCATTTTATCTATATAAATTCATAATTTATTGTTTCATGAGACTCCTACTCAAGATTATCCTTTTTATTTCATATTTGAAGTTATATTTTTCTTATATTACTATTATATATAAATAATTTTGGTTAATAAACACATTATTAAAGGAAAAATCTTCTAAAGAGAAAAGACTCGTAAATAATTCAAAATTGTAAAATTCATAATTTATTGTTTCATAAGACCCCTACTCAAGAATATACTTTTTATTTCATATTTGAAATTATATTTTTCTTATATTACTATTATATATAAATAATTTTGGTTATTAAACACATTATTTAAGGAAAAATCTTCGAGAAAATGGTCAAAAGCCCCCCTAACCTATAGCCGGATTCCCAACTACACACTCATACTTTACGGGGGTCCTATTACCCCCCTGAACATTTTTTTTTACTAATTTTCTCACCCTTATTTGCTGACGTGTCCACATAAACCAGATATAATTAAATGTTTGTTTACACGCGCTGCCACATAATAACTGGACCCCAGAACCCACAAATTTCCTTTAATCTTTTCATTTTCCTCTTTCTTTCTCTAAACCTTAACCTTTTTTCGATCTGACCAAATTCACCCCCATTCTCTTCGATCTGAGATTTCGTTCCAATCGAAGTTTGCTGGGAAGGTTGGGGAAGGTTCGTTTAGCTTTTTTCGTTTGTTGGGTCGAAGTTTTCTCTAAGTAAAGGTTAGTTCTTTTAGTTCTTTACTAGCGATTTTAAACGATATTGATTATTGTGTTTGATTAGGGTTATGAAATTGACAAAAAAATGAAGAGCAATAACTGGGTTTTGGTATAATAGCATTCCATTGAAGAAATTTTTTGAACCATAACTATGAAATCAGAGAAATTACAAGCCCTAAAGCTTCAAGCTTTTTCGAAATTGAAACTACAGTTGAATGCTTTGACAAGTAAATTCAAGTTTTAAGCTGATTTGGGAGAGAATGAAGGAATATACCGTTGGAGATTTGTCAACTATTAGAAGAATTGAGAAAAAAAGGAAGAAAAAGAG
The DNA here is from genome assembly GCA_036553675.1 of Solanum okadae. Lineage (NCBI taxonomy): Eukaryota > Viridiplantae > Streptophyta > Magnoliopsida > Solanales > Solanaceae > Solanum > Solanum okadae. Next base: position 10,578,924 of record CM071681.1, on the reverse strand, counting down.
AGTTTGATTTTGGGAGAGATGAGATTATAACATTGGAGATTTAATATAGCTGATTTGGACTCACATGTGTAGTTTTCTTCAGCTTTTAACGTTTTATTTTCTGTTCTTACGCGCCTAAGGGAGTTGGTCTCACCTTCTTGGACATGTCAGCAAATAAGGGTGAGAAAATTAGTAAAAAAAAAATGTTCAGGGGGGTAATAGGACCCCCGTAAAGTATGAGTGTGTAGTTGGGAATCCGGCTATAGGTTGGGGGGGCTTTTGGTCATTTTCTCAAAAATCTTTCGAAGAACAAAGACCCATAAATAATTTAAAATTGTTAAAATCATAAAATTTGAGTAGGAATAATAAATTGAACTAAGACTCTTAGTATAATTTTTTAGCACTCAATATTTCAAAATATATATATTTTATATTAATGAGGTATTTCATAATCGCGCGAAGCGCGGTCAAATTCACTAGTACATTAATAATTATGGCTGTCGCGTCTCATTCGCAGTGGAAATTTTGTAATTAAACTTCATTAATAAATGTATACATAGCATAAAAAATAACTACGAAAAAGAAAAAAAATTCCTGTGTAAAGCGCTAACTAATTTGTTTATCAAACTTCTCAATATACACTGCTAGGTTAGGTTTAAGACTTTAAATTATAACCAACAAATAAGGGCTCCTGGGTGGGATATATCACGGGTAAAATGTTGGTTTAGTGTGTTAATCCTATTAAATTAATAATTAAGGCTAAATTTAGTTAAATGATTTTGTTGATACAAATGTTAAAGTTGAGTGATTTTATTGACACAAAATAAAGTTTAATGACTTTATTAGATAAATTCTCAAAGTTGAGTGACTTTTTAAGATATTAACTAGATCTATTTCTAAACTAAAATACGTAAACCTTTAAACGCAAAAACAACTATTAAAAGGTACACCAACTTAGTATCGCAATCTTTATATATTTAATTTAATACACAAATCAAAATTATTTTTACAATGTCTTTTTTTTCTTAAATCTAAAAAGACTTTAGAAATTCTCAGCAAATTGCAAATTTTGTACCGCCCCATGCCCCACTCTATTTTAATTGTCGTTCCTATCTACAACAATGTAGTCGTTGTATTTTCTTATTTTTTTTAATTACATTGTGTAATGCGATAAAATTTATAACATGACAAAACAGATACATCTCAAAATCACAATAGAGCGTAGTGAAATAGTGAAATGATTATGTAATCAATATAAAGTGCTTCTATTTCGAATATTGGTTACTTTTATCAATTTTATTGCAATATATATGAATTGGATGCGACCGTCTATATTATTCAAGATTTTTTTAATCTACATTCATGCAGAAGAAAAAAAAGAGATGAACAATCTAACTAGTGTAAAAGAAATATAATTATCAAAAGAATATATTCTCTCTATACAAAATTATATAACCCTAAAGGATTACATTGTGCTATTATGTCATGAGAAAGAAATAAAATTATCAATTTGTAAAGAAATTCAAAATATATCATCTTTGAAAAAAGTATTAACTTTCTCCTGTTGTCAATATATGTATGCTATATATGGGTCGAGTCATAATAGTAGCTATAAATTCAATAAAGTCGAATAATTTTGATATAAATTTTATATATATGGTAAAAAAATAAAATCATGTAATATACAAAAATATATATATACTAAGAATTAATTAATGAAATCTTTTGATTCCCTCTATATATTTGCATAGATATTCTGTAAAAGAAAGGATAAATTACAGAAATCACATACTTTTAAGGTAAAATTATAATTTATCCCTTAAAAGTTTATAATTACAGAAATCCCTCAAACGGATACAATAATATAAGCGTTGATACATTAATCTGATGCGCGAGATACAATAATATAAGCGCTGATACATGCGCGAGATACAATAATATAAGTGCTGATACATTAATATGATGCGCAAGATACAATAATATAAGCGATGATACATTAATATGATGCACGAGATACAATAATATAAGCGCTGATACACTAATCTGATGTGCGAAAATGAGGGATTTTGGAGATTTGTAAAACTTATAAGGGATAATGGTAATAAGTAAACTAAAAGGTGGATTTCTCTAATTTTTTCTAAAATAAATGCAGATGTATATCATATGACATGACCAAAGAAGAAATTAAGCACCAAAATATATATGGACCACATGTGAAATTGTCCAAGAAACAAACCACAAACCACTTTGCTCTCTTTTGTCTTGTTCAACCAATTTCTCCCATCATTTCTACCACAATATAAGGGAATTGTTTTTTCTATCTTGGTTTCATTTCATTAGCATCTTTTTTTTTTTTGGTGTGTGTAGAGGTGGGGGTGGGTGGGTGGGTAGGGATTTTGGAGTTATGCACAAATGATTTTAAAAAATAATAAGTACATAATGAGTTTATTTATAAGGTAGTTGGTTTGTGTTACTTTTTTGTGGGTTCATATTAAATTCATAAATTATAAATTTGATTATTAACTTTAATATAATTGACGAGACTTTAAATTGAGATTGTTTAGAGGTGATTTCGAGTTGATCGAGGTTGAATAATCAATGTATACTTCATAAATGGTTAAGCTATATATATTTAGTTTTTTGAGTGTATCATAATGTATAGTCAATGTATAACTCATGTATATGTACATTATATTATATAATCAATGTATACTTTCTATGACTTTTGACAAACTATAGTGTATAGTCAGTGTATATACTTCCTATGACTTTTGACTATTTTTATGTAAATAAAACATGGCTATATTTGTTATAAACTAATTACTTCATTGTATATATTTAAAACCATCCCATTATTTTATCTCATATAGAAGATGGGATAACTAATCTCATTATTAGATACAGTTAAACCTTTCCATTATAGTCATTCTTTATAATAACATTTCACAATAACAATGACCAAATTCTCTTTGAAAACGACTTTTGTATTATGTCATATTAGTAGTATGTCTTTTTATAACAACACTTTGCGATAACAACAAAAAAATATATTCAAACAAACAACAACATTATAATATTTTTTTTACTCTATATATTGTTTTAAATAATGATTACCTTCTCTAGTCTTCTCTTCTCTTGTCACTTTCTCAAGAAAGTTGACAGCCAACAAGGGAAAATTTAAAAGGAAAAGGTGAAGGACATTAGTGGAGAAACCAGGCTAGAAAGCAAATATCTGAGAATTTGTTTTTATTTTATTTGTCACTTTTCTGTTTTTTGTCTAAGAGACAGTCCGCAGGATAAAGTTGTAAATTATTAGCAAGTTTATAATAATTATTTTTAAAAAACAATTAAAAATTGTGAAGTAAGTGAGACCTCATTTACTGTTTTGTACGGTATATGATTATTTTATTTTTAAAAAAGGAGCTTCACCCTTTAAATGAGAGGTCCAACAAAAAAGAAATCATTTAATTTTATGTGGCATTGCTTAGTTATAAGAAAAAGATTAATGATAGAAGAAAAAAGAATTCAAACAAATATCCTCTTGACATTTATTACATTTATATTAAAATATCATGTAGGAATTTTATTTTATATTATTAGATCATTTTACTCACAGTACTATGATCATCCATCTTAATTCTTAGGGACTACTTAGAAATTGATTCGAGAAAAAACTTTCTCGTTATAGTAGATACTTTATCTTTCTTTTTTGTTACACTGAAGTATATAACTTAAACTCAATTGCATCGTAATAAAATACGGAATAAGTTCGAATTATGTCCTCGAAAACTAGTTTCTCCTCTATCAAAGGTTAATAATAGATGAATGTTTCTAAAAAGGAACGACTAGCATATGTGCAAATTAAAGGTCATAAATAGCTATTTTTAGGAATCTCCAAATTTATAAAGTTTCTTATAAATATAACAATTTCTTAATCAACTTTTGATCACACATATTAGGTTTGATGTCACGACCCAGACCGTCATGATTGACACCCACACTAACTCTCCGGTGGGAGAACCAGTACTACAATCCAAACCAAGCAACTAAAGCAATAACTACGATATTTAAGTCAAACACTAAGGAAATAAAAATAGAGTTCCCATAAACTCTAACAAAAGTCTAACAATAATAACTAACAATGCGGAAGAATAACCTGGAATCTGAAAGTCAATGTACCAAAACATCTAAAGTTCAACAAGTCTAAACAAGAAGGGATACAACTCATACTAATGAACTAACTAAAACAAATGTCTAAGTCCGGAAATGGTGGACATAGACGAAAGAGAATTCCATGGTAGCCTGGAAGAATTGGCTCACCCTTGAATTGGAAGCGAAGATCACTGATCTTCTAAGCGAGGTCTGTCAATAGCCGCTTGAAAATGCCTTGTACTCAACAAAAATAAGAGCAAGTGCAGAATCAGTACATAGGATCACGCAGCTATCCCACTAGTGCAACATAAACAAGTCAAACAATATTATAATCACATGTATGTATATCAACATATACAATATTATCAACATTCACGAACAATGAACAACTTCACATTTATATGTCAAATCATTAGTCCTCTCATGGAATCCAAACCCAAACAGTTAACATGCCGGAACGTGGCAACCGATCCCATATTTATGCCGGAACGTGACAACCAATCCAAGTTAGTTATGCCGGAACGTGACAACCGATCCCATTCACACACCACAATCACAATCACAATCACAAGTATATCATCAAGATCATACATTTAAGTCATGATTTAATGGCATTCATCAATTCTCTATCTCATTTACAACAAGTGTGATCAACATTGCAACATTCATACATATACGAGTATCATAATGAAGCAAGAACAAGCCTACATCACACAATCATAGAATCACAACCATCACCTACCTCGAAACAAGCTTGAAACCCTAAGAAACTTGATCCTTCCCTTTCCGGATTCGTTCCGCTTGTTCTTGGTCTATAAACAATCAATATAATACGAGAATCAATAAACAATCATTAATTACCGGGATTACTAATAATTTTAAGAACCCTAGATCAAACCCATGATCCCAATTATCCAAATTAGGGTTGTTTCCACCATAAAATCTATAACAAAACCCTCCCCCATCAATATTCACCCATTCTATTACGTTCTACGGATCGAAAAACAGATTTGGGGAGTGAAAAACTTACCTTTAGCCTCAAGAATGGTGAAAAACGAGTAGGAGTCACCTGGGGTTTGTTCCTTAGCTCTAAAAGTCGAAAAGTGCATAATGAGGTCATTTAGGGGTTTATTAATGACTTTAATCCTCGTCGAGCCCGCCACAACAGCCACCACCCCGCTACAGCGTCCCCGCCAAAGCGATAAAACCCAGCGCCAAAGCGGCATTCTCGAGACAGAGAGCTAATTCAAGAATTCCAAAAATTCCATTTCACAACACACCTTTAACCCACGACGCTCAGTAAATACCCTTTACGTTAAGATCAATTTCGGGAGTTCTACTCACCCGAATTCAATTCCGTAAAGTCGTAAAGATTCCTTAACGAGTTATCCAACTACTCATGTAATAAAAATCATAATTATTACACCCGATTGTTACTAGATTTCCTTACAACTCAAGGTTTCTGATTTTGTCCAAATCTAGACAAGGTTGGGAAAATCCAAATACTATGAAAAAGTTTTCCGGCCCCAAATTTCCCCCCATTGGCTTTTCTATACGATGGAACAGGTCGTTACAATAGATACCAATTTACCCATCACTCGTCCCCGAGTGACAAAACTTAGGAAGATAGGCTAACGAAGAAATGAAGTAGTACCTGAATCGACGAACAATTTGGGATACTTTTCTCGCATATCCCTCTTGATTTTCCAAGTAGCTTCCTCAACTGGACGATGCTTCCATTGAACTTTCACGGACTTTAACTCCTTGGTCCTTAACTTGCGCACATCATGATCAAGAATTGCAATCGGTTCCTCCTCATAATGGAGGTCCTTGTCTAACATAATTGAGTCTCACTTAATGATATAATCCCCATCACCATGATACTCTTCAACATAGACACAAGAAATACCAGATGAACACTTGATAAATTAGGAGGTAAAGCCAATCTATATGCTACCGGTCCGACGCATTTAAGAATTTCATATGGACCAATGTATCTAGGACTTAGTTTACCCTTCTTACCAAATCTCATCACCTCTTTCATAGGTGATACCTTAAGAAGAACATTTTCACCGGATTGAAACTCCATGAATCTTACCTTATGATCCACATACTTCTTTTGTCTACTCTGGGCCGCTAGAAGCTTAGCTTGAATACTCCTAACCTTATCTTGAGCATCATTCACTAAATCAACCCCCAATGGTTTCACATCTGCAGCCTCAAACCATCCTATGGGTGATCTACATCCCCTCCTATATAATGCCTCAAATGGTGCCATATCAATGCTGGAGTGATAACTATTATTATAGGAGAATTCACACAAAGGTAAGAACTTATCCCAATGTCCTCCAAAATCAATCACACATGCCATCAACATGTCTTCTAACACTTGAATAGTCCTCTCTGACTGTCCGTCTGTCTGTGGATGGAAGGTTGTACTAAAAGTGAGTTGTGTTCCCAATTCATCATGCAATTTCCTCCAAAACTTGAATGTGAATTGGGTACTACGGTCTGAGATGATAGAGAAGGGCACCCTATGCAACCTCACTATCCCTTTCACATAAACTTTAGCCAATTGTTCATCATTATAATCTATTTTTACCGGAATAAAATGGCCGACTTGGTCAATCTATCAACCACTACCCAAATAGAATTAAACTTCCCCAGAGTCTTGGGAAGACCAACCACAAAATCCATGGCTATTCTTTCCCACTTCCATTCCGGAATTGACATTCTTTGAAGTAAACCTGCAGGCCTTTGATGTTCCTACTTCACTTGTTGAAAATTTTGACACTTCGCCACAAACTCCGCTATGTTTTTTTTCATGCCCGGCCACCAGTAAATTTGCTTCAGATCTCTATACATCTTGGTCACACCCAGATGAATAGAATATCGCGAACCATGAGACTCTGCCAATAATTTCTCAATCAAGTCATCTACTCTAGGAACACATATTCTTCCCTTGAAATTTAGCACACCATCCACATCAAGAATGGTCTCTTGTGCCTTATCAATCGCAATCTTCTTTCTAAGTTCCTCCAAATTCTTATCTTCAAATTGTTTGGCCTTGATCTCCTCAATGAATGTAGCTCTCATCTCAATACTAGCTAGCATCCCACATCTTTTTGAGATGCCCAATTGTATGAACTTAGACTCTAAGGTCTGAATTTCCTTAGCCAAAGGTCGCTTGGATACACTCAAGCAAGCTAAACTACCACCCATGGTTACTGCTTTTCGACTCAAAGCGTCTGCCACCACATTAGCCTTGCCCGGATGGTATTAAATGGTCACATCATAATCTTTAAGTAACTCCATCCACCTTCGCTGTCTCAAATTCAGATCCTTTTGAGTGAAAACATGCTGCAAACTACGATGATCAGTAAACACTTCACACATAACATCATAGAGGTAATGCCGCCATATCGTGAAAGCAAATATTACCGCTGCCAACTCTAAATCATGCGTTGGATAATTCCTCTCATTCGCATTCAATTGACGTGAGGCATAAGCTATAACATTCTTATCTTGTATCAACACAATACCCAACCCAGAATGAGAAGCATCACAATAAATAATAAAATCTTTACCCTTAACCGGTAATGCTAAAATAGATGTAGTGGTCAAAAGAGTCTTGAGCTTTTGAAAGCTCTCCTCACATTTTCCAGTCCATTCAAATGATATCTCCTTTTTGGTCAAATTAGTCAAGTGAGTGGGAATAGAAGGAATTTTTTCACAAATCGACAATAATAGCTAGCAAGCCCTACAAAACTCCTAACTTCAATCACAGAACTTGGTCGGACCCAATTTTTAACCGCCTCAATCTTTTGAGGATCTACCATCACCCCTTCTTTTGAAACTATATGCATAAAAAATGCAACCGATTTCAACCAAAATTCACACTTATGAAGTTTAGCATATAGTTTTTGCTTCCCAAGAACACCCAAAACACTACGAAGATGGTCGACATGCTCTTTCTCACTTTTCAAATAGACCAAAATATCATCAATAAACACTATAACAAACGAATCAAGGAATGGTTTAAACACCCCATTCATCAAGCTCATGAAAGCTGCAGGCGCATTGGTCAAACCAAACGACATAACTAGAAATTTATAGTGCCCATAGCGAGTTCTAAACGCCGTCTTGGGCACATCCTCGGGCCTAATTTTCAATTGATGGTAACTGGATCTTAGATCAATCTTTAGAGAAAACTGATGCACCTTGCAATTGGTAAAAAAAATCATCTATTTGAGGCAAGGGATACTTATTTTGAATAGTGACCCTATTCAATTGCCGGTAATCTATGCACATTCTCATACTACCATCATTTTTCTTAACAAACAAAACTGGAGCACCCCATGGGAAAGCACTAGGACGAATAAATCCTTTATCAAGAAGTTCTTAGATTTGAGCCTTAAGCTCTCTTAATTCTGCTGGAGCCAAGCGATATGGAGGAATAGAAATGAGGCGCATACCAGGCTCTAGATCAATGTAAAAATCTACATCTCTATCCGGAGGCATACCAGACAAGTCATTAGAAAACACTTCACTAAATTCAGACACCACATGAATAAACACAATGGATGGAGCCTCAATCTCAACATTCCTAATATGAGCCAAATAAGCCAAACAACCCTGCTCTACCAGTTTACTTGCTCGAATGAATGATATAATCTTAGCTTGCTTAGGCTTGTACACCCCTTCCTACTCTAATTTTTCCCTTCCCGGAATTTCTAGAGTTACAGACTTAGTATTACAATTAAGCATAGCATAATAAGGGGGACAACCAAGTCATGCCTAAGATTATGTCAAAGTCAATCATATCCAAAATCACTAAATCAACCTAAGTCTGAAATCCCATAAACAAACTAGGACAAACACGATAGACATGGGTAACTATGATTGACTCTCTAACTAGGATAGAAACATGAATAGGGGCATCAAGAATATCACAAATTATATCAAAATCTGAGGCAAATCTCACGGATACATATGAAAAAGTAGAAACCGGATCAAACAACATATTAGCCATTCGATCACAGACAAGAATAGTACCTGTGATCACCACATCAGACGCCTCCGCCTCATTCTTGGTAGAAAAAGCATAACATTAAGCCCTATCATCATGACGAGCCACTTCCCTGCCTGATTGCGCGTTACCCCTACCTCAATAACCATTACCATTTTCTCTACCTCCACGGCCTCGTTGATTACTTCCTCGTCCACCTTGTGGACGTCCTCGACCATTATTGCCATTTTCCGCAAATACCACTGCTCTAGACTGCTGCTGTGCGGAATCTAACACGCATGAGTGTGGACAATCTCTCCTCATATGCCCAGGTTCTCCACAGTTGTAACAAATACGATCAAAAGATGGTCTACTGCCCGTCGAAGGCGCGACTCCCTGGCTATCCTGAAAATTATTAGATGGAACTTCCGAGTAACTACCTGTAGAGGCGGGCATAGCAAACTGAATTGTCTTGGCTGCAAGCATTGGTCTTCCGGACCCCTTGGAATAAGAACCTTGAAAGTTACCCCGAGTTCTTGGCCCTTTTTACCCATGCCTTAGCTTGACCGTCTCGCCTCACCCCTTCCACTTTCTTAACATAGTTTGTCACCTCATTAAAGTTTCTCCCTGCAGAAGTCATATGAACAGATAATACTTGCAACTCATAATTTAATCCCTTAATAAATAACTAGATTCTCTCTTTCTCAGTAGTTACCAATTAAGTAGTATATCTAGACAAATCATGAAACTTGGCCTTATAAGCAGCCACAGTCATACCACCTTGCTCCAAAGCAATGAACTCATCTTTCTTGCGACCAAGAAAGTGGAGGTAAAGTAGAAGATCTGCATTCTATATAAACTCTCCACCACTGCTTAGCCTCACCTTGAAGTTGGGAAGACACAAACTCAACCCCATGCTGATAAACAATACCCAATTTATAAAGCCTCTCATAACAATCCAGAATGAACTCATAAGCATCCTCATTCTCAGAACCAAGAAACACATGAGGCTTTAGCTTTAGAATCTTAGTCAACATTTCATGCTCAATACCCGCCATAACAGAACCTAACAAAGGACAGAAGAAAACATCATTACCTCCAACCCCACCCACGTTAGGCGCAATGCTAGAAACATGATGAATAGTAGGAGCTTGAGTTGCTTGAGCAGAAGGAAGCACTCCAGGACCAACTAACCCTTTCAAGAGCGATATGATCTATTGAGCTAACACTGGATCCAAAGGAGGAACACATGTAGTCTTAGTCTGCACCTCTCCCTCTTGTCCAAAATCCTCAACATCAACATCAACATCAACATTATCCTTTATCTCTTTATGATGCGCATGAGGGTTTTCATTCATAGGAGCATTCTCAATAAGAGCTCCATTTCCAACAGGCTCTACTCTTCCACGATTTTTACCCCTAACTCTTCTTCTACCCCTTCCTCGATCGCGACCTCTCGCTGCAGATTCCTCAACTGGAGCATTGACGGGAGCTACGGGCCTGACTCCGTTGAATCTAATATTAATCATCTGCGGATAGAAGAGTGAAGGATGTTAGATACCGATTTGAATTGCCAGCTACCAATAGGAATCAAGTCATAGCACGAAATGAGACAAGATAAAACTTAGAGATTTCCTAAAGTCTTATAGCCTCTCGAAGAAAAGTAAAGGCGTTCCCGTACCGTTCCACGAGACTCTACTAGACTCGTTTTGGTATATCGAGATCAACAAATCTAGGCTCTGATACCAACTTTGTCATGACCTAAACCGTCGTGATTGGCACCCACACTAATTCTCCGGTGGGAGAACCAGTACTACAACCCAAACCAAGCAACTAAAGCAATAACTAAGATATTCAAGTCAAACACTAAGGAAATAGAAATAGAGTTCCCATAAACTCTAACAAAAGTCTAACAATGCGAAAGAATAACCTAGAACCTGAAAGCCAATATACCAAAACATTTAAAATTCAACAAGTCTAAAAAAGAAGGGATACAACACATACTAATAAACTAACTAAAATAAATGTCTAAGTCCGGAAATGGTGGACATAGAAGAAAGAGAATTCCATAGTTGCCCGGAAGAATTGGCTCACCCTTGAATTGGAAGCGACGATCACTGATCTTCTAAGCGAGGTCTGTCAATAGCCGCTTGAAAATGCCCTGTACTCAACAAAAATAAGAACAAATGAAGAATCAGTACGCAACCACAGTGTACTGATAGGATGACGCGGCTATCCCACTAGTGCAACATAAACAAGTCAAACAACATTATAATCACATGCATATATATATCAACATATACAATATTATCAACATTCACGCACAATGAACAACTTCACATTTAAATGTCAAATCATTAGTCCTCTCATGGAACCCGAACCCAAACCCAAACAGTTAGCATGCCGGAACGTGGCAACCGATCCCATAGTTATGCCGAAACATAGCAATCGATCCAAGTTAGTTATGCTGGAACGTGACAATCGGTTCCATTTACACACCACAATCACAATCACAAGTATATCATCAAGATCATACACTTAAGTCATGATTTCATGGCATTCATCAATTCTTTATCTCATTTATAACAAGTGTGATGAACATTGCAACATTCATACATATACAAGTATCATAATGAAGCAAAAACAAGCATACATCACACAATTATAGAATCACAACCATCACCTATCTTGAAACCCTAAGAAACATGATCTTTCCCTTTTCGGATTCGTTTCGCTTGTTTTTGGTCTACAAACAATCAATATAATACGAGAATCAATATACAATCATTAATTACCCGGATTACTAACAATTCTATGAACCCTAGATCAAACCCATGATCCCAATTATCCAAATTAAGAGTTGTTTCCACCATAAAATCTATAACAAAACCCTCCCCCATCAGTATTCACCCATTCTATTACGTTCTACTGATCGACAAATGGATTCGGGGAGTGAAAAACTTACATTTAGCCTCAAGAATGGTGAAAAATGAGTAGGAGCCGCCTGGGGTTCGTTCCTTAGCTCTAAAGTCAAAAAAGTGCATAATGAGGTTGTTTAGGGGTTTATTAACGACTTTAGTCCGCGTCGAGCCCACTACAACAGCCACTACCCCGCTACAGCGTCCCCACCAGAGCGGCAAAATTCAGCGCCAAAGCGGCATTCTTGAGACAGAGAGCTAATTCAAGAATTTAAAAATTCCCATTTCACAACACACCTTTAACCCACGATGCTCAGTAAATACCATTTACGCTAAGATCGATTTCGGGAGTTCTACTCGCCCAAATTCAATTCCGTAAAGTCGTAAAGTCGTAAAGCTTCCTTAACGAGTTATCTAACTACTCATGTAATCAAAATCATAATTACTTTACCCGATTGTTACCATATTTTCCTACACCTTAAGAACTCTGATTTTGTCCAAATCTAGACAAGGTTGGGAAAATCTAAATACTACGAAAAAGTTTTCCGGCCCCAATTTTCCCCCGTTGGCTTTTCTATACTACGGGAACATGTCGTTACATTTGAAGACTGAAGTTATAATCACAATATTTAAATATTTCTATATGAAGTTAAACTATGCTAAAACATAAATACATAATCACTTCAGATCCCATGTTAGAAATTCAAGTTCAGACTTTAGACTTCAGACTTGGAGTATGAAGTAATTAATATTACACTTTGGCAAAATCAATTTCAATTATAACTTTGTTTTTTAAAATATGTGACATTCAAATATGAAGTTAAAGCTTTATCGAAGACCGATTAAAAGTTTGTCAAAACTTGCTAAAAAATTAATTAATTTTTTAAAAACTAGATAAAATGACATAAACAGTAGCTAATTAATTAATGAAGCCTTATAAATTATCTCGATATTATTATTGAATAAGGATATATAGCGTGTTAAGATAGGCCACGTTACATATTGAATAGATAATTTTGTCGATGTTTATGCTAGCTCATGGGAAGCTACCTAATTACAAGTATTATTACTTAAAAAAGTACTCATTTCTTGTGTTTATGGTGGTGTGGTTCAGTGAGGTTAGGGTAGATCTATAATTTTGCTTACGAGTTTCAAAAAATTCAATAATTTTAGTTCAAAATTTTATATTTATGTTAAAAATATACTTAATGAATATTTATAACTATTAGACGAAATATTTATAAAGCAAGTAAGGAAAGTTCTAACTATTAAACCAAAATTTATATATATATATATGATTTCTTAATAAATCTTTTTTTTCAATGTGAATTTGATACGACATATATACCAAGTCATGACAATAAGAAGTCTTCTCTATTTTTATTTTATTTGATTGGCTCTTTAAGATTTCAATTGTATAGTCGAGGTAGCGCAACATTTTTTATTTTTTTAAATTCAAGAAAAGATCATGAAAAGACTCATATATGCAAACTTCTTGAGTTTTGTCATCAAAGACCTCAAATTTAACCATTAGATTTCTTGCATTTGCTTGGCTCTTTAAGATTTCAGTAAAGTAATACAATCGATCGAGATAGCGATAAATATATAAAGTGACAACTTTATTTATTTTTTAAATAATCAAGAGAAGAGATCACGAAAAGACTCATAAATACAAATTTCTTTGAGTTTTATCGTCAAAGACCTCAGATTTTAACCCTAAGAAAGAATATTTGTGGATGTTTTATATTCAAAGTATTTTGGAATTTTTTGCAAGGTTAGCTAGACAAGCACCACAGTAACAGACAATAATAGTTGCAAAATTTCAGAAGGAAGTCATAGTAGCTTGCTATGGAGCTGTGCTTTATCATACTTGGCGTGTTTGGAATTGGAAGAAATTTAAAAATAAGTATGTACATATTATAGAGACTGTCGCACAGATAAAGAAGGAGATAGGGGAGAGGAAACGTTTACTTAGTAAAACTAAGAGAGCACAAAATTGTAGAAGCTTTATTAGAGAATTAGAGATGTAATTCGTTGTTTGTTTTGTTGGAGGCCTCATTTCTGTTGAACATGATTCTCCATCCTCACCTGAGAAGAAGAAATCCAAAGATGCATCATCTAATTCATAATGTTTGGGCCCAAGTTTATGGACATTCGTTTTGGAATTAATGTTATGGGCCACATTCATAATTTTCCTCCTTAGCCCATCTTATATTTTCTCTTATCCAGATTTTGTAAATATCTCTAGAGAATAAAAGTTTGTTATTGTCACAACCAATAGGAAAAGGGACAGTTGTAAATTAGTTAGGGTAGAACTTTCTTTTTGTTTCTTTTAGCTTGTATATAAATGGTTTGATACAACGATGAATGCAAGAGAGAAAATTTCCCAAATATTTTGTTCTCCTACATGGTATCAGAGCAATATGTGCTCTCTTCTCCGTTTCTTCCCTCTCATTTTTTCATCTAAACTTGATTTTCTCTTCTCCTTGCAATGGTTGATACTTCTTCTTCATCAGAACTCCAGCCAGACACTCAGTCCAGCACTCTCATTGACTCTGCCAGTCCCTTCTATATTCATCCTTCTGATTCCCCTGGAATGTTGTTGGTCAATTCTCCTTTCGATGGTAAGGGATATGCTGGCTGGAGTCGTGCTCTTGTCATTGCCTTGTCAGCCAAAAACAAACTTGGACTGATCGATGGAAGTCTAGCTGAACCTTTGCCTTCCGATCCTACTCACAAGCTTTGGGCTAGATGTAATGACATGGTCATTTCATGGATCCTCAACTCTCTTTCCAAGGACATTGCTGAATCTGTCCTCTACTCTAGAACTGCAAAAGAAATATGGAAAGATCTATCAGCCAGATTTGGACAATGCAATGGTGCACAACTATATCAGCTTTAAAAGGGACTCTCTGATGTAGTACTGGGTAAGAATGATATAGCGGGTTATTTTACTAGATTTAAGAAACTCTGGGATGAGCTTGATGCTTTC
The DNA here is from genome assembly GCA_036553675.1 of Solanum okadae. NCBI lineage: Eukaryota > Viridiplantae > Streptophyta > Magnoliopsida > Solanales > Solanaceae > Solanum > Solanum okadae. The sequence continues at coordinate 10,563,875 of CM071681.1, read as the reverse complement.
ATTACTCTCGATCATTGTTCTTGTGCGTGTATTTGTGGAGGAAAAATAAAAACCATCAAGTCCCATCAGGATGAGAGGTTGATTCAGTTCCTCATGGGACTCAATAGTTCTTACTCAAGCGTTAAGAGTAGTATCCTTATGATGGATCCTCTGCCTTCAGTCAGTCAGGCATACTCTTTGCTCATTCAAGATGAAAAGCAAAAAGAAGTGCATATGGAATCTAGTCCTTCACATGGTGCTTTCTCGGTGTCACATCAACAATTTGGACATAATCAAAGGTTCAACAATACTCAAAATTTTTCAGGAAATCAGGATGGGAGGTTCAGGACTCAGTTTGACAAACCCAAAACTGGACTCTTCTGCACTCACTGCAAGTTAACTAATCATGAGGTTTCCAAATGTTATAGGTTGATTGGTTTCCCTCCTAATTTTAAGTTTACCAAGTCCAAGAAAGTAAAGTTTACTGCTCATAGCACTAGTAATGTGTAAGGTGATCAATCTCTTGATGTCAATGTATCTGCCAATTGTGCTGGTATTTTTACGCCTCATTTCAATCCTAGTTTCTACTCTTTTTCTTCTCACCTCACTTCTAATTCTTGGATACTAGATTCAGGGGCATCCAACCACATGAGTTTTGATTATTCACTCTTGTCTAATGTAACTCATCTGCCTATTGTTCTGTATGTTAATCTGCCAAATTCTCACAAACTCAAAGTGACACATAAAATGAGTGTGCATATTCTGCCTAATCTTGTGATTGATAATGTTCTTTTTGTTCTTGATTTTAAGTTCAATCTTCTTTCTGTTCACAAATTAACTTCTCAATTTCACTGCATGCTAACGTTCTCTTCTTCTGGTGTTGTTTTTCAGGGCCCTTCTATGAAGAGCCCATTGGTTCTTGGTAAAGTTCACGGTGGTCTTTACATTTTCAAATCAGCACCTATCCAGTCTAGCTTGATTCCAGACTCATCTTATCTAGTTTCAGCTAGTAATTATTTGTCTAAGTCTATTTGTAATTTTCCTTCTCGTGGTTTAGGCGTTTCTGTTTCCTCTACTTTTAACAATGACATTGTAAGCCTATGGCATCAAAGATTAGGGCATTTGCCTCTTTCTAATATGAAGAATATTTCCAATTCCCTTATTACTTTTTCATTGACTACTTTACCTTTTCCGTGTGATGTTTGTGCCCAAGCTAGACAATCTAAATTGCCTTTTACTTCTAGCACTATTTCCACTCATGCAATTTTTGACTTGATTCATGTGGATACTTGGGGTCCCTACAAAGTTCCTACCCATGATGGCTTTCGATACTTTCTCACCATTGTGGATGATTATAGTAAGGGAACTTGGTCCTATTTACTTAAAACCAAGAGTAACGCTTCCATGTTCTCAAATAATTTCTAACTCTTGTTGAAAGACAATTTCAGAAGAAAGTTAAAATTATCAGATTTGATAATGCCAAAGAACTAGGCTCTAGTTTATCCAATTCTGATTTCCTTTCTTCTCATGGAATAATTCACCAAACAACATGTGTCTACATACCACAACAAAATGGAGTTTTTGAACGAAAGCATCGACACCTTTTGGAAACTTGTCGGGCTTTACTTTTTCAGTCTCATCTTTCTTTATCTTATTGGGGGAATGTCTTTTAACAACCACTTATTTAATCAACCGATTTCCTTCAAGGGTCCTCACTTTCAAGTCACCCTATGAAATACTTTTTCAGTCACCACCTTCCTATCATCTTCTTAAATCATTTGGTTGTCTTTGTTATGCTAGTACCTTACCTCATTCCAGATCCAAACTTGACCCTAAAGCTTCCAAATGTGTCTTCATTGGCTATCCTTTCAATCAAAAAGGGTACAAGCTTTTAGATCTTACTACTAAAAGAATTTTTATCTCCAGGGATGCCATGTTTCATGAATCATTTTTTTCGTTCTCTCCTTCGTTTTCTTCTATCTCTTCCTCCTCTCCTGTTCCTTCTACTTTCTTTCCTTCTCCTCCTCCTCTACATCCTGATATGCATCCCATTTAGTCAGCTACACCTCCTGCTCCTCCTCCCACGTCTCCTCCTTCCGCTGTTCCTCTTTCCTCCTCTTCTCCTTCTCCTTCTCCTCCTACCATCACTCCATCCCTTCCTTCTCCTCCTCCCATTCGACATTCCTCTAGGATTTCTCATCCTCCTATTCGTATCGCAGATTATATATGTAATTCTGTCTCTTTCACTAATGTTACTTCTGCCTGCTTTGTAGCTCCTCTCACTCCTTCTATTCTTCCTTTTTCTGCCTTATCTCCCTCTAATCAATCTTTTTAAAACTCTGTTGCTCATATTCCCGAACCTACTTCTTTTTCGACATCTTCTTTACAACCTTGTTGGCAGGATGCTATGGCAAAGGAATTTGAGGCTTTGCAACTCAATCACACTTGGGATTTGGTTCCTTTACCACTCGGAAAACGAGCATTACCTTCTAAATGGGTTTATAAAGTAAAATATAAAGCAGATGGTTCAATTGAAAGGTATAAGGCTCGTCTAGTGATTTGGGGTGATGTTCAGAGGGCTGACATTGATTATACATAGACTTTTTCTCCTGTGGTCAAGATGACTACTGTGAGATGTCTACTAGCTGTTGCTATTAAAAAGGGTTGGGATTTATTCCAATTGGACGTCAATAATGCTTTCCTCCATGATAATTTACAAGCGGAAGTCTATATGAGGATCCCTGCTGGTTTACAGGCTTCTGGTTCTAATCTAGTTTGTAAACTCAACAAGTCTCTTTATGAGTTAAAACAGGCCTCTCGTCAATGGTACGCCAGGCTCACTGCCGCCCTTCAATTCAAAGGTTATCATCATTCTTTGAATGATTATTCATTATTCTTCAAGTCGACATCTATTGGTATTTGCATCCTCGCTGTTTATGTCGATGGCATTTTAGTTACTGGGATGATTTGGACGAAATATCTTCCTTAAAGTCTTTTCTTTATTCCGAGTTTCAGATCAAAGATTTAGGCCTTGCTCATTATTTTCTTGGTTTGGAATTGATCAGAGAAGAACATGGGTTGATTGTGACTCAAAGAAAATTCACCACTGATCTCCTTTCTGAGTTTGACTGTCTTGACAAGAAACCTGTTGTTTCTCCTTTGGAGCCTTCCACCAAGCTTCGTGCCGATGTTGGTGATATTCTTCCTGCTCCGCTTGTTTATCGAAGACTTGTCGGCAAGCTCAATTTTTTGACTCATACTCGACCGGATCTTTCTTTTGCCGTGCAACACCTCAGTCAATACATGCAATCTTCTCGCATGCCTCATTATCAGGCTGGTCTTCACTGTCTTTGTTATCTTCTTGGCAACCCTGGTGTTGGTCTTCTCATCAAATCTTCATTCGTGTTTGACCTTCAAGCCTACTGCGATTCTAATTGGGGTTCATGTCCGGAGACTCGTCGCTCTATCAGTGGTTATTTCATCAGTTTTGGAGGTACTCCAATTTCTTGGAAATCAAAGAAACAATCTTTGATTTCCCTTTCCTCTGCTGAAGCTGAATATCGATCAATGCGCCGGGTTGTTGCCGAAATCACCGGGCTTGTCCGTTTGTTATCAGACCTCACCGTTTCTCCATCACTTCCAGTCCCTCTCAATTCAGATAGTCAAGCTTCTATTCATATTGCTAAAAATCCAATTTTTCATGAGCGAACCAAACACGTGGAACTTGATTGTCATTTCGTCAAGCAACAGTTTCTTGCTGGTCTCATCTTTTTGCATTACCTTCCTTCCACGTCTCAACTGGCTGACATCTTCACTAAACCGCTTCACGGCTTTCCCCATCATCACTTACTTGGCAAGTTGGGGGTTTTTCCACACCCTTCCAACTTGAGGGGGGGGGGGGGTGTTGAACATGATTCTCCATCCTCACCTGAGAAGAAGAATTCAAAGATGTATCATCTAATTCATAATGTTTGGGCCCAAGTTTATGGACATTCGTTTTGGAATTAATGTTATGGGCCACATTCAGAATTTTCCTCCTTAGCCCATCTTATATTTTCTCTTATCCAGATTTTGTAAATATCTCTAGAGAATAAAAGTTTGTTATTGTCACAACCAATAGGAAAAGGGACAGCTGTGAATTAGTTAGGGTAGAACTTTCTTTTTGTTTCTTTTAGCTTGTATATAAATGGTTTGATACAACGATGAAAGCAAGATAGTTAGGGTAGAACTTTCTTTTTGTTTCTTTTAGCTTGTATATAAATGGTTTGATACAACGATGAAAGCAAGAGAGAAAAATTTCCCAAATATTCTGTTCTCCTACAATTTCTAGTAATAGAAATAAGGTGCTCTTTAGTTGTAATTGTTCTTTGGTGGTTATGGTAATCTTTTTACAGTTGTTACCAAAAAAAAATAAAAAAATAATACTATATAATTAAGTAGTACTATGTTATATTATAATAATATAAGTTCTTAGATTCCATGTTCCCTACCAAGGCACCAAACCCCATTATAGCTCTTCTATTTTTAATTTATATTTTTATTGACACTTTAAACACTATTTAAACAATTGCTTTTCTCAAATTTGAGTCCATATTTGAGTCGAGTTTCAAGATCTTTCGTAAATAATTTCTCTATATTTAAAAGGTAGAGATAAGATGCATATGTACATTCTATTTTCTTTTGATCCACTTATGAGATTATATTGAATATATTATTGTTATTATTATTATATTTTTTTATGAAGTTTGTCGTACTATATATTGATAGTGTGAAAGAGAAAAAACCTTACAATATATATCAAATTAAATTAATCGAAAATAAAAATTTATATATCTAGCTATATATGATAACTATATCTATCTAAATAGTGTGAAATATTTTTGACATCCATGATTTATACAATTTAAGTCTATCAAAAACATTCTCTTTATCTCTATCAATAGGCATAAGTCAATAAGGTATGCATATATGTTTTTCTTTCCAAACCCTATTAATAACATTATTATACTCAATGTGTCATTATTATGTATTTATACAACTTAAAATAAACTTTAATAGCATTGATTCGGAACCTATAATAAATCATAAATAGCTTCATATAACAAGTTAAATTTTTAGAAGTAATATAAAAATTCATTCACTATATATCAATGTTTAAAAGCTACTTTGTGATAACATTTTTCTTTTTAGTTAATTAAAAAAGAATAAACATCGTTTCATGTTTAATTAGTAATAAATTAATTAGTTTCAAACTTTTCATTTTAAAAAGTCTTTTTATATCTGATCAAATAGAGTTATATATGGAGTAATTCTTTTAGAGGCCAAAAGTGGTACTTTATGACTCTATATAAACTATAGTCATCCTTCAAACAAATTCGATGAGCCTCAAAATATTTTTCTGACCATTACCAAAATGATCAGTTCATACCCTACAACCGCCGGCACCGCCACTATCACCACCGTTGACTGCCATAAACAAGTCCGATCGTGGAGGCTCCTCCGCTCTCTAGTGGAGCTACTCATCCCCACTTGCAACTGCACTTTCATTGAAAACGACGAAGAAACCTACAAGAATATTCCCTCCAACTTCAAATACAATCACCGTCATCAGTCATCACTATCATCAATATCCTCCGTTATGACGGGGACAATCTTTGGCTATCGCCGAGGAAAAGTCAGCTTTTGTATACAAACAAGCCCTAAATCCACCACCCCGATTATCCTCCTTGAACTTGCTATCTCCACTTCTACTCTCGCCAGGTATTGAACTGTACTGTGTAATCATCTTATCTAACAACTTAATTAAATGGTTTTAGAGATAATCCTCTTTCAATTATTTGACTATACTATATATGTCTAAACACGTTTCACGTGTGGAGTCTAGTTTTTTTTTATGAGTCAAACACGTGAACTATTTTTTAATTTTGTGAGTGACATTGAGAATTATCGGTGAAATCAAGAATTTTGTTAAGAATATTCAATAAAAAATAATTTCAACCTATACATTGAAGCATGTGAGAGTGACCATCTCGTATACTAATAGTTATAAGTTGTTCGAGAAATCTCATTTACTTATTTAATTATATTATGTCTCGACATATGAGCCTATTTTTTTTTAATGAATGCAAACATGTGGAATATATTATGCTTTTTGAGTAATGGTATAATTTGAAATTAGATATTTTTGCCTACTATGATCAATCACATTTATTTAATTAATTTAATAATATTATGTCTTAATATACCAGGGAAATGCAAGGAGGTATTGTGAGAATTGCTTTGGAGAGTGGTAATTATGGTGGAAATCAATCTATTTTGAGAATGTATTGTAATGGGAAAAAAGTAGGATTTGCTGTGAAAAGAAAACCTACAAAAAGTGATTTACAAGTATTGGGACAAATAGAATTAGTAAATATTGGAGCAGGGATTATTCATGGGAAAAAGAATACTAATTGTGATGATGATATTATGTATCTTAGAGGAAAATTTGAGAGGGCCCATGGATCTTATGATAACTCAGAATCATTTCATTTGATTGACCCTGAAGGAAGTATGGGCCAAGAATTAAGTATTTTCCTTCTATCCTCTCGTTGCTGACGTGTTTGGGACTGAGACGTATATAATTGGCATAGTCCTCCTCAATTATTGCATGTATGTATGAGGATCATCGTATATACTTTTTTTTTGGGCGATCACGTTCATTCAAGTATCAAAAAGTTTCAAGTTTGAACTATGAAAATGGAAATTGACCAATTTACGTACCCGCTCAATTAGCTTATTCCAACATCAGATGGATAAACAAGAAAAATGTATCAGATTTGGAGTGTTTTGGAGTTTTTCATGCATGGGATATAGAACTATTGCATGGTGTTAATTGTTACTTGTCATTTTGTAATTTTTCTAGTTTATTTTATGTCCTTTATTTGCTTATGAGTTTATCCTGGGTAGCCATGAAAAACCCCTAAATTTTTTTTGAGTTATGCATAATTGCATGACTTTTTCCATGTGGGAATATTTGTATGGGGTGTTTGTCATCAACCTAAGATCAAAATTGTAAGAAAAAAATAAAAGCAAAAGGAAGGATCTTTTATTTTATTTTGTTTATTCTCATTATTTCTTAGTTTGTCATTAGTTCATTTAGTGTCCTATTAATTTATTAAAAAATAATTTTCTAAGTATTATTGACAAAAGTATTGATAAGAGGGAATTGCCCGGATGGTAAGCACCCCTCACTTTCAATCCAAAGGTTGTGAGTTCAGATCATCAAACGAGTAAAACAGGTGGGGGAGCTCCTATAATTTTATGTTTGTTTGGATGCTATTATTAATTTACTAACAGAAATTTACACAACATTAAGGCAAAAGCCCATCCCACATTCAGTAGGACACCTTTCTAGTGAACAATTTAAACAAACAACCATTTTTTTCACTTATTGTAACTAGTATTTTCCTATTATATATAGGAACTCATCAAGAAAAAGAAGAGAGGAAAACAGTGGAAAATGAGAAAGAGTAGTTGAAACTCTTGAACTCAAAATGAAAAAGAAGTACTAAAAAAAAAAACCTTTTTGTACCATCAAAGTGAAGAATCTCTACAAAATTCTCAGTTAGATTGTATAGGACTGCAAAAAGAATATTGAGCAAAATTAAATATACCAATCATATAATTAGTTGTTTCCTCTCCTGCTTGACTACAGACAGGGCGACTCAATGCCTTTAAAAATGAGGCATACACCTTAGGCCCTCAAATTTGAAGGGTCTAATTTTTTAGTAATAATAAAATTAGGGGAATTTTTGCATATAGCCACTCAGAAATAGCTTAATTATGCTCCATAGCTATAGTTTGATAATTACGATTCGTAGCTACATGTTAGAGATAGAGGAGAGAGGCGAGCGAGATTGGAAGAGGGAGGAGAGAGGCGGACGAGAGAGGGCAGAGAGTGGACAAAGGCGAATTGTATATGTATATCTTGTCAAAATAATTGTATATATGTAACTGATATACATACGTATTTGTATATCTGGCGAGCGAGATTGGGAAAGGGAGGAGAGAGGCGAGCTAGAGAAGGCAGAGAGTGGAGAGAAACGAACTATATATATATATATATATATATCAGATAAATTGTATATATGTAACTGGTATACATATGTATTTGTATATCTGGCGAGCGAGATTGAGAGAGGCAAGCGAAAGAGGGCAGAGAGTGGAGAGAGACGAATTGTATTTGTATATCTGTCATATAATTGTATATTTATATATATGTATACTTTGTATTTGATAATTTGTATTTGTATATGTATAAAAGAGGAGAGAGGAGAGAGGCGAGAAAGAGAGGGGAAGAGAGGAGACATACGACGAAAATATAGTTAAAATTAAGCTGCGAGCCGTAATTAATTCAAACTATAGCCATGTTAGCTAATTAACTAGTATATGTTTGCTTATCCGCATAATTTTCCCATAAAATTATTATAAGCTTTTTTTTAACCAAAAAAATATACTATATTTTAACATTTATTTGTCTTTTTCCAGTTTGTTTCGAAACATTATAGAATATTTCTCTTTTTTGGATCAATTTTTAAATTTAATTCCATATGATATGTTTAAGACCACAAGATTTATATATATATATATATATATATATATATATATTAAGAACATAAGAAATAAAGATTTTTATTAAATAGAAAGAAATAAGTTTGAAACTCAGATATAAAAAAATAAAAAAATAATTAAAAGTTAGACTTAATGATGGTATAAGTAGCACCATAAATCTTTGACTGATCCTTTTTGAAACACAAGAATCAGATTTCAAGAACACAACAACTGTTGCTTATGAAAGGATGCTTGCTCTAATGTTTGACATTTATATAAGAAATCTCTAGCTATAGTCTATAAGAGATATATTTCTAGAAATTTTCGGTTGTTCATTAAAAATATAAAAATCTAAAGTATGTTTGTTTTCCTGTGCAGGCTAGAGTTTCTATCGTCATCTTTAAATTAATAAAACCCAATATTGAAAATTACCCATATCAAAAAATTCTAGAGATAATGTTTAGCAGAAAACATACACTTTTTTACTTAAGTTTCCTCTCCAGTCTTCTGGGCCAGTGAAAAATTCTCTAGTTTTAACGTGTTGTTCACCTCTTCAAGGCTAGAGCAACAAAACATTAAAATGTTGGTTGGACTCAAATCACAATGTATGAAATCTTTTTGATGAACTTGAACTATAAAATTCAAGATTTGATAAGCATATGATGCCAAGTGCACTTGGCTTCCATAATAGACGGTTCCAAGAATCTGAATCTTTTTCCAATCTTCGGTCATCTCTCACTTTTCTTTGTTTTCTTTGATCAATGAATAGATTTTCTAGAAGAAGAAACAAAAGAGAAGAAAATAATAAGTTACAGTTTACTAGCGTCACACTTATATATACTTTTTTACAACTTCTAAGTGCCAAGTTTATTGATGAACTCATTAGTATTTTAAAGAAAAAATTTGTCCTTATAATTTGCCATCATTTTGCAAATATATTTGACAAACATTCCAAGTTCTCAAGTTCTAGAAATAATTAGAATTTGGGTCAAATTCTAGTATTTGAATTTTTTTTAAAATTTAAGAATTACCCTCAACTTTTATATTTTATAGAAAAGACAAATATATCACGAGCTATCATAAATGTATATCGATACCCTCCATTATAGTTTAAAGTTATTCATGTTCTTACCGTCAATATTTTAGGTTGTATATACCCTTATGGCAAACGAAAGGACATGTGGCATCATCTAAACAACTTACCTAAAATTAATCATCTAAATAACTTACCTAAAGTTAATTTAATTTTTACCCTACAAATTAAAATCCACCCCATCTACCCATAATCTAACCCACCCATGACCCGATAAATTAAATCCTCCGTTTAAGTTTTTCTTGCGACCTTTTCCTCTATGATTTTGCTAGTTATATTGTCGCTCGTTCAGGGAAAGCACACTTGCTGAAATTTTCAGAATCCTCACAATCTAGTGATTAGTTTAGTAATAGCATTTCATTGAAGTGAAAGATATATAGACATACAACAATATAATTCTGAGGCAAAATAAATGCATTTCCATATTAAGAATCCTCACAATCTAGTGATTTTTAAATAACATACAATAGAAAGCTTCACTTAACATGACAACATAAGATCATTTCACTTTATCTTTTTGTAAACACCAAGACATAGTATACTCCTGATCTTGATCTAAACAAAATACAATATCTTTGAAGATGGGTTTTGAAAACAAAGAAAAACTTAAATTGAAAGTGCCAAATAGATTGAAAGTGTATTTTCCATGAGGGGTAAGCAGCTATCAATACTGGGTTGGATTGATTGCCTATCTTGTAAACTTACTAGCCAATCTTACGAACAGAGGCAGACCTACATGTATAGTTGGGGTTGCACGTGCACCCATTAACTATAGAAAAATTCATATGAATATATATATATATTTATTGAGAAACTAGCAGAAATAGGGAATATAACAAAGAGAGCACCTTTAGAAGGCACAAAGCTGCATTTGGTCCGCTGGTAGAAGTAAGGGAATCCACCCTGCGACTTGGGGTCATTTCAGCCTGCAATCCATTTTTTACTCTTTTTTTATTACAAGTTAAGGGTTTATTTATAATATCAAAATTGCTAAATAGAGGGATTCGAACTCATGACCATCCAATTGCTATTAGTAACTAATCAAATACGACATTATCCGTTAGTGGTCATTAAAAATTTCGCTAATGCTTAGATTAAGATAACATTGGTGCACCCAGACTCTTCAAATCTTGAGTCTGCCTTTGCTTATGAACAAAGCTACCCGAAGGACAAAAATTTAATACTTGGTTGGATTATATACTAAACAATTCAATACTTGATCGGATTTTAAACTACACATAAAAGAAATATGAAGAGGGAACTGTTAGGGTTTTGTCCTGATTTTCTTACCTTATTTGAAGTTTATTTTTTTCTAAAATAAAAGACAAAACATTACCATAAATGTTTTTACTTTTCATGAAAGAAAAATATATTTTTCTTCTATATTTGGTTTATTCTTTCCTTAGAGGAAAAGTTTAAAAATATATTTTTCTTCTATATTTGGTTTATTCTTTTCTTTGAGGAAAAGTTTAAAAATATATTTTTCTTCTATATTTGGTTTATTCTTTTCTTTGAGGAAAAGTTTAGAGATCTATAAATTGAGATCCCTATTCTCATAGCATAACACAATAGCTTCCACAATGTAGACGTTTAAGAGTTTAGTTTATGGGGAGATTTATTCTCTCATCAGTTTTAATAATTTTTTCATATGATTTGCAATTGTAAGCTTCCGCATGATGCCCTAATCACTTTCGAACCTAACAAGTGGTATCAGAGCACATGGTTCAATGATCCAATGGAACGAGGTTGAAAACAGGTTCAACGCGGTTTCAAATGAATTTGCAATAAATTTGATGATAATAAAGATTTTTGTGCTACTACATGTGGAGAAAATTTTCAAGTATATTTTCATGAACAATATCCCGTTGCTCCATCCTTTAAAACAAAATCAATTTTCAACTTATGCTTATTTTAGAGCATGAGCTCCAACTTTCAACCCCTGCAAACTTTGATGCTCGGGCTCCACTTTTAACTCATGTTTCTTTACTTTTAACGCATAAGCTCCACTTTCAACTCATGCATCTTACTTTTAACACATGAGCTTCACTTTCAACTCATGCATATTACTTTTAACGCATGAACTCCACTTTCAACCCTGCTCATAACTATTAACACTTGACTCCAATTTTTAACTCATATCAATTTTTAAATTATGGTAATCAACAGTAATACATGAAGATTTTGTAAAGAACAAGATTATCAAGCATATGAAGAAGGCAAATCAAGTTTTGTCAAGAAAATTCAACCAAACGGGGAGATTTGTTAGGGTTTTACCCTGATTTTCTTACCTTATTTGAAGTTTAATTTTTTCTAAAAGAAAAGACAAAACATTACCATAAATGTTTTTACTTTTCATGAAAGGAAAATATATTTTTCTTTCATATTTGGTTTATTATTTCCTTAGAGGTAAAGTTTGAAATCTTATAAATTGAAGACCCCTCTTCTCATATCACGTACAATAATAACATACACGATGTAGTCATTTAGAGAGTCTTGTTTATGGAAAGATTTTCTCCTAAACATTTTTATGTTTTTCAATATTAGTTTTATCATATGTAGGTCGTTTGACCAAACCATATCAATAATATGTCCTTCGGATAGTTTTATTTGTCGTCTAATTTGTTAATCCGCATGACGCCCTAAGCACTATCGAACCCAACAGGAACTTTTATGTTCTTACCTCACTCCGACCACTGATCATGAGATAGAGTCGGTTGGATTTTATACTAAACAATTCAATATTTGGTTGGATTTTAAAATAAAATAACACTAAAACATTAATGTCAAATACGTTTGTTCTAGTTCTATAAAAAAAAATTTTAAAAATGTATTAACCTAGTGAATTGATTTAAATAATGGCTTACTTCCGTCAAAAAATTAGCAATTGATCTTGTTTGATCCACTGAAGATATGTCGGATTGACGATGTCTTGTTCGCCATCTTTGCCTGCAATATGAAGGGGCAGGCATATATAACTTCCATCGCTCTTGTCCTCGAAGGAACGGACAAATTTGTGTTTTTCGAAGTAGATGATGAGTCCGAAGTATGGTCTAATACCATGTTAGTTCGTCATATTCATTAGAAGTAAGAACCAAATGATATATTATTTATGTCGCTCTTCAATGTGTTATGTCGACTCTTTGTTTTTTAGTTTTTTTAATTGGTGGAGCTAAGAGCTCCTTTATTTCAATCAATCTAAATATTTACAAGCATAGACCTGGAAAAATAGGCCCAAATAAAATTTGAAAACAAAAGCATTAATTAATGTGTCCAATTCAAGTGGAAAAGGCATAACATAGATCCCTAAATGATAGGATTTCCTAATTGTCTCCTCATTCACTCCTCTGCCTCTTTCTTCACTGTGTTCTTCACATGATCTTTGAGGAACAATGCTTTGCTTATCCTTATGTTGTGGTTTATAGATGTTAATATCCTGCTCTTCTTCCCTCTCTTCATTCGTAGCTTGCAGAAGTAAGTGTTCTTCCCTCTTCATTTTTTCCGTTGTAGTGACTTTCTCCCTTTCTGATATCCTCTCCATTTTTATTGGTATACTCCGGTAGATGTATAGGATTACATCTCTTTTCAGCTGAAGCACAGACGTTCTCAGTTCGAATCTGATTCCGTCAACAATCGCAGCACACCTTCCCCAAATTTGATTTGACAAGATTTTTTTTTGCTGGTGGAGCTTTTTTGTAAGCTGTCATATCTAGTTCTAGGTAGCTTTGTTTGATTCATAGTTATGTATGTCCCTATGATGGCAATTGTTGTACATAGCATAACTGTGTTCTTCTGTTAATTTCCCTGATCTCTCTCCTGATGTGTTGCCTGGACTGTTATCTTCCCTGTTTTAATCCATATTAAAGGGATTTATGCTTTATCCATGTTCATAATTCCTCTATATTCCACTGATAGTTGTTGAAATGTATAAATTTGTATTGCATTTATTTGCTCACATGCTTCATTTGCTAACTTATCCGCTAGTTTATTAGCCTCTCTAAAAACATGTTGTATCTGTGCTTGTGTAGATGCAAGTAGCTCTTGTATTTCCTATATTTCCTCTATCTGCTGCCATGGGACCTTCCAGTTGTTTCGCACCATATTTGTGACACTTAATGGGTCTGTCTCCAGAATATAATTTCTGAAATTATTTGTCTTGCAATGCCTGAGTGCTCAAATAATTGTAATAGTTTCTGCCTCCATATTAGTCTTAATCCCCAATCGCTCCGCCTTCGCATATATAATATCACCTATGTCATTCCTTAGACAAAAAGCATAGGCACTTTCCCCAGGATTCCCCCTGCTAACTCCATCTGTATTGCATTTTAATGCACCTCTATAAAGCTTCCTCCAGCTCACTGTACAGTAATGCAATCTGGGTTTGTACTCCCTAAGTACTCTGACTATCTCCCTCCATTCTCTAAGAACTTTAATCCATGGATATTTCATTTTTATTAGCTGAATAATAGTGTTGACACACTGATTCTTCAACTTAAAAAAACTGATGTCCATACCATATCTTCTTGCATTTCTCCGTTTCCACAATTCCCATATTATAATGCTTGGTATTGCTTGGAACACGAATTTCACTTTGATAGGAGTGTTAGGTTTCCACCATTCTGTTATCATTTGTTTCAAATTTCCTTGCTGTTGAATACCTGCACATGAAGCAAACTGCCTCCAAAGCTTTTGGGATATGGGAGCTGTTAGAAAAAGATGTTGTGTATTCTCCTCTTAAAAAACATCACAACAATAACATCTTGAGGCTATAGTAATTCCCATCCTTTTCAGATTTTCCTCCGTTGCAATTCTGCCCCTCCAAATCCTCCATATTAGAAAACTCATCTTAAAAGGTATTTGCTTGCCCCATAAATTATTCCTCCATTTCTCCTTTTCCTTTCTACGTCTCAGCAGTTCAAATGCTGATTTGACTGTAAATTCCCCACTTGTATTTTCCATCCACCAAGGTTTATCCACCTCCTCCACTAGACGGGATGAATGAATTCAATAATATACTCTGTCATTTCTTCTGATATTAAATGTCCCAACTTTTGAACATTCCACTCCCCATTTGTAATGAAATTTTTCACCTCTATTTCATCCTCCCCGGCTCTATGGTCCTCTAAAAAATATAAAGCTCCTTGCTTTGTCCAATTATCAAACCAAAAACTCATTTCTCCCGATTTAAGTTGCCACCAAATGTTGTGGTCAACTTCTTCCCTTAGCTCGACCATTCTTTTCCAAGCTTGAGAAGCCCCTCTACTCGTGGTCAATATTGGATGTTATTTCTTACAATATTTCGCCCACATATATGTACTCCACAAAGAAGTAGAGGTTCTGAAATTCCACCATAACTTACTATATAGTGCTTTCGATACATCATATAACGATCTTACACCTATTCCTCCGTCTGCTTTGGGATAACATAATTCTTCCCAAGCTACCCAATGTTTTCCTTTATTTCCTCCTGCCTTACTTCAGAAAAAGCTTGCAAACAACTGATGTAATTGAGTCATGACTCTTTTTGTTGGATTCATAGCTGAAAGAAGGTACATTGGCATTGACTGTAATATACTAGTAATGAGAATTACTTTCCCCCCATATGATAGCCATTTATTCTGCCAGGATAAAAGCCTTTTTTGTATTTTCCTCAACAATTCTTCATATTATACATTCTTCTTTCTGCCATAGAACACCGGGCACTCCAAATAAGTGAAAGGGAAATTTCCTTGTCTAATCCCTATAATTCTCCTTACTCTCATTGCTACTATCAGGGGTGTATTATCATGAAGATAGAAAAAACTCTTATTAAGATTTATCAGCTGGCCTGACATCTTCTCATATTCCCTTAGTATCCCCATCATCTTCGTAATAGACTCCTTCTCCCCCGAACAAAATAATATGGCATCATCCGCATACGATAAATGGTTTATTGGTGGGCTCCATTTAGGCATGCCATACCCTTTAAATCTTTATCTTCGTGGAGTTTATTTAAACCCCTCGCTAATACCTCCGCTGCAATTATAAACAAAGTATGAGATAAAGGATCCCCTTGCTTTAATCCCCTTGATGATTTAAAGAAACCATATGGCTGCCCATTCACTAAAATTGGGTACCAGTTATTAGATACCGGTCTCCTAACCATATCAATGATCAGTTCTGAGAAACCAAATCTCCTTAGTACTTTGGTTAAAAAAACCATGACACCCTTTCATATGCTTTGGCCATGTCAAGCTTCACGACCACGTTGTGAAACTTTTTTCTTATGTTAATGTCCCGTATTATCTCCTGGGCTAACAAAACGTTCTCCGTTATACTCCTGCTTTCACAAAGCCAGACTGATTTCGAGATATAAGACTTGGTAACAATTTCAATATTCTTTGGTGAATCAATCTTGAAATAATTTTGTTAACAAAGGTACTAAGACTTACTGGTCTCAAATCAGCAAAGCTCATTGGCTTCTCCTTTTTTTGGCAACAACATTTGTTTATTTTCATTATAATTGATTAATTTAGTGTCATTTGTTCATGTGAAAATTGAACAAATGACATAAATAAATATTCTTATTATTAGTCTTAACAGGATTCTTAAGTTTTCAAGTTCTAACATTAGAATACTAACAACATCTAACATATTTAATTTTATTTTTAGAAGAGAAAATGGTCAAATTCCCCCTCAAGCTTTAGCCATATTTCCAACTACACACTTAACCTTTGCAGGGGTCCTATTACCCCCCTGAACCTTTTTTTTAAATATTAGTTCACCCTCAGACGCTGATGTGTCCACATAAATCAAATTTATAAAAAATATTTGTATACACGCGCTGTCCACGTATATATTAGTGGACCTCATGAATTTACAGGACTCACAAATTGACACGTGTCACAAAACTTTACCTTTACCTTTTATGATCCTAATTGACCCTCATTCTTCTTCCTAATCTAATCTCTACAATCTTCTTTCTAATCTAATCTCTAGTTCTTCTTCCTTTTCTTTACGATCTTCCATTACTGACATTGCTCGGAAAACTTACTTACTATTTCTTCTGAGAAAAGGTTAGATCTTTACTTACTAACCCTAATAACTCAAAGTGAAAAAAAAAATCAAGCTGTCGAATTGGGGAAGATTTCGATTGTTCAATATGCAATTCGAGAAAATTGCAAACCCTAAATTCAATCTTAGTTGGAGAAGATACAACAACTAAATTCAAGCTTTGAAAATGGTGGATGAAGAACAAAGAAGAGAGCTTTTGTTCAAGAACAAAAGAGATGGAGATAAATGAATTTGGGAAAAGGATAAAAATAAATGTATGGTTAAATAAAGAGTAAAGTTACTGTTGGGAGGCTTATTTGGACTCCACATGGACATTTTATTACGTTCTTACGCGCCTCACGTATGTGGACACATCAGTGTCTGAGGGTGAACTAATATTTAAAAAAAAGGTTCAGGGGGGTATTAGGACCCCCGCAAAGGTTAAGTGTGTAGTTGGAAATATGGCTAAAGATTGAGGGGGCATTTGACCCTTTTCTCTTTTTAAAATGTGTAAATAATAAATAAATTAATAATGGGTTGAAATAGTATACACTTTCCATATATATAGGAGTGTATAATTTATGGAATATTGCATAAATTTCTCTCAATTAATTTGTTTTTCTCTTATTAATCAGGAAATTTTATTTTTCTTCCGTCTATTCTGTTAACATTTTTTAAATATTAGTTTGTTTTTCTCCTATTAATAAAAAATTTTAATTTTTCTTTCATCAATTTTGTTCACATTTTTTGAAAAAAAAAATTCGTGGTAGATGAGAAAGTGTAGTATGTTTTTTTAGTATCTAGATTGATCTTTTTCTTGTTTTTTTTTTTTCTGAAATAATAAAATAAACTTTTAAACAAAGCAAAATATACAGAAAATTAAGATAAGGTAATTTTAATGACATTATTGTATATAATTGGTATAATGTGAATGAAAGCTGTTTGTATATAATATTAATAGAAATTGTCTCACTAAGTGTTTAGTATGAATTATGTAATATAGAGTATGTAATTGATATTAAAATAGGTTTCTTGTAATTCACTAAGTGTATTACTTTGGTATATAAATTGATAACAAATGATGAACTAAATTTAAACAATTTAAATCTAATTTTATACACTTTGAGGAGGTGTTAGAAATCTTTTTCAATATAGATTCTAAGCATCATACAAATATTTAATACCTATTGAATCTAGTAGTATGATTCACAAATTATGACTTATATGTAATGTGAAAGAAAATTGATTTACAAAGGATATGATAGATTATATATTGTAGAGTATATAATTGATATTAAACTAGGTTTCTTAATCATTAATAAATTATATACAGTGTATAAATTTGATACATAAATTGGTGTAACAAGTGATAAATCAAGTTTAATCAATTAGGAGTTAATTTTATACAATTTGAGAGAGGGTTAGGAACCTATATTAATATAGATTTCACACATTTTACTAAAATCATAAGTAAAAGTAATAAGAATGCACTTTTCAAACCTACTTCATACTCGTATCCATCAAATAGTTCACATTGATGTATAAAATCAACTTTATTAAAATAAAATAATAAAAATGTACTTTTAATATCTACTTCACATTCACATCCACCAATAATAAATGTGATTTTTATACCTATTTTGCAAACAGATGAACATAATTGAAGTTCATTCATAATTCGTACAATAAAAATTGCGTGTAGAATATATATCACTTAATAAAATTATAAATCACAACATACAAGTTCTAAAAAATAAAAATCATCAAAAAATGAAGAAAAAAAATTGAACTATTAATACATTTGGAACAACTTTTGGTTTTTAGACTTGAAATTCTTCAAATCGTTCTTCACCCAAATACACTGACTTTTTTGTTTGTGAAGTGTCACTGTTCACAAAATTTTTACCTCTTTTGTGATGTATTTTTGGTACAAAATCTAAGTTAGAATTGTCTGACGGAAGAGATACAACATTCTTGCACTTCTTTTTTTGTCGGATTGTTTTGTAGAACTGATTTGAATGATAACATATCTATTTTCATATTATCAAAATCTATGAATACAGAACGAAGATGGTTATGAATATTTTTCAAGAAGATTATGGGGAGAGGATTGCGATTTTACCTTTTTCTTCAAATTAACCTTATGCGAAGAACCTTAACCTTATGCAAAGAACCTTAACGATAGTCATTTCTCAAGAACAATAGCTAAAAGGCCTGATATTTACTACTTGGATGTGGAATGTATGAGTTGATGTTCACTATTTCAATTTTCAATAGCACTAGTGATTTGGAGGAAATCTCTTGAAAAAGTATTTAGGGTACGCTTTGTTCTACTCTCCATCTTTCTTTTTTTTTTTGGCTAAGCAACATGTATTTTCACGATGCTCATTTTTCTAATTTTGTGTCATTATCAGCTAAATTTCTTTCTAAATAGATTTTGAGTTGTGGACTTTTTAAGTAGTACTCCATATAATCTTTGTTACTGTTGCTTGTCATGTTAAACATAAGACTTAAATATTATAATTAAAAATCATTTTAAAATATTTTATTTTTAAGAATGTTGAAAATATGATTGAAACTTATTTTATTCATTTATAGTATTTATTCTATTCATATATAGTATTTAGATAAAAATCTTCATTATTATCAAATTGATTGTAACTTGATTTCAACTTATCTCGCTAAATTTTTTGCCTTGTTGAACCATTGACTCTTACCACTTGTTGGGGTCAAAATGATCAGGATGTAATGCGAAAGTTAATACTACATGAAAAGTAGTCAAAGCTGACCTCCGGTAGAAAAGTGCTGGTCAGAAAAATAGTAGATCGGACCTAAAATTGTATATATCGAAAAAGTTCTAAAGATCGATTTTATAAATTATAAAATTATAAAATACTTAATCAAGTGCTGAAACGTTGATTTTTCTTGAGGTAGACTCTATTTTTACCACTAGATCATTGATGTTTAATGGTAAACTATGTTTTTTTTTGGTAATCTTTAAATTTATATTTCCGTGAAAAAAATCGGCCTCACGTCAAACTATTTTATTTGCATACTTTTTTCTACATTCTTCAAATGTATATTTTCAAGGCTAATAACTTTCAAAGGGTAAAATATGAAGAATAATATCATTTATGCATTGATTTTGTGAAATGACAAATATTAAACGACATGTAAGTGAACATGAAGATCATCTGGAGGTGCTATTTATAGCTTTGTGAAAGAACTTGGACAACTCCTCCAATTATTGGAAGCTCTTACTAAGCAAGTGAAATCAAAGGCGGAGCCAAGATTCGAAGCTTATGAATTCTAAATTCTATTGTAATTAAGTTGTAGGGTTCTAAGTTACTAATTTGTACATATTCAAATAGATTTGTAAGACAAATACAAAATTAGAACCAATGTTACTGAATTCAATCATTTGTAGCCGATACGAATTTTAACTTGACACAAAATTTAATAAAGTAATGAAATTTTTTAAATCTTGTTTAATCTAAAAATACATAGAATATACGCATTTGTTTGTATGATTTTAAGTTGACACAAAATTTAACAAAGTAACGAAGATTTTTAAATCTTGTTTTAAACTAAAAATACATAGAATATACCAACATAACGTTTAATCTTGTGGCCTTAAACGTGTCATCTAGAAAATTAGACTTAAAGGGTTGCTAAAACAAGAAAGAAACATTTTTTTTTTAAAAAAGGCTAAAAAAATAAATAAATATAGCAGGTAGATACGGTAAACATTTCCTTAAACATAGCCTAATAGAACAACTAATTCAGCATTGTTAATGCCATATGCATACTATACTCAATGGCGGATCTAGGATTTTAAGGTTGTGGGTGCTCGAGTCAAAAATATAAAAAAGACATGTTAAAAATGAGATTCGAACTCGGGTTCAGCAACACAAAAAGAGCCTTAAGCACCCACCCAAGAGCCAATGGACTAGTTAGATCATTTGATCATTGGGTGCTCTATGTTAGTTTTATACAAATACCTCTTAATTTCTACATATATATATATATATATATATATATATATATATATATATATATATCTCGAGACGAGGTTAATGAATGCTCGAGCATCCGAAGGACACCATGTAAATGAAAATATTTGTTGTCTAATTAATAAGGAAAGAGCAAAAGAACACTAACAACAACGAAATAATGTGGTAATTAAAACATAATAGACGACAGACGGTAACACACACCTTCATCAGTATCTTTTTCCTTTCAACAAAGTGAAATTCCTGAATTTGACTGTGTTTATGTCAAGAACCTTACATATCTATGCTTGTTAAGTGCATCAACAACATTGACAAATGAAACTTAAAAGACAATTTATAATTCTCTTTTGAAGTTTGTGAATCAGCTCAATTCAGCTGTTCATTAGTTCTTATTATGTGGATACTATTTGCCAATATATTTTCGATACATTTCCAAATGCAAAAACTTGAACTCCTATTGAAATTCAAGAAAGCAAAGTCTTAAACAAGCTTCACTTACATTGATTGATTGTCACTTGTGAATACCACTACTAGAGAAGGACCTCTTCAAACAAATTGGCACTTTTTGCAACGAACGACCAAAGGAAGAACACTTCATCGCTTCATATAACCTCGAATTTCTGTTTCCTCTCTTTGCAGCTGCATCAGAATTTTCAGCCTTCCCTTCAGCAAGTTGATCTTTCGAATTAGAACACCCTTCACCGCTATAATCCAAAGTCATTTGACTCATAGCACGACGAACCACTATAACAGCTGATGGATCCATTGAAACTGACCTCATTTCTGTATGCATTACGTTGTTTCCTTTAGCTCGATGCTCAGCTAAATCACTACATAATCCCTTTGGCTTTTCATCAACAACATGACCAACTTTCTCCAAAAATCCCACAATTTCCCCTTCTTCATTTGACAAGGCAACAATATTTTCACCCTCATCCAATTCTTGACTTTCCATTTCACTCGCCATACGTTCATTCTCCACCTCATCTCCACTAGAACTATCCACATCAGTTGAAGAAACTTCCACATTATTTATCCCTAATGCAGCATTTAAATCAGACACAATAGGAGCACGACAAACCGGGCAATTCATATGTGAACTTAACCAAGTATCAATACAAGTCACATGAAAAGCATGACTACATTTAGGCAACAACCTAAGACTCTCATCTTCTTCAAATTCACTCAAACAAACAGAACAATCAATCCCATCAATCAAAGAATCAATCTTTATATACTTAAACTCGGGTATCGACTCAATTACAGATCGTGGTAGTCCAACTGTATGTATATACCAGATTGGATGATCCATATCTGACTCATCAACAAAACCATCATCATTTCCACTCAAATTATCACCACTTCTCCTCATATTCATGTTGTACTTCTTAAGAGTAATCATATAACAAATGAACACAAACATTGCCCCAAGAACACAAAGCAAAATAACAAAAAAATAAGGCATAGGATGATTTTCACTTCTAATAGGACTAGAAGGAGGAGGAAAAAATTGACTTATCCTACATTCTTTAGGACAGCTTTCTGGTGAACAATTCAAACAAATAGCCATTCCATCTTTAATTACAACTACCATCTTCCTATTATACCAAGCCATCAAAAATGAAAATCAGTACACTGAAACTAAACTACCTTAAAAAAAATTCAAGAAAATCTTTCAAGAAAAATAACCCCTTTTTGAAAATTTCCAAGAAAATCTTTCAAGAAATCAAGAAAAATAACTCCTAGAAAATTTTCAAGAAAATATTTCAAGAAACCAAGAAAAGTAACCCCTTTTGGAATTATTTTCAAAAAAAACAGAGACAACAACAGAGGAGGATGAAAAAAATGAGTAGAGTGAAACTAAAAGTACCTTAAAAAAACAGAAATTCAAGAAAATATATCAAGAAATCAAGAAAATTATAACCCCTTTTTGTAATTTTCTCAGTTAAGATACATATGAGCTGTTTAAAGTAAGATAAATTTTTGGGTCTGTTAGTGTTTGTTAGGTTTTTTAATTTTTAAGAGAAGAATTTGCAAGAGATTTAAAAGATTTGTGGTGGATTTGTGAGAGTCAAGAAGTGTTTCCCGTACTATGTTGCGTTAAAAATGATGTCGTGGAGGTTTACATCACGTAATTAAAGGATTAAGGAGACTAATTGACTATTATTGTTACTATGGATAAAGCTATATTAAAAAAAATTATTAGGATTTTTGTTTATATCTGATTGGTGACACTCCGTTTGTTTGATTATTACGTATTTTATTGTACTATAATTTTTAATGAATACAATGTTTGAGTAGATTATATTGTTATTCATCATTATATAATGTTACATATCAATAACTTAAACGATAAAGTTATAAGCAAAATAGGTTATGAGGGTAAACCTACTAAAAAAAGACAGGACAAAGAATAAAATAACGACCGTTACACAAAATAAGATTTTTCAGTTATATTACGATAAATTTAAATAATATGATACTATACAATTTAAGTAGCAATCAGAATAAAAATTGTAATTAAACTAACATTCTAATAGTTACAATACATGAATAACAATCATCCAAACAAGGTGTTAGAGTAAGATTTTAAACAGATATGAGAAATGATATTTAAGTGAATGTTAAAAAAAAAAAAAAGATATTTAAGTGAATGTTAATAAGGTATTGTAACTCGTTAAGCAAGTTAGTTAGTAGAATTAAATTAATTAATCAGTGACATATTAGGTATTAGTGGCAAGGGGTGAATCTAGCTACAAGTGTGAATTTGATAGCGTTCAATAATTTTGTACTCAATTTTTATATTTGTGTTAAGAAATTTATCGTAGATCCATTTAAAAATCACAAGATCTTGAACTCATAATTTTAAGATCTTAGATCCGTCTTGATGGGTAATTTAAAAGTGGTATGTCTTTCTTTTTGTTTGTTGATTAAGTCGTTATTTTGGTTTGTTCTCGAGGTATATATTATATCTTTTTATATTTCAAAATAATTTAATTTTAAAATTTTCATTCAACGCCTAACACTGTACAAATATCAAGATAGATTTAAGATTAGAGGTTTCGAATAAAAGAATCAGAACTCGCTGATAGGAAAGACGAAGAAAAAAAAAAGCAATGTCAAGAGCTCTACATATTGAGACTTTCCTTCTTGGTTTGGGAGGTAAGTTATGTAAGCGTATAACTCTTCTTAGATTATATTTGATCACGGATTATCAAAGAATCAATTAGTAATATGCATGTGCCAGATCTTTTATTTTATTTTACTTTCGTATCGAATTAAACTCCGTTAGATAAATTAAAATGGAAAGTGTTAATGATTAAACTCAAGAAGATGCTTATCATAAAATTTACTTTAGACTAATAAATTTCACATTGAAACGAGAAGGAAATTAGTTAGGGGTAATATAAGAACATTTATGAATTCAATTATTGAGGCTTTCTTTTAAGTTATAAAAATTCGAGTATTCAAAGTTTTGAGACTCAGATGCTTAAAGATGAATTAAAGAGTTAAAATTATATCAAATAATATCTTAACCGTTGAATCAGATTATCAGAAGCATGGACCATGCTGCATGGCCAACATGACTATTCAATCAACAAAAAAACTGGAAAAAATGGCATTCACAGTATCTCTTAGTTTACACTTGGCCTTTGGTCCATCACAAATAATAATACCTACTAAAGGGTAGGTCAACTAAATGTAGAAACTAGTGTTTATTTGGTGAAATTGAGCTTGTAAAATGATCTTTATTTAAACACATTCTCCAACAATTTATTTGTTCAATATAAACTTTACATGTCCCTTTAAAAATAATACTAATTGATCTGAGTATTTTATATTAAATAAAACATGATTGGTTTTTTTTTATTTTTATCTTTTTTATGATATGTTAAAAATGACAAGTAAAAATAAAAATCTATTTTTAGAATAGCTAACAAATAAAAATGAACATAGAAAATATATGGGGAGATTTTGTCTTTTAGTGTCTTTTCAAAATTTATGTGACATACTTTCTTTTTTAGTTTGTCTAAAAAAGAATGTTACATTTCTATAATTAAAATTATTTAAGTTTAATATCTCTTTTTTTTTTTACACTTAATAAGATGATTTGTAGACTTGTAGTTAAGGCTTATTTTGAATCATATATTTTAACTATTTTTTTTAAAAAAAAAATGTCTAATCAAATGAAGTCACGTGAATTAAGAATGACGGAATAATAATTTGGCTTTTATTGGAAGGGTGGTAGTAGGCGGTGTGGTGTGTAGTGTTGGACTGTGCATTGGTAGGACCAATTATTCAATCTTTAAAGAAATTCAAACTTATTTTGTTAATTTTAATTTTAGCTTTTCATACAATGAAAGGGAAAAGGAATGTGACATAGAAGGTCCAATTAACATTTTAAAAGTCAATTATTTGAACTTCATATACTTGATTCTTTTGTGTGATTCTAAGAGTAATATAAAATAAAACGAGATTTAGGGTGTATTTGGCATGGAGGAAAATATTTTCAAATGTTTTTTCATATTTAATTGATGAAAAATTTTAAAAAATATTTTCTAGAGGAAATAAATTTCTTAAAAACAAGAAAAATAACAACGGAAAAGGAAAAACGAGTGCCAGAAGTAGCATTTCGTTTTGATTGTGTCCTCCACATCCTGCAACACACCTCATCTTCAGCTTCACCCTGTAGCTCCCATCCCCATCTTCAAAAAAACATATATTTATCTTCGTACTGAACACACCTTAGGTGGTGCGTCTTCCCAAAAACAATATTTGTTTTCGTACCAAACACACCTTAGGTAGTGCACATTTTCAGTATCTATATATCAAATTCCTATAGTGGACTATGATGACTTTCCAGTCAAAGAAATATATATATATAAAAGAATGCTTTTAAAAATAGACTATTGGCCCTACCTGCACCGACTACTGTGATCACCATTCAATGAATTAATGCCAAAATATTATAAGAAAACAAATTTTTTCTACTATAGAATATAAATATATGCTTTAAAATAACAATTGTTGAAGAATGTGTTCTGCAGAAGCCCATTTCGTCACTTAAAAAAACTAGTTATTAGTTGACCTATTATTTGTGATAGACCAAAGGCCAAGTGTATATATAGGGAGGGAAATACCATTTTTAAGTTTTGGAAATAAACCAAAAAAGAAAAGAAAAAAGGTGTGGTGTGGGGTGGGGTGAATGATTAGGATAGCAATATTTGTGGTTATGAACTTCTTAGTCCTTTTAAAAAAGTTTTTATTAGAATTAAACTTGTCACGTCATTAATTCTTCGAAAAATACAAAATCTGAGGAAAATGACCATGGAAGTGAACTAGGTAAAGTAAGATGACATTTCGAAAAACAAAAGAAGTAGATGACTTCGATAGCCAATTACTACGAGTTGAGTGACCATTCGAGCAATCAACTCTAAAAGAACAATCAAAGTATTCTTTGAGGCGACTAGCTTATCAATGAAAGAAAGTTAAAAGAGTTAAAAGTTATGAACACATAATTACATAAGTGTCTATATAAACATACTTAGAGGGGTAATATTTAGATGGCTTATTACTATTATATGTACTACATTCATTTATTTAGATATATTCAAAGCTCCAGAAATATATACACAAGCAGAATATTTACACAGTTATAGTTCTTTGTACCTCACATAATGGCCTGGTGAAGAGACCTCAAATGGTTATAGCAATCGTCGCTGCTGCTGAAGAATACCAAACAAACCCAGCAAACATGTTTTCCGCACTTGCACTCGATATGATTGCAGCCATCTACCTTCTCTATCGTGAATCCGCAAACAGGACATTTCTTCACATTCTCTTTCCCCTTGGCCCATTCCTCTAGAGAGAAATCCGGGTTGTCCTTGAACTCCTTGTACTTCTCGCATGAGATGTAGGGGTGATACTCCAGGTGGCAACTCGTACATGTCTCCACATAGCATGCACCACAGACAAAAGGTGCACCAACTTCTCCTGATTCAGTAACATGATAAACTGAAGGGCAGTCAGGGGAGGGGCAAAACCGGTAGAGACCCCCACTTGCTGCTACAAATGCCCCTAAAGAAGCCCTGAAAAGTTCCTCCAACTTATCACTCAACAACAGAGACCTCAAATCAGAAACCAGAATATGTGCCCCACAACCTTTATGCATACAGCATAGCGGGAAACCTTCCCGGCTTCTGATTGCAGACTCGCACTGCTCCAGCAAGCACGACCGACAGAAGGTGTGGGTACAACCTTCAAGTCTGTAAGCATCCTCCAGTTCACACAAGCAAATGGGGCAGTCAGTCTCATCGTCCATCATTCTACTTGGAAGACCACTTTGAGCAATTTCGGAAATTATCTCCTCAACTTTTTGCTTCATGTCTTTGGTACCTTTGACAGAGATGCAATGGCGCTTGGTGTTCAGAGAGAATTCTGCATCGGCCACCTTTAGTTTGAGACCACTAAGATCTGGTCCAAAACTCTGAACAACTCTTTTCATCAGGTCAAGAGGCAAAAGTCCTCCACGAAGATGCACTTCAAGTTGCTTGCTTTCATGTAGTGCCAGAAGGGAGTTAACAAACTTCCGCTCAGCCATCTCAATCTTGTCGGAGGAACCAAAGATTCTAACAGAAAGGCTATGCCTGTCAAAAAGAATATAGGTTCCTGTTTCCTGCTGAACCATCTTCATGATATTATTCCCTTCCCTAGAAAATAGAAGTTGAACAACAGTTAGAGAAATTCCCACATGATCCACAATCTTGCCTTTCATCAGTTGCTCCAATGGCCTTCTCAGTTCTGCCACAATCTTTGTAGCACTTGCAACTATTTTTACCCTATAAGAACCATTCTCATTTCTCTCCAGATTGCACTCCACACCTGCAAAACAATCCCAAAGTCTTCTCAGCAGTCAAGTACCACCTGATCAACTTGTCTCCGAAAATTTTGTACTGTTAAAAGTTTATTAAAAAAATTGTTTTAATAAACCTTGTTCTAATTATATCCTATATATTTCTGCATCACCAGAATGTAACAGGACAGAAATGTAGAGAGGGTAATCCGTAGAATGCAAGAATGTTTTTTTCCAATAACCGTTTAGAATTTCACCAGACAAAAGGTTATTTCTCCGTACAAGGCAAGTAATCATCAGATCAACATCGAATCTGGGAGATAATTTCATTCTGTTCTAGGAAATAAGGAAACAAAAAAGTGACAGCAGCAATTTGGATCAGTGGAAGTAATAAGGTACACTAACTATGTCACCTAAATTAAATACCATATAAGCCACTGCTCAATAGTTTATTTCCCACTTCGCCATGCCTTTTTAAAGAAGCAATTCAGCAAAGATGATCATTAATTAAATTAAAAATTTCAAAACAAAAAATACACAAAAAAGAAATATAATATAGAGAAGTTAAGATACCATTTCTTCGCTGGAGGCATGGGAGTAAAGAATCCAGCTGGTTCCTAATAACATGGTAAACAGGTGCAGGGCAGGAAACAGAGCTGTGGAACTGTTGCTGACATCTTATCTTCTGCCAGGGAAGACATCCAGATAAAACCTTGCCATCAATATGCTCCAAAGCCCTAGCTGCTTCAAGATGAAAACTTCCATCAAACATGATAGATGCTCGCATGTAAGTGTCCTTTGGTTCTGGTTGGAAGACCTGAACACGAATAGACTGGACATTTTTAGGCATGAAGGGGGAGATTTCTCTCCTAAGTGCTTCTTCACAAGCTGCAACTGGAGGATTTTCCACAGCACTTCCTCTCACAAAGAAAAAATCTAGAATTTTCCCATCTGTTACTCCACTCAAAACCTCGAGTACCTCTGCCTCAGAATGATCGGTATTAAGTCCTGATATTACTATGCTGTCAGAGTACTTATTGCTTGGCTTTGAGCGGATGGTGTTTCCACCTATCATTACGACAGAGAAATCTTTTACCATAAAACCAACATCATTTGGCTCACATTTTACAATAGCTACACCGTTACAGCATCTACGAGGCCAATTTACTCTAGTTCTGAGGACAGAGGAGAACTGCTTTTGATCATTACAAAATACACTCCTTGAAGGAACAACTTTTAGAAAGCCACCACTACATTCTAGCTGATTCAACAACATAGCTTGTTTAGCAGCATCAGGGGAAAGAAATGTTACCCTGCCCCATCTGTTCTCCTCATTGTCGTGGCCAGTACCTGAGGACTTGTGCACTGCACAAATATCACCTGATGTGTTTCTCTCTAAAAACATCAGCAGTTCCTTATCATCAACTGCTTTTGTATTTGAATGAAATATGTCAACAGCCAAGATTCTCTTCTTAAGCTCCAAATGTTTAACAATTGCACCAGCTCCAAAGAGGGCAACTGAGGCCGATGCAGCCGATCCACCACTGAATAGGCATTTCTCCAAGCATTCATTCTGCAACAACTTGCTTTCATACTCTAGTGCATCATTCACTTGACCCAAAACACTCTCCATGTCACTGGATGAAGCATATAACAGAACCTCATTCTTACCAACATTAACTTGAATGCCAATCCTTTCATCCGTATATTTAGTTCTAATGCGTGAAACAAGGTTATTGACACTACTGTTAGATTTTCCACAGAATCTTTTCAATAGCATGCTCCCGAAACCTGTCAAAACTTTTTTTTCCAGCTTTTGGGCATCCATCACCAGAAAATTAAACAACGGGGAAGGACTAAGAGCAGAAAGAGAACTAAACTCAAATGCAGTAACACAGACCAGATACTCATTAGCTGCAGAAAGGATTTCACCAAACACTACCCAGGTTGGTCGTCGATCAAAATTTAACAGCGAACAGGACGGATGTAGTTGGATGTACTTTTCACTGAGTGCAACCTCATAACCTAGTTGATCATATCCAGAATACATAGCAACATTCTCTGCAAGTGAAGAAAGTATTATTCTTTTCAAAGTTTCATCATGCTCGGTATGCATCTGAGGATCCCAATGCCAGTAGCTTGCAACAATGATATTAAGTTCGCTCTTAAGGCAAGCTTCCAATTCTTGCACAGTCTCCTGGCATCTTCTCATGGATTTGGCATTGATGCTATTATCCCAACACCAGGCATTCTTTCCTTCCTTAGGCACAGCCTCCCATTCCTTGTAAACAGAAAGTAAAGTGAAGAGATCACCATTTGGATGGCAAAATTGCACCTTCAAGCAATCGGATTTTAGCTTGTCTCCTTCAGAACCAACCCTACAAAAGATGCTGCTGGAACTAGCCATAACAGCAGCAAGAACAACACCTTCTCTACTCAAATGTTGATTAAAACAACTGAGGATCAATTTGCCTAACCGAGGTTCAATACCCAACTTAATTATTTTGTGCCCTTCTATAGTTAATTCATAAGCATCGTCTTTTTTCCAAACAGCTCCTAACTGTACCAGATTTCTGGTGGCCATCTCAATAGCTTTAGGGCTAGGTGCGTCAACAAAATCAAAATCGTGCACATTCTTGATGCCCAAGGCAAGAATCCTCAGCACTGCAACACCAAGATGAACCTTGCGAATTTCAGGTTCCTGATGATGAGACATACCTTCAAAATCACTTTCTGAGTACAGTCGATAACATCTTCCTGGTCCAGTTCTCCCAGCACGGCCAGCCCGCTGCTTAGCTGAGCTCTGGCTGACATTGCATATCCTGAGAATACTCATGCAAGTGCCAGGCTCAAACCTGCTTTCTTTGACCATGCCAGAATCAACAACATATTTAACCCCTGGAATTGTCAATGATGTCTCAGCAACATTTGTAGTGAATATTACCTTTCTCTTTCCCGGATAGCTGAGAAAAACTCTATGCTGCTCTTCATAGGATAGTTTGCCATGTAAAGGTAAAGAAATAGCTGACAATGTTTGAAACTTCTCACAAGCCCACTCAACTTCAATCTGAGAAGTCAAGAAAGCTAGAATTGTTCCCTCTCCCTCGGTTTCATGGATTTCAGTCACCATCTTGACAACATCATACACATAGGAGGAGATTGGGCCAACACCAAGACATCCAGTGGATTCACAGGGAACATATTCAATATCAACCGGAAAAGTTCTACCAGCCACGTGGAATGTTCCGCAGCCAAAGAAGTAATCCGCAAGCTGGGCTGCATCAGCTGTGGCAGACATAATAACAAGCCTCAGATCAAGCCTCTGAAGGAGAAGATTCTTTATCAATGCTAAAAGTAGATCAGTGTCTAGGCTTCTTTCATGTGCCTCATCAACTATGATACATGAAATCTTGGACAAAGTCTTATCGACCATATAGTGCTGTAGAAGGCAATGATCCGTCATAAATACTACTTTTGAATCAAACTTATGACCAGATGAATATGACGGATAGCAGATGATCGAGGTATCTTCGTAACATCCCTCACTTTCCTGTTTCACCCTTTGTGCCAAAGAATTCGCAGCAAGTTTCCGAGGTTGAGTGCAAACTATAGACCCATTACCAGTTACCCCACAATCAGCAAGGAATTGAACCAATTGCGTACTTTTTCCTGCTCCAGTTTCGCCAATTAAGACAGTCACCTAAAAGATACAACCATCTAGATTATAATAGTAAATATAAAAGAAAAATAAAGAAAGAAGCTCAAACAATTTAACATTAATGACTGGTAAATAATTAATATTACACAAGTATGCTAGGAGTAATTGAAAGATCTTTGGAAATAAGGCATTCAACAGTCTAAAATATCCCTCTTCACAAGGTCAATATCAATAAGACATTTGTGAAATTAAATGTTAGACTGGACAACAAGAATGAAGAGGGGAATAAAGAAAAATAAATACTTCTTCAGAACCCGCAAACAGCAAACAACAACGATTCAACACAATTTAATAAATTTTCTTACTGAGTAATATAGCTACTTCACCTAATGTTCCAGCCAAAATACTACAAAATCAACAATATCTTCATTTCAAATGGTAGCTCAAAATTTCCTATCAAAAAAATCGCCAGAAAAAAGTTTAAGATAATTATTACTCCCTCCGGTCCATATTAAGTGGTGCTTTTAGCTTGGACACACCCCTTAAGAAATTTACACACTCCTAAAAAGTAAAAAGCATTTTTACTAACTTACCCTTAATTAAATAGTACCTATTTAAGACAGTTCCTTGGTAACATAAAAATTCACTTATCTAAACAGGGGTAAATTTGAAAGAAAACAATTCACTTATCTAAACAGGGGTAGATTTGAAAGGAAACAATTCATATCTTCTTGATAATGTGAAACACTACTTGTTTTGGACCAAAATGAAAAGGTAAAAGAACCACTTAATATGTCCCTGAGGGAGTGCTATTAGAGACCTCCCCTCAGGTTTCTCTTTATAACACTGACCTCCTTCATGGTTTACAATATTACACTTAGCTAATTTATTTAGATTTTTCTTGTAACAATTCCTCTAATTTATTATTATGAATATTAAGAAATTAAATTTGACTAATTTACCCTTACTAGTATATTTTAAATTTAGTAGATGTTTTTAGAATTAAAAAACTAAATGAATTGGCAATTCGGCTGTCTCCTTACTCTGGGAACAATGTTGCCTTCCACATTTTTCTTCTGGTGGAAACAGTGGAACGAAAAACTTTTATAATGATGATGAAAGACCTAATGTTACTGAGAACAGAATTCCTTGGATTTGTTGGGTTCAGTTGTTCGCACAAAAAATTATCTGGATTGGAACTACAAAAGCATATACTGATAATATAGTCATTATGGTACCTAGTCGGAACTTACCCGTTGACGGTTATATAGCGCTACCAATGCCGATATCTGTTACCACTGAAAACAATAGCTTTTAAGTAGAATAAAAGGCTGCTGCTTCGGTTAGGGCTACCCCTTCTCACTGCTAACCTTTTCATCATTTCATGTGCATAAAGTTGTAATATCCACCTTGATAGTAGGAATTCTTCTCATATAGTAATGGCCTCTTCACAAAAATCAATTACTGGAGAGAAACCAACAAGAATGGGACATTCTGCATCTATGAATCCTCAGGCTTTTTCTTTGCAGAGTAATGGAGAGGACACGCCCTCACACAAGGTATAGTTGCTCTAAGGCATCCTCTATGTCACAAGTTTGTGAATTCTCGTAAATGCAAGGGGACGGGGAAGGGAGGGGACCGTTTGGTTGGTTTGCGTACATGTCTGCTCTCCCCGTACCCGGGAAAAAAAAAAATCCGACCTGGTGCATGAACCAACTATGAGCCTGTTTGGATGGGCTTATAACTTATTGCTTATAAGTCAAAAACCATAAGTTAGGATTTCTAACTTATGACTTTCGACTTATTATTGTTATTTTGCCTTAAAAGCAAGTGTTTAAGAACACTTTTATATTTCAACCGAACACTACAAAACTGCTCAAAAGCACCTAAAATAAGTCAATCCAAACAGGCTCTATGTTAATTTATCATAGTTAATGGAACAGTTTAAGGATAAAAGTGAGGTAAGAACGCAGATAAACCAACCATGGTTAACTGATAAAACTTATGCACAAAACACATGTCATGCACTTATTACTTTGGCTAATGAACTACGGTGCAAGTAAGTATTCCTGCTCCTACTATTCAACACAGTAATAACGAGAAGATTTTAAGTTTTATACATATTCAACAGGGTAATAATGGATCTACGTACACCAACAATGAAAAGATTTCTTTTTACACCATCAATGATTAAACTGCAAGTTAGTTATCATTTTTTACTTGGTTGCCAACTAATTCTTATAAGGAGATTTACATGTAATCACCAACAAGTGACCTGATTGTCTAAACTCTAATGAGATTAAAAACGTGAATAGATTGAGCACCTGTTGATAATGTATTTGCCTCAGTATCTGCTGCCGGAAAGCGAAAATTGGCAAGCCATCATCAAGCCTGCGACACTCCCTCATCATCAAACAATGAATTTTACTCCAATCAAACACTCTCCCAATCTTAAACACCCTTGAACCACCCTCCTCCTCCTCTAAACTCGTCTCCTCCAACTGTTGAATAATACATTCAATTCCTCTTTTAAACTCCTCTATCCTCTTCCTTATCAAATCACTCTCCTTTTCAAGACCTTCCCTTTTCTTCAGAAACTCATTACACACCCTCAAATTATTCCTATTCTTCAGTAATCTCGACAATTCACAAATTTCATCGCGCAACAATTCCAATTTCTTCTCCCACTTTTGTAACAATTCACCCTCTACTAACAACCCTTTCAACTCCTCCAAAAATACCATTTTTACCCTAGCTTTTAATTCATCCTCATCAGATGGAACCTCAACGTTTCGTTTAACCCATGGGGTAAACGAATGACTGCCTGAAAGCCTCATTCTCCATAATTTCACAATCACTTCAAGCGTTTCGCTCCATTGATCATAAATCAGTGACCCAGAAAGGAACCCTTTGCTAAAAACAAACGAACTTCGAGGGGCAAACGGTAATTTCTCAATTAGATCATCTAATGCGTACCGGTTGATTCTCCGGTTACCGGAACGAAGCTGGATTACGAAATTCGGCGACTTGTGCGAATGTCCTGGCGGTCGATCAAGCTCGTAACTCGAAGAATAATAACCCGGACGACATGGCCGGTTATTTGACTGACGATAGCTGTGCTCGTGATACATCGCCGGAGCGGGGAACCGGCGATTGCAGGAGGAAGAATCATGCATTTTACTGTAGAAAGGTTTACAGAGTAGAGTCAGTGGAAAAAGTTTCTAGAAAAAAAAAAGTAAGCATGAAAAAGAAAATGGTGAGAAGCCCTGTGAGCTCCTTATTTCAAATTAGTCGAGTTTTAATATGAATATTATATAATCAAGGTAGGAAAATGATAAATATACATTTAGAACTCTAGATGTGATGTATCCACATTAAAAAAAATGATGTATTTATATTGTTATTAATATAAAGCATGATTACTCTTGATTGAAACTGAATAGAAGAATCTAGACAAATAAAAAGTCGGGAGCAAGAAGGGACATGGACGATAAAATTGGCGAAAAGCAAGGAGCAAAGGTTGATATCTTAAAAGTTTTTATTTGCAACCTCAATATACCATATCTAGGTGAAGCATAACAATAGAAGATTTCAAAATATCCAGAGAGCTAGTAAAAATATAATAAAAGAGATTGTTATTCAGATACACATAAGAGGGAACCATCAAGCAAAATGGAAGAGCATATTAAGACATTTGAGTAGTTATCTTACCTAGATAATTTTCTAATCTAGCCTATATAAAAAAAGGTAAACCTTGAGGACTAGTTCTGGAGTTTAAAGAACTAGCAGTTTTGTAATTACACACTTGATTGAATGAAAATATTACTTTTCGGCCAAAAATAAATAATATCACGTAACCTTTAAAAAATTACCTTATCCACTTTTTTTTTTTATCTCTTCAGGCCCGACTTAATTGAAAAAATCGATGTTCATGTGATAATGAACTTGAACACTCCTTATTAAAAAAGTATTCATATGACAATTTGCACTCATAACAAATAATTTTGTTATTTGTTACTTTGCCTTTGGGGTGTACATGGCCGGGTTGGTTCGGGTTTTTCAAATATCAAACCAAATCATTTGTGTCGGATTTTTAAATTTATAAACCAAACCAAATCAATAAAACTCGGGTTTTTCAACCTCCGGTTTTTTCAGATTTTTTGATTTTTCGGGTTATTTCGGGTTTTTCTGATAAAGTATTCATACAAACATATAATTTACTTGTACTTCAAATATTTCTTTAGTCCTACCAAAATACAACTATCTAAGATGTTTCTTAAAAATATAACACAATATGATATGATTAATGACACTAAAATATCCAACAAAAATAATAATAATGAAATCGCGTAAATCAAATATTGCAAATTAACAAGTCATAATGAAAATGATCATAATTTAAAAATACTAAATCATGCTAAAATTAAGTTTAATAAGTATTAGTTACATGACTAAATATTAAAGGAAATTAAAATTAGATTAAGATTTCATGCGCTCAAAAATGACTTTGAGATACATAATTTGTACATCAGATACTTGTGCTTAAGAGGCATATTGTAATTAAGTTAAGGTGTCCAGATGATCACCAGATAAATTTAAGTATCAAACAGATAGTTAAGACAAAATTTACCAAAAATAAAATATGAGGAGGTTAAAAAAAAAATCAACTAAATATCAGGTTTTGCCATGGGCACACTTGTACATATAACTGATAAAAATGATGTAAACGTTAGTTCTTGCTTAGATAAATTCGTGAATATAGGAAATCTTCGCCTATGGCTCTTTTTAGAGATCATACAAAAACAATTATATTTGAATTTGGTTAAATGTATTATATTTTGGAATTAAAACAAAATCATATTATATTATATATATTATATATATTTTTTATATTTTATATTAAAAGTAGGAATGTTTTATGTTCAAAGTTGAATTACGAAAATGCCCTTTATTAATATTATTAATTCAAAAATGCCTTTTACCAACTTATAAAATTATTTTAAATTCAAAAATGCCTTTTACCAACTTTTAAAATTATCTTTAATTCAAAACTGCCTTCTACCAACTTTTAAAATTAAAGCAATAATTATGATTAAACTACACTTGATAAATGATTAGATGTTACAATTTACCATTTTCCATTTCTCAATGAGCTTTGATTGTTAATCCAAAATACCCTTTTTAAAAGTTGAATAACAAAATTATCCTTTATTTAAAGTAAAAATTCTACGTATTTTCCCCGGATGAATCAATTAAGAATATTTTTTATTGCAGACTATCATGGTCACTTTAAATTTGTGCTTAGAAAAACATTTCAATGGTTAATGAATTTCTATTAAAATGTCAAATAATCGTTGTACTAATTGAAAGGCTTTTTAAATCATACGTTGCAAAATTAGACTATTTGCTTTCAGATGAATATCAATAGGGTATCAAATTTAATGATGTTCTTATTAAATGATAAATAAATGTTGAAGTAAACAATTATGCCTTTTCACTTCCTGTGAACGTTGCAATTTTTTGGTTTTTGTTAAATTATCAAATTAAATAAACGATAAATTATCTTATACTTATAGTAAAAAATATGATCATCACTGGAAAATATAATAGAGGAACAATGTAAATGTACCAGGTATGTCATTTTTCTGCTAAACTATTTTTAATACGAGTTTATTAATAGATTTATAATATTAAAAATTAAAATATATTATAAGATTCTCCAAATAAATTAGAACGGATTAAAATTGCAATCTTTCTTTTCCCTCTTTGGAACAACGTTTGATGTGTTGTGTATGTGTAATGTATATGCGAGTTACTTGTTGGTAAGTTTCTCTTTTGCGTTTCATCATCTTATAATATTTATGTAATTTTTTAATTTATTTATCAATTATTTATTAATGTATTGGTTTGTTTAACTTTTTTTTTTTTCACTTTGTCTGATATGATGACATGTAAATTTTATTACTTTTCATGTTAATTGATTTAATATAAGGAATATTTTTTCTTTAACTTTCATTCTCTACATTTTCTTTTCATAATTTCTTTTTAGTTTGTAATTTTCTAATAAATTAATACATATAAAGAACATGTAAGGGTGGATGGAGATTCTTATTATATTGTCCAATTGTTGATGGGACTATACCAACTCGAGAGATGAATTTTGCGGACACAATAAGATAAAAGTATTAGCGTATTATCAACATCAGTTTGATTTATAAATTTTATATAATAGACAGGGTGAGACGTGCCACACACGTTTTCAAGACTAGTAAAAATAAAAATATTAAAGTAGATTCAATTTTTTTTAAAAAAGAAGTGAAATTACACATATCAGCGCGCGTGTAGCACATTTTATTTCTTCTAAGAAAATCTTAAAATTTCTTCCAGTTTGTGCTAATTAATTAGTGAATGTGTTTGTGATTTATTTTCTTTTGTGTAACACATCCTTACAAACTTGATTTGAAAGATTTGACTCCTATTGACTTGCTCTTAACAATATAAAATATAATGAAAATTGATAGCAACATTTCTTCTTTAATTTCTATTATGACTTCTATTTCATTTTGTGAAACACAACCCAACTAGTGTTTTGGCATTAAAACCCAACACTATATATAGTGTAGTAACTTGATCGTTGGAAATATTCTATATCATATCATTCTATATCATATGGAGAAGCACATTTTCTTATTGATTCTTCTATTTTTTATTCAATTTTCTGTATCATTTGCTACCTCAAATGAGACAGACCAACAAGCTCTACTAACTTTCCAAAATCTTATTACAAGTCCCAATCATTTTTTGGCCAATAATTGGACCAAAAATACTTCTTTTTGCTTTTGGTTCGGCGTCACTTGCAGTCCAAAAAGGCAAAGGGTTGTAGCCTTGACTCTTCCTAATTTACAACTTCAAGGCACAATTTCCCCGTCTTTGGCCAATTTGTCCTTTCTCAGGGAGCTCAATCTCGAGAACAACTTATTCCGTGGGGGCATCCCTTATGGACTTGGCCACTTGCCTCGCTTGCGTGTGATTGATGTTAAAAACAATCAGCTCAACGGAAGTATACCAACAAGTCTATTTCAAAACCGTAGAGTTCAAGTAATTTCATTGGCTTTCAATGAACTCAGTGGTGAAATGTGGAGAGGGCCATGGTATGTACCCGAACTCAGAGTCTTAAATCTCACCAACAACAGCCTCACGGGTATGATCCCACCTTCTGTTGGAAATGCCACAAAAATGATGAACTTCAGTTTGTCTGGGAATAGAGTCAGCGACAACATTCCAAAGGAGATCGGTAATCTGAGCCAACTTGCAGAATTGTACTTGACTGATAATCAATTAACAGGTTCCATTCCAGCAGCACTGTTTAATATCTCGTCACTACTTTCCATACATCTGCGATACAATACACTTTCTGGTCCTCTCTTGCTAGATGAAGGGAATATTGTGTCAAATCTGAAGTTTTTAAGTATATCTAACAACCAAATTTCTGGCTGCATTCCTTCCAACATATGCCAACTCACAGAGCTCAAATGGTTGTCTTTATCTTTCAACAACATAACCGGAGACATACCCAAAAATATTGATTGTTTATCTAAGCTTGAGGGGTTCTATATTGGCGATAATCCAATAAAAGGGACTATTCCCACTTCATTGGGAAATATTTCCACTCTGCAATATCTTTATTGTGGAAACAATCGCATAGTGGGGCAAATTCCTCCGGAATTAGGGAAGCTATCAAATTTGAGGCAATTAAGCTTTGACCATAATTTTAATCTTATTGGTCAAATTCCAGAGGCTATTTTCAACATATCTTCTTTCGAAAGGATTGATTTCAGTTACAATAACCTCTCGGGGAGAATTCCAACCACTACAGGTCTTCATCTTCCGAACCTTAAAGGACTTAACTTGGGATTCAATCAGCTCGAAGGAGAAATTCCATTGTTCATAACAAATGCTTCCAAGCTTGAGATACTGGAGCTAAATAATAACTCTCTGACAGGAACTATTCCTACTAATTTGGGAAATCTTCATGAGCTGCGATATCTGATCCTACATGATAATCAACTTACCAATGAACCAAGAGAGCATGAGTTGCGATTCTTCAATTCTTTGGCGGACTGTAGAATGTTGCGATATCTACAAGTGGGTAACAATCCGTTGAATGGCACTCTGCCCAATTCAATTGGGAATCTTTCATCTACTATTGAAAACTTTAATATAGTAGATGCAGACATAAATGGCCTCATCCCAACAAGTATAGGCAACATGAGTGGTCTTACAGTCCTAAGCCTTGGAGGAAACAACTTGATGGGAAATATTCCTCCTGAGATTGGTAAGCTTAAACAACTCCAAGGTCTGTATCTACGTTACAATAAATTGCAGGGACATATTTCTGAGGCAGTATGCAATTTATCTAATTTGGTTCAATTATATCTGGAACATAATGAGCTCACTGGAGTGATCCCAGAATGTATAGGAGATCTAAGCATGCTACAACTGCTTTATTTAAATTCTAATAGATTTTCATCAAAATTTCCGTTGAGCCTTTGGAAAATGAGTGGTCTTCTCTTACTAGACGTGTCACTAAATTCTATAGAGGGAGAAGTTCCATCAGATATTGTAGGATTGAAAGCCATTGTAGAACTATATCTTTACGGTAACCACTTTTCAGGCATGATACCGACCAGATTGGGGGAACTCCAAAACTTGCTGTCTCTTGACCTATCACACAATTCATTTTTTGGCCAAATTCCATTATCCATTGTCAACTTGATAAGCTTGGAATTCTTGGATTTGTCTTCAAATGCATTGTCAGGTACTATTCCTAAGTCATTGGAAAAACTCTCTTACCTTGAAAGCATTAATGTTTCATTTAATGATTTAGAAGGTGTAATACCGAGTGGTGGTGTGTTTGCAAATTCCACTCTGCAATCATTTCTTGGTAACAAAGGTCTTTGCGGAATGCACATATTTGGGATTCCTGCTTGTGCTATCAATAATCCTGGAAAACAATCAAAGCTTAAGGAGGTTGTGATAAAAATTGTTACTCCAGTGGTTATTTCATCTTTTATGATATTCTTGTTCATTTCAATTTGGATAATGAAACGACAGAAGAAAGGGAAGTCCAAAGATGTGGAGAAGGTACTGGAGATCAAAACTCATCAATTAGTTTCTTATCACGAGATTCAACAAGCAACAAATAATTTTGATGATGAATCAAATTTAATTGGTGAGGGAAGCTCTGGCTCTGTGTACAAAGGCATTTTATCTAGTGGAACTGTAGTGGCCATAAAGGTTCTGGATTTGGAAAATGAGCAAGTATGCAAGAGGTTTGATACCGAATGCAAAGTGATGAGAAATGTTAGACACAGAAATCTTGTTCCAGTGATCACTACATGTTCTAGTGACTATATAAGAGGCTTTGTTATGCCAATTATGCCCAATGGAAGTCTTGAGAATTGGCTGTACAAAGAAGATCGCCACTTGAACCTTCATCAAAGAGTAACTGTAATGCTTGATGCAGCTATGGCAGTTGAATATCTACATCATGGTCATGTCGCTCCAATAGTTCATTGTGACCTAAAACCAGCCAACGTTCTTTTGGATGAAGATATGGTGGCTCATGTTGGTGATTTTGGAATCTCCAAAATTTTAGCTATAAGCAAGTCCATGGCCTATACCGAGACATTGGGTACTCTTGGATACATTGCACCAGGTATAAAAAATCTACCCTCTTTGATTTTCTCTTATCATAATTAAGCCTCTCCAAATTCTACAAGTAAGAAAAAGCAAGGATTTATTTATGCAGAATTATTGTTGTATTTCAATTGAGTAACTTTTCTTCAATCCTTTTCTAAGAATATGGCTCGGAGGGAATAGTGTCCGCTAGTGGTGATGTTTATAGTTATGGCATTATGTTGATGGAGGTTTTGACCAAAAGACGGCCAACAGATGAAGATATATGCAATGAAAATCTTGACTTGAGGAAATGGATAACACAATCATTTTCAGGGAGTATGATGGACGTTGTGGATGCCAATCTTTTTTCTGAGGAAGAACAAATTACTTGTAAAAGTGAAATGTGCATAGCCTCCATGATAGAATTGGCTTTAGACTGCACAAAGAAAATGCCAGAATCAAGAGTAACCATGAAAGAAGTAGTCAAGAGGCTTAACAAAATCAAGAACACATTTTTGGAACTGTAAAAGTGATCAGCATCTCTTTTGGTGATGTTCTTTCTGAGCTGCAAGTTAACTTATTGCTTTTTGTTTACTGGTTTCTTTAGTAAAGGCGTATGTACTACTCGGAGTCATGTATTGTTTATACTTTAGAGTGTTGCATTTTGGAGAAGAAAGGCATTGTTCCGAGGAAGTGGTAATATATCATCTCTTTATAGGTTGGTTGGTGCAATTGAATTTTTAGATTATTTTCTATAAATTTTGCTCAATTGTTCGGAATTGAGACGTAATTATTATTATTGTTTGAATATTTTGCTCTCAGATATTGCAATATTAATTTATGATCAATGCAAGTTGTGATGTGGTCAGGGGCAGATCTAACTTATGTGATACTCCCTCCGTCCACAATTGTTTGTCAGGGTAAGGTCATGCACATCACTCAAGGAAAATTTAATACAAGGTGTAATTTGACTAATATAACCCTACTATATAAAAAATACCAAAAGTCCACATAACTTTTCAATTGAACTACACAATCATTAAGGGCAGAATTGGAAAAAAATGACTAATTATTTTTTGATTGTTTAAATTGACAATTAATCTTGGACATCTATTTTTAGTATACCTGCCAAACAATTGTGGACGGAGGGAGTATGTGTTCACGTCAATCCACATAAGTTAGATGGGCTCATAGGAATTACAA
This sequence comes from Solanum okadae, assembly GCA_036553675.1. NCBI lineage: Eukaryota > Viridiplantae > Streptophyta > Magnoliopsida > Solanales > Solanaceae > Solanum > Solanum okadae. The sequence continues at coordinate 10,521,774 of CM071681.1, read as the reverse complement.
AGTGCTGAATCAAATCCTCACCAATAAGGTGAAAAAGTTAGTAGAAAGTCAATCAATCGAGATAGTAAGATTCCCCCACCTTTTATTACTTCTCCTTTTTCCCATAGTAGAAAAAAAATGAATTTCTTTGAAATTTCAAAAAGTAGTACATAGAATTGACAGCATTAAAGAGGGTTGTTAACATATTTATAGCAATAAAGAGGGTTGTTGACATTAGTTGGACTAGGTAAGTTTTAATAATTGCATAATGAACGATTGAAAATATGTGAATAAAGTCAGTTTTTTATAATTTCAAAAAAAGTAACTTACTGTTTGCTATTTTCACTAAAAAAATTGTTATACTAGCTGGAAGATGCATCTCGGACACTATTTTAGTGATGTGAGACCTGTTGAAGGCCGGAAACTTGAAAGAGATAACCAAAAGAACTAAGGTTAGATGCAAAATGTGTTTGGATGAAGTGGAAAAGGGAACAGAACTATATAGGAATACAACAGACAGATTTGATGAATCAATTCAATTATATTCTTAGAATCGGTATAAACTTAGCAAAAAATCAAGAGGTAATTGTAAAAAAAACACCTAAATGTATATTTTTCTGCGAGTTTTGTAAATTAAAAACCTTGAAATAGATTCATGGATATCATTAATGTCTTGGAGGAGCAATAGAGGTAAAAATAAATACATCTTGAAATTGAATTTGATTGACACAAAAATGAACCGTCTCTTGTACTTCAAACCCCACATTCTTTAGTGTGTTGAGCGAATGATTGTGTTTTCATTCAAGTCTAATGTAAGGAAGTATGCAAACAAATTCTATATTTGGGGACCACCAAGCAAGAAGAATTGAAGATAAAAGATATATAAAGTATCAATTTCCTTGAAATTGAAGCTCGAAAAGTCCATAAAATGTAAGCTCAAATTACTAGTTATTTGTATTGAGAAATTAACAAAATAATTATAAACATTTGACTATGAAAATCCATTTGTTATTGTATATTAATTTAAATCACCATAAAAATTTATAAATTTTATATCATGGATTCTGTCACGACCCGATTAATCAAGTCATGTTGGCACCTACTATAACCCACCAGCAGCTAAGCCAACCCGTAACCCGGAACAACAAGTAATGGGTCTGAGGGTAGAAATTAAACAAGAGTAGGCAAATAACAATATAAACAGGCGGAAGCAAACCAAAAACATATATACAAATAAAGATCCCTCCCAGAACCTGGAAGTCACTAGTACAGAGCTACTACAAAATGAGTACAAGTCCCACAAGTGGACAACAGAGACTGGACTGTCTCGAAAGGAAGAAGACAAGTCTATATATACAGATGGAGACTGAAATAGTACAAAACGCCGTGTGCTCACCCCCGTCTCCAGATAAGTCTACTCCAAGATCGATCAACGCTGGCTACTAGTGCTCGGACCTGCATCACAAAATAGATGCAGAGCGTAGCATGAGTACCAAAACAACAGGTACCCAGTAGGCATCATAGGCCGACTGAGCAAGATAAGCAAAAGTGAACTGAAATGCAACTAAAGGGTCACATCAAGTGCAAAGAGTAGTAAATGTGGGTATGTACACGAGCGTACAGGCAACAAAGACAAGTAATCTAACTAACTCCGCCGGGCTCCCATAAACCCGACGGGTACGCTCGTGCACAATAAAAGAAACCACCTGCACGGACCCCCATAAGCCCGGCAGATGCACCGGCAGTTGAAGTAAAATAATGGAGCTAGAAGGTCTATCACAATATTACCAATTTCCGGACTTTTAACTGAACCATTCCCAATTATATTCCAGGATCTCATTACGTCCCGGACTTTAATCGGAATCTCTCCAACCTCCAAAACCTCAACCTACAGATAAGAGTAATCAAGACTAAACTGAAGCGTTAGTGAGGAATTGGGAATACACCACGTGCAAGCTGGACCACAGACTCGAACCGAATACTATAGCTAATGAGTCAACCTATATGGGGTGGACCACGGACTCGAACCGGGTGCTGTAGCCAAAGGTCGGGCACGGGTGGGCTGGACCACGGACTCAAACCGGGTACTGTAGCCAAAACCAGATCACAGGTAAGCTGGACCACAGACTCTAACCGGGTACTGTAGCTAAGCCTGGACATAAGTAAGCTGGACCACGGACTCTAACCGGGTACTGTAGCCGATAGAAAAGCAGGGCATTACAGATACAAGGTCATAAGCTGAGTTACCGCCTAGCTAAGGCTCAGACTATCAGACTCAAGTCTGCTATATCAGTCTATAAGGAGCTGACCGTCCGAAACGACGTTGGAAAAAGTTCTACTGCCCAACGACATCCGAAACTTTGCAAGTCTATGGCAACACTAGTCTAAGCCTAGACTAAGGCCAAACATACTTCAAATCAATATTACCATATACACCACAAGGTATGGATGTTCAATAATATCAAGAGACATGCTGTCATAATCCAACACTTTCCCGAAATAAGGTCTAAGGCAGGGATTATAGAAATTTAGCATGCTCGACACCCGAACCCCTCCATACTCAAGCAAATCAATAAACAAATGCCTAAACATGCTCAATCTCATGAGGGAAAGCCATAGCCTACCTGAAAGCCGACCACGCGTGCTCCAATTCACGGTACCGGAGCTTTTCCCCTCCGAACGGTCTCCAAATGCTTCCCCACTAACAAAAGGTTAATCACCTCGTCATTACGAATATGTTGACACTAAAATTATATTTTTCGGAGACGGACCCAAAATCGGGTCTAAAACGGGATTGTGGGACCCACAATTGGAATCCCGAAAACGAATTCGTGGAAACGTCCCAAATACCTTACTAAACTAATACCCCAAAATTTAGCACAAACAGATGCCTAAAACATAGCAAATCAGCCACAACAATTAAAGTTAGCAGCCCCTTGATCACCCATTTCTGGAAAAACGAAACCCTTCCAACCCAAACAGATTATACCACGACGATCCTTGTGAAAAACTCTACAAGTTAGCCTCAAGAATGACTCAAAACGGACCTAAGATGATCAAGATCTAACATTTCAAAATTCAACAACAATTCATTCCGAAAATCACTCTAGCAGTAGCTAAATTCGATTCCTTACCTCAAACGAAGCCACCCCTCGCGTTTCTGAGATCACCTCTAGATTCCCCACGAAATTCTCTTGAAGTTAGCCTTTTGAATCACCTAATTCGGGCTTAAAATGGAGGAGAAATCTTATGTTGAAGATGTGAAAGAAATAATGGACGAAAATCGTCCTAAAATCTGGAAATTTCCAGATTTCCATCCGCTGCCACGTCACCACCGCGTTAGAATTCTACAACCCTTCAAACTTAAATTTTGATTTTCCGGACTCGTTCGGAGTCGGAAAAATACAAACCATATATGGAATCTGATTGAAAATGATATTTCGGACTCAACGGTGAAGGAGGAATTTCCATTTGGAGATCGCTTCGATGAAAAGTGGGTCCCACACCCAGTATCGTTTTGAGCCAATTCCACAACTGCCATCTAAAGCCTCGGGAAGTGAACAAAGAGTCGTTCTAGACCAAAATTGATATTCCGAAGCTAACCTAGCTGTCAGAATTTTCATCTGAGCACGTCTTCCATGAAGGTTGACCAAAGTCAACTTTTCAAGTTATAAAATCTCCAAAACAGGGAAACGGGCCTAAAACCCAAACGAACGACCAGGCGACCGAACAGTCAGTGCCAGCAAGTCATAAATGACTTGGGGTCGCTACAGGAATGCTCTAAACGAGGGAAAGAATGCTTTAATTTAAAAATGACCTGGAGGGTCATTACAGATTCGCCTCTAGATATGGTTGGTCAAGCAACATGCTTTTTTCCAAACTTGTCTTAGACTGCATGACCTCCCGTTCACTTGGTTCGGTGTGGTTTCTATAAGAGTTCATATGAATTTGTAATATAGTTGCTATATCTTGAAGCAATATAATACATTTGAAAAAAAATAAATCCAAGTGCATAGCATAGTAACAACATGAAGAACATTCTCTTATTGATTCTTCTCTTTCAAATTCAATTTTCTATGTTAACTGCTTCATCAAATGAGACTGACCAACAAGCTTTACTAGCTTTCCAAAATCTTATTACAAGTCCGAGTCATTTTTTGGCCAGTAATTGGACCAAAAATATTTCTTTTTGCTCTTGGTTTGGTGTCACTTGCAGTTCGAAAAGGCAAAGGATTGTGGCCTTGGATCTTCCTAATTTGCAACTTCAAGGACAAATTTCCCCATCTTTGGCCAATTTGTCCTTTCTCAGAGATCTGAATCTTGGGAACAACAGCTTTCACGGTGGCATCCCTTGTGGACTTGGCCACTTGCCTCACTTGCAAGTGATTGATATTCAAAACAATCAGCTTAACGGAAGTATACCAACAAGTCTATTTCAACACCGGAGAGTTCAAGTAATTTCATTGGCTTTCAATAAACTCGGTGGTGAAATGTGGAAAGGTCCATGGTATGTCCCCGAACTCAAAGTCTTTGATCTCAGGAACAATAGCCTTATAGGTATGATCCCTCCTTCTGTTGGAAATGCAACAAAGTTGCTGAACTTCAGTTTGCATGGGAATAGAGTCTGCGGCAACATTCCAAAGGAAATTGGTAATCTCAGCCAACTTGCATCTTTGTCCTTGGCCGATAATCAATTGACAGGTTCCATTCCCGCAGTACTGTTTAATATCTCGTCGCTACTTGAAGTGCATCTGGGAATCAATAGCCTTTCTGGTCCTCTCTTGCTAGATGAAGGGAATACTGTGTCAAATCTGAAGTTTTTAAGTCTATCTAACAACCAAATTTCTGGTTGCATTCCTTCCAACATATGCCAACTCACAGAGCTCGAAGTTTTGTCCATATCTTACAACAACATAACTGGAGAAATACCCAGAAATATTGATTGTTTATCCAAGCTCAAAAAGTTCTTAATTGGTGATAATCCAACAAAAGGGACTATTCCCACATCATTGGGAAATATTTCCACTCTGCAATATCTTTATTGTGGAAACAATGGCATAGTGGGGCAAATTCCTCCGGAATTAGGGAAGCTATCAAATTTGCAGCAATTATGCTTTAGGAATAATTATAATCTAATTGGTCAAATTCTAGAGGCTATTTTCAACATATCTTCTTTGGAAGTTATTGATTTCAGTTTCAATAACCTCTCCGGAAGAATTCCAACCACTACAGGTCTTCATCTTCCAAACATTAAGGATCTTCACTTGGGAGTCAACCAGATCAAAGGGGCAATTCCATTGTTCATAACAAATGCTTCCAAGCTTGAGATACTGGAGATAAATAATAACTTTCTCACAGGAACTATTCCTAATAACTTGGGAAATCTTCATGAGCTGCAAATACTGCTCCTACATACTAATCAACTTGCCAATGAACCAAGACAGCGTGAGTTGCTATTCTTCAATTCTTTGGCGGACTGTAGGATGTTGCGATATCTACAAGTGGGTAACAATCTGTTGAATGGTGTTCTGCCCAATTCTATTGGGAATCTTTCATATACTATTCAAAACTTTTATATAGCAGACGCACACATCAATGGCCTCATCCCCACAAGTATAGGCAACATGAGCGGTCTTACAACCCTAATCATTGAAGGAAACAACTTGACAGGGTGTATTCCTCCTGAGATTGGTAAGCTTAAACAACTCCAGGGGCTGTAGCTAACTAACAATAAATTGCAGGGACATATTCCAAAGGCAGTATGCCAATTTGGTTAAATTAACTCTGCAAGGTAATGAGCTCTCTGGATTAATTCCAGAATGCTTAGGAAATCTTAGCATGCTACAATATCTTTATTTGGGTTCTAATAAATTTTCATCAAAATTTCCATCAAACCTTTGGAAAATGAGTGGTCTTCTCTTTCTAAACGTGTCACAAAATTCTTTAGAGGGAGAAGTTCCATCAGATATTGGAGAACTTAAAGTCATTATAGCGCTAGATCTTTCCAGTAATCACTTTTTAGGAATGTTACAAAGCAGATTGGGAGAACTCCTAAACCTGCAGTCTCTTGACCTATCAAACAATTCATTTTTTGGACAAATTCCATTATCCCTTGCCAACTTGATAAGCTTGGAATTCTTGAATTTGTCTTTAAATGCATTGTCAGGTACTATTCCGAAGTCTTTGGAAAAACTCTCATACCTTAAAAGCATTAATGTTTCATTTAATGATTTAGAAGGTGTAATACCGAGTGGTGGTGTGTTTGCAAATTCCACTCTGCAATCATTTCTTGGGAACAAAGGTCTATGTGGAGTCCACATATTGGAGATTCCTGCTTGTGCTATCACTTATCCTGGAAAACAATCAAAGCTTAAGGAGGTTGTGCTAAAAATTGCTACTCCAGTGGTTATTTCATCCTTGATGATATTCTTGTTGGTTTCAATTTGGATAATGAAACGACAGAAGAAAGGAAAGTCCAAAGATGTTGAAAAGGTACCGGAGATCAGGACTCATCAATTAGTTTCTTATCATGAGATTCAACTAGCAACAAATAATTTTGATGAATCAAATTTAATTGGTGTGGGAGGTTCTGGCTCTGTGTACAAAGGCACATTATCTGGTGGAACTTTGGTGGCCATTAAGGTTCTGGATTTGCAAAGTGAGGAAGTATGCAAAAGGTTTGACACCGAATGCGAAGTGATGAGAAATGTTAGACATAGAAATCTTGTTCCGGTGGTTACTACTTGTTCTAGTGACTACATAAGAGCCTTCGTTCTGCAATATATGTCAAATGGGAGTCTTGAGAGTTGGTTGTACAGAGAAGAGTCCAACTTAAACCTTCTTCAAAGAGTCGCCATAATGCTTGATGTGGCTGTGGCAATTGAATATCTACACCATGGGCATAACACTCCAATAGTTCATTGCGACCTAAAGCCAGCCAACGTTCTTTTGGATGAAGATATGGTGGCTCATGTTGGTGATTTTGGCATCTCTAAAATTTTAGCAATAAGCAAGTCCATGGCTTATACAGAGACATTGGGCACTCTTGGATACATTGCACCAGGTATAAAAAAAATCTATTCTCTTTGATTTTCTCTTATCATAATTAAGCCTCTCCAAGTTCTAGAAGTAAAAAGAGCAAGTCTTTATTTATGCAGAATTATTATTGTATTTCAATTGAGTAACTTTTCTTCAATCCTTTCCTAAGAATATGGCTTGGAGGGAATAGTGTCTGCTAGTGGTGATGTTTATAGCTACGGCATCATGTTGATGGAGATTTTGACCAAAAGAAGGCCAACAGATGAAGAGATATGCAACCAAAATCTTGACTTGAGGAAATGGATCACACAATCATTTTCAGGGACTATGATGGATGTTGTGGATGCCAATCTTTTTTCTGAGGAAAAACAAGTCACTTGTAAAAGTGAAATATGCATAGCCTCCATGATAGAATTGGCTTTAGACTGCACAAAGGAAATGCCAGTATCAAGAATAACCATGAAAGAAGTAGTCAAGAGGCTTAACAAAGTCAAGAACACATTTCTGGAAACATAAAAGTTAACATGTTGCTTTTTGTTTACTGGTTTCTTTAATATAGTTGTAATTTGTACTACCAGTAGACATGTACTGTTTGTACTTCAGAGTGTTGCATTTCCCTCATTTTGTGATTTAAGATTTAAGAAGTCTTTAATATGTTCTGAATGCTTGAATAAAATTAAGAAATATTATGAATGTGCTTAGCTGCACTATTTTACTTTTTGTTTACCTCTACTTCATGTTATGAATGAGCCACATCGACCATATGTCACATGGGCAGAATGTAGTTGTCTTCATTGATAGCAGCCAAAAATCTCGGGTGTACGTATGGTATTCTTAGAATTCATGTACATTAGCTGTTTACTGCAGGAACAGGCCGTATAATCCATTTCTGGTATAGATCTTTGTAGACTTTTAATAAAGTCCCTATGTGAGCTTATATAAGTCAGCAAACAGTAAAATGTGAATTTGACAGATGGTATATTGTAGGACAAACATACATTTTATTTACTATCATCATCAAAAGTATACTCGAAAAACAGAACACAGATACAAGTCATTATTAGTACATGCATAAGCAAGCAATAACAAAGCGTTTCATGTCCATTGACAATTGTTTTTGGAACCCACACTAGATTATCTGATGGTAAAAAGTGACAGATTGGTGATGTTCCTGGTAATATACCGAGCACTCGGAAGGATACATGGGATGGACTCCATTGAGAGGTATCCAAGTGACAAACAGCAATTGCTTCAACTTTATCACCATTTGCATCATTCCTTAATTCAACCTTCAACACCTTGCTTTTGCTGATTGTGTAATGACAGTAGAAAACTGTGTAAGCACACGGCATGGTATGGCACACCACCGTCTTAGGAGCATCCAAAATAGTATAGTTTTGAGGATGATTCAGGGGAGTAGTTGAGTACTCTTCTGAAAAATCATGAGTCGTTGTGGTGGTGAGGGCTTCGATTTGGGTTTTTTCTCCCATAATTCCATGCACAAAATTGAGCATTGCCTCCACGGATGTGGCACAATACTTTGTCTCTCCCTTTATGGGTGAATCTTCACATACTCTTAATGTTTCTTCCATGGCTTTTGCTTGTGGAGAGTCTTTCGAGAAAGTTAGTATTTAAGACTAAAGGAGGATTGAGTGAAAATTAAATTACCAGCAGAATAAGGGATACTAGGCTAATTCTCTATTATTGTTTGTGTGTGTACGAATATGTTTGTTCTAAAATTGTGTTGTAGTACTCTATTACTCTTAATTGATATAATATTTCCACATAGTATGAACAATCTCCTCACGTTGAGCATGCATTTCTTGAAAAATACAACATATATTGATCTAACTTTAGTTAAATATAAAAAGGGATAATGCATAAATAACCCCCGAAAGCGATTGCCACCGGCCGACTTCTGTTGAGAATAGTCTACACTGCTTGTCCTAGCCCTTTTACTCTCCCTCTCACATTTCTTAACTTTCTCTTCCTCAATCTGCTGGGCATGAGTCATCAATCTGGAGATTTCCATCTCCTTAATCAACATAGCAGTCCAACATTCCTTAGCCACAGTCTCAAAAACTCCTGAAAAAACTTACTTATACAGGTCCTTGAGTTGGACACTATTGATGGAACATACTTAGAGAGTTGAGTAAACTTAAGAGAATACTCCTTCACAGTCATGTTACCTTGCTTCAGTTTAATAAACTCATGTACCTTGGCTTCACTTAGCTCAAGTGGAAAGAATCTATCCAGAAATGTTGTCACAAACTAATTCCAGTCCACTGGGCCTGCATCAACGCCCCTATCTTCCTTCCATTGTTTGTACCAAACCTTAGCCACTCCATTAAACTGGTAAGCAGCTAAGTCTGCACTCTAAACTGGAGAAACACCCATAATCTGCATAACCTTCTGGATGTCATCAATGAATTCCTGCGGATCCTCCTCCACCCTAGAAGGCTAGAATCATATAATTCAGGTGGATTCATTCAAGTAAAATCCCGGACCCTTGCCGCTGCTGTATTTCCATTTGGGTTAACCTGAGCAACAACTTGTTGATTTGACCTAAGAAGTCATAGCCTGAGCTAGCACCTAGAAAGCAGCCCAGAACTCGGCATGAGAGACTTGTTCATTCAAAGGGTGTGTTGGAGCTAGTGGTGCTTGTTGGTTTCCATTTGCGTTTCTTCTTCTATAAACTCTTCTGGGAGGCATAATTCTGTAAACGCGTAGAGCACAAGCTAGAAGGAGGTTAGATAGAGTTCACACTCTTTCGCACGATAAGAATCATGAAAGAAGAGAAGTATTTTCTAAAACGTTTCATAGCCTCTCATTCATAAGTGTGGCGCGCTTCACACCTATGAATAAGACTCTACTTAACGTGACTTACAGACATCCTAGGACACTTTAAACCTGAGGCTCTCATATCAATGTTGTCACGATCCGAGACTACCCCTAGTTGTAACACGGTTCTTAGAGTCACCAGTGACCCTAAGCAAACCATGGTCTGTCTTGACACTAAGGGCCCGTTTGGCCATGCGATATGGTATCATGATATGGAATCATGAGATGAAATTGAAGTCTTGTTTGGACATGCGATATGAAATTTTTGTGTTGTATATTTTCTCATAAACATAAAAATCCCATAAGCTGTAAAACTATTAAAATAGCCCCAATTGTTTATTCAATCTTATCAAATAAACAAAAATTTATAGAATCACATAGTAAATTATTACAAAGTTACTTGTTCTCCACTTAAGTAATTGTTTCATCTAATTTTAATTTAATAAAAAAAAATTGAACATAAATTGTAGTGTACTAGTCTTTAATATAATCCTCCCACATAGTACGGACAATTTCCTCACGTTGAACTTGCATTTCTCGATCATGTGACCGAGAATATGAACCAACATTGTTACTTTGAGCCATTTGTTGGTCAATATCATCCACAACTATATTTTCATGCTCATAGACCATAAATATTTCATCACTTTAACAATCGATTGGTGTGAGTTAAAGTGACTATATGTTGGTGAGAATAATAAATTTTATGTCGGTGAGAATAATAAATTTTAAAAAAGTAATGATGTGATTATAAATTTTATTTACATATGAAATAAATGGTTAGTAGATATAAATGTGGGGTTGTTTAAATAAAATATAAACTCGTGGATCAATTTTTGTATTAAAATATCTCAAATCATGATATGGAATTACCACATAATTCCATATCATGGTTTTTGGAGAATATGGAATCACATCTCATGATATGGAATCATGAGATGGAATCAACGTAAAATCGCGTGGCCAAACGCTGATTCCATCTCACGATACCATATCATGATATGGTATCGCATGGCCAAACGCCTACTAAGATTCATACATACAATAACTGAATATAACTGTTGTGGAAGCTAAACTGAGATAAATCTAAAACAACTGAATAGTAAAATAGAAATCGTTTGAACAAACCATAAAGCTGAAACTACTGCCTGACTATCTAAAAACCTTTACTAAGACGAGTTGTTGGGACAAGCCCGCAACTAACTCTAACTGTCTGAAACTGAAAAATTAACATAAAGATATAACAATAGCACTTGTCCTCGAAAGATAAGGACTTACCAAGCTCAGCTGCTGAGATGATACGAAAATCATACTAACCACGAGATAGATATCGAGGGTCTGAACCTATATTATAAAACAATAAGGCATAAAAGAGTATGCCGTCTGTACTTTGAATGTACTGAATATATGAGATAAACATAATAATCTAACAAGTTGAACATGATAAATCTAAGATGCTAAACTGAATATAAAACTGAAATTAATAAGCTGATGCAATGACCAAGTAATAAGCATGTAACCAATCAACACTGTGCTGAGTAAACTGGAATACAATGTCATCAAACATCTGAAATTGAATTGCGGGAGATACTATTAACTGACTTTATTCCACATGAGCTAAATGGAGTTCAACCTATACCCTAGCTGGAAAGGTGCTCTGTACTTTACCAGGGTACTAACACTGTCTAACGTGGATCCACTAAGATGATGTCAAAAAAGGACTAAGGTGTTGGTCCTAGTCTGACAGGTGACTCTTAAAACCTATGTTGGCACGTAATTTTGAGACTTAAAAATTGCTACTGAAGGTCTCAATCCTAACTGACGGGTGAACCTCCATCTCTACGTCTGCTCGGTGCTAAGTTATACTCCTAACTGGATAACTCAATTATACTAAAATCTGAGACTGAAATAATAAATGCTTTATCTGAAGGCAACATATACATATGGAACTGAAAGATTGACAGTACAACTGATCATAACAAATTATGTCATCCCCAATAAAACATGTAATTTAAGCAACGCAATTTCAAGTACATGAATTTTCCCTATTCTGAATGCTTACGAAAATAGCCATATAAGAATATTGAATTTTAGGTTGAGACATATATTCATGGCCTATTCATGAAGAAAAATTGAAATAAGATGCAATTCATGTTTTTCATATGAACCCTAAGTTATGTAGAATTTGATTAACTGAAGAATAAGGTTTTCTTTGGAATTTAATGGATTGAAAGATATTCATCAATGAAATCTCACATGCCTGGAATGGGAAACCTTGCTAAATTTTATGAATTCTTGGAGAAATGCTTTGGACTTGGATCTTTTATAGCTTGAACTTGAGAAACCCTTCTATGGAGTTCTTGGATATGAAATTTTTCGTAACTTATGAAATCTGATTGACTTAGGCTTTTGGGGAAGTTAATATTCATGGGTAAGGGTTATGGGATGAGGAAAAGACAAAAACACCCCTTCTAGAACGTGAAAAAAAAAAAGAGAACTAAAAGAATTCCGAAGAAACGTGCGCGGTTGTGCAGCTGAAAACTACTTCACGCAACCTTAACAGTAGCAATGCCTGTTAGGACCGAAAATAAGCAGGTGTAGTGCGGAAGCTAGCAAAGCAAACCTTGAAAGACCATGAGTAAGAAGACAAACGAGAAACACACCAAAAGAGACAGATTTAACGTGGTTTGGTCAATCGACCTACATCTACAAAGGAGATGAGCAATCCACTATATAAATATGAGAGTACAAAACATAGAGAGAAACAACTTCAACCAATTCACTCAGAATACATGGGAGGTTCACACAAGTGATAACGTATCAAGCTTGTGTCCCACAAATTCTCCCCCTAACCAAAACTCTCAAAGCCCTTAGGACTACATTGTGAATGTTGATTAAGTTAGAAGGAACATGTCTCTATTTATAGAGTCCTAAACCTTTTCCTACAAGAAAAGGACTAGCCAATCCAAAACCTTTTCCTAAAAGGAAAACCTATTTATGGTAAGAAATTTAGGAAAAATAAACCCAACAAATCTCCCCCTTGGCCTGAATTTCTGACAAAATAAATTTGTCCACCTTCTTCACATAATCTTCAACAACTTGCTTCTCCTCTCCATAATCTCCTCCATCAAATCTATGTATCAACACAGAGAACCTCTCTGAAACAATTTCTCCAACAAAAATCTTCATTACTGTCAAAAAGGTTGCGGCTAGAACTACGCCCGCCAAGATGAACACCCATCTTTCTAACCTGGTTCAATCATCGATTATTGAACCACTGAATCTGACTCCATCATTAAATCTGGCTCTGATACCACTTGTTAGGACCGAAAATATGCAAGTGTAGTGCGGAAGCTAGCAAAGCAAACCTCGAAAGACCATGAGTAAGAAGATAAACGAGAAACACACCAAAAGAGACAGATTTAACGTGGTTCGGTCAATCGACCTACGTCCACAAAGGATATGAGCAATCCACTATAAATATGAGAGTACGAAATATAGAGAGAAACAACCTCAACCAATTCACTCGAGATACAAGGAGGTACACAAAATTCTCCTCCATAACCGCAACTCTCAAAACCCTAGGACTACATTGTGAATGTTGATTAAGTTAGAAGGAACATGCCTATATTTATAAAGTCCTAAAACTTTTCCTACAAGAAAAGGACTACTCAAAACCTTAAAACCTTTTCCTAAAAGGAAAACTTATTTATGGTAAGAAATAAGGGCAAATAAAACCCTTGCCGCGCAGCGGGAATCTACTTTGCGTGCGGATCACACAGAATACGTAGTGGCTAGTAAAATAGGCATAACTTTTAGCATAAAGCTTGGATTGCCGAACGGTTGAATGCGTTGGAAAGAAGGCTTCACAACCTTTCATTTTCTTGGTACTAGGCCACAAAAACTCTTCATACACTAGGAATCCCTTATGACCCTTGTTCACATGCATCCAATGCACTTTACACACTTATTATTGGACCTTTACACCAAGTCAAACTTAAATTTGGTGGGTTCGAATCGATACACATATGGAGAATGGTTCATATCTTTACTTAGAAGTTGCAGGTATTGTAGATGTAGTCAAGAGGTTTAACAAAATCAAGAACACATTTTTGCAAACATAAGTTTGCATATCTTCCGGTGGTGTTTTTTCTGAGCTGCAAGTTAACATGTTGCTTTTTTGTTTACTAGTTTCTTGAATAATATAGTCATTGTTCGTACTACTTGTAGACATGTACTGTTTGTATTTCAGAGTGTTGCATTTCCCTCAATAAGCTACTTTTATAACGAGAGATATATCAACTTTAAATCGCAAAATTGATGGCTATATTAGACCCTTTTTTCCTTGTATATATTGATAAGTGCTAATGCTCCTAGATGTTTTGATGATCTCTTCACAAGTGCAGGGACCTGGTCCTCTGCAGAGTATGAATACTCGTCCAGCTGTTAAAGTGTTGTACAGCTGTAAAAGCTGTCTGCGTCAGAAAGTTGGTGAAGCTGCAGAGTACTTCACCAATCAGAAGCAAGGAGGTTGCTTGTACGTTTGGTAATAACTCTTTATGGTATATAAAAAACATGATACAACAATATTACTTATTCATTCAAAAGAGAGAAAAATTTCAAGCTTCAAGAACAGCAAGGGATCTGATCGATTGCTTCAAGAGCTTTTTGTACCAGCTGTTATTTTGTTTGCTTGTAATAGGTATGATATTGTAAGATCCGCTTCACTTGTGAAAGAAACGTTTCAAACTTGTTTGAATCATTGTAAGAACTAGGTTAAGGGTAACTTAGGTTCTTACTCTAAAAGGTCTATATTAATCGGTTAGGATTAGTATAGTGGGCGGTGTTGTATCTGCTCTGGCTCATCTAAGTGATAGGAGGTATTGCTTAGAGTTGGGATTAGTAGGCTAATCTCGGTTTGTAAACTTGCTTTTACTTTTGCTTGGAGAAGATTAGTGAAAGAAGTTTGGAAAGTCCTGGTAGGCCAGGTCGTGGTTTTACTCCCTTGAGCAAGGAGGTTTCCACGTAAAGTTGTTGTGCAATCTTTACTTTCAACACTTTGTTTATTTTCTGTTATTTTAACTGTGCTGAGGACCTGGTCCCATATAAAACGTGGACGCATATATTCCAACAAGTGGTATCAGAGCACGTCTTTTCTCTCTGGTTAACACCAAGAAAAGGAAAGATCCTGACGGAATGGCTGCTCCACCCTACTGTCTATCTATGAAGCCTCTAACTGATAAAGATGGAAGCCGAGACAAGACCCCCGACCTCCTAACAACTGATACAACTGAAAGGTAAATGAAATCCTCCGGAAGCAAGGAGGCTTGTCATAGCTAACTGGAACTCCCGAATGTATCAACGAATCTCCTGTTGATGATCCTGAATACCTGTGTCTGCATCATAAGAAGATGCAGGCCAAATGGCTCAGTACGTGGAATGTACGAGTATGTAAGCTGGAAAGCTAAACAACCTAGGCTAGAAGAAAAACTGGAATAAACTGAAATAACTTACCTCTGTTCAAACTTTCTCAACTCAAGGAATACTCAAAACTACTCAAACTTACTCAACTCAGAAGATAGATACTGGACTCAGAGACAGATACTCAACTCAAAGATATATACTCAACTCAAAGATAGATACTCAACTTAAAGATATATACTCAACTCAAAGATACTCGACTCTTGAATAACTGAGCTCAACTCAACTCAACCTGACTGACTTCTTTCAATATAAGGCAATTTAAAACAAGTGCGATATAAAGAAAGACTGTTTAAAACATGCTATAAACTCTGTGTGTATACAAGGATACAATAAGCCTGAGATGTATATAGAAATACAATTGAACTGATGTATATAAAATACAATAATTTCTATGTATAAAAATACAATAACTACTGTGGGAGTTTCTCTAACCGACAACCATCACATAAGAGCTATAGTGATGATACAGCGATTGACCTCACGCTGCCAGAGCATCTTATACCCGGCCAAAGGTATAAGACCTGAACTGCCTAATGGATCCACTAGTCTAATATGAAAAGGATTCATCTAAAAAGTATGATCCTTTTCTACCCATGGTGGCTAACATGGTTCTATGGGGGCTGTGGGTTCTTTGAACGCTCCCCCAATTCGGTGCTCGATACTACTCCCAAAAATGTACTGGCTTTTATGTTTTTAAAACACATGCTTTCCTGCTGATTGAGATAATTACTCAAAAACTAACCCGAAGGCACTTTGGAAATCTCAGTTTCCAATCTTGTTTAAATGTAAAAACATTTCTTTAAAACTTCTTTGGGAATACATAGTTCCCTAATAACTTTGAGAAATGAACTCAAGTCTTTACTCTTGACTTAACTTGAAACTCGATACTTTTGACTTGACTTGAAACTCTTGACTCAACTTGAAACTCTTAACTTAACTTGGAACTCTTCATTCTTTACTTAACTTGAGCCTTAAAATGAAGTTAAAACGATCAATGAAGACTCTTGGAAAACCTTAAAGACTTGTTTTGACTTACTTACTTCTAAGCTTGACTTCACTTGACTTGGAAACTAACTTCACTTGACTTTGAAACTAACTTCACTTGATTTGGAAACTAACTTCACTTGACTTTGAAACTAACTTCACTTGACTTGGAACTAACTTCACTTGACTTGGAAACTAACTTCACTTGACTTGGAATCTAACTTCACTTGACTTGGAAACTAACTTCACTTGACTTGGAATCTAACTTCACTTGACTTTCGATCCTAACTCACCTTGAATTGGATTATGGATTCAAGGGTAATGATCTCATGTTTACGACACTTCTCATTTTCTTACTCACTTGCTCGAGTCTTGAAACAAGTTACTAGAAATTGTAGACGACTCCTCACAAAGACTCAAAGGGATTTCCTTAGAATATTTGAAAGAATTCTCAAAACATAACTCTCAATTCTACCTTGAACTTGAATTATGAATTCAAGATTTTGATCATGTTAAGAATGACTTTGTAGGTGTTTAGAAGTAACTTAGAGTAGTTAGAATCGAAAAGGAGTGAATGCGCACTTTAAATGAACTCAAATGGGGTAACCGACGACAACTGAATGGGGCAGGTGACACTGGCGCCATGGGTGGCGCCAGCCCCTAAACTTCAGAGGTGAGTTTGGGGCGCTCTGGCAGGTGCATCGCGCCAGGCCCCCAACCCAGAAATTTTAGCAAGCTCATTTTCTCATTTTCTCACCTTATTTCACCTAAAATCGAATGGTTTCTTCCCCAAATCACTTAGAATCATTAGAACCCTCAATATACCATAGATTCAACTCAAAAACACCACCCAAATCATGCCTCAAATCAACAAGAACTTCAACAACACAATCAACAACATCAACACCACAACCAACAACTTCAACAAAATATAACCAATAACCTCAACAACTATAACCAACAACTTCAACAACACATCTAATATTTTCTCTATAATAAAAGGAGCTTGGTGTGTGGGGGAAAGGATCAACCCACACTAAAAGCTCACATACCTTCATAGGGATCACCCCCGACGATACCACGACGATCTTCTTGCTTGATCTCCTCTTCTTCTCTTCTTCTTCTCTCAAAACCCTCAGTCTCATTCTTTTAAAAAGGGACAAAAATGATCCAAACATAAGTCTAACACCTCAATATAACCTAAAGAAATGATTAGGGAAAAGACCAAAATACCCTTAAAATTTTCGGACTAAACAAACTGCACTGTGCGACTGTGCCAACAGCCCAACTTCCAAAGGGCATAACACACTCATACGAACTCGGAATCAAGCAAACTTGGTGGCGTTGGAAATATCATTCCAAAGGCTTTCTAGTCATAACTGGAAATTCGCCTAAATCATTCTGAGCTAGGAGTTACGACTGCTCAAAGTTAACCAAAAACTCACCTTTTTTTTTCATACTTAGCCAAATTTTCCAGATTCTTTCCAAAAATGACTATTTCCAAATTCAACTCTTCTTGGAACTCAATGTGCTACATCTAGGGACCTTAACTTAACACTCAA
Source organism: Solanum okadae (assembly GCA_036553675.1). Lineage (NCBI taxonomy): Eukaryota > Viridiplantae > Streptophyta > Magnoliopsida > Solanales > Solanaceae > Solanum > Solanum okadae. Next base: position 10,503,886 of record CM071681.1, on the reverse strand, counting down.
GAAATTTTATTCCTCGGAAAAATCTCGCTCCACATGAAGGACGGCTCGAGTCTTACCAGAAAGTCTAGATGGAAACATCAATCTTCACATCCACTAGACAATCTCACCTCTCCACTTGACTCAGGAATTCAAACTAGGTCTAAATCAAGAAATCTAGTTGCACATTCAGCATTCATATCATCCGTTGAACCCAAGAACATTAAGGAAGCTTTGAAGGATGTAGACTGGGTGACTTCAATGCAGGAGGAGCTTCATCAGTTTGAGAGAAGCAAGGTGTGGCACCTGGTCCCCAGACCACCTGACAGAACCATTATTGGGACCAGATGGGTCTTCAGAAACAAACTGGATGAGCATGGGATCATTACTAGAAATAAGTCAAGACTGGTGGTACAGGGTTACAACCAAGAAGAGGGAATTGATTATGATGAGACATTTGCTCCTGTAGCCAGAATGGAAGCCATCAGAATCTTAATAGCATTTGCCGCTCATATGGAATTTAAACTGTTCCAAATGGATGTCAAGAGTGCTTTCTTGAATGAGAATCTCAAGGAAGAAGTATATGTCAAGCAGCCTCCAGGCTTTGAAGATGCAGAACTGCCAAATCATGTGCTAAAGTTAGACAAGGCTCTGTATGGGTTAAAACAAGCTCCTAGAGATTGATATATGAACGACTGTCAAAATTCCTTCTTGCAAATGGGTTCAAAAGAGGTAAAATTGATAATACACTGTTTTTGAAATCCAGAGGAAAGAAGTTGCTGATTGTGCAGGTTTATGTGGATGATATCATCTTTGGAGCCACTACAGATTTACTTTGCAAGGAATTCTCTAATCTGATGAGCAGTGAGTTTGAAATGAGCATGATGGGAGAATTCACTTTTTTCTTAGGCTTGTAGATAAAACAAACCGCTCAAGGCACTTCAATATGCCAAGAAAAGTATATCAAAGAGTTGCTCACGAAATTTAATCTTCTTGAGGCAAAGGTGCTGGATACTCCTATGAGCACAAGTGTGAAACTTGATAGAGATGAAAATGGTGTGGAGGTCAATCAGACCATGTATAGGGGAATTATTGGGTCACTCCTATACCTCACTACAAGCAGGCCCGATATAGTGTTCAGTGTAGGGTTGTGTGCAAGATTTCAAGCAGTACCAAAAGAGTCTCACCTTAAGGCAGCCAAACGTATCCTGAGATACTTGAAGGGAACTCAGGACCTGGTCCTCTTCTACCCTACTGATGACTCTTTTGATCTTATAGGTTATGCTGATGCTGATTATGCAGGTTTTTTTGTTGATCGAAAAAGCACATCAGGTATGGCACACTTCCTGGGATCAACCTTGATTTCATGGGGAACAAATAAGCAGAATTTCGTGGCATTGTCTACTGCAGAGGCAGAGTATGTGGCTGCTGCATCATGTTGTGCACAATTGTTATGGATTAACCAGCAGCTGGAAGATTTTGGGGTACTTACAGACACTATTCCTCTCGACTGTGACAATACTAGTGCCATGAACATGGCCAAAAATCCGGTCCAGCACAAGAGAACAAAGCACATAGATGTAAGGCATCACTTCCTAAGAGACAATGTTGAAAAGCAAAATGTGGTGATGATGTTCTGTAAAACTGAAGACCAGCTGGCAGACATCTTTAAAAAATCGTTAAGTAAAGAGGTCTTCATTAAAAACAGGATGCGACTAGGGATGCTCAAAATTACCTGACCTTTCGACATAATTTTTTCCTTATTGATTATGTTAAGGAGGGCAGGTATCTATACTTGTTGTAATGTCTGTCATAAAAGAATTCACTTCTGTACCTTAATGCAGGTATACACTCATGGTGTGTTTAGCTGAAGGGGAGGTTTAATCACACAGACAGAGTTACAAACTGAAAGGAGGACCTGGTCCTCACGAGGTTAGTATCACTTATACTGCACTGTCTAAAAGTCAAACATCACTGCCACGTGTCTCTCGCCCATTCATCTAGTCAGTTCAAAATGTCTTGTCGGTTTTAATACCAAAGGTCACCTCCATTGAGACCCGATACCTTTTCTATTTTAATATATTTCTCTAAACCTCTCTCCAAGTGCTTCCTTCATCTTCTCAAAATGTCTATCACTGAGTCTTCTGAAAACCCTAGCCCTTTCAACTTCCCCGATCCTCCTCCTGAAGAGTCTCCCTCCACCCTTGTCTGTGGTGCCGGTGAAATGGTTTAACCCACCTGTCCGCCGGCCGACATTTTAGTCTCCCCTATTCTTCACTCCGGAAATACCTTGGTTTGCTCTCCCACTCTGGTCCTATCTAGTGAAAACTCCCCCATTTTAGAAGCACAATCTGTGGTAAAACCTAATGAGACTCTAACTGCTGGTGCCGAACTGGTGGCCATTCAAAGCTTAGCCTTTTTAAGAGGTGATGTTCAACCCACTTCTCTGGAGCATGAGTTGGAGTCACCGGATCAGGTCATTCCCAGAAGTGAGCCTATCTTTGACCAAACACCAAAATCATTTGATGTTAGAAGCGATAAGGAAGAAGAAGAAGAGGTTCCATTAAAATAGCGCTCAAGGGGAATGCGTGGAGCAAACCAATCTCAAATACATGTTTCTGAGTTGGAAGCAGTTAAAGGTACATCTGAGGTTGACTTTGTTGAAAACTCTGCTGAACGAGCAAAGGAGCAACAGAGAAAAGGGAAGGAAAAGTTGGAAATGTCTCACTCTAAAGGAGACAAAAGGAAGTATATTACAAGGAGCGAAGCACAAAAGGTTATGGGAAGTGCTATTGCTGCAAGCAAAGCCCACACGGAAAAAACTAGGAAAATGAGAAGAGAAGGGTTTAAAACTGAACATCCTGCCTCTACGCCTTTGTCTATTGTGAATAGTGAAAGTGAATCTGAAGATGCTGTCAAGTATGTGGTAAAAAGGAGGAGAGAAGCTGAGGAAGAAAGGATTAAATCAAAGGGAAATCAAAAAGGGGGAAAGAAATCTACTGCAAAAAATGCAAAGGTTAAAAAGCAGACATCTCTTGCACAGGGAGAAATAGGAAGAAAGCAGTCCGAGGAACAACCCGTAAAGAGACTTGGTCCCAAGATTAAAAATCAAATCAAAGAAAAGGATTTGACTAGAAAAGAGCGGGTAGAGAATATGGAGCAACAAAAAGTCTTGAATGGTAGAGTCTTTGACCCTGACATTAACACACTGTTTGGTATGGCCAATTTGGTTGACGCTGTTACTATTCAAGGCTGGAATCATTTATTTGCACCACCAGTTCCATACTTACACGAACCTGAAGTGCATGAGTTCTTCTATAAAATGGAACTACTGGAAGGTGGTGGAATCATAACGACAGTCAGGAATGTGGAGATTCATCTTGATGAAGAAACTCTAGGAATTATTCTTGGAGTGCCTGTCGTGGGAGTTCGAACTATTGAGGGATGCAAACCATCTGGTGATTTCTCGAAGCTTGCTACCAAACGAGGAGATGTCAAGCGTGCAGGCCTCCCTAAGAAGTTCCTTAAAGGGGAGTATCAATTGATGTTTGAGTTCATTAACAAAGTAATGGTGCCCAGGACTGAGAAGAGAACAGTAGCCTCTGCTGCCGATCTTTTCCTCATGGAAAAACTTAATGAGCTTGAGGAAATTAATCTCCCTGCAATTATGCTTGAACACATGCATAGAGTAATGACATGGAAGAATGCAAAGCACGGAATTCCTTATGGGTATTTGCTAAACTTTGTCTTTAACCATTTTGAAGTCCCAGTAGGAAGAGGGGTACCTGGCTCTACCAAACAAATGTTCACTATGTCTACTCTACTAGAATGTGAGTGCATTGAGGGACCAGCTAAGGGCAGATCTCAGGTGGCAGATGTTTTGGAACAGCAGGCCACTCTTAGGAGGGAGGTGACTGATCTCACCAAGATTCTGGGCGATAAGGAGGTTGAAATCACCAGGCTGAAGTCTGAACTGCAGAAGGCCGTTTCCAGGGTACCTGGTACCAGTGAGAGTCACGAACTGATGCTCAAAGAATTAAGGGATGAAAACACAATGCTGCTGAAGACAAATGCTTCTCTAAATGAGAACATTAAGTCCCTAAACAAGCAACTGATACAGGCCCATGAGAGTGCAAATGAGCGCATGTTGTTGTTGATGCGTACTTTTAATCCCTCCCCTCCTCCGTCCTAAATGTGTCTTGTTTCTCCTGTTGTTTTTTTTTTCTTTTCACCTTGTGTCTTTTGTTGTTTTGACTAAACTACAGTGGTCAGTATATATGATATGATGCTTACTTTTTGTTAAGTGCCTTGTTCATGTGTGATTTAATATTCTCTTTATGCTTACATGTACATGTTCTGTGTGGCCCAAGGCCCTGAATTCTTTATTGCCTTGCGTTTAACTTGAATATGTTTACTGCTTCACCTTTTCAATGATGTCAAAAGGGGGAAGTTTTGTTGTGTGGAATAGGGGCACTGAACTAAGGGGGAACTGTGGTTGTTAGGAGCATTGAACTTAGGGGGAACGAACTGTGGTTGTTACTGGTGCACTAACAAATGGGGAATTTGTTATGTATTTGAATGAATGTATTTGAATGAGGAGTTATGCAGGTTGTTTGTCATCATCAAAAAGGGGGGAAATGATAAGTGATAATGCTCCTAGATGTTTTGATGATCTCCTCACAAGTGCAGGGACCTGGTCCTCTACAGAGTATGAATACTCGTCCAGCTGTCAAAGTGCTGTACAGCTGTAAAAGTTGTCTGCATCAGAAAGTTGGTGAAGCTGCAGAGTACTTCACCAATCAGAAGCAAGGAGGTTGCTTGTACGTTTGGTAATAACTCTTTATGGTATATAAAAAACATGATACAACAATATTACTTATTCATTCAAAAGAGAGAAAAATTTCAAGCTTCAAGAACAGCAAGGGATCTGATCGATTGCTTCAAGAGCTTTTTGTACCAGCTGTTATTTTGTTTGCTTGTAATAGGTATGATATTGTAAGATCCGCTTCACTTGTGAAAGAAACGCTTCAAACTTGTTTGAATCATTGTAAGAACTAGGTTAAGGGTAACTTAGGTTCTTACTCTAAAAGGTCTATATTAATCGATTAGGATTAGTATAGTGGGCGGTGTTGTATCTGCTCTGGCTCATCTAAGTGATAGGAGGTATTGCTTAGAGTTGGGATTAGTAGGCTAATCTCGGTTTGTAAACTTGCTTTTACTTTTGCTTGGAGAAGATTAGTGAAAGAAGTTTGAAAAGTCCTGGCAGGCCAGGTCGTGGTTTTGCTCCCTTGAGCAAGGAGGTTTCCACGTAAAGTTGTTGTGCAATCTTTACTTTCAACACTTTGTTTATTTTCTGTTATTTTAACTATGCTGAGGACCTGGTCCCATATAAAACGTGGACGCATACATTCCAACAAATATGTATGATTTCAGACTCACTGTTGTGTTCATTGCAACCTAGCTCAGTCTATAGACTATTACATTACTGATGGCGTGATCAAAGGTAAATTCAGGATTACTTTTTAAGATTCCTAATTAACATTAAATACATTATATTTTTAAAGTTATAAATTCATGTTCACTATTTATTACAATTTTAGTAAATTTTTCCACATAAATTTTGTACTGACCCAATAACAAAAGGTCAAGCAATATGCTTTTTTCTTAACTTATCTTACACTACGTGGACTCCCATATTTGACTTGGTTCTAGACCATATAATATATATCATATATTATTATAAGTGGGAAGCTCCTATCTTCAAAGTTGAATTACCATTTAGCCTCTTACAAAAATGAAAAAGTAATTAAATTTTTAATTAATCAAATAACATTATTAAACAAAATTTTCTGTCAATTAATTTGAAAGTTGAAAAGACTTAATCACTTAATTAGGCAATTTGAAAGGGTGCATGAAAAATGAAAAGACTACAATCAGTTATGTACGGAATTTAAATGGTCACATCACTATAAATAAGCTTATGTCCTTCATTGTATGGAATTCAAATGACTAAATCAGAACCATGGCAGACATACACTCATATTCATCATTTGGATTGTCACAAAGAGGAAGTTTTCTAGGTTGGATGGAATCCAAAGAATGAAACCACATTAGCTTCTTGGAAAAATATGCTTGTTGCCTTCGTAGGAGAATCACGGTTTAGGATCTCAGCAGTATCGATGAAGAACAAACTCCAGAAAATGCAGAAGATGGACCACCAGAGTTTCTATTTATTCATGGTTGCCATACAAGCAAACTTTCAAACTTGTCATGGAAACCATGTGAAGATTGGGTCGTCGTTAGCGTTGCTGATCGAGGATAATATACGAAACAAATATAATTTTAATAGACTTATAAAATAGAAATATGTAAAACCCTCACCTATAAAATAAACAATAGAGAAAAATAATTGATATATAACGTATGTTCAGTTTTCTCAATTACTTTGTAGTATAAATTTATCATTGGTTTCTTACTATAATGAATGTATATGTCAATGCATAATAAGATTATTATTATTGTTATATTCAAATATAGAAATTAAAATAAGGCATCGAGGCAAACCAAAAACTACAAAAAGTTATTTGAGGCTTTTGATGGGACAGGAACATTTTCTTCATAGTCAACATTAATTATTTTCATTACTAAAACATAGAACTTAAAAATCATATGATTTTTAAAATTTATCTACTCAATAGTATGGGATACACGCGCAAAGCGCGAGCCCCTATAAGTGGGAAGATCCTAACCTCAAAGTTGGATTACCATTTTACCCTACACTATTTATATTATTATTATTAAGAAAACCTCCTATTAAATTTTATATTATGGTTATAATATGCATGATTAATTGATTTTCTATTAAATGATAAATTATAAGTACTTTGAATATTATTTTCCACATACGTAAAACTTTTCAACTTTTATGATTATTCTATGAGTTAAATTATTAACTTTTTATCTTCCTTATTAATTCCACCTACAAAAGTTAGACATATGAAGAGAATTATAGGCTTTTTATTTCTCTACATTATTTCCTCATTTATCATTTTGGGGTGTTATGAATAGTAATAAATCAACAATTTCTACACACTATATATAATGAACAAAATCCTTGGTAAGTGTAACATCCGACAATTTGAGGTGGCTTTGAAGGAGCTTGAAATTTGGAAATAGTCATTTTTTTTTTTGAAAAATTTAGAATCTGGAAAATTGGCCAAGTATGGGAGAAAGTGATTTTTTTGGCCAACTTTGAGTAGTCGTAACTCCTATATCGGGAGGAGTTAGGAGTAGTTCCAGTTATGGTTGCGAAGCTCGTGGAATAACCTTTTCAACGCCACCGAGTTTGCTCGATTCCGAGTTCGTATGAGGGAGTTATGCCCTATAGAAGTTAGGCAATTGGAAGGGAAATCCGTCCGGAAATTTAAGGGCATTTTGGTCCTTTCACAAATCATTTATTTTGAGCTCATATTGGTGTATTAGGATGATCTTTGGATCATTTTTGTCCCATTTTGAAAGAGAAAGAGTTAGGGTTCTTGAGATTTAAGAAGAGAAGAAGGAGAAGAAGAAGAAGAGAAGGAAGAGGAGCTTAGTCAAGATCATTGTGGATTTTTCGTCGGGGGTGATCCCTATCAAGGTATGTGAGTTTTTGTGTGGTTTGATCCTTTCCCCCACACACACCAAGCTTATTCTATGATTTGAGAAAAGATTGGAATTCGTTGTTGAAGTTGTTAGCTGTTGTTGATGTTGTTGGAATTGTTGTTGAAGTTATTGTTCGTTGCAGGACATGATTGGGTTGTGTATTTAAGTTGAATCCTATTGTATGTTGAGGGAATTATGATTCTAAGAGTTGTGACCCTTTTAGAGTCGATTCACCATCTTTTCGCAGCAATTTCTGGGCTGTCGATCCCCATCTACGGGCCTGACCTACGGACCGTAGATCGATTGACGGTCTGTACTGGTCAACCGTCGATCAAGACAGAAGTTGGGTTTTGGGGCACCGATCTACGGGCACGACCTACGGTCCGTAACCTGATCTACGGACCGTAAGTCAGGACCGTAGGTCAACACTTAGTCATTTTTCTTAAATGAATTCTGGGGAAAATCTCTGACGCGATCTACGGACCTGCAGTACGGACCGTAAGTCCATCTACGGTCCGTCGATGGCGTCCGTAAGTCCCATCTGTGTCACCAGAAATCTGAAGTCTCAGCCAAGTTTCCCCATTCCTTTTCTCACTTTCTCAAGCAAGTTCCAAAGTATTATACCTATGTTTTATGGTTGTTTCCGACACTCCATAGTACGTCTAGTCTAAGTGTTCAAAAATCCCTCCATGACATGTGATCGAACACCTTGAATTCATAATTCCGATTCAAGGAAAGATAGTTCCAAGTCAAGTGAAGTTAGAAGTCAAGAAAAAGAGTATAGAGTTTCAAGTCGAGTAAGAGTCTTAGTTTCAAGTTAAGTCATGAGTTTAAAGTTGAGTTCGTTTCTCAAAGTTATTAGGGAACTATGTATTCCCAAAGAAGTTTTGAAGAAATGTCTTTACATTTAAATAAGGTTGGAAACTGAGATTTCCAAAGGGGCCTTCGGGCTAGTTTTTGAGTAATTATCTCATATCAGCAGGAATAAATATGTTTTAAAAACATAAGAGCCAATACATTTTTGGGAGTAGTATCGAGCACCGAATTGGGGGAGCGTTCAAAGAACCCACAGCCCCCATAGAACCATGTTAGCCACCATGGGTAGAAAAGGATCATACTTTTTAGATGAATCCTTTTCAGATTAGACTAGTGGATCCATTAGGCAGTTCAGGTCTTATACCTTTGGCCGGGTATAAGATGCTCTGGCAGCGTGAGGTCGATCGCTGTATCATCACTATAGCTCTTATGTGATGGTTGTCGGTTAGAGAAACTCCCACAGCAGTTATTGTATTTTCATACACAGAGGTTATTGTATTTTTTATATACATCAGTTCATTGTATTTCTATATACATTTCAGCTTATTGTATCTTTGTATACACACAGAGTTTGTATCATGTTTTAAACAGTCTTTCTTTATATCGCACTTGTGTTAAATTGCCTTATATTGAAAAGAAGTCAGTCAGGTTGAGTTGAGTTGAGCCAGGTAAGCTATTCAGTTTCTTCCAGATTTCCTTCTAGCCTTTGTTGCTTAGTTTTCCAGCTCGCATACTCGTACATTCCATGTACTGATGCCAATTGGCCTGCATCGTTTGATGATGCAGATTCAGGTACCCCGGATCAGCATCCTGTACGTCGTTGATCCAGCTGAGCACTCCAGAGTCAGTGGTGAGCCTCCTTGCATTCCGGAGGACTCAATTATTTTGTGTTCTTAGTTTTTGTCTTATTAGGACGTTGCGGGGTCAGTCCCAACATCCATCTCAGTATTTTAGAGGCTTCATAGACGGACAGTCAGTCAGCTAGTTTTGAGTCTCTTATCTATGTATATTTGTAAATACTCTATTTCGAGACCCGAGGTGCCTTTATGGCCAGATTTGTATCAGTTAAGTTGTTTTGTAATATTGCTTTGCATTGAGTTATCCGGGTGAGTTAGGTTTCCGCTGAGTTAAGAAAGCCAGGCCAAGGGTTCGCTTGGGGCCAGAAATGGTCTCCGAGTGCCGGTCCCGCCCAGGGTGTAGGCTCGGGGCGTGACAGTAAGGACATATAAATACTAAGAGAAGGTCTCTTATTCTGACACTTTGATTTTTTGACGAATTACCTCTATTTTGTGTCCCTATTTTGATTGTACGTTGTGTTTGAGTTAATTTCTCCTCCAATATCTAAACCATACAATATCCTATGATGATGCAACATAATTAATAAGGTAATGATTTCATTTACTTTATATTTTTTAATACCGATTAAATTTTTATTTTTGTAGGTGGACACATATATTGTTTTTGTGTATGTATCATGTTCTGTATATATCGTAAATTAATTATACCCGTTACAGGATAAATTGCAAATGTACTACATATGATATTTATGACGGAAACCTAAATGTAAATGCAATTTTTGTATAATATTGTTATTATATTAATATTATTTATGAGTAACTTTTAAATGTAACTAGGATACAAGAGAACTTATGTTATAGTTCATACCCATATATAAAACAATATACATAATAATCTTTTAAATTGCGCTTATGTGTTATATTTCATAAAGAGTAATAGGACTATATTGACATTATTCAAATTATATTTTTTTTTCCAGATTCAAAGATGGATGAGCTCATATTTTTTTTAGTCAGACAATGCATACATCTACTTAAACTAATTAACATTTGTATATATATACGTAAATTATATGATGTTATAGTAATAGTATATTAAATCTCTTTCACAAACAAGTACTTTATTTATGCATGTACACAATATAATTAAGTATAATTCACTAGACATATTAAAGAAGAGATATAAATCAATTTAATTTTATAAATTGCTACTTTTATTCAATAATAATTTCTTGACATGTACATAACTTTAAATAGACTAAGGCTTTGCTTTCTTAAAGACAAGTCAACTTTGCTACTTTTAATTTATTTATTTTTTTTAGCAATTTTTAATTTCTTTTCTTTTCAAGTTGTAGCATTCTTTCATTTTAATTTTGATAATTAGTACCCAAGTTTGTAGGTGGGTTCTTTCAATTGTGAGAGCAACGAGTAGATAAAAAATAAACGTAATCTAATTAGCAATTATCTTTCATTTCACCAATATATTGATATCGGTTGGATAAATAATTGTTGGAGTAATAAGGACAAACTTGATCTCCTAGAGGAAACTTTTATATTGTCTCTTTTACTTAGGAAATTAAAGCTATTTTTAAAAATAAATTCGTCAAATTTTGGTCTTTATATCATTTTTTCATTTCAACATTAAAATGACACAATTTATATCTGATATTTCATAATATAATTTAACAATAATTTATTTGGTCAAATATATAGATGACAACTAATAATTTTGAATCGGACAAAGGAAATAAAAGGTACAAACAAAATTATGATTTATTTAATTATTGATCGAATTTCTATACAACTTTTACAAAACATTACTCTCATTCGGCAACAACTCTTTAATATATGCGCAAATAGAAAAAGGTGGAGACTACAATTTCGTACAAAGAAGATGAAAAACTTAAGACAAGAAATATTTTGAAATCACACTTGACATATAAATTACGATTTATGCCATATTAAACAATGGGAACTTTTGTAAAGTTTAATACTTCATATATTATAAGAATTGCATAATTGAAGTTTGTTCTAATATTCCTTTTGAGATTCGCTCAACCACAATATTTCAGTATGTCGATGTATCTCGTATTGATAATAATATCGGTTAAATAAACTTATCATTCATCGATTTTAGCTTGTATTTTTATCTTTAATTTTTTTGCAACTTATCGCATGCTTATTAAAATATTTTCAAAGTATTTGTATAACTCCACGCAACTTAGTATGGGACACACGTGCAACGCAGGTTCCCATGACTAGTATATATGTACATACGTTTTTCTATTTCTTTCTTAATAATGCATGTAATTAACTAATCATATTATATAAATATACTTTCTTTCTTGTGTCAATCAATTCACCTGTCTTTTTGTGCTTTTGCCTTTATAAAGTTGGCCAATGTATTCCTCAATTTGATGACATAAAAGGTTGTGGAAATCACCTTTATTAATCTGTTCAAAAAAGTTTAACAACCAATTTACTTTTATCTAAAAGCAAAATTACACTTAAATAATTTATTTCTACTAATTAATGATAACCTTTTCTTTTCTTGAAACATATTGTTTTAACCTCTCATAGTCGAAGAGTTGTTGTATAGGTGGGTAATGAAGAATTTTGTAGTGCCTTTAAGGCTTTTTCATTATCTATAAATATAATAACAATGACCTTTTTAAATACCACACATACAAACATTCTATAATTCCAATGGAGAAGCACATTTTCTTATTGATTCTTCTACTTGTAATTCAATATTACTCCGTTGCTTCCTCAAATGAGACTGACCAACAAGCTCTATTACTTTTCCAAAATCTTCTTACAAGTCCTAATCATATTTTGGCAAATAATTGGACCAAAAATACTTCTTTTTGCACTTGGTTTGGTGTCACTTGCAGTCCAAAAAGGCAAAGGGTTGTAGCCTTGACTCTTCCTAATTTGCAACTTCAAGGCACAATTTCTCCATCTTTGGCCAATTTGTCCTTCCTCAGTGTTCTCAATCTCCAGAACAACAGCTTCCACGGTGGCATCCCTTGTGGCATTGGCCACATGCCTCGCTTGCGAGTGATTGATGTTAAAAACAATCAGCTCAATGGAAGTATACCAACAAGTCTATTTCAAAACCGAAGAGTTCAAGTAATTTCATTGGGTTTCAATGAACTCAGTGGTGAAATGTGGAGAGGGCCATGGTATGTACCTGAACTCAGAGTCTTAAATCTCAGGAACAATAGCCTCACGGGTATAATCCCTCCTTCGGTTGGAAATGCCACAAAATTGCTGAACTTCAGTTTGTTTGGGAATAGATTCAGCGGCAACATTCCAAAGGAAATTGGTAATCTGAGCCAACTTGCAGAAATGTCCTTGACTGATAATCAGTTAACAGGTTCCATTCCCATAGAACTGTTCAATATCTCGTCACTACTGTCCATACATCTGCGATACAATAGCCTTTCCGGCCCTCTCTTTCTTGATCAAGGGAATATTGTATCAAATCTGGAGCATTTAAGTATATCTTTCAACCAAATTTCTGGTTGCATTCTTTCCAACATATGCCAACTCACAGAGCTCAAAGTATTGTCCATATATGTCAACAACATAACTGGAGAAATACCCAGAAATATTGATTGTTTATCCAAACTCGAGATGTTTCTTATTGGTCATAATCCAATAAAAGGGACTATTCCCACTTCATTGGGAAATATTTCCACTCTGCAATATCTTTATTGTGGAAATAGTCTCATAGTAGGGAAAATTCCTCCGGAATTAGGGAAGCTATCAAAGTTGAGGCAATTAGTCATTGAGAATAATTCTAATCTTATTGGTCAAATTCCAGAGGCTATTTTCAACATATCTTCTTTGGAAGTGATTAATTTCAGTTACAATAACCTCTCAGGGAGAATTCCAACCACAACAGGTCTTCATCTGCCAAACGTTAAGGAACTTAGCTTGGCAGTCAATCAGCTGGAAGGGGAAATTCCATTGTTCATAACAAATGCTTCCAAGCTTGAGATACTGGATCTAGCACAGAACTTTTTCACAGGCGCTATTCCTACTAATTTAGGAAATCTTCAGGAGCTGCGAGAACTGTTTCTACATACTAATCAACTTACCAATGAACCAAGAGAGCGTGAGTTGTTATTCTTCAATTCTTTGGCGGACTGTAGGATGTTGAAATATCTACAAGTGGGTAACAATTCGTTGAATGGTGTTCTGCCCAATTCTATTGGGAATCTTTCATCTACTATTCAAAACTTTTATTTAGCATATGCACACATCAATGGTCTCATCCCCACAAGTATAGGCAACATGAGTGGACTTACAACCCTAGTTATTGAAGGAAACAACTTGACAGGGAGTATTCCTCCTGAGATTGGTAAGCTTAAACAACTCCAAGGGCTGGATCTGACTAACAATAAATTGCAGGGACATATTCCAGAGGCGGTATGCCATTTATCTAATTTGGTTCTATTATTTCTGCAAGTTAATGATCTCTCTGGATTAATTCCAGAATGCTTAGGAAATCTTAGCATGCTACAAATGCTTTATTTGGGTTCTAATAAATTTTCATCAAAATTTCCGTTGCTCCTTTGGAAAATGAGTGGTCTTCTCTATCTAGACATGTCACAAAATTCAATAGAGGGAGAAGTTCCAACAGATATTGGAGGACTGAAAGCCATTGTAGCTCTAAATCTTTACAGTAACCACTTTTCAGGCATGATACCAACCAGATTGGGAGAACTCCTAAACCTGCAGTATCTTGACCTATCAAACAATTCATTTTTTGGCCAAATTCCATTATCCCTTGCCAACTTGATAAGCTTGGAAATCTTGAATTTGTCTTTAAATTCCTTGTCAGGTACTATTCCTAAGTCTTTGGAAAAACTTTCATACCTTAAAAACATTAATGTTTCATTTAATGATTTAGAAGGTGAAATACCGAGTGGTGGTGTGTTTGCAAATTCCACTCTGCAATCATTTCTCGAGAACAAAGGTCTATGTGGAATGCACATATTGGAGATTCCTGCTTGCGCTATCAATAATCCTGGAAAACAGTCAAAGCTTAAGGAGGTTCTGCTAAAAATTGTTACTCCAGTGGTTATATCATCCTTTCTGATATTCTTGTTGGTTTCAATTTTGATAATGATACGACAGAAGAAAGGAAAGTCCAAAGATGTTGAAAAGGTACTGGAGATCGGGACTCATCAATTAGTTTCTTATCACGAGATTCAAAGAGCAACAAATAATTTTGATGAATCCAATTTAATTGGTGAGGGAAGCTCTGGCTCTGTGTACAAAGGCACATTGTTTGGGGGAACTGCAGTGGCCATTAAGGTTCTGGATTTGGAAAATGAGCAAGTATGCAAAAGGTTTAATACCGAATGCAAAGTGATGAGAAATGTTAGACACAGAAATCTTGTTTCAGTGATTACTACTTGTTCTAGTGACTATATAAGAGCCTTTGTTCTGCAATTTATGCCCAATGGAAGTCTTGAGAATTGGTTGTACAGAGAAGATCTCCACTTAAACCTTCATCAAAGAGTCACTGTAATGCTTGATGCAGCTATGGCAGTTGAATATCTACATCATGGTCATGTCACTCCAATAGTGCATTGCGACCTAAAGCCAGCCAACATTCTTTTGGATGAAGATATTGTAACATCCGACAATTTGAAATAGCTTTGAAGAGGCTTGGGATTGGAAATTTTCATTTATGGAAAGAATTTTAAAGTTTTGGAAATTTGGCTAAGTATGGAAAATGTGAATTTTTGGCCAATTTTGAACAGCCATAAATTCTAGCTCAGGATGAGTTAGGTGGAATTCCAGTTATGGTTGCAAAGTTCGTGGAATGATCTTTCTAACGCCGCCGAGTTTGCTCAATTCCGAGTTCGTATGAGTGAGTTATGGCCTTTGAAAGTTGGGCAGTTGACAAGGAAATCCGTCCGGGAATCATTAAGGGCATTTTGGTCTTTTCCCTAGCCTTTTATTTTGGTTATATAAATGTGTTAGGCTGATCATTTTGATCAGTTTTACCATTTTAAAAGAAGTG
Source organism: Solanum okadae (assembly GCA_036553675.1). NCBI lineage: Eukaryota > Viridiplantae > Streptophyta > Magnoliopsida > Solanales > Solanaceae > Solanum > Solanum okadae. The sequence continues at coordinate 10,488,613 of CM071681.1, read as the reverse complement.
AGAGTGAGGGTTTTGAGAGAAGAAGAAGAGAAGAAGAAGAGAAGAAGAGAAGAAGAGGAGATCAAGCAAGGAGATCATCGTGGATTTTCGTCGGGGGTGATCCCTACCAAGGTATGTGAGCTTTTAGTGTTGGGTGATCCTTTCCCCCACACACCTAACCCCTTTTATTCATTAAGGAAGGATGGGCTTTGTTGTTAAAGTTGTGAGTTGTTGTGGTTGAAGTTGTTAAAGTTGTTAGTTGTTGTTGATTGAAATGTTGAGATTCTTGATGATTTGGGACTTGTTTCCGGTTGGGGTTTTGAGTTGAAATCTATTGAATGTTGAGGGATTTCATGTTTCTAAGTGATTGGGGCTGGAACCCTTGAAGTTAGAAAGTTTAGAGTTGGTAACGTGAAGGAGAAAAGTCGGGCTTCTTACATGAAACAAGTCCGTGTCGCGGACTTGTTCCCTCTGTGAACAAAATCTGCTCCGCGTCGCGGACTGGACGCGGACTCCACTGTTTTCAGAATTTATTCTCAAAAATTTTCTTAAGTTTGGTTGTTCCAAATCATTCCTAAATCATTCCTAAACATCATGAGGTCCTTCCAAACACCAATCAAGTCCTTGAATCCATAATTCAATTCAAGTGAAGTTAGTTTCCGATTCAAGTGAAGTCAAGCTTAGAAAATTAAGTAAGTCCAAGCAAGTCCTTAAAGCTTTTTTTCAAGAGTCTTCATTGAACGTTTTAACTTCATTCTAAGGCTCAAGTTCCAAGATAAGTATAGAGTTTCATGTCAAGCAAAGAGTATAGAGTTTCAAGCTAAGTAAAGAGTAAAGAGCATATAGTTTCAAGTCGAGTAAAGAGTATCGAGTTTCGAGTTAAGTCAAGAGTCAAGAGTTGAGTTCATTTCTCAAAAAGTAATTAGGGAACTATGTATTTCCCAAGGAAGTTATAAGTGTTTTCACATCTAAGTTGAGAGGAAACAGAGATTTTCAAAAGAGTTTTGAGAAGTTTGAGTACTATCTCTTTTAAAAATAAAAGATGAGTTTTTCAAAAGAGTTTCTAAAATATGATTAGATATGACAAATCGAGTATGTCATCAATGTTTAAACAGTATGGTCTCTAGATATACCATCAATGTTTAAGCAGTATGAATATCCCGAGTCATCAATGATCATGTTAAAAAAAAATATGGTTTCTGATTTGTTCTTTTTAGAAAGAGTTTTCAAGTGCCTTCGGGCTAAGTTTTGAGTAATTATCTCAACTAAAGAAAGATGTGTTTAAAACACTTATGAGCTAAAGTATTTTTGGGAGTAGTCTTGAGCACCGAGTTGGGGACACGAGTTCATATTAACTCAACTCTCCATAAGAACCATGTAGCCAAACATGGGATTTCTCGGATCATACTTTTTAGATGATCACGAAAGTTAAGCTAGTGGATTCATTAAGCAAAAGTTAAAGTAAGGTCCTATATCGATGGCAAGGTATAGGATGGTCCTTGGGCAACGTGAGGTAAAACGTTGTATCACCACTTAGTTTCATAGTGGTGGTTAACGGTTAGAGAAACTCCCACAGCAGTAAAAAGAGCTTGGTTCCTCGATAAGTTCTGCTTAGTATGGATGGGGGTATGGGACTTCATTCATGCATTGCACAAGTAGACTTTGAGAGGAAGCATGGTATTTTTCATGATATTATAAATATGATTTTTACGTCATGTTTTAATAGTTTCAAGGGATATATATATTGCATGTGTCTCATAGCTTTATATTAAGTTCAGTTATTTTTGAGTTGTACAGAGCCAAGGTAAGTTCTCTTTTGTATCCCTTGTCAAGCTTAAGTTGTTTTTAGCGGTCCAGCTCGCATACTCGTACATTCCATGTACTGATGTCAGTTGGCCTGCATCGTTTTATGATGCAGACGCAGGTACCCAGGATCAGCATTCTGCACGCCGTTGATCCAGTTGAGCACTCTAGAGTCAGTGGTGAGCCTCCTTGCTTCCAGAGGGCTCAGTTATTTTGTTCTCCTAGTTTTGTTTATTAGGGTGTTGCGGGGTCTGTCCCAACATCCATCTAAGTATTTTAGAGGCTTCATAGACAGTCAGTCAGTTAGTTTTGAGTCTCTTATCTATGTATATATGTAAGTATTCTATTTTGAGACTCGAGTTGCCTTTTTGGCCAGATATGTATCATTTAAGTTGTCTATGTCTCTGCATAGCATTGAGTTATTCTGTTGAGTAGGTTTCCGCTGAGTTAAGAAAGCCAGGCCAAGGGTTCGCTTGGGGCCAGCAATGGTCTCCGAGTGCCGGTCCCGCCCAGGGTATAGGCTCGGGGCGTGACAAACTTTTTGAGAGGAAGCATGGTATTTTTCATGATATTATAAATATGATTTTTACGTCATGTTTTAATAGTTTCAAGGGATATATATATTGCATGTGTCTCATAGCTTTATATTAAGTTCAGTTATTTTTGAGTTGTACAGAGCCAAGGTAAGTTCTCTTTTGTATCCCTTGTCAAGCTTAAGTTGTTTTTAGCGGTCCAGCTCGCATACTCGTACATTCCATGTACTGATGCCAGTTGGCCTGCATCGTTTTATGATGCAGACGCAGGTACCCAGGATCAGCATTCTGCACGCCGTTGATCCAGTTGAGCACTCTAGAGTCAGTGGTGAGCCTCCTTGCTTCCAGAGGGCTCAGTTATTTTGTTCTCCTAGTTTTGTTTATTAGGGTGTTGCGGGGTCTGTCCCAACATCCATCTAATTATTTTAGAGGCTTCATAGACAGTCAGTCAGTTAGTTTTGAGTCTCTTATCTATGTATATATGTAAGTATTCTATTTTGAGACTCGAGTTGCCTTTTTGGCCAGATATGTATCATTTAAGTTGTCTATGTCTCTGCATAGCATTGAGTTATTCTGTTGAGTAGGTTTCCGCTGAGTTAAGAAAGCCAGGCCAAGGGTTCGCTTGGGGCCAGCAATGGTCTCCGAGTGCCGGTCCCGCCCAGGGTATAGGCTCGGGGCGTGACAAACTTGGTATCAGAGCACAGAGTTCAAGAGTCCTAGGGTGTCTATGAAGTCGTGTCTGTAGAGTCCTAGTTATCGATGTGAAGCGCGCCACATCTATAATTGGGAGGCTGCAACATTTAGGAAGATTTCTCATTTCTTTCGTACTCATCTCGTGCGTTAGAGTTTATCTCTAAAAAGTTTCTTTCTAATTCGTGCTTGCGCGTGTTTCAGTGAGGATCATGCCTCCACGAAGAGCAGTTAGAGTTCGTCCAGCTATGAAGAGTGTTGAGGAACAAGAGTTACCAAGTGCCCAAGAAGTGCAAACCCAAGAAGAGATCAAGTATGTTGATCGTCGCGAAGCTATCCGGATTTTATGTCAAGTTGCGACCTATCATGTTGGGCAGAGAGATAATCGACGCGAAGTGGTTGATACTTCAAGAATCCGTGAACTCTTAAGGATGAACCCACCAAGCTTCTCAGGTTCAAGTATTAGTGAGAATCTGGAGAATTTCATTGAGAAGCTTAAAAGGATATTTGATGTGATGCATGTTGCTGAGTCAGAGAGGGTGGAACTAGCTGCGTACCAATTGAAGGGTGTCGCTAGAATTTGGTTTGACCAATGGAAACAGAATAGGGCTGAGGATGCGCCAGCAGTAAGTTGGGTTGTGTTTGAGAGTGCTCTCATGGGGCGTTTCTTTCCTCGTGAGTTGCGAGAGGCAAAGATAAAAGAGTTTCTCACCCTTAATCCGGAGTCTATGAGTGTTCATGAGTACAGTCAGAAGTTCACACAACTTTCCCGCTATGCTCCGGAGATGGTTGCTGACATGAGGAGTAGGATGAGTTCATATGTTGCTGGGTTATATCGTCAATCAAGCAAGGAAGGCAAGGCAGCTATGCTGATAGGGGATATTGACCTAGCAAGATTCATGATTCATTTACAACAAGTTGGGGAGGATAAGTTGAAGGATAGAGAAGAGTCTAAGGATAAGAGGGCTAAGATAGTAGGGGACGAGTTCAGGCAGCAAAAGAATGATGCTAATCAATCATCCCTCCCACAAAAACAGAAGAGACCTGTTCCACCATCTGCTAGTTTGTCTGCACTTGAGAACAAAGATGGGCACAAAAGAAATTCCTATAATTTCAGGGCTAGACCTGCCTATCTTCAACGAAGTATAGTACCAAGGGGTAGTAAGGCTCCTTCATGTGCTAGGTGTGGTAGAACTCACCCAGGGAAGTGTCGTCAGGGCCAGACAGGTTGCTTTAAGTGTGGACAAGAGGGACACGTCATAAAGGAGTGCCCTAAGAGCAGGCAAGGTAGTGGAAATCTGAGCAGTAAGGCCCAATCTTCTTCAGTTGTCCCACCAGACAGGATGACACCTAGAGGAGCTACTTCTAGTACTGGTGGAGGAGCAAACCTTCTCTACGCAATCAACAGTCGCCAAGAGCAAGAGGATTCGCCAGATGTTGTCACTGGTATGATTCGAGTCTTTGATTTTGCTATTTATGCTTTACTAGACTTCAGAGCAAGTTTATCTTTTGAAATTTCTTAGGTTGCTATGAACTTTGATGTTATACCTGAGCAACCTAGTGAGCCAGTCATAGAGTGGAGTAGTAGTTTAGCAGTGCTGAAGGGTTGTTTCTTTTCGTACCTTAAGGCGAGAAAGTTAGTTTCGAAGGGATGTATCTATCACTTAGTCTGAGTTTACGACTCTAGTGTTGAGATACCCCTTTTCCAGTCAGTTCATATAGTATGAGAGTTTTCCAGAAGTTTTCCTGACGATCTACTTGGAATTCCTCCTGAGAGAGAAATAGATTTTGGCATAGATCTCATTCCAGATACTCGTCCCATCTCTATTCCGCCATATAGAATGGCACCAGCAGAGTTGAAGGAGTTGAACAAGCAGTTAAAGGATCTGTTAGAAAAGGGTTTTATTTGACCAGGTGGACTCGGGGAACAACGAATTGTCAATGGTCTAAAGCTTGTGAGGAAGACTTTCAAGAATGAAAAGAGAAGTTGAGTACCGCCTAGTTATGATATTTGGTTCTTGAGTACATACTGAGTATCTGAATCTAAAATGGATTTGAGATCAATAGTCGAGTTTAGGCGAATCGGGGTGTATTGTGATGAGCTAGAGTTGGTTGTTGTAGTTTTGCTTTGAAGATATGGCGTCATTGTTGTATGATGTTCATGTGGGTGTGTTCACTTAAAATGGGCTTAGTCTTAGACAAAGAGAGTGGTTAAGGTACTCAAGGATGAGGACATGAGTTTTCTTTATCACCCTGGTAAGGTTAATGTCGTTACGAATTCTTTAAGCAAAGTTGTCTATGGGTAGCACCGCTCATATTGGAGAAGAAAAGGGAGAGTTAGCAAAAATATATGCACAGACTTGCACGCTTGGGAGTCAGACTTATAGATTTCGTAGAATGAGGAATAGAAGCGACGAGCGGGGCCGAGTTATCATTAGTGTCAGAAGTAGAAGGTGAGAAAGACTCAGACCATGTTCATAAGCAGTGATGGCTTTTGAACAAGGGGGAGATATCAAGGCGGATTGTGGAATCGATTCCAAGGATAAGTAAGATGATTACCTATCTTACATGGAGTCGCTTACAACGATAGTTACCAGTCTAGCACCCATATGGCTTGTTATGAAGTTTTATGGGAGAAGATGTAGATCTCTTGTTGAGATGGTTTGAAGTTAGTAAAGCAGGGTTGATAGGACCAGAGTTAGTTCATCAAGCTATAGAAAGGAAGGAAGTAATTCAAGAGAGGTTGAAAACGGTACAGAGTCGTCAAGAATCCTACATTGATGTCAGGAGAAAGACGTTAGAGTTTGAAGTAAAAGATTGGGTATGTTTGAAAGTTCAACCATGGAAGGAGTCATGAGGAGGAACCAATTTGTTGAGAAAGCTACTTGGGAAGCCGAAGAGGACATGAAGAAGAGACATCCACATCTCTTTGAATTCGAAGGAAGTGTAGATCAAGGTACTAATTTCCTTCTTAATGCTCTTTTAATTATAGTGAGCATGCAGTTGTTGTTGGTGTTGCATGGTTGTTTGTTGGGTGTTGAGTTGATGTTACACCCTTAGCTTTGTAAGAGTAGCCTTATTCGAGGACGAATGTTCCCAAGGGGGAGATATTGTAACATCCGACAATTTGAAATAGCTTTGAAGAGGCTTGGGATTGGAAATTTTCATTTATGGAAAGAATTTTAAAGTTTTGGAAATTTGGCTAAGTATGGAAAATGTGAATTTTTGGCCAACTTTGAACAGCCATAAATTCTAGCTCAGGATGAGTTAGGTGGAATTCCAGTTATGGTTGCAAATTTCGTGGAATGATCTTTATAACGCTGCCGAGTTTGCTCAATTCCGAGTTCGTATGAGTGAGTTATGGCCTTTGAAAGTTGGGCAGTTGACAAGGAAATCCGTCCGGGAATCATTAAGGGCATTTTGGTCTTTTCCCTAGCCTTTTATTTTGGTTATATAAATGTGTTAGGCTGATCATTTTGATCAGTTTTACCATTTTAAAAGAAGTGAGAGTGAGGGTTTTGAGAGAAGAAGAAGAGAAGAAGAAGAGAAGAAGAAGAGAAGAAGAGAAGAAGAGGAGATCAAGCAAGGAGATCATCATGGATTTTCGTCGGGGGTGATCCCTACCAAGGTATGTGAGCTTTTAGTGTTGGGTGATCCTTTCCCCCACACACCTAACCCCTTTTATTCATTAAGGAAGGATGGGCTTTGTTGTTAAAGTTGTGAGTTGTTGTGGTTGAAGTTGTTAAAGTTGTTAGTTGTTGTTGATTGAAATGTTGAGATTCTTGATGATTTGGGACTTGTTTCCGGTTGGGGTTTTGAGTTGAAATCTATTGAATGTTGAGGGATTTCATGTTTCTAAGTGATTGGGGCTGGAACCCTTGAAGTTAGAAAGTTTAGAGTTGGTAACGTGAAGGAGAAAAGTCGGGCTTCTTACATGAAACAAGTCCGTGTCGCGGACTTGTTCCCTCTGTGAACAAAATCTGCTCCGCGTCGCGGACTGGACGCGGACTCCACTGTTTTCAGAATTTATTCTCAAAAATTTTCTTAAGTTTGGTTGTTCCAAATCATTCCTAAATCATTCCTAAACATCATGAGGTCCTTCCAAACACCAATCAAGTCCTTGAATCCATAATTCAATTCAAGTGAAGTTAGTTTCCGATTCAAGTGAAGTCAAGCTTAGAAAATTAAGTAAGTCCAAGCAAGTCCTTAAAGCTTTTTTTCAAGAGTCTTCATTGAACGTTTTAACTTCATTCTAAGGCTCAAGTTCCAAGTTAAGTATAGAGTTTCATGTCAAGCAAAGAGTATAGAGTTTCAAGCTAAGTAAAGAGTAAAGAGCATATAGTTTCAAGTCGAGTAAAGAGTATCGAGTTTCGAGTTAAGTCAAGAGTCAAGAGTTGAGTTCATTTCTCAAAAAGTAATTAGGGAACTATGTATTTCCCAAGGAAGTTATAAGTGTTTTCACATCTAAGTTGAGAGGAAACAGAGATTTTCAAAAGAGTTTTGAGAAGTTTGAGTACTATCTCTTTTAAAAATAAAAGATGAGTTTTTCAAAAGAGTTTCTAAAATATGATTAGATATGACAAATCGAGTATGTCATCAATGTTTAAACAGTATGGTCTCTAGATATACCATCAATGTTTAAGCAGTATGAATATCCCGAGTCATCAATGATCATGTTAAAAAAAAATATGGTTTCTGATTTGTTCTTTTTAGAAAGAGTTTTCAAGTGCCTTCGGGCTAAGTTTTGAGTAATTATCTCAACTAAAGAAAGATGTGTTTAAAACACTTATGAGCTAAAGTATTTTTGGGAGTAGTCTTGAGCACCGAGTTGGGGACACGAGTTCATATTAACTCAACTCTCCATAAGAACCATGTAGCCAAACATGGGATTTCTCGGATCATACTTTTTAGATGATCACGAAAGTTAAGCTAGTGGATCCATTAAGCAAAAGTTAAAGTAAGGTCCTATATCGATGGCAAGGTATAGGATGGTCCTTGGGCAACGTGAGGTAAAACGTTGTATCACCACTTAGTTTCATAGTGGTGGTTATCGGTTAGAGAAACTCCCACAGCAGTAAAAAGAGCTTGGTTCCTCGATAAGTTCTGCTTAGTATGGATGGGGGTATGGGACTTCATTCATGCATTGCACAAGTAGACTTTGAGAGGAAGCATGGTATTTTTCATGATATTATAAATATGATTTTTACGTCATGTTTTAATAGTTTCAAGGGATATATATATTGCATGTGTCTCATAGCTTTATATTAAGTTCAGTTATTTTTGAGTTGTACAGAGCCAAGGTAAGTTCTCTTTTGTATCCCTTGTCAAGCTTAAGTTGTTTTTAGCGGTCCAGCTCGCATACTCGTACATTCCATGTACTGATGCCAGTTGGCTTGCATCGTTTTATGATGCAGACGCAGGTACCCAGGATCAGCATTCTGCACGCCGTTGATCCAGTTGAGCACTCTAGAGTCAGTGGTGAGCCTCCTTGCTTCCAGAGGGCTCAGTTATTTTGTTCTCCTAGTTTTGTTTATTAGGGTGTTGCGGGGTCTGTCCCAACATCCATCTAAGTATTTTAGAGGCTTCATAGACAGTCAGTCAGTTAGTTTTGAGTCTCTTATCTATGTATATATGTAAGTATTCTATTTTGAGACTCGAGTTGCCTTTTTGGCCAGATATGTATCATTTAAGTTGTCTATGTCTCTGCATAGCATTGAGTTATTCTGTTGAGTAGGTTTCCGCTGAGTTAAGAAAGCCAGGCCAAGGGTTCGCTTGGGGCCAGCAATGGTCTCCGAGTGCCGGTCCCGCCCAGGGTATAGGCTCGGGGCGTGACAGATATGGTGGCTCATGTTGGTGATTTTGGAATCTCTAAAATTTTAGCCACAAGCAAGTCCATGGCTTATACCGAGACATTGGGCACTCTTGGATATATTGCACCAGGTATAAAAAAATCTATTCTCTTTGATTTTCTCTTATCATAATTAAGCCTCTCCAAATTCTAGAAGTAAAAAAAGCAGGTCTTTATTTATGCATAACTATTGTTGTATTTCAATTGAGTAACTTTTCTTCAATCCTTTTCTAAGAATATGGCTCGGAGGGAATAGTGTCTGCTAGTGGTGATGTTTATAGCTACGGCATCATGTTGATGGAGGTTTTGACCAAAAGAAGGCCAAGAAATGAAGATATATGCAATGAAAATCTTGACTTGAGGAAATGGATAACACAATCATTTTCAGGGAGTATGATGGACGTTGTGGATGCCAATCTTTTTTCTGAGGAAGAACAAATCACTAGCAAAAGTGAAATGTGCATAGCCTCCATGATAGAATTGGCTTTAGACTGCACAAAGGAAACGCCAGAATCCAGAATAACCATGAAAGAAGTAGTGAAGAGGCTTAACAAAATCAACAACAAATTTCTGGAAACATAGAAGTGATCTGTATCTCTTCTGATGATGTTCTTTTCTGAGCTGCACGTTAATATGATGCTTTTTGCTTACCTGGTTTCTTTAGTCGATTGTACTACCTGGAGACATGCAGTACTGTTTGTACTTCAGAGTGTTGCATTTCCCTTATTTTGTGATTTCATATTTGAGTAGTCTCTAATATGTTTTGAATGCTTGAATAAAATTAAGAAATATCACTGCACTATTTTACTTTCTGCTTCTGTTTCCCTCTACTTCATATTTTTGATTCATTAGTTTCTTTCGATTGATATATTCAACTATTCAATAAATGGAATTCTTAGTTGGACTTGGTGAGTTTTGGAGGTGAATGATAGACCATATACTAATAATCCAATTGTTTTAACACCGTAAATGCATATAATTTAAACTCAAACTTAAATTTGATCTCCCTGTTTTTCAGTATCAGTCAAAAGTTTCTTTATATATTGACGATTTACTTTACATACACTTGCAAGTAAATCTTCTTGAATGGTTTTCTAGAAGAGGAGATTTATGTAGCTCAACCTGAATGTTTTGTGGTTCAAGGAAGTGAAGGCAAGGTGAATAAGCTTCAAAAAGTTTTATATGTGATTGATGCAGGCTCCAAGTGAAGTGAAGACACTCCCTAATTGTTTCTTTTATATATTGACGATTTGCTTGTTACAAGCAGTGTGAGCAAGAGTTGCTTCGGATGAAGTATTTTTTGGGGCTGGAAGCACATCAATCAGCCAAAGTATAGGAGATCCTGAAACAATTCAGAATGCAAGTTGAAAACAGTTCCTACACTATTGGGTTTGAATACAAAATTTGTAAGGAAGATAGAGCCGAAAACTATGATGCTTCGTATTATAGAAGTTTGATTGGAAGTCTCTTGTACTTGACGGCTTCAAGACCTGATTTAATAACGCTAGCAGCTAGTTTACTATCAAGATTTATGCAAAATCCAGAGGACATTCATTTTGCAGCTTCCAAAAGAGTGCTTAGGTACTTAAAAGGTACTGTACAACTTGGAAATATGGCTTTGTTGATAGTGATTGGGTCGGAAATATAGACGATATCAAGAGAATTACTATCTATTCTTTTCTTAGAATTCAAAGAAGCAAGAAATAGTGGCGCAATCTACTACGGAGCCAGAGTATGTAGCAAAACCTCGTTTTCCATTATTTTACCATCAGTTTTCCTTTGGAAAGGTGAGTGTGAGGCCTCTGCTATATTGCTGACTTCAATTGCAATAAATATAAAACTTTGATCGCTAGAAATGTCTGGTTTTCTATTTTTCTATAGGAGGTTACGCAGGATCTTTCATAAACAGTATCACATATATATAAGCAAGCAACAAAAATCTTTAAACAGTCGGGCATGAAGAACACTTTGTATAGCAGGATCATTTCTTTTAAAGAAATAAGTATCGAATACATTAGTAATACCGAAACTATTAGTAAATATCCCCGAGGGAGAAGTGTCGCGTGACAACCTTTACTCAACGTGCATCTGCTCGTGTTTTCATACTTTTCTTGCCACCGAATGCTCTGTTAGTTTAACATAAAGATCAAACCTGAGGGCAAAATGTTCATTGTATATAGGGAAAAGGGTCTTAGACCCCTCAACTCTGTGATGTAGAGCAGATACACCATTCATTATAAAAGTGGCTCACAATATCTGTCACAACCCTTATTTTTCCTCAAAAAATTTAATGATGTTTTGAAAGAAAGTTTTTCCAATTAAAGTGATATTTTGAAAAGAGATTATTTTATTATTCAGATTCGCAACTTGAAATTGAGTTTTGGTGTTCCAAGTCACCTTATTTAAATCCCTAATCAAAAGGAAATTTGACTCTTTATTTTATTGATCTACGAACCAGAAATTCAGGTAAGGGATCCTGTTGACTGAGGGGAAGGTGTTAGGCACCGCTCGAGTCCCGTGGTTCTAGCACGGTCGCTTTATTGACTATATATGACTTAAATTAATTTTTGGATATTATATTATTAGCTTAATAATAAAAATGTTATTTACCCTAATTCTCTGATTTATTTTAAACATATTTAAAACTGTCTTATTTATTTTAAATCTATTTAAAATTGTCTTATTTTTTCGATGTGTGTCCATTAATTTGAAACTTGAAACATCTGTATTTTCTTTTCCCTTTTTTTTTTTTTTTACTTTTTTGCTTGTATTTGTATTTTTTATTTATTTTTATGTTATTATGGATAGAGTATATATTGGTATCTAGTTACTAGGAATTAGAATTTGTGTGGGAAAGAGATTTTTAGAGTTCAAGTTAATTTAGGATTGTATTTAAAAAAAAAAAATAGGAATTAAAATTTTATGTTTAGGATTTTTTAAAATTTTTTTAGCTACACGTTTTTCTTCTTTATTTTTTTTATATTTTAACGTTCTGTTGCTCTTTTTTTTTTTTAATTTATTTTTTAATCATTTTTTTCCTTCTTACTTTTTGGTTTAATTTTTTTTTTCTATTACGCCTTATTTTCTCTTCTTTTTTAATCATTTTTTAGTATTATTCTTTTCTGTTCACGTTTGTTCTTTTTTTTATCTTTTTTTTTCTTCTTATGCTTTCTCGCCTTTTTTTTAAATTAGTTTTCCTAATTATTCATTATTTATTTTTTTACCATAAATCTCTAAATAATATTCATATATCCTCTTAATTATATACCTTAATAATTCGAATTAAAGCAATAATCATCTTAACGTTTATTCTAAAGGCAAATTATTTTTATCAAAATAATATATTAAAAAAAAGACTAAAACACATTCCACATAGGTTTTCTAAATCACTAATCAATTAAACTTCAGTTTATATCCTAATCTAGCAAGTCTACAAATAATTTCAATAAAATTTTCTTAAGTGAAAACTAAGCTCCAAGAAACATTAACTATTCAAAATTAAATATCACGAAATTAATTTCAATATTAATTGCATCTAAAGAGCATAAGACAATAAAAAAAATAATGTATGATACTTCTTTTATTTTATTTTATTTTATTTTTTTTAGCAAGAAACTTCTTCGGTTCCGTTTTCCTAAGCATTCGTAAATTCTCAAAAATAATCACAACATGCATCACAGATTGATATTATATAAGAATAACATGGGATTCAAAGAACTTCATATTATTGGAATCGAGTTTTCGTACAAGTATTCTATTCAAATCATGCGAGAATTTAGAGTTACCTCGCTGCGATAATTGATACCACAAAACAACTGCTACGATCTACTGATTTCCAAAGTTAATCGCTAATATTAACTTTAAAGAGCCACGAATTCGAAACCTTGAGTGAAACCTCGAACGTTGACTTAATTCTCAAAATAAAAAAATCACTTTTGTTATCTTTTTCTCTCTATGTATTTTTGTATCTTTTTCTCTTTACTAAGATTGTGTTTTTATAATAGTTTTGGGTGTGAGTCTGGTGCTCAGAGGCGGATCTATTAAGGAGTGTGGGGGTGCCACGCCACCCCCGAACTTCGACGGAAACTCTATATATACATAGGTATATATATATATAATATTTATATTTATATAAAGCGTGCCACCCACAGAATAAAATTGGCTTGTGGTGCCACGGTAGAAGGGCAACTTTAGAAGGCTGATGTTGCGGGTTCGAATCCCATTTGTACCTATTTTTTTGAGAAAGACGTTTTTTTTAAAAAAAAGGAATTGTTGCACACGTTCTTTTAAGAAAAATTAGAGAACTAAAATTAATTTATATCGAAAAGACGAATAATTTAATCAAATATAAAATTAATTTAATCGATAAGTCTATTTGGCACCCATGGAGTCTAAATCCTGGATCCGCCACTGCTGGTGCTAATTAAAAGGAACGTGATGGAGTGGGAATGATTTAATTTAAAATTTAGTTGAGAATTTTAGGGTTGAGATAAAGGAGGAAAAAATAAAATAAATGAATAAGTAATACTAATAAAACAAACAAAAAGAAAAGTATAAAACGTGGTGGGGAAAGAAGGAAGATTTAAAAAAAACAAAAATCGTGCAAAGAGAAAAAATAAAACTTAATGGGGGAGGATTTTTAGGAAAAAATAGTTATGGAAGTTTGAAGGTAATTAGGATAAAGGGTAAGGTAATTTGAAATTTTTAGGACTCTTCTTTTTTTCTTTTTCTTCTTTTTTTTTTATCTATTTTTTCATAATATATACGATTATTATTATTTTTTAGACTAGATAAAAGTTGAAGAATTAAAACAAATACATTAAATTCACAAACTTTCTTTATTAAACTTTAAACATAAATGAGCTTATAATTTGTTGTAATTTCAGATTTATTTTTTCATTTATTTTTAATATAACCTTACTGAAATAATAATATTTACGTATTAAAAATGGTGTAAAACCTTTAAATTTTGGTCAAAAATTAGGTGTTCACAATATCATTACGAAAGTGGCTCACAAATTCAGAATTAATTCTTGAGATTCCTATTCAACATTAAATTCATATATTTTTAAAGTAATAAATTCATGTTCGCTATTTATTACAATTTAAATTTTTCAGCAAGTAATTGACTGATCATATTATATAAATATACTTTCTTTCTTTCTTTGTCAATCAATTCACCTGTCTTGTTGTGCATTTTCCTTTACAAAGTTGGCCAATGTATTCGTCAATGTGATGATATAAGAGGTTGTGGAAATCACAACCATTCACCTTTATTAGTCTGTTCAAAAAAGTTTAACAACCAATTTACTTTTGTTTAAACCAAAATTTTAAGTACACTTAAATAATTTATAATTTGTTTCTACTATTTAATGATAACTTTTTCTTTTCTTGAAACATACATGTTTTAACCAAAATTTTAAGTACACTTAAATAATTTATAATTTAATTGTTCATTTTCTTGAAGAGTTGTTGTAGCTTGTATAGGTGGGTAATGAAGAGTTTTGTAATGCCTTTAAGCTTTTTTATTATCTATCATTATTGTATTTATTTGAATTAGCTAAATATAGATATATTCTCCACAATACAAATGAACAATTAATAATTTGATTACGTGATATAAAAATGAGGAGACTAATTTATTTGAGTTAGTAAGTGTGCAATTAATATTATTTCGATGAATGATTTTAGATGTTGTTTTTTGGCATATAATAATAAATCATGTTGTTTGTGAGAGTACATATATCTTCACAATTTGAAAATATTTGCGGAGACCTTCATTGTTATGGTGAAGTCTTTTTCGATCAAGTACATGGAATCTTGAATTGGTTGAGAAGATCGTTGATGAAATTTTCATTTTCCGGCTTGAAGAATAAGTTGATTAAGTGGCGTTTAGGCTTATTACTTTCTCGTTTTACATCCTAGAAATTAAAATAAGAAAAGCTGGTACATTTGATGAAGAATATTGAAGGCTTACATCTCATATATCTCTCATGGAACTCTGTTTTAGACCATATATATCATTGCATTGTAGTCAACTTTTTTTTTTCTCCATTTCAATAGTGGTATTAATTAGTGGTATCTTTGATTTAGTTAAAGGCATCAACAAGTGTTCTTCCTCCTTCATCTAACAACCTTCATTTACTATGCATAAGTTGTTTTGGCGATAAACGCTTGATTTGATAAGTATTACGAACAACATTTAGAAGAAAGATGGATTATCATAGTCGAACATAGAAAATGAGGTGCTTAAACTTTAATTTACTTATTAAGAGTTTACAAAGACTATTTTCTTCTCTTTCTATTATGAGTTACCCGACTTTTATTCTGTTTTGTGAAAAATGAACAGATTCTTTTTCTTATTTTCCTCCTTTTAATCTGTTTTCACATTAATCTTTTTGCTACTTATTTTCCTCCTCCATATGAATCTGTTTTCACATTTTGGAAATTAGAGTCTATCCTTTTCAACATTTTATTTTTTGGTGCTATAAATATAACAATGAGCTTTTTAAATACCACACATACAAGCATTCTATTTCCAATGGAGAAGCACATTTTCTTACTGATTCTTCTACTTGTAATTCAATATTACTCTGTTGCTTCCTCAAATGAGACTGACCAACAAGCTCTACTAGCTTTCAAAAATCTTATTACAAGTCCTAATCATTTTTTGGCCAATAATTGGACCAAAAATACTTCTTTTTGCTCTTGGTTTGGTGTCACTTGCACTCCAAAAACGCAAAGGGTTGTAGCCTTGACTCTTCCTAATTTGCAACTTCAAGGCACAATTTCCCCGTCTTTGGCCAATTTGTCCTTTCTCAGAGAGCTCAATCTCGAGAACAACCTATTCCATGGGGGCATCCCTTATGGCATTGGAGACTTGCCTCGCTTGCGAGTCATTGATATTCAAAACAATCAGCTCCGTGGAAGTATACCAACAAGTTTATTTCAACACCGGAGAGTTCAAGTAATTTCATTAGCTTTCAATGAACTCGGTGGTGAAATGTGGAAAGGGCCATGGTATGTCCCCGAACTCAGAGTCTTGGATCTCACCAACAACAGCCTCACGGGTATGATCCCTCCTCCTGTTGGAAATGCCACAAAAATGATGAACTTCAGTTTGTCTGGGAATAGAGTCAGCGGCAACATTCCAAAGGAGATCAGTAATCTGAGCCAACCTGCAGACTTGTACTTGACTGATAATTAATTAACAGGTTCCATTCCCGCAGCACTGTTTAATATCTTGTCACTGCTTTCCATACATCTGCGATTCAATAGACTTTCTGGTCATCTTTTGCTTGATCAAGGGAATATTGTGTCAAATCTGAAGTTTTTAAGTATATCTAACAACCAAATTTCTGGTTGCATTCCTTCCAACATATGCCAACTCAAAGAGCTCAAATGGTTGTCTTTATCTTTCAACAACATAACCGGAGACATTCCCAGAAATATTGATTGTTTATCTAAGCTTGAGGGGTTCTCTATTGGCGAAAATCCAATAAAAGGGACTATTCCTACTTCATTTGGAAATATTTCCACTCTGCATATTCTTCATATTAGAAACAATCACATAGTGGGACAAATTCCTCCGGAATTAGGGAAGCTATCAAATTTGAGGAAATTAATCTTAGCCCAAAATTATTATCTCATTGGTCAAATTCCAGAGGCTGTTTTCAACATTTCTTTGGAAATAATCATTTTCAGTTACAATAACCTCTCAGGGAGAATTCCAACCACAACAGGTCTTCATCTTCCGAACCTTATAGAACTTTACTTGGGAGCCAATCAGCTGGAAGGGGAAATTCCATTGTTCATTACAAATGCTTCCAAGCTTGAGATACTGGATCTAGCACAGAACTTTTTCACAGGCGCTATTCCTACTAATTTAGGAAATCTTCATGAGCTGCGAGAACTGTTTCTACATACTAATCAACTTACCAATGAACCAAGAGAGCGTGAGTTGTTATTCTTCAATTCTTTGGCGGACTGTAGGATGTTGAAATATCTACAAGTGGGTAACAATCCGTTGAATGGTGTTCTGCCCAATTCTATTGGGAATCTTTCATCTACTATTCAAAACTTTTATATAGCATATGCACACATCAATGGTCTCATCCCCACAAGTATAGGCAACATGAGTGGACTTACAACCCTAGTTATTGAAGGAAACAACTTGACAGGGAGTATTCCTCCTGAGATTGGTAAGCTTAAACAACTCCAAGGGCTGGATCTGACTAACAATAAATTGCAGGGACATATTCCAGGGGCGGTATGCCATTTATCTAATTTGGTTCTATTATTTCTGCAAGTTAATGATCTCTCTGGATTAATTCCAGAATGCTTAGGAAATCTTAGCATGCTACAATATCTTTATTTGAGTTCTAATAAATTTTCATCAAAATTTCCATTGTGCCTTTGGAAAATGAGTGGTCTTCTCTATCTAGACATGTCACAGAATTCAATAGAGGGAGAAGTTCCAACAGATATTGGAGGAATGAAAGCCATTGTAGCTCTAAATCTTTCCAGTAACCACTTTTCAGGAATGATACCAAGCAGATTCGGGGAACTCCAAAACCTGCAGTCTCTTGACCTATCGAACAATTCATTTTTTGGCCAAATTCCATTATCCTTTGCCAACCTGATAAGCTTAAAATACTTGGATTTGTCTTCAAATGCATTGTCAGGTACTATTCCTAAGTCATTGGTAAAACTCTCCTACCTTAAAAGCATTAATGTTTCATTTAATGATTTAGAGGGTGAAATACCCAATGGTGGCGTGTTTGCAAATTCCACTCTGCAATCATTTCTCAGGAATAAAGGTCTATGTGGAATGCACATATTGGAGATTCCTGCTTGTGCTATCAATAATCCTGGAAAACAATCAAAGCTTAAGGAGGTTCTGCTAAAAATTGTTACTCCAGTGGTTACATCCTCCTTTCTGATATTCTTGTTGATTTTAATTTGGATAATGAAACGACAGAAGAAAGGAAAGTCCAAATATGTTGAAAAGGTACCGGAGATTGAGACTCATCAATTAGTATCTTATTACGAGATTCAAAGAGCAACAAATAATTTTGATGAATCCAATTTAATTGGTGAGGGAAGCTCTGGCTCTGTGTACAAAGGCACATTGTTTGATGGAACTGCAGTGGCCATTAAGGTTCTGGATTTGGAAAATGAGCAAGTATGCAAGAGGTTTGATACTGAATGCGAAGTGATGAGAAATGTTAGACACAACAATCTTGTTCCAGTGATTACTACTTGTTCTAGTGACTATTTAAGAGCCTTTGTTCTGCGATATATGCCCAACGGGAGTCTTGAGAATTGGTTGTACAGAGAAGATTGCCACTTGAATCTTCATCAAAGAGTCATCATAATGCTTGACGTGGCAATGGCAATTGATTATCTACATCATGGCCATGTCACTCCAATCGTTCATTGCGACTAAAAGCCAGCCAACGTTCTTTTGGATGAAGATATGGTGGCTCATGTTGGTGATTTTGGCATCTCTAAAATTTTAGCCATAAGTAAGTCCATGGCACATACCAAGACATTGGGCACTCTTGGATACATTGCACCAGGTATACTGCTATCTTTCTTTTTCACTGATATTATAACCTTATTTTTTCTTATCTAAATCAAGCCCCTGCAAATACTAGATCTAAATAAGAAGCATGTCTTTGTTAGTACGAGCACTATTGTTATACTCAAATGAGTAATTCTTTTTCATTTTCATTCGTTTAAGAATACGGCTCGGAGGGAATAGTGTCCACTAGTGGCGATGTTTATAGTTATGGCATCATGTTGATGGAGGTTTTGACCAAAAGAAGGCCAACAGATGAAGAGATATGCCATGGAAATCTTGACTTGAGGAAATGGATAACACAATCATTTTCAGGGACTATGATGGACGTTGTGGATGCCAATCTTTTTTCTGAGGAAGAACAGATCACTTCAAAAAGTGAAATTTGCATTGCGTCCATGATAGAATTGGCTTTAGACTGCACCAAGGAAATGCTAGAATCAAGAATAACCATGAAACAAGTAGTCAAAAGGCTTAACAAAATCAACAACACATTTCTGGAAACATAGAAATCTCTTCCTGTGGTGTTCTTTCTGAGCTGCAAGTTAACATGTTGCTTTTTGTTTACTGGTTTGTTGAATAAAGTTTTGTTGTTCAAGGAAGTGAAGGCAAGGTGTATAAGCTTCAAAAGCTTTATATAGGTTGAAGCAGGCTCCAAGTGAAGTGAAGACACTCCCTAAGAAACTGTTAATAAGTGTGATAGCAAATTATGTTATTAAAATTGCATATTAAAGATGTGTTCTTGGTCGATTATTTATAAAGGCGTTTGGACTATTTGGAGTCATGTATTGGTTGTACTTTTAAGTGTTACATTCCCTCATGTTGTAATTTCATATTTGAGTGGTTTCGTATGTATTTTACTTTGTTTAGTAACTATGATTTGAACGCTTGAATAAATCAAAACAAGTATGGAAATATCTCTTCCACCTCATTTCTTATTTCCTTCATAAATAGAAAAGAAATCAAAAGAGATAAAAGAAAAGAAATCGAAAGAGATAGATTAGAAACAATGTAGAGTAGGAATTCCATAAGCATCAAAACTTGTAAAATAATGATGATTATAAGGTTTTGATGTATTTAAATTTAAATCATTGTTTACATATCCGGTAATTGATCATAATAAAACAAAAAAAATTGTAGTGTTAATAAGAGGGGAAAGGGTTAAAGATATAAAAGATGTTTGAGAAATCCTAGATGTTGTTGGAGTAAAATATCATCAACAAGGGCATTTTAATGTGTTGTATCGATTAAATTCACGAATTTGAGAAAAGCAAACTTGAACCGCTAACATCCGCCATAGGGGTAAACCGTCACTTTTCAAGTCCACCGACAAGTGTTCTTCCTCCTTCATCTAACAACCTTCATTTACTATGCATAAGTTGTTTTGGCGATAAACGCTTGATTTGATAAGTATTACGAACAACATTTAGAAGAAAGATGGATTATCATAGTCGAACATAGAAAATGAGGTGCTTAAACTTTAATTTACTTATTAAGAGTTTACAAAGACTATTTTCTTCTCTTTCTATTATGAGTTACCTGACTTTTATTCTGTTTTGTGAAAAATGAACAGATTCTTTTTCTTATTTTCCTCCTTTTAATCTGTTTTCACATTAATCTTTTTGCTACTTATTTTCCTCCTCCATATGAATCTGTTTTCACATTTTGGAAATTAGAGTCTATCCTTTTCAACATTTTATTTTTTTGGTGCTATAAATATAACAATGAGCTTTTTAAATACCACACATACAAACATTCTATTTCCAATGGAGAGGCACATTTTCTTACTGATTCTTCTACTTGTAATTCAATATTACTCTGTTGCTTCCTCAAATGAGACTGACAACAAGCTCTACTAGCTTTCAAAAATCTTATTACAAATCCTAATCATTTTTTGGCCAATAATTGGACCAAAAATACTTCTTTTTGCTCTTGGTTTGGTGTCACTTGTAGTTCAAAAAGGCAAAGGGTTGTGGCCTTGGCTCTTCCTAATTTGCAATTTCAAGGCACAATTTCCCCGTCTTTGGCCAATCTGTCCTTCCTCAGTGTTCTCAATCTCCAGAACAACAGCTTCTGCGGTGGCTGTTGGGATATACTATTAACCATATGGTTGAATTATAGTATTGATTTTAATCCTTTATAAAGACTTTACGTTTTATGTAAATTGTTACAATAAAGTTTTTGTTTGAATAGATCATTGTGTTTATATGTGTGTCCATTGCTTATATAGTAGACGATTTTTGGGTATGGAGTTGCTTAACTCATACGCAGAAGATTAAAATTGTCGGTTCTTATAAGTCATAAATTAAATGTTCACAATCAAAGATGAAATTGGACAAACATCTTGATGATTGTAACACAAGATTAAAAGTAATTCAATCTTAATTATAGGAATGGTAAAATTCCAACTTCTTGTGTTAGTACATTTTGCATGTATTGAACGGACCAAATTGAGATATGCATTTAGGTTCTGAATTTCAATAAATAATATATCTAGTCCATTACATGAGCTTATACTCTTAATCTTGATGTAGTTATTATGATCTGTGTAGTTTGCTTTATTATTTTCATCTATTAAAAGGTGAGACTCTATGATGAGTCCAAAAATTCCTAATGGATTGGATAATAAGAAATTACATTCATGAATTAATAATTAGCTGATAGAACCATATCTCGGATTTGAGAAAGAAGACACCCCTTTATGGTAGCTTATAAGTAGTCACGTGAAAACCCTGCAGGTGGATTATATATGTATATCCGTCACGTGAATTAATTTAAGCATAAAGATAAAGGATTAAATTAATCAATGGATTAAATTTTTCAGAAGTTTAATTTAATTGATTGGTGTCGGTAATTCTCACATGGGGAGTTAAATAAGTTGTAACGAAAAAAAATTGAAATTAAATAGAGGAGTGCAGTTGCAGATTTTTAGTGGTACAATCTGTGATTTATTATGATATGGTTAATTCATGCTTTTTACGAATTAAATATTATAATTGGAAGCCTCTGCTAATAAATTTGCTGTCCCTACTATGCCTGATTAATTGATCGAGTTCGGAAAAGAAAAGGATTGTTAGTATTTTTTTTCAGCTTAGGAATAAATTGTTTTTGACTTTTATTAGTTTAAAAGAGAAAAACTTTTTCTTTCCTTAAAAGAAGAAAAAAGAAAATACTGCAATGTTTTATTTCCTTAGAAGATGAAAGAAACAAATAATAGTGTTTAATGGTTATTAGTGGCTATTAATGGTGTTTAATGGTTGTTGATTACCCTTGGTGTTTAATGACTTTCTAAATACACTTAATGATATTTAGTGGTTGTTGATAACTATTGATCATGGTTGTTAGATACTCTTAACCATGTCAAAATACAGTTAATGGTATTTAATGGTTGTTGATGACTATTGATCATGGTTATTGGATACACTTTACAGTGTCCAAATACACCTAAAGGTATTTAATGACTATTAATGACCATTAATTATGACTAGAAACATTTCATCTTTCAAACCTTTCCCTTATACTGAAAACTATAAATAGGGGTGGTGTTTCTCAAGGAAAGGATATCTTCTTCTTTTTTTGAAAATTTCTTGCCCACACAAGACTTGATTAAGAAAGTTAGTCAGGAATTAGTAGAAGACTGCAATTCTGGAGTCCCAGTCCCTGAACGAGTTGTGTGAAAGCTACAAAAGGTTAGAGTTTCACAATTTATTTAGATTACATTATTATGCTTTTATGTAAGTTTGTGATTCTGAAAAATGCTTCCGCTGTGCATATTCTAACAATTGGTATCAGAGCCTTCTTACATATAACTTATAATGTAATAAGAGTCCATGATTTTGATACATATTTGATTAAATTTGTTTAAATCATGTTGTACTTTTGATCAACATTTTTTTGTTGTTTGAAAAAAAAATGTTTTGTATTCCAGAGTTGTAAGGGTTCATTCCTAATTCTAAAAAATGATTTTAACAGCTAATATATGAGTTTACATGTTGACATAGGTCCTCTTCCTCATCGGATAAACTTGTATATTTTTATATTGTTATGTTTGTCTTTTGATTTGATGACTTGTTTTAACTTTCCAACTAAGTTGCATGTTGAATCAATGAACAATAGACAATATATATACCTGACTAAACTTCACAAATTACTCTCTAACTGAGTTGGACTTGTATTGTTTAAGTGGTATTATATATATGAACTTGTTCATATATTTGCTTGAACAGTTAAGTTTCCCTATCGATTCTAATTGTTCATTAGCTTGATTATATGTGTCTTATTTTGTTTTTTTTTTTTGAAAAAAAAAACATGTTACTAACGATATATTTTAAATATCTCTCAGATTAACTATGTCTCACTTCAATCCTCTGTCCTCTATCTTGAACCAAAACAAACTGGAAGGTCCTAACTATGTGGACTGGAAACGAAACCTTGATATTGTTCTAACATCTGAGGGTTTCAAGTATGTGTTGGTTGAAGAATGCCCTATTAAATCAGCAGATGCTACTGATGAGGAGATTAAGGCATATGAGAAATGGGTCAAGGTTGATGAGATGGCAAGGTGCTATATTTTTGCCTTAATATCGAATGTCTTGCAGCATCAACATCAGTCTATGACATCTGCTTACGATATGCTCGAATCTCTCAAAGAGATGTTTGGAGAGCAAAATCGTGCTGCCAAGCAGACTGCCATGAAGGCTATCTTGACCACCAAAATGGTTGAAGGATCACCTGTCAAGGATCATGTGCTGAACATGATGAGTTATCTGAATGAGCTGGAGATACTTGGCGCTGCTATTGATAAGGAATCTCAAGTTGAGATGATCCTACAGACTCTGCCGGAGAGTTTTCAATAGTTTCGGTTGAATTATAATATGAACAAGATGGATTTGTCTCTTGCGAAATTGTTGAATGAACTGACAGCGGCATAATCCATTATCAAACAGCAACCTCCTCTCTCTATGGCATACATGACTAAATCCCAAAAGAAGAAGAAGAAGTCGTGCAAGGTTGTGGCACCTGGAGGTGCTACAGGTGGTGTGGCTAAGCCTAAGGGCAAGTGCTACCACTGCAAGCAGCCTGGTCACCACAAGAGGCAATGCCCTGACTATCAAGCCAAAATGAAGAACAAAGGTAATTCTTGTTTAAATGTCGTTGAAACCTATTTTGGCGGCTGTTTCTACCCAATTATGGGCTGTAGATTCGGGAGCCACTGACCATGTCTGCACTTCTTTGCAGGGGTTTCAGGAAACGCGGCGGCTAAGTGAGAATGAAGTTTGCATTTGTCAGGCGAATGGGGAACCAACACCAGTCCTAGCAATAGGAAATATCTCTTTTTCTTTTAGTAGTTCCAGAATTCTGTTTTTTAAAAGATGTTCTTTATGTACCTTCGATAAGAAGGAATTTGCTTTCAGTTTCAAAAATAATGGATGCTGGTTATGATATTTTATTTGCAAATAATTGTGCTGTTATTAAGTATGATAAGCAATTCATCCATAGCGCTCCTAAAATACATCACCTCTTTGTATTTGAAGTCTCCCATGACATGCTACACCATAATGAATTAAATAATATTGATATTTATTATAAAAGAAAACGTATTTCTGAATTGAGTCAAACTTACTTATGGCACTTACGTCTATGTCATATCAATATAAATAGGATTTCAAGGTTGGTTTCTGATGGACCTCTAAATTCATTGAAAGTGGAGGCACTACCAACCTGTGAATCTTGTTTAGAAGGTAAAATGACAAAGAGACATTTCCCTTCCAAAGGAAATAGAGTCAGCAATAAGTTAGAATTAATTCATTCTGATTTGTGCGGTCCTATGAATATAAGAGCAAGAGGGGTTTTTGAATATTTTGTGACTTTCACAAATGACTACTCAAAATATGGATACATTTATTTGTTGCGCCACAAATCTGAATGCTTTGAGAAGTTCAAGGAATTCAAGATAGAAATGGAAAAGCGACATGGTAAACATATCCAAACATTACGATCAGATCATGGTGGTGAATACCTTTCGGCGAAATTCATTAAGTACTTATCAGAATCGGGCATTACATCTCAATATTCTGCCCTAGGTACACCACAACAAAATGGTGTGGCAGAACGAAGAAATATAACTCTTTTGGAAATGGTTAGATCAATGTTAAGTTATTCAGATTTGTCTTTTAGCTTTTGGGGATATGCCTTAGAAACTGCAAATTACATTCTGAATTTGGTTCTTTCCAAATCTGTTCCTTTAACCCCATCCGAATTGTGAAATGGGCGCAAGCCTAGTCTACGGCATATTCGAGT
The DNA here is from genome assembly GCA_036553675.1 of Solanum okadae. Lineage (NCBI taxonomy): Eukaryota > Viridiplantae > Streptophyta > Magnoliopsida > Solanales > Solanaceae > Solanum > Solanum okadae. The sequence goes on along the minus strand of CM071681.1, from coordinate 10,463,877 downwards.
TTGGGGATGTCCAGCACATGTATTAAAAGGGAAAACAAGTAAGTTGGAATCAAGGACAGAAGTGTGCATTTTCATTGGATATCCAAAAGGAACTAAAGGAGGTTTATTTTATTGTCCTAAGGAACAACATGTCATTGTTTCAACAAATGCCAAGTTTCTGGAACAGGACTATTTAATTAACAATGTTCCTAGAAGTAAACTTGTGTTACAGGAACTAAGCAAAGGAATACCTACTAATGAAACATCAACACAACTACCTAAAACAATTGTTGACATACCATTGCATCCACATAGTGGGAGGAATGTCGGTCGAAAAGAGGTTGCTCAAGAGGATGCTCTAGAGGTTGCTCAAAAGCAGACTCAAGACATCTCGCTACCACAACGCAGTGGGAGTAATGTCGCGCAACCTGAAATTCTGGAGGAAGTAGTTCAGAATGTTCATAATTTAGTTCAAGATGTAGCAAATCCTGTAGTTGCTACTCATCGTAGTGGGACAGTTATTAGAAAACCACAACGGTTTATGCTCTTGGGAGAATCATACGATAGAATCCCTGAAGAGACTAATACAGAACCATTAAATTACGCCAAAGCACTACATGATAAAGATGCTGAAATGTGGGTTGTTGCTATGAAATATGAAATGGAATATATGTACTCAAACCAAGTCTGGGATCTTGAGGAACCACTAATAGGTGTTAAACTTATTGGTTGTAAGTGGATCTACAAGAATGTCATGCCCCAAGCCTACACCCTGGGCAGGACCGGCACTCAGAGACCATTGTTGGCCCCAAGCAAACCCTTGGCCTGACTTTCTTAACTCAGCGGAAACTTACTCAACAACATAACTCAATGCAATGAAAGGTTATAAAACAACCAACTGATAACATCTGGCCAAAAAGGCAACTCGAGTCTCAAAATAGAATATTATATATATATATATATATATATACATAGATGAGAGACTCAAAACTAACTGACTGACTGTCTATGAAGCCTCTATAATACTGAGATGGATGTTGGGACAGACCCCGCAACATCCTAATAAAACAAAACTATGAGAACCAAACAATCGAGTCCTCCGAAAAGCAAGGAGGCTCACCACTGACTCTGGAGTGCTCAGCTGGATCAACGGTGTGCTATAGGCTGATCCTGGGTATCTGTGTCTGCATCATAATAAGATGCAGGCCAACTGGCATCAGTACATGGAATGTACGAGTATGCGAGCTGGAAAGCTGAACCACAACTTAAGCTTGAGAGGAGTACAAAAGAACACTTACCTTGACTCTGTTCGACTCATGAACAACTAAACTCAAATATGTAAAGCAATAAGACACATGCAATACATAAATAGCTTGTAAAACAATGTAAACAACTTAACTCGTTAATGATTAAACAATAACAAACTCAGCTTTAATTATTTAAAAGTAATATAACTTTTGTGGGAGGTTTTTTTAACCGACAACCACCACTATGAGCCCTAGTGATGATACAACATTTTATCTCACATTGCCCAAGGACCATCCTATACCTTGCCGTGATATAGGACCTTACTATTGCTTAGTGGATCCACTAGCTAAATCTTACGTAATCATCTAAAAGAATGATACGTCAAGTCCCATGTTGGCCCATGGTTCTTATGGAGAGTTGAGTTAATATGAACTCGTGTCCCCAATTCGGTGCTCAATACTACTCCCAAAATACTTTGGCTCATAAGTGCTTTAAACACATCTTTCTTTAGTTGAGATAATTACTCAAAACTTAGCCCAAAGGCTCTTTTGGAAAACATGGTTCCCCTCTTACTCAAATGTAAAAAAAACATTTACAAACTTCTTTGGGAATACTTAGTTCCCTAATAGCTTTTGAGAAATGGACTCAACTTTAAACTCTTGACTTAACTTGAAACTTTAAACTCTTACTCGGCTTGAATCTTGAGACTCTTACTCAACTTGAAAATCTATACTCTTTGGTTGACTTGCAACTTGAACCTTAAAACGACATTAGAACGTTCAATAACGACTCTGAAAAAGCTTTAAAGATTTGCTTGGACTTACCTCTTAACTTTACTTGACTTGACTCTAACTTCCCTTGACTTTGATACTAACTCGCCTTGAATTGTATTATGGATTCAAGGTATATGATCACACTTTACGGATGAATTCTTGACATTTAAACGTAACATGAAGTGTTGGAAACAACTATGGAACATAGGTACAATACCAAGGAACATGCATGAAAGAGTGGGGAATGAAAGGGGTAGGTTGGGGTCCTTGGCGCGGAACACCAGCCCTTGAAGTTCAGAAGGGCCCTGCTGGCGCTCTGCAAGGCGCGGCGCCCCAAGGGCTGGAGTTCAGAACACTTCTTGGGGCGTTCTGCAAGGCGCGACGCGCCACCCCTTTTCCCCGAAAACTCAACTTTTCTCCTTCTTTTCTCCAACTCTAAACCTTCTAAACCACAAGGGTTCCACCCCTAAACACTAAGAATCATCAATCCCTCAACATACAATAGATTACAACTCAAATACACAACCGAAAATAGGTCCCCAAATCAACAAGGGACTTCAACAACACAATCAACAATATCAACAACAACCAACAATTTCAACAACACAACTAATCCTTTTTCTCAATAATAAAATGAGTTTGGCGTGTGGGGGAAAGAATCAACCCAACACTATGAGCTCACATACCTAGTAGGGATCACCCCCGACGATTTCCACGATGATCTTTGACGGAAACTCCTTGATCTCCTCTTTCTTCTCTTCTTCTCCTCTTCACTCAAAACCATCACTCTCACTCTTTAATATGGGAAAGAACTGATCAAAAATCAGTCTAACACAACAATATAACCAAAAGAATTGGTTAGTGAAAAGACCAAAATGCCCTTAAAATTTCCAGACGGATTTCCCTGCCAACTGCCCAACTTCCAAAGGGCATATCTCACTCATACGAACTCGCAATCGAGTAAACTTGGTGGCGTTGGAAAGAACATTCCACGAGCTTCACAAAAATAACTGGAACTACTCATAACTCATCCTGAGCTAGGATTTTTGACTTCTCAAAGTTGGCCAAAAACTCACCTTTTTCCACACTTCCAAATTTTTCCAAAATTTTGAATTTCTTCCAAAAAAAATGACTATTTCCGATTCTAAGCCTCTTCAAAGCTATTTCAATTTGTCGGACGTTACAATATCTCCCCCTTCAGAATATTCGTCCTCGAATGAGGTTACTCTTACAAGGCTAAGGGTGTAACATCAACTCAAACACTCAATAATCAACCATGCAAACAACAACAACAACAACAACATGCTCATTATAATTAAAAGAGCACTAAGAAGGAGATTAATACCTAAATCTGCATTTCCTCCGGATTCAAAGAAATGTGGATATATCTTCTTCATGTCCTCTTCGGCTTCCCAAGTAGCTTCCTCAACAAATTGGTTCCTCCATAGGACCTTGACTGAGGCTACATCTTTCGTTCTCAACCTACGAACTTGACGATCTAAAATCTGAACAGGAACCTCCTCATAAGATAAGTTATCCTTGATCCTAATACTTTCATTTGGTAGGATCAATGAAGGATCGCCTATGCACTTTTTCAACATAGGGATATGAAATACCGGAGAACCGCTACTAGTTCCTGTGGTAACTCCAACTTATAAGCAACATTGCCAATTCTCTTGGCAATGCGGTAAGGTCCAATATACCGGGGACTAAGTTTTCCCTTCTTACCAAACCTCATAACCCCTTTCATGGGTGAAACTTTCAAATATACCCAATCATCTATTTCAAACTCTAACGCCCTTCTCCTAACATCGGTGTAGGATTTCTGGCGACTCTGTGCCGTCTTCAACCTTTCTTGAATCACCTTCACCTTCTCCATAGCTTGGTGAACTAAATCTGGTCCTATCAACCCTGCTTCACCAACTTCAAACCATCCAATAGAGATCTACATCTTCTCCCATAAAGAGCTTCGTAAGGAGCCATCTGGATGCTAGAGTGATAACTGTTGTTGTAGGCAAACTCAATGAGAGGTAGGTGATTGTCCCAACTCCCTTTGAAATCGATCACACAAGCTCTCAACATATCTTCTAAAGTCTGAATAGTGCGCTCTGCTTGCCCATCAGTCTGAGGATGAAAGGCAGTACTTAAGTTCACCTGTGAGCCCAAGCCTTTCTGAAAAAATTTCCAGAACTGTGCAGTAAACTGTGCACCTCTATCTGAAATAATGGAGATTGGGACTCCATGAAGTCTCACTATCTCTTGAATATATAGCTTGGCATAATCTTCTGCTGAATGGGTAGTCTTTACTGGTAGAAAATGTGCTGACTTTGTCATTCTGTCTACAATCACCCAACTAGAATCATGCTGCATGTGAGACCTTCGCAACCCTGTGATGAAATCCATATTGATCATCTCCCACTTCCATTCTGGAAGTTCTATATTCTGAGCCAAACCACCGGGCCTTTGGTGTTCAACTTTCACTTGTTGGCAATTTGGACACTTAGCAACAAACTCTGCAATGTCTTTATTCATGCCATTCCACCAATAAACTTCTCTCAAGTAACGATACATCTTTGTGGAACCCGGATGAATGGAATATCGGGAGCTATGAGCTTCCTCCATAATTCTCTCTTGGAGTCCATCTACCATGGGTACACATAATCTACCCTGAGATCTCAAAACACCATCTCCCCCTTGTTCAAAATCTAATACTCTTTGCTTTTGAACATTTTCCTTCAACTCAAGCAAAATGGGATCTTGATCTTGTTTCTCTTTCACTTCTGACACTAGTGATGACTCAGCCCCATTCGCCATCGCTATTCCTCCTTCTGCGGAATCTGTAAGTCTGACTCCCAGGCATGCCAGTCTATGTACATCTTTTGCTAACTCTCTCCTTCCTTCTTCAATATGGGTGGTGCTACCCATAGACAACCTGCTCAAAGAATCAGCAACAGCATTAGCCTTACCTGGGTGGTAAAGAATACTCAGGTCATAGTCCTTGAGTAATTCTAACCACCTCCTTTGTCTCAGATTAAGCTCTTTCTGAGTAAGCACATGTTGAAGGCTCTTGTGATCGGTGAATATATCAACATGCACACCATACAAGTAATGACACCATATCTTCAAAGCGAACACTACAGCCGCTAACTCTAAGTCATGGGTTGGGTAGTTCTTCTCATGAACCTTCAACTGTCTGGAGGCATAAGCTATAACCTTGCCATTCTGCATTAAGACACAACCCAAACCAATCCTAGATGCATCACAATACACCATAAAACCTTGAGTACCTTCTGGTAGCGTCAATACTGGAGCTGTAATCAATCTCTTTTTCAATTCCTGAAAGTTGTTCTCACAAGCTTCATGTAACACCCGGCAATGTGAAATAATTGAAGAGGCTTAGAATTGGAAATTTTCATTTTTGGAAAGAATTTTAAAGTTTTGGAAATTTGGCTAAGTATGGAAATCAGTGAATTTTTGGCCAACTTTGAGCAGTCGTAACTCCTAGGTCAAGATGATTTAGGAGTATTTCTAGTTATGGTTGCGAAGCTTGTGAAATGATCTTTCCAACGCCACTGAGTTTGCTCAATTCCGAGTTCGTAGGAGTGAGTTATGGCCTTTGAAAGTTGGGCAGTTGGCAGGGAATCCGTCCGGAAATTTTAAGGGCATTTTGGTCTTTTCCCTAGTTTTTCTTTTGGGGTTATATTGTGTGTTAGGCTGATTTTGGATCATTTTTATCCCATTCTAAAAGAGAAAGATTTAGGGTTCTTGAGAGTGAAGAAGAGAAGAAGAGGAGAAAGAGGAGATCAAGCAAGTTCCGTTGTGGATTTTCGTCGGGGGTGATCCCTATCAAGGTATGTGAGTTCTTGGTGTGGGTTGATCCTTTCCCCCACACACCACACTCATTTTTATTATTGAGAAAAGATTGATTAGTTTGTTGAAGTTGTTGGTTGTATTTGTTGAAGTTTGTGGTTGTGTTGGTTGAAGTTTGTGGTGTTGATGTTGTTGATTGTGTTGTTGAAGTTCTTGTTAATTTGAGACATGATTTGGGTTGTGTTTTTGAGTTGAATCTATGGTATATTGAGATTTTTAATGATTCTAAGTGATTTGGGGGAAGAAACCATTCGATTTTAGGTGAAATAAGGTGAGAAAACGAGAAAATGAACTTGTTGAAATTTCTAGGTTGGGGGCCTGGCGCAATGCGCCTGCCAGAGCGCCCCAAACTCATCTCTGAAGTTTTAGAGTTGGCGCTCCGCGCCTTGCAGAGCGCCAAGGACGCCAAGACTTCTCTTTCATTCCCCACTTTCTTATGCATGTTCCTAGGTATTGTACCTATATTTCCTAGTTGTTTCCAACACTCCAAGGTACCTCTAAAAGTCAAGAATCCCTCCATAACATGTGATCAAACACCTTGAATCCATAATTCAAATTCAAGGAAAGTTAGTTTCCAAGTCAAGTGAAGTTAGATTCCAAGTCAAGTGAAGTTAGTTTCCAAGTCAAGTGAAGTTAGAAGTCAAGCTTAGAAGTTAAGTAAGTCAAAACAAATCTTTAAGGTTCTCCAAGAGTTTTCAGTTAAGTCAAGAGTCAAGAGTTGAGTTCATTTCTCAAAATTAATTAGGGAACTAAGTATTTCCCAAAGAAGTTTATAAGTGTTATCACATTTAAGTTGAGAGGAAACTGAGATTTCCAAAAGAGTTTTGAGAAGTTTGAGCACTATCTCTTTTAAAAGAAAAGATGAGTTTTGCAAAAGAGTTTCTAAAATAGATTAGTATGACAAATCGAGTATGTCATCAATGTTTAAACAGTATGGTCTCTAGATATACCATCAATGTTTAAGCAGTATGAATATCCCGAGTCATCAATGATCATATAAAAAAATATGGTTTTGATTTGTTCTTTTTAGAAAGAGTTTTCAAGTGCCTTCGGGCTAAGTTTTGAGTAATTATCTCAACTAAAGAAAGATGTGTTTAAAACACTTATGAGCTAAAGTATTTTTGGGAGTAGTCTTGAGCACCGAATTGGGGGAGCGTCAAACAACTCACAGCCCCCATAGAACCATGTAGCCAACATAGGATTTCTCGGGTCATACTTTTTAGATGACCACGAAAGTTAAGCTAGCGGATCCACTAAGCAATAGTAAGGTCCTATATCATGGCAAGGTATAGGATGGTCCTTGGGCAACGTGAGGTAAAACGTTGTATCACCACTTAGTTTCATAGTAGTGGTTATCAGTTAGAGAAACTCCCACAGCAGTAGAAAGAGCTTGGTTCCTCGATAAGTGCTGCGTAGTATGAATGGGGGTATGGGACTTCATTCATGCATTGAACAAGTAGACTTTGAGAGGAAGCATGGTATTTTCATGATATTATAAATATGATTTTTACATCATGTTTTAAATAATTTTACAAAGCTTTATATATATTGCATGTGTCTCGTTGCTTTATATTAAGTTCAGTTATTCTTGAGTTGTACAGAGCCAATGTAAGTTCTCTTTTGTATCCCTTTCAAGTTTAAGTTGTTGTTTAGCGGTCCAGCTCGCATACTCGTACATTCCATGTACTGATGCCAGTTGGCCTGCATCTTTTGACGATGCAGACGCAGGTACCCAGGATCAGCATTCAGTACGCCGTTGATCCAGCTGAGCACTCCAGAGTCAATGGTGAGCCTCCTTGCATTCCGGAGGACTCAATTATTTATGTTCTTAAGTTTTGTTTTATTAGGATGTTGCGGAGTCTGTCCCAACATCCATCTCAGTATTTTAGAGGCTTCATAGACAGACAGTCAGTCAGTCAGTTAGTTTGAGTCTCTCTTTTGTGTATATATGTAAATATTCTATTTTGAGACTCGAGTTGCCTTTTTGGCCATATTTTATCAGTTGGTTGTTTATAACCTTTCTTTGCATTAAGTTATGTTGTTGAGTTAAGTTTCCGCTGAGTTAAGAAAGTCAGTCCAAGGGTTCGCTTGGGGCCAGCAATGGTCTCCGAGTACCGGTCCTGCCCAGGGTGTAGGTTCGGGGTGTGACACTTCAGACCATTGAAATTTCACTGTCTTCTGAGTCAACTTGGTCAAAAGAGATGCAATAGACGAGAACCCTTCTACAAACCTTCTATAATAGCCAGCTAATCCCAAGAAACTCTTAATTTCAGTTGGAGATGTGGGTCTAGGCCAATTCTGCACTGCCTCAATTTTCCGAGTATCAACTTTATTTCCATCACCGGACACAATGTGGCCTAGGAACGCCACAGACTTAAGCCAAAACTCACACTTAGAGAACTTGGCATACAACTCCTTGTCTTTCAAAGTCTGAAGAACTGTTCTGAGATGACTAACATGATCTTCTTCATTCCTTGAATAGATTAGTATGTCATTAATGAAGACGATAACAAACATATCTAAATAAGGTTTGAAGACTCTATTCATCAAGTCCATGAAAGCTGCCGGTGCGTTGGTCAAACCAAAAGACATGACTAAAAACTCATAATGACCGTATCTGGTTCTGAAAGCTGTCTTCGAAGTATCACATTCCCTTACAGTCAACTGGTGATATCCTGATCTAAGGTCAATCTTCGAAAAACAAGTGGCACCCTGAAGCTGATCAAAAAGATCATCAATCCTCAGAAGAGGGTACTTATTCTTGATGGTAACCTTATTCAACTGGCGGTAATCTATACACATCCTAAGGGAACCATCTTTCTTTCTCACAAACAAGACCGGAGCACCCCAAGGTGAGACACTCGGTCGAATGAAACCCTTTTCTAGGAGATCTTTCAACTGCTCTTTCAACTCTGCTGGTGCCATTCTATATGGCGGAATAGAGATAGGAAGAGTATCTGGAATGAGATCTATGCCGAAATCTATTTCTCTCTCAGGAGGAATTTCGGGTAGATCATCAGGAAAAACTTCTGGAAACTCTCTTACTATAGTAAATGACTGAAAAGAAGGTATCTCAACACTAGAGTCATTAACTCGAACTAAGTGATAAATACAACCCTTTGAAACTAACTTTCTTGCCCTAAGGTACGAGATGAAACTATCCTTAGGCACTGCTGAACTACTACTCCACTCTATGACTGGCTCACTCGAAAACTGAAACTTGACCACTCGAGTTCTACAGTCTAATGATGCATAACAGGCATGAAGCCAATCCATACCTAGAATGACATCGAAATCTACCATGTCTAACTCAACCAAATCAGCCATGGTGCTCTTGTGATTGATAAAAACAGGACAATCACGATAGACTCTTTCCGCTAGAATAGACTCCCCAACAGGTGTAGAAACACAAAAAGGTTCACAAAGTCTTTCAGGAAGAAATCAAACTTATTTGCAACATAAGGAGTTACAAAAGATAAACTTTCTCTTGGGTCTAGCAAAGCATACACATCAAAAGCAAAGACTTTGATCATACCAGTAACAACATTTGGAGAATTCTCTTGCTCATGGCGACTGGTGATTGCATAAAGGCGGTTTGTTCCTCCGCCGGTACTAGAAGTAGCTCCTCTAGGTGCCGTTCTGTCTGGGGGAGTAACTGAAGAAGATTGGGCCCTACTACCCAGATTTCCGCTACCTTGCTTATTCTTAGGGCACTCCTTCATAAAGTGACCCTCTTGCCTACACTTAAAACAACTTGTCTGGCCATCACGACATTTACCCGAGTGGGTTCTACCATACCTAGCACATGAAGGAAACAAACTACCTCCATGTGCCACACTACCTGAGGACTGTGCTGGTCTAGCTTTGAAGTCCTTCGAATTTTGGCCATTAAATTCACCTCTGTATCTGGGTGCAGGTGCTCTAGTAGATGATGGAGTAGGTCCATTTTGCCTCTGCTGAAAGGATAGACGGTTTGAATTACCTTTCTGCTGCCCGGACTCATTACCGGTCTTAGCTCTCTTACTTCTGAACTCTTCCCTATCCCTCAGCTTCTCTTCCTCAACCTATTGTACATAGACCATTCACCTTGATATGTCCATGTCCCCGATAAACATTGCAGCCCTACCTTCCTTACTTGACAACCGAGACACCCCAGCAACACACAAGCTCATTCTATTTCTCATATCTGCCACCATCTCCGGAGCATAGCGGGATAGTTGTGTGAACTTCAGACTGTACTCTTGAACACTCAAAGACTCCTGCTTAAGTGTGAGAAACTCACGTACCTTGGCCTCTCTCAATTCTCGAGGAAAGAAATGCCCCAAGAAAGCTTCCTCAAAACAGGCCCAACTCGCAGGTGGTGCATTCTCAGTTATGCCCTCTTTCCACTGGTCAAACCAAGTTCTAGCAACATCTTTCAATTGATACGCAGCTAGTTCAACCCGTTCAGTATCTGCCACATGCATCACATCAAAAATCGTCTTCAACTCCTCAATGAAGTTTTCTGGATCCTCAGTAGTGCTTGAACCCATGAAACTAGGAGGATTCATCCCCAAGAACTCACGAATTCTAGAAGTGTCAGCTCCTTCATGTCGAGCTCCCCTTTGCTGACCAATCTGATTAGTCACAACTTGACTCAGAATTCTAATTGCCTCTCTGAACTCGGCATTAGAAACTTCCCCTTAATCTTGCACTCCCGGGGCATAAGGCAACTCTTGCTCATCCACATAACGTCTAGGAACACGCCATCTGCCAACTCTTCGTGGAGGCATGACTATCTGAAACATGCGCAAGCATGAATTAGGAAGAAACCCTTTAGAGATAAACTCTAACGCACGAGTTAAGTGTGAAAGAAATGAGAAATCTTCCTAAATGTTGTAGCCTCCTAATTATAGATGTGGCGCGCTTCACACCGATAACTAGGACTCTACAGACACAGCTTCATAGACTCCTTAGGACTCTTGAACTCTGTGCTCTGATACCAAGTTTGTCACGCCCCGAGCCTACACCCTGGGCAGGACCGGCACTCGGAGACCATTGATGCCCCCCCCCAAGCGAACCCTTGGCCTGGCTTTCTTAACTCAGCGAAAACTTACTCAACAACATAACTCAATGCAATGAAAGGTTATAAAACAACCAACCGATAACATCTGGCCAAAAAGGCAACTCGAGTCTCAAAATAGAATATTATATATATATATATATATACATAGATGAGGGACTCAAAACTAACTGACTGACTGTCTATGAAGCCTTTATAATACTGAGATGGATGTTGGGACAGACCCCGCAACATCCTAATAAAACAAAACTATGAGAACCAAACAACCGAGTCCTCCGGAAAGCAAGGAGGCTCACCACTGACTCTGGAGTGCTCAGCTGGATCAACGGTGTGCTATAGGCTGATCCTGGGTATCTGTGTCTGCATCATAATAAGATGCAGGCCAACTGGCATCAGTACATGGAATGTACGAGTATGCGAGCTGGAAAGCTGAACCACAACTTAAGCTTGAGAGGAGTACAAAAGAACACTTACCTTGACTCTGTTCGACTCATGAACAACTAAACTCAAATATGTAAAGCAATAAGACACATGCAATACATAAATAGCTTGTAAAACAATGTAAACAACTTAACTCGTTAATGATAAAACAATAACAAACTCAGCTTTAATTATTTAAAAGTAATATAACTTTTGTGGGAGGTTTTTTTAACCGACAACCACCACTATGAGCCCTAGTGATGATACAACGTTTTACCTCACATTGCCCAAGGACCATCCTATACCTTGCCGTGATATAGGACCTTACTATTGCTTAGTGGATCCACTAGCTAAATCTTACGTAATCATCTAAAAAGAATGATACGTCAAGTCCCATGTTGGCGCATGGTTCTTATGGAGAGTTGAGTTAATATGAACTCGTGTCCCCAATTCGGTGCTCAATACTACTCCCAAAATACTTTGGCTCATAAGTGCTTTAAACACATCTTTCTTTAGTTGAGAAAATTACTCAAAACTTAGCCCAAAGGCTCTTTTGGAAAACATGGTTCCCCTCTTACTCAAATGTAAAAAAAACATTTACAAACTTCTTTGGGAATACTTAGTTCCCTAATAGCTTTTGAGAAATGGACTCAACTTTAAACTCTTGACTTAACTTGAAACTTTAAACTCTTACTCGGCTTGAATCTTGAGACTCTTACTCAACTTGAAAATCTATAATCTTTGCTTGACTTGCAACTTGAACCTTAAAACGACATTAGAACGTTCAATAACGACTCTGGAAAAGCTTTAAAGACTTGCTTGGACTTACCTCTTAACTTTACTTGACTTGACTCTAACTTCACTTGACTTTGATACTAACTCGCCTTGAATTGGATTATGGATTCAAGGTATATGATCACACGTTTACGGATGAATTCTTGACATTTAAACGTAACTTGAAGTGTTGGTAACAACTATGGAACATAAGTATAATACCAAGGAACATGCATGAAAGAGTGGGGAATGAAAGGGGTAGGTTGGGGTCCTTGGCGCTCTGCAAGGCGCGGATTGCCAGCCTTTGAAGTTCAGAAGGGCCCTGCTGGCGCTCTGCATGGCGCGGCGCCCCAAGGGGTGGAGTTCAGAATACTTCTTGGGGCGCTCTACAAGGCGCGACGCGCCACCCCTTTTCCCCGAAAACTCGACTTTTCTCCTTCTTTTCTCCGACTCTAAACCTTCTAAACCACAAGGATTCCAGTCTTAAACACTAAGAATCATCAATCCCTCAACATACAGATTACAACTCAAATACACAACCGAAAATAGGTCCCCAAATCAACAAGGGACTTCAACAACACAATCAACAATATCAACAACAACCAACAACTTCAACAACACAACTAATCCTTTTTCTCAATAATAAAATGAGTTTGGCGTGTGGGGGAAAGAATCAACCTAACACTATGAGCTCACATACCTAGTAGGGATCACCCCCGACGATTTCCACGATGATCTTTGACAGAAACTCCTTGATCTCCTATTTCTTCTCTTCTTCTCCTCTTTACTCAAAACCCTCACTCTCACTCTTTAAAATGGGAAAGAACTGATCAAAAATCAGTCTAACACAACAATATAACCAAAAGAATTGGTTAGTGAAAAGACCAAAATGCCCTTAAAATTTCCGGACGTATTTCCCTGCCAACTGCCCAACTTCCAAAGGGTATATCTCACTCATACAAACTCGGAATCAAGAAAACTCGGTGGCGTTGGAAAGAAAATTCCATGAGCTTCACAAAAATAACTGGAACTACTCCTAAATCATCCTGAGCTAGGAGTTATGACTTCTCAAATTTGGCCAAAAACTCACCTTTTTCCACACTTAGCCAAATTTTTCCAGATTTTTGAATTCCTTCCAAAAAAAATGACTATTTCCGATTCTAAGCCTCTTCAAAGATATTTCAAATTGTCGGATGTTACAAAGAAAAAGAGAGGTGTGGATGGAAAAGTCAACTTTTAAGGCTCAGCTTGTTGTGAAAGGGTTTACTCAAAAAGAAGGAATTGATTATGAGGAAACTTTTTCGCCTGTAGCCATGCTTAAATCCATTAGGATTATCTTATCCATTGCTGCTCATTATAATTATGAGATTTGGCAAATGGATGTCAAGACAGCTTTTTTAAACGGAAGTCTTGAAGAATGCATTTATATGGCACAACCAGAAGGTTTCATGGTAAATAGAAATGAACACATAGTTTGTAAACTTAAGAGATCCATTTATGGATTGAAACAGGCATCTCGGGCATCGAACATTTGTTTTGATAATTCGATTAAAACTTTTGGTTTTGATCAGTTTGAAAATGAATCATGCATCTATAAGAAATGGGAGGGTGACAGAGTAACATTTTTGATTCGGTACGTAGATGACATCTTGCTCATAGGAAATAATGTGAGCATGTTGAATTCTTTTAAAGAGTGGTTGTCGTCGCATTTTGATATGAAAGACTTGGGAGAAACGACTCATATCCTTGGGATTAAGCTTTTGCGAGATTGCAAACAAAGGATATTAGGCTTGTCTCAAGCACTTTATATTGATACTATTCTTGCGAGGTTTAGCATGCAAAATTCCAAAAAGGGGTTTCTTCCTTTTAGACATGGAATTAATTTATCAAAGGATCAGTCGCCTAAAACGACCAACGAGATAGAAAGGATGAAGGTGGTCCCTTATGCTTCTGCTGTAGGGAGTCTTATGTATGCTATGTTATGCACCAGACCAGATATCTGCTTTGCTGTAGGCATGGTTAGCAAATTTCAGTCTAACCCTGGGCAAGAACATTGGACTGCAGTCAAAGAATATCATCAAGTACCTTAAAAGGACTAGGGATTATATGCTTGTTTTCCACCCTGGCAATCTTGTACCTATTGGATATACAGATTCAGATTTCCAGTCAGATAGAGATTCTAGAAAATCGACCTCAGGATATGTATTTACTCTGGGAGGTGGAGCCATAGTTTGAAGGAGCATAAAGCAATCTTGTGTTGATGATTCCACCATGGAAGCTGAATATGTAGCTGCATCTGAGGTAGCTAAAGAGGCTGTTTGGGTCAGAAACTTTCTAAAAGAGCTCGGAGTGGTTCCTTCTATTGAAGCACCAATTACACTCTATTGTGATAATAGTGGTGCAGTTGCCAACTCAAAAGAACCACGAAGCCATAAAAGAAGTAAGCACATTGAGAGGAAATATCACTTGATTCGTGATATAACTCAAAGGGGTGATGTAAGAGTTTTGAAGATTGAATCGAAGAACAATTTGTCGGATCCATTTACCAAAGCCTTACCTCAGAAGTCTTTTGATAAGCATGTGGATGAAATGGGTGTTAAAATTGCACATGCATGGTTATGAGTCTAAGTGGGAGATTATTGGGATATACTATTAACCATATGGTTGAGTTATAGTATTGATTTTAATCCTTTATAAAGACTTTACGTTTTATGTAAATTGTTACAATAAAGTTTTTTTTTAATTGATCATTCTGTTTATATGTGTGTTCATTGCTTATATAGTAGACAATTTTTGGGTATGGAGTTGCTTCACTCATACGCAGAAGATTAAAATTGTCGGTTCTTATAAGTCATAAATTAAATGTTCACAATCAAAGATGAAATTGGACAAACATCTTGATGATTGTAACACAAGATTAAAAGTAATTCAATCTTAATTATGGGAATGGTAAAATTCCAACTTCTTGTGTTAGTACATTTTGCATGTATTGAACGGACCAAATTGAGATATGCATTTAGGTTCTGAATTTCAATAAATAATATCTCTAGTCCATTACATGAGCTTATACTCTTAATCTTGATGTAGTTATTATGATCTGTGTAGTTTGCTTTATTATTTTCATCTATTAAAAGGTGAGACTCTATGATGAGTCCAAAAATTCCTAATGGATTGGATAATAAGAAATTACATTCGTGAATTAATAATTAGCTGATAGAACCATATCTCGGATATGAGAAAGAAGACACCCCTTTATGGTTGCTTATAAGTAGTCACGTGAAAACCCTGCAGGTGGATTATATATGTATATCCGTCACGTGAATTAATTTAAGCATAAAGATAAAGGATTAAATTTTTCCAAAGTTTAATTTAATTGATTGGTGTCGGTAATTCTAACATGGGGAGTTAATTAAGACATAACGAAAAAAAATTGAAATTAAATATAGGAGTGCAGTTGCAGATTTTTAGTAGTACAATCTGTGATTTATTATGATATGGTTAATTCATGCTTTTTACGAATAAAATATTATAATTGGAAGCCTTTGCTAATAAATTTGTGGTCCCTACTATGCCTGATTAATTGATCTGAGTTCGGAAAAGAAAAGGATTGTTAGTATTTTTTTCAGCTTAGGAATAAATTGTTTTTGACTTTTATTAGTTTAAAAGAGAAAAACTTTTTCTTTCTTTAAAAGAAGAAAAAAGAAAATACTGCAATGTTTTATTTCCTTAGAAGATGAAAGAAACAAATAATAGTGTTTAATGGTTATTAGTGGCTATTAATGGTTTTTAATGGTTGTTGATTACCCTTGGTGTTTAATGACTTTCTACATACACTTAATGATATTTAGCGGTTGTTGATAACTATTGATCATGGTTGTTAGATACTCTTAACCATGTCAAAATACAGTTAATGGTATTTAATGGCTGTTGATGACTATTGATCATGGTTATTGGATACACTTAACAGTGTCCAAATACACCTAAAGGTATTTAATGACTATTAATGACCATTAATTATGACTAGAAACATTTCATCTTTCAAACCTTTCCCTTATACTGAAAACTATAAATAGGGGTGGTGTTTCTCAAGGAAAGGATATCTTTTCTTTTTTGAAAATTTCTTGCCCACACAAGACTCGATTAAGAAAGTTAGTCAAGGATTAGTAGAAGACTGCAATTCTAGAGTCCCAGTCCCTGAACGAGTTGTGTGAAAGCTACAAAAGGTTAGAGTTTCACAATTTATTTAGATTACATTATTATGCTTTTATGTAAGTTTGTGATTCTGAAAAATGCTTCCGCTGTGCATATTCTAATAGTGGCATCCCTTATGGACTTGGTCACTTGCCTCGCTTGCGAGTAATTGATATTCAAAACAATCAGCTCAACAGAAGTATACCAGCAAGTCTATTTCAACACCGGATAGTTCAAGTAATTTCATTAGCTTTCAATGAACTCGGTGGTGAAATGTGGAAAGGGCCATGGTATGTACCCGAACTCAGAGCCTTGGATCTCACCAACAACAGCCTCATGGGTATGATCCCTCCTCCTGTTGGAAATGCCACAAAAATGATGAACTTCAGTTTGTCTGGGAATAGAGTCAGTGGCAACATTCCAAAGGAGATCAGTAATCTGAGCCAACTTGCAGACTTGTACTTGACTGATAATCAATTAACAGGCTCCATTCCAGCAGCACTGTTTAATATCTCGTCACTACTTTCCATACATCTGCGATACAATAGACTTTCTGGTCCTCTCTGAATAGATGAAGGGAATATTGTGTCAAATCTGAAGTTTTTAAGTATATCTAACAACCAAATTTCTGGTTCCATTCCTTCCAACATATCCCAACTCACAGAGGTCAAATGGTTGTCTTTATCTTTCAACAACATAACCGGAGACATACCCAGAGATATTGATCGTTTATCTAATTTTGAGGGGTTCTATATTGGCAATAATCCAATAAAAGGAACTATTCCCACTTCATTGGGAAATATTTCCACTCTGCAATATCTTTATTGTGGAAACAATCGCATAGTGGGGCAAATTCCTCCGGAATTAAGAAAGCTATCAAATTTGAGGCAATTAAGCTTTGACTATAATTTTAATCTTATTGGTCGAATTCCAGAGGCTATTTTCAACATATCTTATTTCGAAAGGATTGATTTCAGTTTCAATAACCTCTCGGGGAGAATTCCAACCACTACAGGTCTTCATCTTTAGAACCTTAAAGGACTTACCTTGGAATTCAATCAGCTCGAAGGAGAAATTCCATTGTTCATAACAAATGCTTCCAAGCTTGAGATACTGGAGCTAAATAATAACTCTCTGACAGGAACTATTCCTACTAATTTGGGAAATCTTCATGAGCTGCGATATATGTTCCTACATGATAATCAACTTACCAATGAACCAAGAGAGCATGAGTTGCGATTCTTCAATTCTTTGGCGGACTGTAGAATGTTGCAATATCTACAAGTGGGTAACAATCCGTTGAATGGCACTCTGCCCAATTCAATTGGGAATCTTTCATCTACTATTGAAAACTTTAATATAGCAGATGCACACATCAATAGCCTCATCCCCACAAGTATAGGCAACGTGAGCGGTCTTACGGTCCTAAGCCTTGGAGGAAACAACTTGATGGGCAATATTCCTCCTGAGATTGGTAAGCTTAAACAACTCCAAGGTCTGTATCTACATTACAATAAATTGCACGTACATATTTCTGAGGCAGTATGCAATTTATCTAATTTGGTTCAATTATATCTGGAACATAATGAGCTCATTGGAGTGATCCCAGAATGTATAGTGAAGGTCAATGTCACGCCCCGAGCCTACACCCTGGGCGGGACCGGCACTCGGAGACCATTGCTGGCCCCAAGCGAACCCTTGGCCAGGCTTTCTTAACTCAGCGGAAACCTAACTCAACAAAATAACTCAATGTCATGCAAATACATTAACATCTTAACTAATAAAAATATGGCCCAAAGGGCAACTCGAGTCTCAAAATAGAATATTTACATATATATACATATACATGGATGAGGGACTCAAAACTAACTGACTGACTGACTGTCTATTGAAGCCTCTAATATACTGAGATGGATGAGGGGACAGACCCCGCAACATCCTAATAGAACAAAACTAAGTACACAAAATAATTGAGTCCTCCGGAATGCAAGGAGGCTCACCACAGACTCTGGAGTGCTCAGCTGGATCAACGACGTGCAGGATGCTGATCCGGGGTACCTGCGTCTGCATCATAAAACGATGCAGGCCAACTGGCATCAGTACATGGAATGTACGAGTATGTGAGCTGGAAAAGCTGAACCACAACTTAAGCTTGAAAGGAGAACAAGAGATCACTTACCTCGACTCTGAACAACTCATATAAATAACTGGACTCAAAGTAAAACAATAAGACACAAGCCATACATAATAAGCTTGTAAGAGAATGTAAACAACTTAGATCGTTAAGGATAAAATGATAACAAACTCAACTTTTCTTTTATAAACATAATACAGCTTTTGTGGGAGGTTCTTTAACCGACAACCACCACTACGAGCCTTAGTGATGATACAACGTTTTACCTCACGTTGCCAAAGGACCATCCTATACCTTGCCATCGATATAGGACCTTACTTTTGCTTAGTGGATCCACTAGCCTAATCTTACGTGATCATCTAAAAAGAATGATACGTCACGTCCCATGTTGGCGCATGGTTCTTATGGAGAGTTGAGTTAATATGAACTCGTGTCCCCAATTCGATGCTCAATACTACTCCCGAAAATACTTTGGCTCATGCTTTTAAAATAACTTCTTTCTTTGATTGAGACGATTACTCAAAACTTAGCCCAAAGGCTCTTTTGGAAAACATGGCTCCTTTCTTACTTAAATGTAAAAACATTTAGAACTTCTTTGGGAAGTACATAGTTCCCTAATAACTTTGGAGAAATGGACTCGACTCTTTACTCCTTACTTTACTTAAACTCTTTACTTTCGACTTGACTTGAAACTCTTAACTCAACTTGAAACTTGAAACGACGTTAAGACGTTCAATAATGACTCTTGAAAAGCTTTAAAGACTTGCTTTGACTTGCTTAACTTCTAAGCTTGGTCCTAACTCCACTTGACTTCTAACTTCACTTGACTTAATCCTAACTTTCTTGAATTTAATTATGGATTCAAGGACTTTATTGGTATATGGAAAGACCCCATGGTGTTAAGGAATGATTTAGGAATGATTTGGGACAGCCAAACTAAAGAAAATCTTCGAACATGAATTCTGAAAACAGTGAAGTCCGCGTCCTGTCCGCGACGCGGAGAAGATTTTTGTTCACAGAGGGAACAAGTCCGCGACGCGGACGTGCTCCTCGCAAGCTGCCCGACTTTCTCCTTCACGTCTCCAACTCTAAATCCTCTAACCTCAAGGGTTCCAGCCCCAATCACTTAGCAACATAATATCCCTCAACATTCAATAGAATACCACTCAAAAACACAATCCAATCATGTTCCACAACCCACAATAATTCCACAACAACAACAAACAACTTTAACAACATAACCAAACCTTTCTTAATGAATAAAAGGGACTAGGTGTGTGGGGGAAAGGATCACCCAACACTAAAAGCTCACATACCTTGTTAGGGATCACCCCCGACGAAAATCCACAATGATCTCCTCTTCTTCTCTTCTTCTCTTCTTCTTCTCTTCTTCTCTTCTTCTTCTCTCAAAACCCTCACTCTCACTTCTTTTAAAATGGTAAAACTGATCAAAATGATCAGCCTAACACATTTATAAAACCAAAAGAAAAGGCTAGGGAAAAGACCAAAATGCCCTTAATGATTCCCGGACGGATTTCCTTGTCAACTGCCCAACTTTCAAAGGTCATAACTCGCTCATACGGACTCGGAATTGAGCAAACTCGGTGGCGTTGGAAAGATCGTTCCGAGGGCTATGCAACCATAACTGGAAATACTTCTAACTCGTCATGAGCTAGAAGTTACGACTGATCAAAGTTGGCCAAAACTCACCTTTTCCATACTTAGCCAAAATTTTCCAGATTTTTCAAATCCTTTCCCAAAAATGAAAATTTCCAATTCTAAGCCTCTTCAATTATTTCACATTGCCGGATGTTACAGTCAAGAGGGGGTGATTTAAACTTTCCTTTAGTCGACTTCCTATAATGGCCAGTCGACTCACCTGCATGTTAGAAGAATAAATAAACAGTAATAATAACTTGCAGTAAATAAATAACACAGAGTGTTTTTATACTGGTTCGGATCACCGATGTGGTGCCTAGTCCAATCCCCTTGGGTTACAAGGGTTTCCTTAAGAGCTTGTTGAGAACTTGGGTGTTACATAATGTTACAATTAAGATCCCCGTCTAATATGCAAATCAGATCTTCTTCTTCGACACAACCTCTACCTGTATAACCTACACTCAGATCTTTCTTTCTCTTTTCTTTTCAATTGTTCACTCAAGTGTGTACAAAGTTTTATGAAAGATAAAAGAAGATTACAATATAAGTTCAAGTGAAGTGCGTACTTCACAACTAAGGCTAGGAGAGGATTATATAGTGTTTGAGGACTGCTCTTGTTAAGGAATAACCCAAGGGTATTTCAAATCAAGGATCTTAGCTGAGTCCTTGATTTCGGCTGGTTGATTCATGTCCATATGAGCTACCCGATTCCTTCCTTCTTTGGAGATGTTCTAGTGATCTTGATTCTCTTCCTTCTCTTGAAGATATTTATGTGATCTTGATACTTTGCTGATTTTCCTTCTTTAGCGATCTTCTTATAATCTTGATTCTCTTCCTTCTCTTGAAGATATTTATGTAATCTTGATACTTTGCTGATTTTCCTTCTTTGGAGATCTTCTTGTAATCTTGATTCTCTTCCTTCTCTTGAAGATATTTGTGTGATCTTAATATTCTTCCTTCTTTTGAGGATCTTCTTGTAGTCTTGATACTTGGCTGATTTGAGTGTCTATCTTCTAGATTACTTCATCCTAGTCAGACGCTAGGATTGTGATTGCTTCAATTTTGTATCCCTTGAATGATGGAGGCATTGCTTCAGTGAGGGCAGCTTGTTTCTTTCCTTCTTTGGCGTTCTTCCTTTTTGATTCCTATGCTTGATTTAATATAAATCTTCTTTGATTGAGTTCCAGCAATGGCAGATCTTCTTTGAAAGACATGGTTATCTTGCAAGATTTGCTTTGATTCCTTGAGTTCAAATTGATTTGAATTAATCAATCTTTGGTTAGATTGATTTGAGTGAATCAATTTTCTCCTTAATTGATTGCTGCTGATTTGATTCTTGAAGCAACAATTTGTAGGATTTTCTATATCTAACACAGATACACTAGTTTTGATTTTCCTGCGACACAAGGTAGTTTGTCATTATACAAAACATTATAAGTTAACATATAGGAGATCTAAGCATGCTACAACTGCTTTATTTAAATTCTAATAGATTTTCATCAACATTTCCGTTGAGCCTTTGGAAAATGAGTGGTCTTCTCTTACTAGACGTGTCACTAAATTCTATAGAGGGAGAAGTTCCATCAGATATTGTAGGATTGAAAGCCATTGTAGAACTATATCTTTACGGTAACCACTTTTCAGGCATGATACCGACCAGATTGGGGGAACTCCAAAACCAATTGTTTCTTGACCTATCAAGCAATTCATATTTTGGCCAAATTCCATTACCCCTTGCCAACTTGATAAGCTTGGAATTCTTGGATTTGTCTTCAAATGCATTGTCAAGTACTATTCCTAAGTCATTGGGAAAACTCTCTTACCTAAAGCATTAATGTTTCATTTAATGATTTAGAAGGTGTAATACCGAGTGGTGGTGTGTTTGCAAATTCCACTCTGCAATCATTTCTTGGTAACAAAGGCTTTGCGGAATGCACATATTGGAGATTCCTGCTTGTGCTGTCAATAACCCTGGAAAACAATCAAAGCTTAAGGAGGTTGTGCTAAAAATTGTTACTCCATTGGTTATTTCATCCTTTATGATATTCTTGTTCGCTTCAATTTGGATAATGAAACGACAGAAGAAAGGGAAGTCCAAAGATGTGGAGAAGGTACTGGAGATCAAAACTCATCAATTAGTTTCTTATCACGAGATTCAATGAGCAACAAATAATTTTGATGATGAATCAAATTTAATTGGTGAGGGAAGCTCTGGCTTTGTCTACAAAGGCATTTTATCTAGTGGAACTGTAGTGGCCATAAAGGTTCTGGATTTGGAGAATGAGCAAGTATGCAAGAGGTTTGATACCGAATGCGAATTGATGAGAAATGTTAAACACAGAAATCTTGTTCCAGTGATTACCACATGTTCTAGTGACTATATAAGAGCCTTTGTTCTGCAATTTATGCCCAATGGATGTCTTAAGAATTGGCTGTACAAAGAAAATCTCCACTTGAACCTTCATCAAAGAGTCACTGTAATGCTTGATGCAGCTATGTCAGTTGAATATCTACATCATGGTCATGTCACTCCAATAGTTCATTGCGACCTAAAGCCAGCCAACGTTCTTTTGGATGAAGATATGGTGGCTCATGTTGGTGATTTTGGAATCTCTAAAATTTTAGCTATAAGCAAGTGCATGGCTTATACCGAGACATTGGGTACTCTTAGATACATTGCACCAGGTATAAAAAATCTACCCTCTTTGATTTTCTCTTATCATAATTAACCCTCTCCAAATTCTAGAAGTAAAAAAAGCAGGTCTTTATTTATGCATAACTATTGTTGTATTTCAATTGAGTAACTTTTCTTCAATCCTTTTCTAAGAATATGGCTCGGAGGGAATAGTGTCTGCTAGTGGTGATGTTTATAGCTACGGCATCATGTTGATGGAGGTTTTGACCAAAAGAAGGCCAAGAGATGAAGATATATGCAATGAAAATCTTGACTTGAGGAAATGGATAACACAATCATTTTCAGGGAGTATGATGGACGTTGTGGATGCCAATCTTTTTTCTGAGGAAGAACAAATCACTAGCAAAAGTGAAATGTGCATAGCCTCCATGATAGAATTGGCTTTAGACTGCACAAAGGAAATGCCAGAATCAAGAGTAACCATGAAAGAAGTAGTCAAGAGGCTTAACAAAATCAACAACAAATTTTTGGAAATATGTAGAAGTGATCAGCATCTCTTTTGGTGATGTTCTTTCTGAGCTGCAAGTTAACATGTTGCTTTTTGTTTACTGGTTTCTTTAATAAAGTCATATGTACTACTCGGAGTCATGTATTGTTTGTACTTTAGAGTGTTGCATTTTTTGATTTCAGATTTGAGTAGTTTTGAACCTGTTTCACTTTCTTTATTTGTAGCTATGTTTTGAATACTTGAATAAAGAGCATCTGAACTCGAATTGAGTAAAGAGAATGAGAAGATTACATCATCAAAAGAGCAGAATTCAGAAAGGCCTTAAACGATATAACCTTAGCTGTTGAAGGCCGTAAACTTGAAAGAGATAGCCAAAAGAACTAAGTATAGATATAAAACGTTTTTGGATGAAGGGAAAAGGAAACAGAATTTTATAGGAATTAGAGGCAGAGGAGTCACTTTTGGCTTGGAATGGGAAAGAAATGAGCTTCATCACGTATATAAAAGAAGTTCAAGAAGAACGCGATCTTTCTCTACACAAGGCTATTAAGCTAAATGAGTCTCTTAAAATAGCCAAGCAAACAACTAAAGCAGCAAATCAGGAAAACTTCAGATTGAGAGATTAGGTGATGTGGTCAGGGGTAGATCTAACTTATGTGATATGTGTTCACGTGAATCCACATAAGTTAGATGAGCTCATGGAAATTACAATGTGCGGTATCAAATCCTCACCAATAAGGTGAAAGAGTTAGTAGAAAGTCAACCAATCGAGATAGTAAGATTCCCCCACGTTTTATTACTTCTCCTTTTTCCCATAGTAGAAAAAAATGAATTTCTTTGAAATTTCAAAAGTAGTACATAGAATTGACAGCATTAAAAATGGTTGTTAACATATTTATAACAATAAAGAGGGTTGTTAACATTAGTTGGACTAGTTAAGTGTTAATAATTGCATAATGAACGATTGAAAATATGTGAATAAGTCAGTTTTTTATATAATTTCAAAAAAAGTAACTTACTGTTTGCTATTTTCACTAAAAAAAAATGTTATACTAGCTGGAAGACGCATCTCGGACACTATTTTAGTGATGTGAGACCTGTTGAAGGCCAGAAACTTGAAAGAGATAACCAAAAGAACTAAGGTTAGATGCAAAATGTGTTTGGATGAAGTGGAAAAGGGAACAGAACTATATAGGAATACAACAGACAGATTTGTCAATTCAATTAAATTCTTAGGATCGGTATAGACTTAGCAAAAAATCAAGAGGTAATTGTAAAAAAAACACCTAAATGTATATTTTTCTGCGAGTTTTGTAAAGTAAAGACCTTGAAATAGATTCATGGATATCATTAATGTCTTGGAGGAGCAATAGAGGTAAAAATAAATACATCTTGACATTGAATTTGATTGACACAAAAATGAACTGTCTCTTGTACTTCAAACCCCACATTCTTTAGTGTGTTGAGCGAATGATTGTTTTTTCATTCAAGTCTAATGTAAGGAAGTATGCAAACAAATTCTTGATTTGGGGACCACCAAGCAAGAAGAATTGAAGATAAAAGATATATAAAGTATCAATTTCCTTGAAATTGAAGCTCGAAAAGTCCATAAAATGTGAGCTCAAATTACTAGTTATTTGTATTGAGAAATTAATAAAATAATTATAATTATTTGACTATGAAAATCCATTTATTATTGTATATTAATTTAAATCATCATAAAAATTTATAAACTTTATATCATGGATCCGCCTCTAGATATGGTTGGTCAAGCAACATCCTTTTTTCCAAACTTGTCTTAGACTGCATGACCTCCCGTGCACTTGGTTCAGTGTGGTTTCTATAAGAGTTCATATGAATTTGTAATATAGTTGCTATATCTTGAAGCAATATAATACATTTGAAAAAAAAACAAATCCAAGTGCATAGCATAGTATTAATGTAACATCCGGCAATTTGAAATAACTATGAAGAGGCTTAGAATTGGAAATAGTCAATTTTGGAAGGAATTAAAAATCTGGAAAATTTGGTTAAGTATGGGAAAAAGTGAGTTTTGGCCAACTT
Source organism: Solanum okadae (assembly GCA_036553675.1). Taxonomy (NCBI): domain Eukaryota; kingdom Viridiplantae; phylum Streptophyta; class Magnoliopsida; order Solanales; family Solanaceae; genus Solanum; species Solanum okadae. The sequence goes on along the minus strand of CM071681.1, from coordinate 10,438,560 downwards.
TGAACAGTTATAACTCCTAGGTCAGAATGAGTTAGGTGTAGTTCCAGTTATGTTTGCAAATTTCGTGGAATGGTCTTTCCAACGCCTCCGAGTTTGCTCGATTCCGAGTTTGTATGAGTGAGTTATGCCCTTTGGAATTTGGGCTGTTGGCAGGGCAGTTAACCCGATTTTGTAAGGGTATTTTGGTCTTTTCCCTAGCCTTTTCTTTTGGATATATATTAAGGTTTTAGACTGATTTTAAATCAGTTTTTCCTTTTTAAAGTGAGAGTTAGGGTTCTTGATAGAAAAGGAGAGAAGAGGAGAAAGGAGAAGAAGAAGCAAACTTCGTAGAGATCGTCATGGATTTCGTCGGGGGTGATCCCTAGTAAGGTATGTGAGATCATAGTGTTGGGTTGGTTCTTTCCCCCACACGCCAAACTCGTTTTAATTTCCGAGAAAAGATTTGGTTGTGTTTGTTGAAGTTGTTGGTTGTGGTTGTTGAAGTTGTGGTTTTGTTGTTGAAGTTTCTTGTTAATTTGGGACATGTTTCCGGTTGTGTTTGTGAGTTGAAATCTATTGTATGTTGAGGGGTTTATGATTCTAAGTGTTTGGGGCTGGATCCATTGAACTTAAGGAGGTTTAGAGTTGGAAAAATGAAGGAGAAAAGTTGAGTTTTCGGGGAAAAAGGGCTGGGGCGTCGCGCCAGCCAGCGCGCCCCAAAAGGGGCCCTGAAGCCCAGCCCTTGGGGCAGCACGTCTCTCAGAGCGCCCAGCAGGCCCCTCTGAGGTCTGAAGGCTGGCGCCCCGCGCCTCTCAGAGCGCCAAGGACGCCAAGTCTTCCCATTCATTCCCCACTTTTTCTTACATGTTCCTTGGTGATGTACCTATGTTTTACAGTTGTTTTCAACACTCTAAGGTACATCTAGACATCCCGAACTCATCCATAAACATGAGATTATTACCCTTGAATTCATAATCCAATTCGAGGAAAGTTCGGATCAAAGTCAAGTGAAGTTAGAGTCAAGTCTAGAAGTTAAGAAGTAAGTCAAAGCAAGTCTTCTAAGTTTTTCAAGAGTCTTTGTTGAACGTTTTAACTTCATTTTAAGGCTCAAGTTTCAAGTTGAGTAAAAAGTATAGAGTTTCAAGTTAAGCCAAGAGTATAGAGTTGAGTTCATTTCTCAAAAGTATTAGGGAACTAAGTATTCCCCAAAGAAGTTTATAAATGTTTTCACATTTGAGTAAGAGAGGAACTATGATTCCACAAGAGCCTTTGGGCTAGTTTTCAAGAAAAGGGAACATCGATTCCAAGTGAGCCTTTGGGCTAGATTTTGAGCAATTATCTCAAACTAAAGAAAGATGTGTTTTAAACACTTATGAGCTAAAGTATTTTGGGAGTAGTATTGAGCACCGAATTGGGGACGCGAGTTCATATTAACTCAACTCTCCATAAGAACCATGTAGCAAAACATGGGAATTAACGGGTCATTCTTTTTAGATGATCACGTAAGATTAAGATAATGGATCCACTAAGTTAAGTAAGGTCCTATATCACGGCAAGGTATAGGATGGTCCTTGGGCAACATGAGGTAAAACGTTGTATCATCACTAAGGCTCATAGTGGTGGTTGTCGGTTAAAGAATCTCCCACTAATGTTATATTACTTTTATATAAGTAAAGTTGAGTTTGTTATCGTTTTATCCTTAACTAACTAAGTTTTTTATAGTGTTTTACAAGCTATTTATGTATTGCATGTGTCTTATTGCTTTACATTTGAGTTCAGTTATTCATGAGTCGAACAGAGCTAAGGTAAGTGTTCACTTGTACTCCTTTCAAGCTTAAGTTGTTGCTTTATTTTCCAGCTCGCATACTCGTACATTCAATGTACTGATGTCAGTTGGCCTGCATCTTATGACGATGCAAACACAGGTACCCAGGATCAGCATCCAGCATGCCGTTGATCCAGCTGAGCACTCCAGAGTCAGTGGTGAGCCTCTTTGCATTCCGAAGGACTTGGTTATTTTGTTCTCTTAGTTTTGTTTTATTAGGATGTTGCGGGGTCTGTCCTAACATCCATCTTGGTGTTATAGAGGCTTCATAGACAGTCAGTCAGTTAGTTAGTTTTGAGTCTCTCATCTATGTATATATGTAAATATTCTATTTTGGGACTCGAGTTGCCTTTTAGGCTAGATTTTATCAGTTAAGTTATTTTATGTCCTTCCATTGCAAGGAGTTATTCTGTTGAGTTAGGTTTCCGCTGAGTTAAGAAAGCCAGGCCAAGGGTTCGCTTGGGGCCAGCAATGGCCTTCGAGTGCCGGCCACGTCCAGGGTGTAGGCTCGGGGCGTGACAAATAACATGAAGAACATTCTCTTATTGATTCTTCTCTTTCAAATTCAATTTTCTATGTTAACTTCTTCATCAAATGAGACTGACCAACAAGCTCTACTAGCTATCAAATGGCATAGTGGGGCAAATTCCTCCGGAATTAGGGAAGCTATCAAATTTGCGCCAATTATGCTTTAGGAATAATCATAATCTAATTGGTCAAATTCCAGAGGCTATTTTCAACATATCTTCTTTGGAAGTTATTGATTTCAGTTTCAATAACCTCTCTGGAAGAATTCCAACCACTACATGTATATTTTTCTGCGAGTTTTGTAAAGTAAAGACCTTGAAATAGATTCATGGATATCATTAATGTCTTGGAGGAGCAATAGAGGTAAAAATTAATACATCTTGACATTGAATTTGATTGACACAAAAATGAACTGTCTCTTGTACTTCAAACCCCACATTCTTTAGTGTGTTGAGCGAATGATTGTGTTTTCATTCAAGTCTAATGTAAGGAAGTATGCAAACAAATTCTATATTTGGGGACCACCAAGCAAGAAGAATTGAAGATAAAAGATATATACAGTATCAATTTCCTTGAAATTGAAGCTCGAAAAGTCCATAAAATGTGAGCTCAAATTACTAGTTATTTGTATTGAGAAATTAACAAAATAATTACTATAAATATTTGACTATGAAAATCCATTTATTATTGTATATTAATTTAAATCATCATAAAAATTTATAAACTTTATATCATGGATCCGCCTCTAGATATGGTTGGTCAAGCAACATGCTTTTTTCCAAACTTGTCTTAGACTGCATGACCTCCCGTTCACTTGGTTCGGTGTGGTTTCTATAAGAGTTCATATGAATTTGTAATATAGTTGCTATATCTTGAAGCAATATAATACATTTGGAAAAAAACAAATCCAAGTGCATAGCATAGTAACAACATGAAGAATATTCTCTTATTGATTCTTCTCTTTCAAATTCAATTTTCTATGTTAACTGCTTCATCAAATGAGACTGACCAACAAGCTTTACTAGCTTTCCAAAATCTTATTACAAGTCCGAGTCATTTTTTGGCCAGTAATTGGACCAAAAATATTTCTTTTTGCTCTTGGTTTGGTGTCACTTGCAGTTCCAAAAGGCAAAGGACAAATTTCCCCATATTTGGCCAATTTGTCCTTTCTCAGAGAGCTGAATCTTGGGAACAACAGCTTTCACGGTGGCATCCCTTGTGGACTTGGCCACTTGCCTCACTTGCAAGTGATTGATATTCAAAACAATCAGCTTAACGGAAGTATACCAACAAGTCTATTTCAACACCGGAGAGTTCAAGTAATTTCATTGGCTTTCAATAAACTCGGTGGTGAAATGTGGAAAGGTCCATGGTATGTACCCGAACTCAAAGTCTTTGATCTCAGGAACAATAGCCTCATAGGTATGATCCCTCCTTCTGTTGGAAATGCAACAAAGTTGCTGAACTTCAGTTTGCATGGGAATAGAGTCTGCGGCAACATTCCAAAGGAAATTGGTAATCTCAGCCAACTTGCATCTTTGTCCTTGGTCGATAATCAATTAGCAGGTTCCATTCCCGCAGTACTGTTTAATATCTCGTCACTACTTGAAGTGCATCTGGGAATCAATAGCCTTTCTGGTCCTCTCTTGCTAGATGAAGGGAATACTGTGTCAAATCTGAAGTTTTTAAGTCTATCTAACAACCAAATTTCTGGTTGCATTCCTTCCAACATATGCCAACTCACAGAGCTCGAAGTTTTGTCCATGTCTTACAACAACATAACTGGAGAAATACCCAGAAATATTGATTGTTTATCCAAGCTCAAAAAGTTCTTAATTGGTTATAATCCAACAAAAGGGACTATTCCCACATCATTGGGAAATATTTCCACTCTGCAATATCTTTATTGTGGAAACAATGGTATAGTGGGGCAAATTCCTCCGGAATTAGGGAAGCTATCAAATTTGCAGCAATTATTCTTTAGGAATAATTATAATCTAATTGGTCAAATTCCAGAGGCTATTTTCAACATATCTTCTTTGGAAGTTATTGATTTCAGTTTCAATAACCTCTCTGGAAGAATTCCAACCACTACAGGTCTTCATCTTCCAAACATTAAGGATCTTCACTTGGGAGTCAACCAGATCAAAGGGGAAATTCCATTGTTCATAACAAATGCTTCCAAGTTTGAGATACTGGAGCTAAATAATAACTCTCACAGGAACTATTCCTAATAATTTGGGAAATCTTCATGAGCTGCAAATACTGCTCCTACATACTAATCAACTTGCCAATGAACCAAGACAGCGTGAGTTGCTATTCTTCAATTCTTTGGCGGACTGTAGGATGTTGCGATATCTACAAGTGGGTAACAATCCGTTGAATGGTGTTCTGCCCAATTCTATTGGGAATCTTTCATATACTATTCAAAACTTTTATATAGCAGATGCACACATCAATGGCCTAATCCCCACAAGTATAGGCAACATGAGCGGTCTTACAACCCTAATCATTGAAGGAAACAACTTGACAGGGAGTATTCCTCCTGAGATTGGTAAGCTTAAACAACTCCAAGGGTTGTATCTAACTAACAATAAATTGCAGGGACATATTCCAAAGGCAGTATGCCAATTATCTAATTTGGTTAAATTAACTCTGCAAGGTAATGAGCTCTCTGGATTAATTCCAGAATGCTTAGGAAATCTTAGCATGCTACAATATCTTTATTTGGGTTCTAATAAATTTTCATCAAAATTTCCATCAAACCTTTGGAAAATGAGTGGTCTTCTCTTTCTAAACGTGTCACAAAATTCTTTAGAGGGAGAAGTTCCATCAGATATTGGAGAACTTAAAGTCATTATAGCGCTAGATCTTTCCAGTAATTACTTTTCAGGAATGTTACTAAGCAGATTGGGAGAACTCCTAAACCTGCAGTCTCTTGACCTATCAAACAATTCATTTTTTGGACAAATTCCATTATCCCTTGCCAACTTGATAAGCTTGGAATTCTTGGATTTGTCTTTAAATGCATTGTCAGGTACTATTCCTAAGTCCTTGGAAAAACTCTCATACCTTAAAAGCATTAATGTTTCATTTAATGATTTAGAAGGTGTAATACCGAGTGGTGGTGTGTTTGCAAATTCCACTCTGCAATCATTTCTTGAGAACAAAGGTCTATGTGGAGTCCACATATTGGAGATTCCTGCTTGTGCTATCACTTATCCTGGAAAACAATCAAAGCTTAAGGAGGTTGTGCTAAAAATTGCTACTCCAGTGGTTATTTCATCCTTGATGATATTCTTGTTGGTTTCAATTTGGATAATGAAACGACAGAAGAAAGGAAAGTCCGAAGATGTTGAAAAGGTACCGGAGATCAGGACTCATCAATTAGTTTCTTATCACGAGATTCAACTAGCAACAAATAATTTTGATGAATCAAATTTAATTGGTGCGGGAGGTTCTGGCTCTGTGTACAAAGGCACATTATCTGGTGGAACTTTGGTGGCCATTAAGGTTCTGGATTTGCAAAGTGAGGAAGTATGCAAAAGGTTTGACACCAAATGCGAAGTGATGAGAAATGTTAGACATAGAAATCTTGTTCCGGTGGTTACTACTTGTTCTAGTGATTACATAAGAGCCTTCGTTCTGCAATATATGTCAAATGGGAGTCTTGAGAATTGGTTGTACAGAGAAGAGTCCAACTTAAACTTTCTTCAAAGAGTCGCCATAATGCTTGATGTGGCCGTGGCAATTGAATATCTACACCATGGGCATAACACTCCAATAGTTCATTGCGACCTAAAGCCAGCCAACGTTCTTTTGGATGAAGATATGGTGGCTCGTGTTGGTGATTTTGGCATCTCTAAAATTTTAGCGATAAGCAAGTCCATGGTTTATACAGAGACATTGGGAACTCTTGGATACATTGCACCAGGTATAAAAAAATCTATTCTCTTATCATAATTATGCCTCTCCAAGTTCTAGAAGTAAAAAGAGCAAGTCTTTATTTATGCAGAATTATTGTTGTATTTCAATTGAGTAACTTTTCTTCAATCCTTTCCTAAGAATATGGCTCGGAAGGAATAGTGTCTGCTAGTGGTGATGTTTATAGCTACGGCATCATGCTGATGGAGATTTTGACCAAAAGAAGGCCAACAGATGAAAAGATATGAAACCAAAATCTTGACTTGAGGAAATGGATCACACAATCATTTTCAGGGACTATGATGGATGTTGTGGATGCCAATCTTTTTTCTGAGGAAGAACAAGTCACTTGTAAAAGTGAAATAGGCATAGCCTCCATGATTGAATTGGCTTTAGACTGCACAAAGGAAATGCCACTATCAAGAATAACCATGAAAGAAGTAGTCAAGAGGCTTAACAAAGTCAAGAACACATTTCTGGAAACATAAAAGTTAACATGTTGCTTTTTGTTTACTGGTTTCTTGAATATAGCTGTAATTTGTACTACTAGTAGACATTACTGTTTGTACTTCAGAGTGTTGCATTTCCCTTATTTTGTGATTTAAGATTTAAGAAGTCTTTAATATGTTCTGAATGCTTGAATAAAATTAAGAAATATTATGAATGTGCTTAGCTGCACTATTTTACTTTTTGTTTACCTCTACTTCATGTTATGAATGAGCCACATCGACCATATGTCACATGGGCAGAATGTAGTTGTCTTCATTGATAGCAGCCAAAAATCTCGGGTGTACGTATGGTATTCTTAGAATTCATGTACATTAGCTGTTTACTGCAGGAACAGGCCGTATAATCCATTTCTGGTATAGATCTTTGTAGACTTTTAATAAAGTCCCTATGTGAGCTTCTATAAGTCAGCAAACAGTAAAATGTGAATTTGACAGATCGTATATTGTAGGACAAACATACATTTTTATTTACTTATCATCATCAAAAGTATACTCGAAAAACAGAACACAGATACAAGTAATTATTAGTACACGCATAAGCAAGCAATAACAAAGCGATTCATGTCCATTGGCAATTGTTTTTGGAACCCACACTAGATTATCGGATGGGAAAAAGTGACAGACTGGTGATGTTCCTGGTAATATACTGAGCACTCGGAAGGATACATGGGATGGGATCCATTGAGAGGTATCCAAGTGACAAACAGCAATTGCTTCAACTTTATCACCATTTGCATCATTCCTTAATTCAACCTTCAACACCTTGCTTTTGCTGATTGTGTAATGACAGTAGAAAACTGTGTAAGCACAAGGCATGGTATGTCACACCACCGTCTTCGGAGCATCCAAAATAGTAAAGTTTTGAGGATGATTCAAGGGAGTAGTTGAGTACTCTTCTAAAAAATCATGAGTCGTTGTGGTGGTGAGGGCTTCGATTTGGGTTTTTTCTCCCATAATTCCATGCACAAAATTGAGCATTTCCTCCACGGATGTGGCACAATACTTTGTCTCTCCCTTTATGGGTGAATCTTCACATACTCTTAATGTTTCTTCCATGGCTTTTGCTTGTGGAGAGTCTGTTAGCGGAAACGTGAAATTAAAGAACAAGGAAGAACAACAATATTTAACGTGGTTCGGATCAAAATGATCCTACGTCCACCAAAGAACAACTGCACCAATATTTATTTCACTCTGCAAAGAATACAAGTGAAATACTACAAGAGAGAACATCAAATGCCTTAGAAGGTGAGAAGGCAAGTGAAAGGATGATTTGAAAATGAATTAAGAGCTACTTATTTATAGGAACGAATTCTTCCTATTGATGTCATCCTTGACATCACTATGTGCCAAAAATGTCAAGGTTAAACATGTGAAACCATTTTATGGTTTACCTAATTTTACCTACCAAGATACTATCTTGACTTTTATTTTGCACTAATTATCTTCCTACCAAATCTTCATATTAATTCATCTTCCATTGAGTTTGATTCCACAAGAACCAAACCAACTCTTTCAATCTCCACCTTGGTTTGCATTTCGAGCATACGTATAAACAACTCCGGCCAAAACTTCTAAGCTTACTAGGCAATCCTGTTGTAAGAAACAAAAAGAATCAAGCATTTGTTGAACATACTAGCTCCACCTAGCAGTTGTTCTCTCAGAGTTGCATCAATTGATGCATACTCCCGCCAAGTCCTTGCAGTGTGCAAACTTGGCAAGCAGGACTATCTTGGTCAACATGTCTGCAGCGTTATCCTCTGTGATAACCTTCTCAACCTTGAAATCTCCCTCTTCTATGACATCTCGAATAAAATGGAATCTGACATCAATGTGTTTGGTGCGCTCACGAAATCTTTGATTTTTAATCAAATGAATAGCACTTTGACTATCACATCTTAGAGTTGATTCCAGCTGAATCAAACTCAATTCTGCCACCAAACCTTTCAACCAGATAGCTTCTTTCACTGCCTCCGTAGCGGCCATATATTCTGCCTCTATTGTAGACAAAGTGACAATCGACTGTAAGGTTGATTTCCAACTAACGGCACTGCCAACGAGAGTAAAGATGTATCCAGCCGTGGACCTCCTCCTATCAAGATCCCCTGCATAGTCAGAATCTACATAACTGAGAATTGAAATACCTTCACTTTTCCGGAAGGTTAGGCCAACATCAGGAGCTCCTTTGAGATATCTCAATATCCACTTCACAGCTTCCCAGTGCCTTTTTCCTGGATTTGCCATGTACCTGCTTACCACACTTACAGATTGAGCAATATCTGGATGTGTGCACACCATAGCATACATAATGCTACCAATTACACTCGCATAAAGAACCTTTGACATATGCTCCACCTCATCCATTGACTGAGGCACTTGTAACTCTGAAAGCTTGAAATGAAAAGCTAACGGTGTACTTACAGGCTTGCTCATATGCATATTGAATCTCTCAAGAACCTTTTCGATGTACCTCTTTTGAGAAAGATGTACAACACTGTCTTCTCTTGAAATTTCCATTCCAAGGATTTTCTTTGCAACTCCCAAATCCTTCATGTCAAATTCATTGCTCAACAGTTTCTTCAAAAAATTTATCTCTGTGATGTTGTTAGCAGCAATAAGCATATCATCAACATACAATAATAGATAAATCATAGAGTTACCAGACATCTTCTTGTGATACACACAACTATCAAATGCACTTCTCAAAAATTCATGTGTAGTCATGAATGCATCAAACCTCTTGTACCACTGTCTAGGGGATCGCTTCAAACCATACAAAGACTTCTTCAGTTGGCATACATGATCTTCTTTTCCCTCAGCTAGGAAACCTTCAGGCTGATCCATATAGATTGTCTCTTCTAGATCACCATGTAAGAAAGCAGTCTTGACATCAAGCTGTTAAAGTTCTAAATCAAATTATGCAACCAATGCTAGTAACACAAGAATTGAGTTATGTTTCATGACTAGAGAGAAGATCTCATTGTAGTCAATTCCCCCCTTCTGGCTGAAACCCTTTGCAACCAATCTTGCCTTGAACCTAGCATCTTCTACTTCTGGAATACCCTCTTTCTTTCTGGAGACCCATTTGCATCCAACTGTCCTCTTCCCCTTTGGCCTTTTAACTAAGACCCATGTCTCATTTTTGTGAAGAGACTCTATCTCTTCCATCACGGCTAACTGCCATTGTGCAGCATCTTTGCAAGAAGTTGCTTCAACATACGAAAAGGGCTCGAGATCCTTAATCTCTTCTTCTGCAACTACGAACGCATATGCAGTCAGATTTTCTTGCTCTATAAGACGTTCTTATTTCCGTATCTGCCTTTTGTCCCTTCCCTTCGCAATTGTGTATGGTTCATTGACATCAAGTTCTTCAAGATCTGCATCTTTTGACTCATCAATTTGAGTCTCTTGATCCCGTTCCTTAGTAAGCTCCACCGGTAGCTCCACCTGCTCGTTGTTCTCGTTTCTTAATAACTCCACAGAAACTTTACGAGGATCAAGTATAGAGGATTCATCAAAGGTAACATCTCTACTAACTACAAATTTGAGTAAGGACAAACACCAAAGTTTGTACCCTTTTACTCCATCTACATACCCTACGATATGGCCTTCTTAGCCCTTAGTTCAAGTTTTCCTTCATTAACATGATAATAAGCTGGACACCCAAATATTCACAAGTATGAATAGTTAGAGGGTTCACCTGACCAGACCTCATTCGGAGTCTTAAAGTCAATCGCTGATGCTGGAGATTGATTGACAATATGAGAAGCAGTATGAGCTGCTTCAGCCCAAAATACTTTGGACATCTTGGCTTGTAAGATCATACAACGAGCCTTCTCAAGAAGAGTTTTGTTCATTCTCTCGGCAACTCCATTCTGTTGTGGTGTGTGCCTGACCATCTTATGTCTTGTGATCCCATGAACCTTGTAGAAATCATTGAACTCTTCACTGCAAAACTCCTAGCCATTATATGTGCGAAAATACTTGATTTTTCTCTCCATTTGATTTTCAACCAAAATCTTCCACTCTTTAAATGCTTCAAAAACATCACATTTTGCCTTTAAGAAATGCACCCAAATCTTTCGTGAAAAATCATCAATGAATGTGAGAAGATACCTCTTTCCTCCCTTCGATGGAAGCTTAGAGGGACCCCATAAATCTGAATGGAAGTAGTCTAGCACCCCTCCCATCTTGTGTTTTCCAGTGCTGAAGCTGACCTTTTCTTGCTTCCCTAAGACGCAGTGCTCACAAAATTCAAGTATGTTGATCTTCTCACCATTCAAAAGGTTGCGGTTGCTCAACATCTCCAATCCTCGTGCGCTCATATGGCCTAGTCTCATGTGCCATATTTTTTCCTTGTCATCATTAGATAACTGCATAGTAGATGCATTTACAGAGCCAATAATGGTGCTTCCCGCAAGTGTGTAGAGGCCATCTTCCAGCTTGGCCTTCAACATGACTAAAGACCCTTTAGTCACTTTCATAGTTCCTCCTTCACTCATGTACTTGTAGCCTTGTTTATCCAAAGTACCCAGGGAGATCAAATTTTTCTTCAGATCAGGAATATGATGGACTTCTGTAATAGTCCTCACGGTTCCATCATGGCAGCGAACACAAACTAAACCAATGCCAACAATTTTGCAAGTTGCGTTATTGCCCATTAATACGGTTCCTCCACTTGTTCATAGCTGCTGAACCAATCTCTTCGGAATGTCATATGCAAAGTGCAACCATAGTCTAAGACCCATTTATTGTCATAAACTTCACTATTGCATGATGTTGTTAGTACATAATCATCATCAGAATAATGTACTTGCTCAACAATGGATGCACTCTCTTTTCTTTGGACTTCGACATAGGGCAATCTCGTTCAAAGTGCCCCTTCTTGTGACAACCCCAACACTCTGCATTCTTCTTGTTCACACGAGACTTTGATCTGTACTTTGATTTGCTCATTCCCTGTTGGCTAGTACGGCCTCTTACAAAGAGCCCACTAGCTTCGCACCTTTGTCTCCATCAAAATGCATCCGCACATCACAAGAGTTAAGTGATTGCCACACTTGCTCAAGAGTGATAAGCTCTTTGCTATACATCATTAAATTCTCAATATCACGATATTTTGAAGTCAATGAAAATAGCAAAGCACATACTAGCGTCTCCTCATCCTTTTTTATTCCAGCAATCTGTAAGTCCATCACAAGTTTGTTGAACGCATCTAGATGGTCTTGCAACAAAGTACCTGGATCCATCTTAAATGTGTGAAGACGTCGTTGTAACAACATTCTTATTGTCATTGACCAGTCCTAGTAAAGCCCTTCCAGCCTTTTCCATAACTCTTTGGCCGTCTCCTCGGTACGTGTACTCACTTCACAAAGTACGTTAGGGGCAAGGGACAGTTGGATTACACTTAATGAATCTCCTTCAATCTTCTCCTTGTTGGAATCTGATGTGTTATCGGGATACTTTCCATCAATAGCATGGATTGAACCTTCCCTCCGCAGTAACGCCATCATCTGGATCTTCCAGATATTGAAGTTGTTGCGCTCACTAAATCTATCAATATCAAACTTCATAGAACTCATCTTTACTTGTTCTTCCTTTTCTACTACAATGTATTTGGAACACAGAAAACCAAAGTAATTCTTTTCTGATGTGGAAGTTCATACTGTGATGCAACCACAGAGCATACTCAGACAGAACCTTGGCTCTGATACCAATTGTTAGCAGAAACGTGAAATTAAAGAACAAGGAAGAACAACAATATTTAACGCGGTTCGGATCAAAATGATCCTACGTCCACCAAAGAACAACTACACCAATATTTATGTTACTCTGCAAAGAATACAAGTAAAATACTACAAGAGAGAGAACATCAAATGCCTTAGAAGGTGAGAAGGCAAGTGAAAGGATGATTTGAAAATAAATTAAGAGCTACCTATTTATAGGAACGAATTCTTCTTATTGATGCCATCCATGACATCACTATGTGCCAAAAATGTCAAGGTTAAACATGTGAAACCATTTTATGGTTTACCTAAATTTTACCTACCAAGATACTATCTTGACTTTTATTTTGCACTAATTATTTTCCTACCAAATCCTCATAATAATTCATCTTCCATTGAGTTTGATTCCACAAGAACCAAACCAATTCTTTCAGAGTCTTTCGAGAAAGTTAGTATTTAAGACTAAAAGAGGATTGAGTGAAAATTAAATTATCAGCAGAATTAGGGATACTAGACTAATTCTCTATTATTGTTTGTGTGTGTACGAATATGTTTGTTCTAAAATTGTGTTGTAGTACTGTAATACTCTTAATTGATATAATATTTCCACATAGTATGAACAATCTCCTCACGTTGAGCATGCATTTCTCGAAAAATACAATATTTATTGATCTAACTTTAGTTAAATATAAAAAGGAATAATGCATAAATAACCCCCAAAAACTTCTGACAAAACGGAGAGCGATTGCCACCGCCCGACTTCTGTTGAGAATAGTCTACACTGCTTGTCCTAGCCCTTTTACTCTCCTACTCACATTTCTTAACTTTCTCTTCCTCAATATGTTGGGCATGAGTCATCAATCTGGAGATTTCATCTCCTTAATCAACATAGTAGTCCAACATTCCTTAACCACGGTCTCAAAAACTCCTGAAAAAACTTACTTATACGGGCCCTTGAGTCAGACACTATTGATGGAACATACTTAGAGAGTTGAGTAAACTTAAGAGAATACTCCTTCACAGTCATGTTACTTTGCTTCAGTAATAAACTCATGTACCTTGGCTTCCCTTAGCTCAAGTGAAAAGAACCTATCCAGAAATGTTGTCACAAACTTATTCCAGTCAACTGGGCTTGCATCAACACCTCTATCTTCCTTCCATTGTTTTTACCAAACCTTAGCCACTCCATTAAACTGGTAAGCAGCTAAGTTTGCACTCTCAATTGGAGAAACACCCATAATCTGCATAACCTTCTGGATGTCATCAATGAAATCTTGTGGATCCTCCTCCACCCTAGAACTATAGAATTTAGGTGGATTCATTTAAGTAAAATCTCGGACCTTTGTCGATGCTGTATTTACATTTGAGTTAACCTGAGCAATAACTTATTGATTTGACCTAAGAAGTCATAGCCTGAGCTAGCACCTAGAAAGCAGCCCCGAACTTGGCATGAGAGACTTGTTCATTCAAAGGGTGTGTTGGAGCTGGTGGTGGTTGATGGTTTCCATTTGCGTTTCTTCTTCTATAAACTCTTCTGGGAGGCATAATTCTGTAAACGCGTAGAGCACAAGCTAGAAAGAGGTTAGATAGAGTTCACACCCTTTCGTACGATAAGAATCATGAAAGAAGAGAAATACTTTCTAAAACGTTTCATAGCCTCTCATTCATAAGTGTGGCGCGCTTCACACCTATGAATAAGACTCTACTTAATGTGACTTTCAGACATCCTAGAACACTTTAAACCTGAGGCTCTCATATCAATTTTGTCACGATCCGAGACTACCCCTAGTTGTAACATGGTTCTTAGAGTTACCAGTGACCCTAAGCTAACCATGGTCTATCTTGACACTAAGATTCATACATACAATAACTGAATATAATTGTTGTGGAAGCTAAACTGAGATAAATCTAAAACAACTGAATAGAAAAATAGAAATCGTTTGAACAAACCATAACGCTGAAACTATTGTTTGACTGTCTAAAAACCTTTACTAAGACGAGTTATCGGGACAAGCCCGCAACTAACTCTAACTGTCTGAAACTGAAAAATTAACATAAAAAAATAACAATAGCTATTTTCCTCGAAAGATGAGGACTTACCAAGCTCAGCTGCTGAGATGATACGAAAATCATACTAACCACGAGATAGATACCGAGGGTCTGAACCTATATTATAAAACAATATGGCATAAAAAAGTATGCCTTCAGTACTTTGAATGTACTGAATATATGAGATAAACATAATAATCTAACAAGTTGAACATGATAAATCTAAGATGCTAAATTGAATATAAAACTTAAATTAATGAGCTGATGCAATGACCAAGTAATAAGCATGTAACTAATCAACACTGTGAGTAAACTAGAATACAAGGTCATCAGATATCTGAGATTGAATTGCGGGAGATACTATTAACCGACTTTATTCCACTTGAGCTAAATGGAGTCCAACCTATACCCTAGCTGGAAAGGTGCTTTGTACTTTGCCAGGGTATGAACACTGTCTAACGTGGATCCACTAAGATGATGTCCAAAAAGGACTAAGGTGTCGGTCCTAGTCTGACAGGTGACCCTTACAACCTATGTTGGCGCGTAATTTTGAGACTTAAAAATTGCTACTAAAGGTCTCAATCCTAATTGACGGGTGAACATTCATCTCTACGTCTGCTCGGTGCTAAGTTATACTCCCAACTAGATAACTCAATTATACTAAAATCTGAGCCTGAAATAATAAATGCTTTATCTGAAAGCATCATATACATATGGAACTGAAAGATTGACGGTACTACTGATCATAACAAATTATGTCATACCCAATAAAACATGTAATTTAAGCAACGCAATTCAAGGACATGAATTTTCCCTATTCTGAGTGCTTACGAAAATAACCATATAAGAATGTTGAATTTTAGGTTAAGACATGTATTCATGGGCTATTCATGACGAAAAATTGAAATAAGATGTAATTCATGCTTTTCATATGAACCCTAAGTTATGTAGAATTTGATTAATTGAAGAATAAGGTTTTCTTTGGAATTTAATGGATGAAAAAGTATTCATCAATGAAATCTCACATGCCTGGAATGGGAAACCTTGCTAAATTTTATGAATTCTTGGAGAAAAGCTTTGGACTTGGATCTTTTATAGCTTGAACTTGAGAAACCCTTCTATGGAGTTCTTGGATATGAAATTTTTCGTAACTTATGAAATCTGATTGACTTAGGCTTTTGGGGAAGTTAATATTCATGGGTCAGGGTTATGGGATGAGGAAAAGACAAAAACACCCCTCCTAGAACGTGAAAAGAAGAGAAAACTAAAAGAATTCCGAAGAAACATGCGCGGTTGTGCAGCTTAAACCTTAACGTAGCAATGCCCTTGCCGCGCGCAGACATCTACTTTGCGCGCGGATCACACAGAATATGTAGTGCCTAGTAAAATAGGCATAACTCTTAGCATAAAGCTTGGATTGACGAACGGTCGAATGCGTTGGAAAGAAGACTTCATGACCTTTCATTTTCTTGGAACTAGGCCACAAAAACTCTTCATACACTAGGAATCCCTTATGACCCTTGTTCACATGCATTCAATACACTTTACACACTTATTATTGGACCTTTACACCAAATCAAACTTAAATTTGGTGGGTTTGAATCGATACATATATGGAGAATGGTTCATACCTTTACTTAGAAGTTGTGAGGTATTATAGATGTAGTCAAGAGGCTTAACAAAATCAAGAACACATTTTTGAAAACATAGAAGTTTGCATATCTTCCGGTGGTGTTTTTTCTGAGCTGCAAGTTAACATGTTGCTTTTTTGTTTACTGGTTTCTTGAATAATATAGTCGTTGTTCGTACTACTTGTAGACATGTACTGTTTGTACTTCAGAGTGTTGCATTTCCCTCAATAAGCTACTTTTATAACGAGAGATATATCAATTTTAAGGGTGTGTTTGGTATAAAGGAAAACATTTTCCGGAAAATGTTTTCCAATTTCTCATGTTTGGTTGGGTAGATTATTTTGGAAAATGTTTCCAAATCAACTCATTTTCCTCAAATTCAAGGAAAATGATTTCCCTTCAAAAATTAAGGAAAACATTTTCCAAAACTTTCCTCCAACTTCAAATTAAAGCTTTTTTTAAAAAAAATATTTTCAACTTCAATTTTTAATTTTTTTACCCCACCCTCACCCCCTACCCCCCCCCCCCCGCCAGCCCCCTACTCCCCTCCTCCCAAAACAAAAATAATTTAAAGTTTGTTTCTGAAAAATATTTCCAATTTCAAAAATTTATTTTTTCACCCCACCCCCTCCAAAAAAATTTAAGTTTATTTTTAAAAAATATTTTCAATTTCAAATTTTAATTTTTTCACTCCACCCTTCACCCCCTACCCGCGACCCCCCCCCCCCCCCGCCTGCCCCCCACCCCAAAATAATTTAAGTTTATTTTTAAAAAATATTTCAGTTTCAATTCAAAAATTATTTTCTTCTCTCTAGTAAAAATAAAAGATATTTTCTCAAAAATATTTTTTATTCATAAATCAAACACACAAAAATCTTTTCCGAAAAATATTTTCTACTCTCCAACCAAACATGAGAAAATAAGTCCAAAGTCTACTTGCTTTCCAGGAAAACATTTTCCTTCATACCAAACACACCCTAAATCGCAAAATTGATGGCTATATATATGTATGATTTCAGACTCACTGTTGTGTTCATTGCAACCTAGCTCAGTTTATAGACTATTACATTGCTGATGGCGTGATCAAAGGTAAATTCAGGATTACTTTTTAAGATTCCTAATTAACATTAAATACATTATATTTTAAAAGTTATAAATTCATGTTCACTATTTATTACAATTTTAGTAAATTTTTCCACATAAATTTTGTACTCACCATATTTTGACTTGGTTCTGGACTATATAATATATATACATATGTTTTTCTATTTCTTTCTTAATAATGCAAGTAATTGACTGATCATATTATATAAATATACTTTCTTTGTTGTGTCAATCAATTCACCTGTCTTTTTTGTGCTTTTGCCTTTATAAAGTTGGCCAATGTATTCCTCAATTTGATGTCATAAAAGGTTGTGGAAATCACCTTTATTAATCTGTTCAAAAAAGTTTAACAACCAATTTACTTTTATCTAAAAGCAAAATTACACTTAAATAATTTATAAGTTATTTCTACTAATTAATGATAACCTTTTCTTTTCTTGAAACATATTGTTTTAACCTCTCATAGTCGAAGGGTTGTTGTATAGGTGGGTAATGAAGAATTTTGTAGTGCCTTTAAGGCTTTTTCATTATCTATAAATATAATAACAATGACCTTTTTAAATACCACACATACAAACATTCTATTTCCAATGGAGAAGCACATTTTCTTATTGATTCTTCTACTTGTAATTCAATATTACTCTGTTGCTTCCTCAAATGAGACTGACCAACAAGCTCTATTACTTTTCCAAAATCTTATTACAAGTCCTAATCATTTTTTAGCAAATAATTGGACCAAAAATACTTCTTTTTGCACTTGGTTTGGTGTCACTTGTAGTCCAAAAAGGCAAAGGGTTGTGGCCTTGGCTCTTCCTAATTTGCAACTTCAAGGAACAATTTCCCCATCTTTGGCCAATTTGTCCTTCCTCAGTGTTCTCAATCTCGAGAACAACAGCCTCCACGGTGGCATCCCTTATGGTATTGGCCACTTGCCTCGCTTGCGAGTGATTGATGTTAAAAACAATCAGCTCAACAAAAGTATACCAACAAGTCTATTTCAAAACCGGAGAGTTCAAGTAATATCATTGGCTTTCAATGAACTCAGTGGTGAAATGTGGAGAGGGCCATGGTATGTACCCCAACTCAGAGTCTTAAATCTCAGGAACAATAGTCTCATCGGTATAATCCCTCCTTCTGTTGGAAATGCCACAAAAATGATGAACTTCAGTTTGTCTGGGAATAGATTCAGCGGCAACATTCCTAAGGAGGTCGGTAATCTGAGCCAACTTGCAGACATGTCCTTGACTGATAATCAGTTAACAGGTTCTATTCCCGTAGAACTGTTTAATATCTCGTCACTACTGTCCATACATCTGCGACACAATAGCCTTTCCGGCCCTCTCTTGCTTGATCAAGGGAATATTGTATCAAATCTGGAGCATTTAATTATATCTTTCAACCAAATTTCTGGTTGCATTCCTTCCAACATATGCCAACTCACAGAGCTCAAAGTATTGTCCATAGTTTACAACAACATAACTGGAGAAATACCCAGAAATATTGATTGTTTATCCAAACTCGAGATGCTTCTTATTGGTGGTAATCCAATTAAAGGGACTATCCCCACTTCATTGGGAAATATTTCCACTCTGCAATATCTTTATTGTGGAGAAAATCACATAGTAGGGAAAATTCCTCAAGAATTAGGGAAGCTATCAAAGTTGAGGGTATTAGTCATTGAGGACAATTCTAATCTTATTGGTCAAATTCCAGAGGCTATTTTCAACATATCTTCTTTGGAAGTGATTGCTTTCAGTTTCAATAACCTCTTGGGGAGAATTCCAACCACTACAGGTCTTCATCTTCCGAACCTTAAAGAACTTTACTTGGGAGACAATCAGCTTGAAGGGGAAATTCCATTGTTCATAACAAATGCTTCCAAGCTTGAGAAACTGGAACTAAATGATAACTTTCTGTCAGGAACTATTCCTACTAATTTGGGAAATCTTCATGAGCTGCAATATCTCTTCCTACATCATAATCAACTAACCAATGAACCAAGAGAGCGTGAGTTGTTATTCTTCAATTCATTGGCAGACTGTAAGATGTTGAAATATCTACAAGTGGGTTTCAATCTGTTGAATGGAGTTCTGCCAAATTCTATTGGGAATCTTTCATCTACTATTCAAAACTTTCATATAGGACATGCACACATCAACGGCCTCATCCCCACAGGTATAAGCAACATGAGCGGTCTTATGACCCTATACTTTCAAGGAAACAACTTGACAGGGAGTATTCCTCCTGAGATTGGTAAGCTTAAACAACTCCAGGGGTTGTATCTAACTAACAATAAATTGCAGGGACATGTTCCAGAGGCGGTATGCCATTTATCTAATTTGGTTAAATTATTTCTGAATGGTAATGAGCTCTCTGGATTAATTCCAGAATTCTTAGGAAATCTTAGCATGCTACAACATCTTTATTTGGATTCTAATAAATTTTCATCAAAATTTCCGTTGAGTCTTTGGAAGATGAGTGGTCTTCTCTATCTAAGTGTGTCACGAAATTCTATAGAAGGAGAAGTTCCATCAGATATTGGAGAATTGAAAGCCATTGTAGGACTATATCTTTGCAGTAACCACTTTTCAGGCGTGATACCAACCAGATTCGGGGAACTCCAAAACCTGCAGTATCTTGACCTATCCAACAATTCATTTTTTGGCCAAATTCCATTATCCTTTGCCAACTTGATAAGCTTGGAATTCTTGAATTTGTCTTCAAATGCATTGTCAGGTACTATTCCCAAGTCTTTGGAAAAACTCTCATACCTTAAAAGCATTAATGTTTCATTTAATGATTTAGAAGGTGAAATACCGAGTGGTGGCATGTTTGCAAATTCCACTCTGCAATCATTTCTCGGGAACAAAGGTCTATGTGGAATGCACATATTGGAGATTCCTGCTTGCGCTATCAATAATCCTGGAAAACAATCAAAGCTTAAGGAGGTTCTGCTAAAAATTGTTACTCCAGTGTTTATATCATCCTTGTTGATATTCTTGTTGGTTTTAATTTGGATAATGAAACAACAAAACAAAGGAAAGTCCAAAGATGCTGAAAAGGTACGGGAGATCGGGACTCATCAGTTAGTTTCTTATCATGATTCAACTACCAACAAATAATTTTGATGAATCCAATTTAATTGGTGAGGGAAGCTCTGGTTCTGTTTACAAAGGCACATTATCTAGGGGAACTGTAGTTGCCCTTAAGGTTCTGGATTTGGAAAATGAGCAAGCATGCAAGAGGTTTGATACCGAATGCGAAGTGATGAGAAATGTTAGACACAGAAATATTGTTCCAGTTATTACTACTTGTTCTAGTGACTATATAAGAGCCTTTGTTCTACGATATATGCCCAACAGGAGTCTTGAGAATTGGTTGTACAGAGAAGATTGCCACTTGAATCTTCATCAAAGAGTCACCATAATGCTTGACGTGGCAATGGCAATTGAATATCTACATCATGGTCATGTCACTCCAATAGTTCATTGCGACTTAAAGCCAGCCAACGTTCTTTTGGATGAAGATATGGTGTCTCAAGTTGGTGATTTTGGCATCTCTAAAATCTTAGCCATAAGTAAGTCCAAAGCACATACCGAGACATTGGGCACTCTTGGATACATTGCACCAGGTATACTATTTTCTTTCTTTCTCACTTATATAATAACCTTTCTATTTGATTTTTTTCTTATCTAAATCAAGCCCTTGCAAATACTAGAACTAAATAAAAAGCATGTCTTTGTTAGTACGCGCACTATTGTTATATTCAAATGAGTAATTCTTTTTCATTTTCATTTGTTTAAGAATATGGCTCAGAGGGAATAGTGTCCACTAGTGGTGATGTTTATAGTTATGGCATCATGTTGATGGAGGTTTTGACCAAAAGAAGGCCAACAGATGAAGAGATATTTCATGGAGATCTTGACTTGAGGAAATGGATAACACAATTATTTTCAGGGACTATGATGGACGCTGTGGATGCCAATATTTTTTCCGAGGAAGAACAGATCACTTCCAAAAGTGAAATCTGCATAGCCTCCATGATAGAATTGGCTTTAGACTGCACAAAGGAAATGCCAGAATCAAGAATAACCATGAAAGAAGTAGTCAAAAGGCTTAACAAAATCAACAACACATTTCTGGAAACATAGAAATCTCTTTCGGTGGTGTTCTTTCTGTGCTGCAAGTTAACATGTTGCTTTTTGTTTACTTGTTTGTTGAATATAGTCGTCGTTTGTTCTACCTGTAGACATGTACTGTTTGTACTTCAGAGTGTTGCAGTTCCCTCCTTTTGTGATTTAAGATTTGAGTAGTCTTTAATATGTTTTGAATGCTTGAATAAAATTAAGAAATATTATGAAAGTGTTTAGCTGCACTAATTTTCTTTCTGTTTGCCTCTACTTCATATTTTTAATTCATTAGCTTCTTCCGATTAATATATTCAACTATTTAATAAATGTAATGCTTAGTTGGACTTGGTGAGTTTTGCAGGTGAATGAAAAACCGGATCCTAATTATCCAATAGTTTTTACACCGCAAGTACACATAATTTAAACTCAAACTTAACTTTGATCGCCCTTTTTTTTCAGTATCAGTCAAAGTATAAGCTTAACATATACTGACGATTATCAAGTACTAAAAATGAAATTGCAAGTAAAGAAGAGATTTATGTAGCTCAATCCGAAAGTTGAAGTGAAGACAAGGTGTATAAGCTTCAAAAGCTTTATATAGGTTGAAGCAGGTCCAAGTGAAGTGAAAAAACTCCCTAAGAAATTGTTAATATGTGTGAATAGCAATTTATGTTATTAAAATTGCATATTAAAGATGTGTTCTTGGTCCATTATTTATAGATGTGTTACATTCCCTCATGTTGTAATTTCATATTTGAGTGGTTTCGTATGTATTTTATTTTGTTCAGTAACTATGATTTGAACGCTTGAATAAATCAAAACAAGTATGGAAATATCTCTTCCACCTCATTTCTTATTTCCTTCATAAATAGAAAAGAAATTGCTAGAGATAAAAGAAAAGAAATCGAAAGAGATAGATTAGAAACAATGTAGACCGTAGAGTAGGAATTCTATGAAAACATCAAATAATTTAGGTACGAAACTTGTAAAATAATGATGCTTATAAGGTTTTCATGTATTTAAATTTAAATCAATGTTTTCATATTCGGTAATTAATCATAATAAACAAAAATATTTTGTAGTGTTAATAAGAGGGGAAAGGGTTAAAGATATATCAAATGTTTGAGGAACGCTACATGTTGTTGGAGTAAAATATCATCAACAAGGGTGTTTTAATGTGTTGTATCGATTAAGTTCACGAATTGGAGATAAGCAAACTTGAACCGCTAACATTCGCCATAGAGGTAAACCATTGCTTTTCAGGTCACTCGACTAATTCTACCGATCTCTAATATTATTTTTGAATAAAAAAGAGTGAAGAGTCAAAATCACACCTAAAGTATTATTTTATTTTAACGTTCATAGCTGAACTATCAAGTATGCAAATTTTCTACTTGAATTATCATCAATTATCATATATTATTAAAAGTGGGAAGTATCAAAGTACAATGTTGGATTACCATTTTACCCCTATATTAAATATTTAGTTAACAAAATATTAAATAGTAATCATATCACATATTATATTGTACTTAAAATATATATTTTTACATAAAATAGATACATTAAAAAGACAATTATTCATTAATAATCTTCTAAAGAAACTTTTGTCTCTTTACATTCTCCACTATGATCCTTGTCTTTTCATTTCACATATGTATATCTTCTTGTTCGTTACATTTTGTTTTATGAGTTTGATAGAGAGCATAGGAACATTGTCCTTTCCGATGCTCCATTCATGTGTATGTTCTTTTAAGTTATTTTTTATTTTGTTTCTTACTTCTTACTTATCATATAATTTATGTTGTTTGATTGATGTTTAAGATTTTGATCTCTGATATAAAATAAAAATTTTAATATTGTGTCAATAGCTTATGAGATGATTTTTTTTGTTGCAGGGAAAATCAATTGATGAGATGCTTTTGTGTCAATCGCATAGAGAACTGTACTTTGAGTTGTGCCAATACAAATGGGGTAAGTGATATTTCCTTCTAACATAATTTTTTTGTTAGCACAATATTCTTTGTTTGGTTTTTTTCTTCTTTTTTATTTTTATTTTGTCAATAGTAGGTCAAATTTATTGAATTTTCATATGCAGATTCATGTGATTTATTTGTGTGTAAAGCTAATTAAGTATTGAATTTTGATATTAACCGTCATAACCCAATAAAAGTAAAAAATGTATTTATGAGCTATGGCATGTTGAGTGATTTGATATTCATTGCCTATTTGACTTCACTTTCTTTGTCTGAATTTAATTTTTTTAATGGAGCTTTCATCCAAAAAGAAAGAAGGGAGGATAACAACCCATGTTAAGGAAGAAAGGAATGAATACAATATCATATTTTGGTTATTTTTCTCACGAAATTATATTAACTTTCTTTGCTTTAATTTTAGTTGATTATTTTAGTTATTTGAGCCATAGTTTATCCCTCCCTTTCTCCTTCAGAATTTATATTACTTATCACTCACATGTCGTAATATTATTTTTTATCATGTCTTTTTTCTTCTTCTTTTTGACAACATAAAACAATACATGTCTTTTTATTTCTCAATTACAATTTTAACAATACAGTCGATAAAATATAAATGAAATGTTGAATTCCTTTTCTAACTACAAAAAATATTATAATTGCGTTGAGTCGCATCAAATGAATTTCGTTTAGAAATGTAATATTGATTTTGGAGGTAGGACAAAGGTTAATTGATGATATGAGCATATTAAGCCTGTAATCTATAGATTTAATTAACTTAATTTTTTTTTATCAAAACATAATATCTATATAAAAACTACTAAAATTTGACAAATTCATACCAAATTTTAACTCATAAATTCAAATTCAAATCAATTTAGTACTAATTAAGAATCTTCAAAGTTGGACATTTTAGATATTGGATGTCATTGATTTTTGAATATATTTATCATATTGATGCAATTTTGAAAAATACTTATGCTCACTGGTAAGGGATATACGCGCAACGCGCGTGCCCAAATACTAGTAAATTACTATATATAATAAGTGTGAATATCTACTACTTAGCACATGACAAGTGTTGGATGATATGTGCTTAGATAGTGTTGTACATTCTTCTTTTATGGTTGTACCTTTAAAATTTATATTATTGGACAATTTAACACCATTAATTACCTACCTCATTTGGGCCCATATATATATATATATATATATATATATATATATATATATAATAAGTGTGAATATCTACTACTTAGCACATGACAAGTGTTGAATGATATGTGCTTAGATAGTGTTGTACATTCTTCTTTTATGGTTGTACCTTTAAAATTTATATTATTGGACAATTTAACACCATTAATTACCTACCTCATTTGGGCCCATTTATATTTATATATATACTAGATATGAAATGCCCGTGCTATGCACGGGCCCAACAGGTAAGATTTTGAAAAAATAATTACAACTTTTCTCTATCATAGTTTGATTATAATGAACAAATATTGTTGCTATACAAATAAAAGAACAAGATACAATATTGCTGAACTATTTTTATAAATACATAAAAGTCCCAGAAGTACAAATACTACGATAAATACATCATTAGAATTTCTCTCATGCTCAATTCACGATGCTCCCTAATAGACAAACACTTGCAAGAGAGCTAACAGCAAATCTAAAATTGTTATAAACTTTATTATAGAACTTTATTGTTGCAAACCAGAGACATTATTGAAGTCATACTCAACAGTCATAAGATGACATTCATTTTTTTTTATTTTTTTTTTGGTAACTAACATGATTCATTAATCACCAGCACAAACATTACAAACCCATAGTTCAGCCACATCTCAGCTGACTATCTTCAATAAATGTTCACTACCGACTACAAACTATGCACACAACTCAAAACTTAAAATTTTGAATTAAAACAGTGAGATCAGGCATGGCTCTAACACTGCATATATAAGCTCTCTCTCGGGCAATACAGTCACTATCACGACTTCTCTTTTCAAACACTCGCAAATTCCTTTCAGTCCAGACTGCATAGACTATTTCTGTGGATACCATCCTGAAGAGTCGAGCATACTTTGACTTCCCTTTACTACATTTGATGATCCAATCTACGAAATGGTCCCACGTTTGAGAAGTGATTGCAGGCTGGCCAATCCAGCATAGCAGTCTATTCCATACTTGGATTCCATATGGGCACATAGCAAATAAATTATCTCTATCTTCATCACAGTTCATGCACAACACACATTTTGGATCTGCAGGCAGCCCCCATTTGATTAATCTATCAGCAGTCATCATTCTTCCATGTAAACACAACCATAATGCAAACATAGCTTTAGGCCGTGCTTGATTTTGAAGAAGCAATCCTTTCCATTTTACCCTTTCTAGATCTCCAAGTAGCTGTAAATAAATAGTTTTAGTCATGCTCTGTCCAGCTTTCTTGTTCAATTGCAGTGGTTCCAACAGCTTCCCTGCCTCAATAATTTTCCTCACCATCCAACACGGTTGGCCTGAAATAACATCAACTATATCATTTTTTATGTAGTGGGCATGTATCCATTTGATCCATAACTTATCCTGCTTATTTGCTAGATCTCAATTCAGTTTTTCTATAGCAGCTTTGTTCCATATATGAATATTAGGCAAATTAAGTCCACCAGCTGATTTAGGACAGCAGACTTTATCCCATGCAATTAATGCTCTTTTGGTGATTACATTAGCTCCAGACCACACATAACTTCTGCAATATGCTTCAATAGTCTTGATCACCTTGGTAGGTAGTTCAATTTGGTATTTGCTTAGTCCAAACTTCAAAGGGATGTACTCATAGGGGAGTTTACATATTCATTGCCAAAAAAATAAATAAATTATGATTTCAATTTTTCATTTGTACTACAATTAACACCTCAACTTAAGGCCTATTCGTATAAGCATAATAATATTTTTAGAAATAACAGAAATATATAGAAAAATTTGAAGTAACTAAAAGTCCAAGAAGCTCTTCAAAATAGAAAAATAAAAGTACCTCCATTCCCAAAGTAAGAGCTTCTGAATGACTTGTTTTCTCATTTGCTTTTCTAGCTCTTTCTTCCAACTATTTTCTCTCTGGCTTATAGTCAGAACTATGAATCTGTATCAATGTACTGCAAGATATTTCTTACCTTAAGTCTTCTCATATCAATAGTTATTATCCTAGTAGTACAAATATATACTCAAAACACATTATATCATTCAAAGTAAACATAAAAAGCTTAACGGAGATAAAACACTCACTTCGAAGCCTCATTCGTCTTCTTTCTTCTAATTGTAGGTATCATAGAAAAGCTGACATTTTATTCTTTTCTCAACACTGTAATGCCTACAAAAAATGTCATGTTTGAAGTAATCAAACACAAAAAAAGTCTCATGCTCCATGAGCTTGTTGTTACATGTCATGAAATTAAACTTCCACCCTCCCTTCCATTCGGCAGGTAGAGAATACATTAGTTTATCTTTAAATGAAGGATGTTCAAGTATATTCTAGTGTCCAACAAATCAACAATCACACCCTCACCATAGTTTAACGTATTTCAGAAACCTAAATTTTGATGTAATTCAAAAAAAACGTGTACAATGAGTTGTCTGTACTCACAATAGCCTTTGAGGTCTTATGAAAATAAAGCCTAACTTTTTTTCCAATGTCTTTACTTCATTTGGTGATATTCTAGTGGCATTTCCATAGGAATATATTATGCATGAGGACATATTAGATTAAAGTGTAGGAAGATATTGAATAATGAAAACTCTTCTAGCTTCTAGCTTGCGGCATGCCTATGGCATTGTTTCCAACAAAAAGTGAGTACTGATGCTAATCATGTATTTTTTCACGTGACTCTCATGAAAAATATAGATTTCTGAATTTCTCAATTGAGAAAGATGAGCACGGGCTAATATAATTGTTAAATGAGAACTTACCATGAATAGGATTGCAATTAGGAAAATCAACGACACCATCCATCTGGTATAAATGAGAACTTACCATGAATTGCTTTTATGTTTGTTTAGTCAGTTGATACAGCTATGTAAATCATTTATTATTTACATTAATGCTTACCTAATATTTACCATACACACACATTCATCACAATAAAAGGTGATCCCTAGTTCAAGTTTATGAGAAGAAAAATGTATATATGTTGGGGAAGAAAGTGGACTTAACATGCCTGTGTACCCATTGAATATTCAAACTGGACCACATCTCCACCTTCCGTATCTGAACTTCATTAATACATAATACCATTTAAAACCTCGGATTATATTCAGTTCACATTTACCTCTGCTAAATCTTTCACATATGATAAAGAATGAATAGATATCATATTTTTATCAAATAGTAGAAAGCACTGAGACAATAGTCATTAACATTCAAAAGACGTGACATTATCGATTCAAGCCTTTAAAATTTTCATTACGAAATTAGCATAAAAGCGCAAGATATAGAAAGCAAAGCAACAATCAAAAGAGGCAAAAATAAGCTACTTACCAAGCACCCCAGAGCCACCATGATCACTATAGAACATGTAAATATGATTATTTGGATCACTATTCCCATCTTTCTGGTACCTAGTAAGAGCAGTTTGGTTACCAAAGAGAACAGCTAAAAAGTTATCCACATTAACATCATCTCTAGTGTAATACTGCCTCAAGAGACAGGAATACAGTTTAGTTATATACTAAACGATGACGGAAAACATCTGCCTTAGGAACTCCTTTGTAAACATCCTCACCAGCAGGACTATTAATGATAACTTGTAAGCAATGCCATCATATATGAAAAACAATAACATTTTCATCCTTGAGACCACCTTTTATTAACAGCTGACATGCATCACATACATCATCCTGATATAAAAGCATAGGTCGACAAGGCTTATCAGTAAGCATAAGAGAAAAGAAAAAATAATTAAAAAAACTCCATAATAGTTAATCTATCAAAAAGAATGAAAATGTTGTCTTAGCTAAACTTTTTACAAACTGATTTGTTTTTAACTGGTTGGTTGTCTTAATTGATTAGTTTCACAAGCATGGAAAGCTACCAACAATCTTATATTTGGTAAAATCGTAGTGCAAAATAAATCACCGACATTATTGAATTCATCTATAGTTAGAAAAAAAGAAAAATCACACACAATAATGAACCAGATGCAGCTACCAAATACATATCTTCAAATCCAACATTACTAAACCGGACTCATGAACAAAACAACTACAACTCTCCTAAAACTATTTAATATTACTTTCCAGTAATTAGTAGAACTCTTAAAATAAGGAGAACTTCTATTTGATAAGGCAAAAGACAGCAACATGGCTTTTTAATGGTTTAGTACTTGAAGGAACATATCTTTAAAAAGAACAAAAAATAAATCATATAAGCTAACTTGTTAGTGAAAAGTTTTGATGATAATCAATTTAACTATTTCAGGACAAATCAAAAAGGAAAGAATCAAATAAGAAGAAGATTCTCACAGCAAGATTGAAGATCATCAATTAGAAGATCATCAATCAAGGAGGCTGAAATTTGAAATGCATAAATCATGGAAGATTGCAAATCAAGGAAGATCACAAACCAGCTGCCAATAAATAAGAAAAGTGTAAGATCTTGATTAGATCTCCAACGGCCATATTAATTCAAGGAAGCTACAAGAATGAATCAATCAAGAAAGGAAGGAATATCCAAATGACTACATACAATTCAAGGAAGCTGCAAGAATGAATCAAACAAGAAAGGAAGGGATCTCCAACGGCTATATACAATCAAGAAAGCTACTGAAGTAGAGACATAAGGAAAGGATCACAAACGGTTGTTTGCAAGCTATTAAGGCTAAATCAATGAATAAGCCTTAATCTTTATTCTTGGAAAATAAGGATATCTTAG
This sequence comes from Solanum okadae, assembly GCA_036553675.1. Lineage (NCBI taxonomy): Eukaryota > Viridiplantae > Streptophyta > Magnoliopsida > Solanales > Solanaceae > Solanum > Solanum okadae. The sequence goes on along the minus strand of CM071681.1, from coordinate 10,409,253 downwards.
CCTTTTTTTCAAGGATTAAATCTCTTGGGTTGCCATCTCTTCATAGGACCAGATTCAAGTCTCGACCCTATATAAAGACATCACACTGCAAGTGGAAAGATTGTACAACGAGTCTGAATCATCTCACTGCTCCCTACTTTACTTTTGATAAGCATTGTATTACTTAGTTCTACTGTGTAAACAAAATAGAGAGAAGAGATAAAAATTGTTGGTAAGGCGTTGTATCAAAATAGAAGAGTGAAAAGAAAGAGAGTGTAAACTGTAAAGTTACACTCAACTTTGTACTCTCATCAAAAGTTACCAAGGCTAGAAGAGAACGCCCTTGCAACCCAAGGGGACTGGACGTAAGATCCACATTTGATCCCAACCAGTATAAAAATTATTGTGTCAAGTTTACTTTACGCATTTTCGATTCTATTCATACTTGTCTGCAATCTGTAGTCGACTGAGGTTCCTCTCAAGTCAACTACTCACAAGAAGAAAATCGAAAAAAATATCAATTCACACCCCTCTTGCGCTTTCACTAACATCAATAATTTAATATGTGAACCAATGAAATAGTACAGTGAAAATATCAATAATGGAATTACGTGAACATTGAGATGCCTTTGAAAGAAAAAAAACAAACCATTGTATCTTTAGGACAAAGGAAATTATTCACACCCTCAAAATGAGTATCCATTTTATAATTTGCAGATGACTATTCATGTATGCCCACAACATTTATCAACACAATTCCCAAAATATAATCAAATCGGAATAAACACCTACCACAAAATGCTAAATCGTACGTCAATTATCCCAGTGGTGGTATATTGTAGGCCAAGTGCTTTAGAAAAATATATGAGAACTATGTAACAACTATAGTGCTTTACAATGAAATGAAATATTGTACCCAAGCAATGAATTGATAGAAATTAAAAGTCCACATATCTTACTATCTTTTTCTAATTGATAATTTTTTTTCCTTTTTAATAATAAAAAACAGAATTGAACAAGGTTTAATTTTATATAGTCTCTCCTAAATTCTTATGCTAGAATATTCAACAATCTGGCTCCATGATGGTAAACAGTTGTAATTTTCACTAACACAAGAAAGGAAAGACGTAGTCTATACTATCTCTCAATATTTACAAGTCCTCTAGATTTCATTTGTCAGTGTTTGTTGTTGGAGAAATCAAAGGCACAAAAAAAACCAATAAACAACAATAACAATAACATATCCAATGAAATTACACACAAAAAAAACCAATAAATTATAAATAAAAGAGCGACGAAGAAATTTTTTGCAGACATCAAAGAAAAATGTGCCAAATTTCAATTCACAAGAGAACAAATTTGGAGTAAATAACATGAAACTACTTACTTTTAGCTGAAAGAATTAGTAAAATGGAAAGAAATTGAACCAATAAAAATTAAAACTTACATACCATCTCTACATGAGTACCACAAAAAGAAACGAGAGTATTAAATTTGTGTGTAAATTTATAATCAATACCTTCAAACTAACAATTTGAATAATTTAGAGTAATACACGAAAATAATTCAATCATCCAAAGAAAACTATAATAGCGCAGGCTAAACAAACATCTTCAAGAAAAAACATAATTTCCTGTTGGAACATGAGCGACTGTAATTGAACCTATAAGATTGGAGTGAATGAAAGCAATAGGCACTACTCTTACCTGTGACTATGCATATAACTAATATATGTTGGAACATTTGGTTCAAGAGAAGCATTACCACAAAGTTTAGAGATAAATGGCAATGTGAGAAAAGAGATACCAACTTCTTAATACAAATATTCACCTTCTATTGTAGTAGTCACTTCATCTTCACATTGGTTACATTTCAGTCTATTCATCATTTAATTTTGCCAAATTCTTTATTCGTTTTTTCGTCTGCTTTAGTATAGATAAAAGTTTCACTAAGCTTGCATACCTTTTTTTACGTATGCATGTTTCTAGACATATGTTGTCGTGTATGTGTTATATTTTCTTAGCCGAGCAATCATCACCTTTTGGATTTTGAGATTAAAATAAGTTATTTTTTATCGTACTTTTTCATATACTTTCTAAATATATTGAAATATCAATTATTGTGACTTATAATACTTTTACGTAGTTTTCAAATATGAAATTTTTATTCCAAAAAATTTATGTCCGGAAATTTACGATCAAAATTAAATTATTATTTTTTTAAAATTTAAATGGTGCCACATAAATTGAGACTCTTGCAAATGTTTACAAATAATATATTCATAAAATAAAGATGAAGAAAATTGAAAGAAGCTACAGATGCCAAAAAACAGTTTTCACTCAATTCTTTCAATTATCTTCCTGCATTGTTTCTTTGGAAAGTTTACAAGTAAGAGGGATGGTTCTAGAGTAATGCAGAGAGTGTATTTATTAGTGTAAATTTACATTTTTATATTGGCTGTTCTAATCAACATATTTTCTACATAGTAACATAAGAAAGAATAAGAAAAAGACAAAATATCTAAAGTGAAAAGAAAGGAGTGCTTCTAATTTGCTTAAAAAACAGTTGTATTACATTTTACCCTTAAAAATGAGTATAATTACGATATTGCCAGTGGTCGTCCTCCTATCACGTTTCTATATAATAGAAATATATATAAAATAAGCCACAATGCAAAAAAATTTATAGTATTTAGTTACATTGTAACTATCTTGTTAGCTTTCAACCAAAAGAAGTACTTCTTTTAAATAATAAATATGTCATTGTATGAGCTATTTATTACTCATTCCTTTTGAATTTGTTAATCTGATTTTGATCTGACACATAGTTTACGAAAGTAAATTAGATTTTGAGAAAAAACATTAAGTGATATTTGAAGTTGTCTCATATTTTCAAAAAGACACATTAACTTTGTGTGCGTCCTATTACCCCACAAAACATTCAAAATCACAATAAATACACATTTTTTACACAATATTTCCACTTTGGACAAAAATATCCTTCGAATGTGCAATTTCTTAAAAGCAAAAAGTCGGACCCATTATTGATGTATTGAAGGATGCTTTGGTAATTTCCTATGATGAATTCGTTTTGTTTGTTTCTTTTAAATTTATTTTACTATACTAAATAATTGTATAAAATATTATGAATCACGATAATTAATTACTTAAATATTTAAAAGATATAAAAATATATAAAAGATCTTATTGACTCTTCAAATTTTACCGGTGACACATAGATTGGGACAAATGAAATAATATATATTATTTGAAAATTTCTTAGAAAGTACTATAAATTACAGTAATTAACAGCTAGAAATATTTCAAAGACAAAAAAAATTGATTGAATCTCAAATTTTTTTTAGTACTACATAAATTGAGAAAGAAGAAATGACCTCTATTATTTGAAAACGGCGTAAAAGTATTACAAATCATACAATAATAATTAACAATTTAAAATTTTTAAAGACTTTAATGTTTTATACTTATTTTATTTCCACTTTGACAAAAATATCCTCCCAATATGCATATTTTTTTTAACAAAAAGTGGGACCCATTATTGATGTATTGAAGGATGCTTTGGTAATTTTCCTATGATGAATTCGTTTTGTTTGTTGTTTAATTTTTTTAAAATAATTGTATAAAATATTATAAATCACAATAATTATTTACTTAAATATTCAAAAGATATAAAAATATGTAAAAGATCTGATTAACTCTTCAAATTTTATCGGTGACACATAAATTGGACAAATGAAATAATAAATATTATTTGAAAATTACTTAGAAAGTACAATAGTTTACAGTAATTAACAATAGAATATTTTCAAGACAAAAAAAATTGATTGAATCTCGAAATTTTATTAGTACCACATAAATTGAGAAAAAAGAAATAACCTTTATTATTTGAAAATTGCGTAAAAGATATTACAAATCATACAACAATAATTAGCAATTTAGTTAATGATAAGGGGTAAACTATCCATTGATTTTATAAAGTGCACAAGTATTGTAGGACATTCCAAAATAGTATAATAGACAATAATTATTGGACGGATGGAGTAAGATTAAGTCTTTCTTTCAGTACTTTTCTCACATTAATTAATTTCTCTCAGCATTCAATTAGTGAATCTTTAGTAGAATTAATTAGAATACTTTTTACTTAATACAATAAAAGTTCAAATAAGATTAACATAAAGAAAAATAAAAAAAATCCTAAAAATCTATCAATATATTAAACAACATACAACATATATAACAAAAGTTCTAATAAGATTAACAAAAAGGAAAAAAAAAACAAAATTCTTAAAAATCATCAACAAACTACATACAAAATAAAAAGAAAGCTATTCCAACAAAAGAATACATAAAGTAAAATGAACTTTAAGAATTCTAGCATCTTAAGCATAATGAGGCAAACATTTTAATTTAATGTCATTTCTCTCCAAAGAAAGAAAGGCATTGAATATTTTAATTTAATGTAAAATTGAATTTTTTGGGGTTATGAATATAAAAGGTTTGAAAGTTATGAATATTATTAATACTAATTAAAAGTATAATTTATGAAGATGAAGAAGTGTGAGTTATGAAAATAACTTTTAAAAATAATATCATTGAGAAAAATTCAAAAAAGGAGAAAAAAGAAAAATGACAATGAAGGTCATAGAGAGCGTCACATCACCGTTTAAGGTAGCTCTACTGATAATTGTGAAGAAAGCATATTAATGGATTAAAAATCAAAAAGAGGTAATTAGACCCTAAAATATTATAAAGACATCTATAAAATTTGGTTGAAGCTCAAAATCTATTAGTGCCATATAAATTAGGATAGAGGAAATAACATATATTATTTGAAATAACATGAAACGTACTACAAATCACACAATAATTAGCAACTTCAAAATTTAAAGGACATACTAAAAATTTGATCAACTCTCAAAATTCTACTAATGTCACATAATTTGGGATAGAAAAAGTAACATATACGTAAAATGTACTATAACTCATAATAATTAAATAACTTCAAAATCTAAAAGACATATACAAAATTTGCTTGACTTTTGAAATTCTATCAATGACACATAAATTGGGACAAAGAGAATATTGAAAATTACATATAAAGTATTATTAACCACAATAATCAACAACTTCAAATTTAAAGAACATACAAAAAAATTGTTTGACCGTTAAAATTTTATTAATGTCACATAAATTAAAATAAAAAATAAAAATATATGTTGGGCCCGTGCTAGCACGGGCTACTGTAACTAGTATATAAATACATATTAACTATCAATTGTTCTCTTTTGCTATCTGAACAGTGATGATATATTAGGTCAGGAAATACACACATCCAATAATTGAGATGTATTTTGATAAATAATTAGTTAGTACTCACATTTTGAAACTCACACACGTTATGGTAGTTTAAATATGAAACTCAAAAAAGTTAAAAATACTTTAGATATGTTGTTGACCCTCGGGTTAATAATTTTATTATTTTACTTTTTTTGAAATAATAAATTGAAAAAGGAAAAGAATAAAGACAGGGGTCCATCAAGACAAAGCAAAGATCTACGTCTCCTCTGTTTCCACCCCCGATCTCTCTTCCATTTTCAGCTGCTGATTTTACAGAGAAATCAATGGCGAGTGGTTATGGGGATTCGAGCCAGAAGATAGATTATGTGTTCAAAGTGGTGTTAATCGGTGATTCAGCTGTAGGGAAGTCACAGATACTAGCTCGATTTGCTCGTAACGAATTTAGCCTCGATTCTAAAGCAACAATTGGGGTTGAATTCCAGACACGAACCCTTGTGATACAGCACAAGTCTGTTAAAGCTCAGATCTGGGATACTGCTGGTCAAGAACGGTATTAATTCTTTCTTTTTTTGACACTTTGATTCTTGTTGTGTTACTGCAAACTCGAGGAATCTTAGTAGCTCAGTTGGTTGAGTAGCTGAACTTTTACTTTGTTGGTGAGGTTTAGATTCCATTTCGTCTCGTTTTGGGTGAGTTTTAAGTTCAATGAAACGAATTTATATTTTTTTTATGACGAGGGAAACCACAAACACTACCCTTTGGGTGTGCACAGGGTGAAACCCCGCTCCTATGCAATAACTCGCAAATCACCTCGGAGACCGCACTAGGTGATCAATGAAATGAATATTTACACAATTAGGTTACTTAATTTCAATTTACTCTATTTAAATAGTATTTGATTGGTAACCTAGAATAAATGGTATGTAAATTGTTATATTAGGTCAAATTAAGATGATGATGTTAAAAAAAATCATTATACTGTGTATATAACTTGAATCATTTGTACTACACCTACTCCTCCCACCAAAAAGAATGTGGGATTAGGAGTAAAAGATCAAACTTTTGGGTATGATTTTGATTATGATAGAGTGACGAGCGAGGAATTTTGACAAGGGGTTAAAAGAAGTGAAGGATATTCACTCCTAGGATTTGAGCACTTGTGACCTTAAGCAAAATTTGATCTCCCTTTGCCAACTTCACTAGAAAATCCCCTGATTTCAGGGATTCTAAGTTAAATATATTTAAAATTTCAACTATTACCCTTTTGCTTGGCATAGTGCATTTTTTTTATGAAAGGGTTTCGATTAAACCCACTTCAAAGTAAGTCATATGCATGAATATACTTAAGGTGGGTTGGAAAATCTTTGAAGTGGAGGCAAAACTCTATCTTAGGTCTTTGTATGGGTTGGTTTACTAGACTCAGGGTTTTTGAGCGGACTACTTAAGTGAGAAGGCACACAGATAATCCATACGCCCTGTGCATATGCCAACTCTTCTAAGGATAAGTTATTCCATCATGTATATGGGATAACTTATCCCATCACTAAGGTATAAAATGTGGGATAAATAATCCCAGGATTGGTCCTGCATATTATCCCTAGGATTATTATTCCTTATACCTCACACCAAACGATTCTTAATAAATGTAAAGATTCCATGTACTTGTTTACTTTTAAAAGCAATTTCTTGATCTTCTTCCTCCTTGATAGTTCCTTTCCTCTTGTTGTGGTTTCTATGTGTAACTCTTCTCTACAAGTAAATAAGTGAACATGTATATTCTCTAATGTTTCGTTTCCATCTTGGTGAATGCAAAGACGTGAAAACTTATGAATGAAGACATACAGAAGCTTCATAATTTACAAAGGGGAGAAGGAGTTACTCGGACTCGGGTGCGGGTGTCCGATACGGGTGTGGATCCAGAGGTCGGATCCATCATGATCTAATTTTCATGTTTCGAGGATATGGATCCATGTATGGATATGGGTGTGGGGATTCGCCTAAAAACAATTAAAATATCTAAAAATAGAGTTGTAAAACCTAATTATGTGATATTATGAGGAGAACTTGAGGAGAATCTTGGAATGAGATTAAAGAAAAAGGAGTGACATAAAAGTTTCTATATAAAAGGTATTCTATTTTCTTCAATTTTACCTTAGTTTTTGTATAGATTACAGAAATCATTAAAACTGTCCTGACTATCCCCATCGATTTTGGTCAAAGTACCCAAATCCGGTTTACCAAATTGGACCCGGATCCTACACCCACACCCACACCCATGTCGTGTCGACACGAGTGCGGCACCAAAAGTGAAGAGTCTGAGCAACTTAGTAAATTGAGAATGATATAGGAATTATAAACAGTAGGATAGATACAACTTTCCTTTAATCATGTCATTGTTGTTGGATAATAATATTATAGGGGTCTTAAAAATGGAAGAGCTCTAGTTGTTGGATAAAAAATAAAGGGCTATAACTAAACCTAGATAAAATGTACAAAATTAAGAAATGTTATTGTTAATTGAATAAAAAAAATGTGATGCATTTTTTGGAAAGAAAATAAATTAAAATGTTAAAAAATGACTGTTAATGATAATATTAAAATGAGAATAGTAATACTCCCTTCGCTTCAATTGGTTTTGACTTGGCATGGAATTTAAGAAACTAAGGAAGTAAAGAAGACTTTTGAATCTTCTGTACCTAAACTAAAAATATGTAGAATGTACAAAAATGACCTTTTATCTAGTGGTATTAAACAGATCAGGTGGAAAGTTAAAATTAAAGAGTTGTCAAAAAAGAAAAAATACATTCTTTTTTAGACGGATTAAAAGAAAAGTAAGGCAAATAAATTGAAATTCTTTTTGGAACAGATTAAAAAAAAGTAAGACAAATAAATTGAAATGGAGAGAGTAATATTTTGAAGTGATGATGATGGTTGCATAATGAAGGATGATCATATTAGTAATGTATATAACGATGATATTAAAAGCTCTTAATTGTAATAGAATAAAAGAATAAGTATTCTTCTGTAATGAAAGGTGTTAGAAGTGCAAACAAATAAGTTGGAAGAAGCATGAGACAAAATTGAATGTCAACATGCGTCTTCTAAACTCACACTCAAGTCAATGAGAAAAAGTGAACTAAAGCAAATAGTTAGTCAAACTTCAAAATTTAAGACTCACTCGTCTATGCATTATAGACGATACTCATAAAAATTACAACTTTCTTTTGACTACTAAAGGACATAAATATATAATTTTCTAGGGGTTATTTGGTAGGAAGGATGGGATAGACAAAGTTATCCCATGATTGAGATATCCAGTGGGATTAGTTATCCCCCTATATAGTGGGATAACTAATCACATCATTGTAGTAGAAATGATGGGATAAATAATCTGGGGACTAACTAATACCCCTAACTAGAAGCAGGATTATTTGATAATCCTGCATTTTATCCCAGGATTTTATCCCTCTTTCCTCATAACAAACGACCCCTAAGAGTATTAAATTCGGTTTTCAATTGTCATTTCTTAGTTATCTCTTACATAAATTAGAATTTTAATCTTTTAGAATTTGTTCAAAATTGAACTGCCATATGTCTCGAGTAGAATCATACGGTTAGATATCATTTTAACTCAACAACAATATTTGACCAAGTTGAGTAGATTTGGGCCTAAATTTTTGATGAATCAGTTGAACTGACTGAGTTGGGTAGGCTCGGTCCTAGTTTTCTTCAAGAATTTGCACCATATACAGAATTATAGGCCTGAGTCTCAAATATCTTGGTATTGATAGTTGAATTTCAACACTTGTAGAGCCAACTTCTTTTTTATTTGCATTGCCCACTTGCTTTATGTGTGGTTGGATCTGTTATATCTGGTTTCTCAAGCAACCCAGGCAGTTGTGCATGAACCCTTTCCTTATGCGGGTGGGGTCCTTCTACTCAATGCTCTTTGTTTGCCAAATGTGTTCTCTTGTCTAGCAATTGTTTAATTTACTTCTAAATACAAAAGGCATCTGTCATGGATATGTAGATTAAGTTGATAGATTGCCTTTATTGTTTTTTGTTTCCATCCAGTTTGATGGTAACCAGATAGCTCTTAATCCACTTTAATTACTGTTGTTTTTCTCTTCACTATAATGTGAATTTTTTCTGTCTTTTTGTAACTCAACCTTTGTAAAGCTACCTATCGAGAAATGTATATTGCTGAATTTGTAAATAACTGTGAGCTATTATTGTTCAAGTATCATATCGTTGGACAAGAAAGCTTATAGGTTTATCTGCTCCTTTTGTCTTGAATAGTACTAGGCAACTACTTAACTGGTGCAACATAAATTAGATTTTATCCATAAATTAGGCCCCATTTTTTCTGATCTTATCCCACAGTCAATGGGATTAGAAGTCATTGGAATAAAACAGGGATATAGATGCAAAAGGGTTGAGACATTGCTCTCAGAAACAATTTTACACATTCCCAAAATTTTGGTTCTCCCTCAATATCAAAAAGATAAACTTGTTGGTGTCATGACCATTGCAATCCTAGAGGATGTGGTTAACCGGAAATCTTCTAAAGATGTCTGCTGGCCACCCAGTTTTGAACGAAAGTCTTTTACCATTTTTTGTCGTCACCAGGATCTCCGGTATTGGCCCAACGCCATCTTCAATTACTTTGCTAGTATTGTATCGTCATCTATCTGTTGAAAAGGATATTGGCCCTCCATGCCTATCCTTGGTCTTCTCCTTCTTTTAACTCGTTTCTACAACACTCTTGTGTATTTCATCAAAAGACCTTGGTGTTAAGTTGAACTTGGCACTGTTCAAGTTCTTGCACTTAGCGTGTCCTATTAGTCATCAAATTATTCCAGACCAACAGCTTCATTTTAAGTGTCTTATAACAAACAGCTTCATTTCAAAATGAAATACGAAGATGAAAACCTCATTTCCAGATTTATCAGTACAGGCTCACTTGTGTGGCTTGAATCTTTGATTTGGTGGTGTGCCTGTCCCTTGCACCAAGTTATGTCTAGGGATTGGCGGGATTGGCATCAGTATCCACATTATGAGTTCACGCTAGTAGCCACATTGTCAAGTCCAACTTTGGAGGAGACATCAGTTTTCCTTGCCAGCTTTCATCTTCTTCTTTTTGTTCAGTCTTCTTAAAATCACCCCTATATGACAGGTTCCTCTATTATTATAGTACCCCAAGTTTTGGGAGAATAGGCACATTGAGACGCTTCTTCAAATTGGAGTTGGTCAATATTATAGGGAAATGAATGGTAACGTTCTAAAACATCAATACCAGTTGAGATTGTGATTAAATATGACTTTCTGGTTACTAGTTTCTTCCTACTTTTACTAATGTGCAATGTATTATGTATGCCTGTTATCGACGCCATATTTATTCGAAAGAGACATCTATGCTACTATCCAATTATTATTGTACAAGTGCACTGCCAAGTGGTCTATTAGAGTTTAGTATTCAAGTATGCCCTTCTGGGTTCTCACCAGCTCTTATAAATACTTATTACCAAGTGTTGATGTTCGCGCCGCACTGATAAGTGATATCACAATAGGGATTTGATTAACTTGATTCCCACATTTAACGCTTTTCCTTGTTAGGACTGCTTTTAGACTCGATAAGTGGAGGAGAAACTTAACAATTTTGTAACTGATTTACTCATTTCCTTGTCATTTTCAGATATAGAGCTGTCACAAGCGCATACTACAGGGGAGCAGTTGGAGCGATGTTGGTTTATGACATAACAAAACGCCAAACATTTGATCACATACCCCGTTGGCTGGAAGAGTTGCGCGCACATGCCGATAGGAATATCGTGATCATTCTGATCGGAAACAAAACTGATCTCAAAGACCAACGAGCTGTCCCTACCGAGGATGCTAAGGAATTTGCTCAGAAGGAAGGATTATTTTTCTTAGAGACTTCTGCAATGGAAGCGACAAACGTGGAGGATGCATTCTCGACTGTGTTGACAGAGATCTTCAACATTGTAAACAAGAAGAATCTTGCTGCAGATGATAATCCCCCCAATGGGAATCCTGCATCTTTATCTGGGAAGAAGATTCTTGTACCTGGTCCTGCACAAGTCATCCCAGAAAAGAGAGCATGTTGTAGATCTTGAAATATCAGGAGTCGACGTTTCTTTTACTTTTTCAGGTGAAAATTTTTATGAGTATTAAATCTTCATAGTTTCACTGAGTAATTCTTGAAAATCTCATGTATTTGGTTGTAAATTCATTTTTAGATTGTTCTATGTGAGGACTGAGGACTGAGGACAACAGCAGCAGAGTATATGTGCTTTTACAAGTTTTATAATATGTTTGTTGTTAGCTTCATATTCAATTTTCTTGGGTTGCAATTGATCTAAATGTGTGGTTTGAATTCTTGAGGCCGAAAAAAATATGATGAGGAGCAAAATGTGATTTTGACCCTTAGTAGTCTATTTGGTCAAACTTCGAGAAATATATTTATTTAGAAGAGTGTTTGTTGTCCCAAGTGTTTTTTGGGAAAGTAAATTTTGAGAGAACTATACTTATTTTGAAGAGTAGTATTTTTTTTGTTATAAGTGTTCTTTGAAAGTAACTATTTGTGTTTGGTTAATTAATTTGATTAACATTTTTGGCGATATTACGAGCAATAATTTGTGTTTGTCGAAGCTTTCTGAAAGTGCTTTTGGGAGAAGTTGTTTTTTCGACTATAAAAAACTAATTTTGTTGCTACTCAATAACACTTTTTTTTCGGAAAAGGCTAAAAAGTTTTGTTGAATTCTTTTAACTCTCCAAAATAAGTATTTTAACTTTTAAAGGCATAATCATTTGTCAATATTTTAGGAATATATTTGTAGTTCAATATTTCAAATCTTAATATTCATGTTTTTTTATAACAAATATATAAATCATTGCAAAAACATGATTAGTTTATTTGTAATTATGTTATCTTTATTTTACTAGATACAAAAATATCACTATTAAATTGTTATTTTCCATTTAACAATAACAAATTGCATGAGTAAAATCTAAAGAAGGAAGAATGTAAACAGATTTTATTCTTGTTTCTAGGAAATAAAGTTTTTTCACAAGGTAGGAACCAAGAGACTAGATAGGTTGTTTGTTATAGGCATTTAATTTTTCTAAAATAACCTTGACAGCAAATTAAAGATACGGATATTTTTGTCTTTTCAGCAGAATTTCTAAACTTCCTTCTCAATTCCTCTTTATTTTGCTCTTAGATGAACTCCGGCAACACTCAACCCTTGATTTTTACTCTTTCTCCATCTTCGTCTCGCCGGAGCTCCGACGAATCCTTCCCCTTCACCGATTGAACCCTAAAATAATGGAAAGGAGCTAAAAACATCTCGAAAATCTTCAAAAAGGAGGAAGAAAGAGTGTAAAAATGGGGAATAAGATCGCAAAAACGACACAAGCGTCGGCAATGGAGTATTACCTCCACGACTTGCCGTCGTCGTATAATCTGGTGCTGAAAGAAGTTGTAGGTAGAGGTCGCTTTTTGAAATCAATTCTCTGCAAACACGACGAAGGACTTGTGCTTGTAAAAGTCTATTTCAAAAGAGGGGATTTCATTGATTTACGCGAATATGAGCATCGTCTCTCCAAAATTCGTGACATATTCACCTCCCTTGATCATCCACATGTTTGGCCTTTCCAGGTCAAGTAAAATTGGCAGACTCTTCAATAATTTTTTACTGATTGACTTCGAATTAGATTTTGTTTAGCAGGTGATGTTATATTTGTAACATATTACTCCCTCCATTTACTTTAAACTTGTCTACTTTCGACTTTGTAGGCCTCTTTAAGAAATAACGATTAATATGAGTATTTTACAGGATACTTGATATATAGTTGGAAAAGATTTGGGAATAAGTAATTAATGTTGTGGGTAAAACATGAAGATATGCTAAGAGTGAAGGTATATTTTGTATAGTGGACAAGTAAAAGCTAATGGAGGGAGTAGTTTTATAGAAATCTAAATATTGAGTCTTTGCTTGATGTGGAATGTTGCAGTTCTGGCTTGAAACAGATAAAGCTGCTTATTTGTTGAGACAATACTTCTTTAACAATCTTCATGATCGTCTTAGTACCCGACCTTTCCTCTGTCTTGTTGAGAAGAAATGGCTTGCTTTCCAGGTAATATTTCTTGTTCTATTATCCCCATTGCTCGGAAGGTCTACCGGAAATAGCCTCTCTACCTCCCTAGGTAGGGGTAAGGTCTGAGTACACTCTAGCCCCCCCCCCCTCCCCCCACACACACACCCAAATCCCACTTGTGGGATAACACTGGATATGTTGTCGTCGTCGTCTCCATTGCTATAATTCTGGTTTATCAAGTTGCAATAGTCATATCATGTACATCTACTTTTGCAGTTGCTTTATGCAGTGAAGCAGAGTCATGAGCATGGAGTGTGTCATGGTGAGATGACTCATGATGTGAAATAACTGACATGACATGGAAAATCTATGTATTGCTCAGGCCTTTATTTTTTCTCTTTCTAAAAACTGACATGAACTCGGTTGCAGGTGATATCAAGTGTGAGAATGTGCTAGTCACATCTTGGAACTGGCTTTATCTTGCAGACTTTGCATCATTCAAACCCACTTATATTCCACATGATGATCCTTCTGATTTCTCCTTCTTCTTTGATACCGGTGGACGAAGACGATGCTATCTTGCACCCGAGGTTCGAATAAGTTGTTTAACATAAGTAAAACGCACTGATTTATTTTTTAAAAATTATTTTGTTGGCTTAATACAAAAATGAAGTTTTATTTGAAAATTAGCCAGTCATTTATTGACAGAAAAATTGTAATTTCATGCAAACAAGTTGCAGATCTAACCATGGTATTTCGAATTCTAAGTATCTCTCCTATATCTATGATTTTTGTGAGTAGTGAACGCGCGAAACTCTAAGACTCTCTCTTGTATTTTTTATTGTTGTGAATAGTGAATGCTACACATAATGGATATCTTGTGCGTGTAATTGACTGGTGAGGTCAGATGGAGTTGATCTTCACTTTCTCCACTGCCTAATTGCATTCTGAACACAGCCACCTATTCACTATTTCCCACTTTGAAGGGGAGGAACTGTTCCTTTATGTCAAAGACTGAACTGTTTGTGATTCTAATATAGTCTTAACCTTTATATTCAGTGGACAACTATAATGAGATTTGGAGAAGTAGCTTTGTTAGTAGAAACTAAGTGCAAATTGTACAAGAAAAAGAGATTATTAGTTATGAGTGTGTTCAAGAGCTGTTCAGTGTAGGCATTAGAGTGAACTTTGGGAGACACCAATAAGCTTGAATAAGCAACAACATGCTTGAATTGCATGTACCTTAACAAAAAGGGAAGAACTGCACATTTCTCCTGGGGGCAATGGCATCCTTGTCCCACACCATCTCCCCTTTAACAGTTACGTTATTCGAATGCACCATGATGTCAAAGTAATTTTTGCATAAATGTCACTAATTTTCAGAGATTTTATGAGCATGGAGGTGAGATGCACGTTTCACAAGATGCTCCTTTGAAGCCATCTATGGACATCTTTGCTGTTGGGTGAGATTTTTCTCGAGTCATTATTTTGGAATGGCCTCTCAAAACTTTACTGTTTCTTTTATTCTTCTCCTTCTAAATTTACTATTAAGATACTTGAACTAAAATTTCTTCTAGAATTTTATCATAATGTTTATATAGCAACTCTTTATGTGGTGATTTCCTTCCATCATTATTTGCTAAGTTGAGCGGACTCTTCACTTTTAATGTTGCACATGTGTCGGATTCTCCAAAAATACTCTACTTTTGGAGAATCCGACACGCACCCATTGACATTTTTGAAGAGTCCGAGCAACATTGATTATTTGTGTTGTGCCATTTACCATTTTAGCACTGGTATCATCATGATGGTCACTTATAAGAATCAGAGAGGGTTATTTGCTAATTCGACATTAGGTACAGCAATCGGAAGATCTAGGAAAGTTATGAATTGCTCAATAATTTGCCTTTTATATTTTATAATCATTTCACATCGAACAAAAAACCTATAGAAAGACTTGTGGAGAAATCCTTTTTCTTCTGTAAGACTTTTTAGTCATATTTAACTTTTTAGGGATCAAATACTTCTTTTAGCAACTTCTTTTTATATCTTGCATACTATTAAAACTAGATAGTTCTCCAGTTAATTGTCAGCTATTTTTCAGCTATCTCTGCAAGAAATCCTGCTTAAAGTAATTCACGACAATAAAATTAAAGATGTTCCCTTTATCAACTAGAACAGTAATTGCTTTTGATTATACAATTAGAATAATGATTGTTGCAGAGAAATCCTTTTTTTCTTAGGACTTTTGAGTCATATCAAACGTTTAGGGACCTAATCTTCCTACTTTTACTAGCAATTGCTATGTACACCTTACATGCTATTAGCAGCTTAACACTTGCTAGTTCTCCAGATAATTGTCAGCTATTTTCCTGTTGTCTCTTGCAAGACATCCTACTATAGTTCTGCTAAAAAAATAAGGATGTTTTCTGTAAGAACAATAATCAGTCATCCTTTCCCTAAATAAACAGTCATCTTTAATTTAACGGGTGGCTCCTTTCAACAAAATTAGCTCGTGCAATTTGGTTCATTTATTTATCTGGTTGATATAGTGTGATGTCACATTTTACTAAATCAAAATGCTGAGATCAGATATAACAATTTAAGTAGCTTTTTTCCCTGGCTTGAATTTTAATAACCTTCTTTTGTCTAGCTCAGTTATATTATTAATATCAATGTTAATTTATAGTAAAATCATCCCACTATCATTAATACAATTATTTTTGTTATTTTCATCAGTATTTAGATGAAATGTTGGCAGATTGAAATGTATCTTATATTAAAAGTGTTTTGGACTTCTTGCAAAATTATTAAGAGAAATCCAAATTTTGTTATAATAGGACGTCGAAGTCCTTGACGAGAAGAAATAGGATTTACTGATACAAAGCATCATGTTGTATCCGTTAGCCGCTGCACTAAATTACTTGGGCCAGGATTTTTGCCTGAAATTTGGTTAAGTTGCTTGAGTTATCATGAAAAGGGGATTACTGAGCTTACATGAAAACAGAAAATAAATCTAAAAAAGAATTTGATGGAGGCACCCATAGGTAAGATAATATGTGACACGGTGGTAGGTAAAAACTGATTAAAATATGTAACAGAATTTGCAGAAGTAAGAAACACATGTGATTTTCATGTAATAAGGATTTGAGTATTTGAACATCATCTACATTGCACCAGGTGTGTTATTGCTGAGCTTTTCCTTGAGGGCCAGCCGTTATTCGAATTGTCTCAACTGCTTGCTTATCGCAGAGGACAACACGATCCCAGTCAACTTCTGGAAAAGGTGTCTTTTTGTTTTTGTTTTTCTTTCTTAGTTTCTTAGCTTAGCATTTTTCATCTTAATACCTTTCTTATGGTATTGTAGCACCTAGTCTGTCAAATTATGTTCTTCAATGCGATGTTTTGGAACATGACTTGTAATTATTTAATTTAAGGTTGTGCATAAAAAATCTTTCTTAAGAGTTACTTGTGTTCTATTCATCAATTCTTGCAATTTTCTGATAAATGCTTATTTGTATATCTTCAATGCAGATTCCAGATTCAGGAATCCGGAAGATGATTCTTCATATGATTCAATTGGACCCAGACTCACGATATTCTGCTGAAAGCTATCTGCAGAACTATGCAGGAGTTGTGTTCCCAAGCTACTTCTCACCATTCCTTCATAATTTCTATTCCTTGTTGAATCCCCTTAATTCTGATGCAAGGGTAGGATTATAAATGTACATCTTTTGTTTCACTTGGTCACCCGCTTCAACATTTGTACTCAGTAGCCATATCTCTTTTGTAGGTTCTGATATGCCAGACCTCTTTTAATGAGATCCTTAAACAAATGATGAGTGATAAGCCTGGTGACAGGAACCCCCCTGCTGTGAGTCCACATTCAGTTCCTGTCAGTCAAACACGGCAAGTGAGTGATATGAACGAAAATCTGAATTTAGTGAAGGACTCATTGAGCAACAGAGAAGAGATTGAGAAGGGCTCAGTTCATGATCGCTTTGATCTGCTTGGCAACGTGAACACTTTGCTCAGGGATGTGAAACAAAATAATCAATGTCCTGTTGTGAAGCCTTTGCTGGAGGATATAGCCAATACAGCATATTCTCAGAAGCAAAGACAATGTCACATCCAATCTCCAGTTGAACAAATCCCAGTGAGCTCCATTTCTTTCAAGAGAATTCACCATCCCTTTTTAAAAAAGATCACCATGGAAGATTTGACTGTGTTGATGTCTGACTATGATAATCAATCGGACACTTTTGGAATGCCTTTCTTACCACTTCCTGAAGAAGTAATGAGCTGTGAAGGAATGGTGCTGATAGCCTCATTGTTGTGTTCCTGCATACGTAATGTCAAATTGCCTTTTATGAGGAGAGGTGCTGTATTGCTGTTGAACTCTTGTTCCTTGTACATTGATGACGAAGATCGGTTGCAGCGAGTACTTCCGCATGTGATAGCAATGCTGTCGGATCCAGCTGCAATTGTTCGTTGTGCTGCCTTAGAGACTTTATGTGATATTCTTCCTTTGGTTAGAGATTTTCCTCCAAGTGATGCCAAAATTTTTCCTGAGTATATTCTCCCTATGCTTTCCATGCTTCCTGATGACCCAGAGGAGAGTGTTAGGATTTGTTATGCAAGCAATATATCGAAGCTTGCGCTAACAGCTTATGGTTTTCTGATTCACTCAATAAGCTTGAGCGAGGCAGGTGTTCTGAATGAAACAAATTCATCCCAGAATTCATCAATATCGACCTCAGGCGAACCAGTACGGCCACAGAGTCTAAACAGTGATACACAACTTGGTCAATTAAGGAAGTCAGTTGCTGAGGTTATTCAAGAACTCGTGATGGGCCCAAAGCAAACTCCAAACATCAGGAGAGCACTATTGCAAGATATTGGTAACCTTTGTTGGTTTTTTGGGCAGAGGCAAAGTAATGATTTCCTGTTGCCCATTCTCCCTGCTTTTCTAAATGATAGAGATGAGCAGCTCAGGGCAGTATTTTATGGGCAAATCGTATATGTCTGTTTTTTTGTTGGACAAAGAAGTGTTGAAGAATATCTTTTCCCATACATTGAGCAGGCATTGACTGATACAACTGAGGCTGTAATCGTCAATGCACTAGATTGCTTGGCCATTCTCTGCAAAAGTGGCTTTCTGCGCAAGCGGTTCCTACTTGAAATGATAGACCGTTCTTTCCATTTGTTGTGCTACCCTAGCCAATGGGTAAGGAGGTCATCTGTCACCTTTATTGCTGCCAGCAGTGAGAACTTAGGAGCAGTTGATTCTTATGTTTTTCTTGTCCCCATAATAAGGCCCTTCCTTCGCAGGCAGCCAGCATCTCTAGCTTCAGAGAAAGCTCTTCTCTCATCTCTGAAGCCATCAGTTTCAAAAGAAATGTACTATCAGCTTGTGGAGAATGCAAAGAGTTCAGATATGCTGGAGAGACAAAGAAAGATATGGTACAATTCAACACCTCAGTCAAAACAATGGGAAACTGTAGATTTACTTGACAGAAGCAGCAGTGAGTTGGATCGAATGAAATACTGGCCTGGGAGAAAACATGATTTTCCGGGTTATAAATCTGCTAGTGATTTAACTAAACCAATTGATTTTACTGATTGTGATGATAATCCGACCAAGGTGAAATCAGTGGGAAGCCTAATACAAGATCCTTCGAGCATAATGGATAGCGGTGATCGCCTCCCCTCAGAAAAATTACAGCTATCTGGCTTTGTGTCTCCTCAAGTCAGTGGTATGAGCAGCTTTATTGATAAATCAGCTGATGGCATTCCTTTGTACTATTTTAAGGAGGATAACAAGAGACCAGCAGGCACTGGTGTAGCAGCCTCTGATTCGTCATTTCCATATACTTCATTTGGATTTGGTTCTTCATCCTTGCCTTGGATGGATCCTGTGAACAAATCATTTAACTTGGCTAATTCAGTTCCAGCACCTAAGCTTGTGTCAGGTTCAATAAGCATTGGCAATAGCTCCACACTGTTGCGGAGAGTTGTACATGAAGTGGAAGACAGGGAAGCTGATCAAACAGCATATGTGAATAACAAGTTTCAGGACATTGGGTCTGGTACATCTAGAACGGGTTCCCTAACAATGGAAGACAACACAGCCGCAACAGATAGAATTGATTTGTCATCTTTTGCCAGAACATCCATGATTACCGATTCAGGATGGAGGCCTCGTGGGGTTTTGGTTGCTCACCTCCAAGAGCACCGTTCTGCTGTTAATGATATATCCATTTCAGCAGACCACAGCTTTTTTGTTAGTGCATCTGATGATTCTACTGTTAAGGTTTGGGATTCGAAAAAGCTAGAGAAGGATATCTCATTCAGGTCAAGGTTAACTTATTCTTTAGAAGGAAGCCGAGCTTTATGCGTTACAGTGCTCCAAGGTTCTGCTCAAGTTGTTGTTGGAGCATGTGATGGAACAATACATATGTTCTCTGTTGATTATATCTCCCGAGGACTCGGTAATGTTGTCGAGAAGTACTCTGGTATTGCTGATGTGAAGAAGAATGAAGTAGGAGAGGGTGCTGTTGCAAGCCTTTTGAACTACTGTTCAGATGTTGGTGCCTCAAAAATGATTTTGTACAGCACTCAGAATTGTGGGCTCCATCTGTTGGACACAAGAACAAGTTCACATGCCTGGAGCACCAAAGTTTATCCCAAAGAGGGCTATATATCATCTCTAGTTGCAGGACCTTGTGGAAATTGGTTTGTATCAGGTTCCTCAAGAGGTGTACTTACACTTTGGGATTTGAGGTTTTGCATTCCAGTTAACACATGGCAATATTCTCTTGCCTGTCCAATTGAGAGAATGTCTCTTTTTCTTCCTCCTCCTAGTACCTCATTGTCTGTAGCAGCAAGGCCCCTTGTTTATGTTGCAGCAGGTTGTAATGAAGTCTCTCTATGGAATGCAGAGAACGGGAGCTGCCACCAGGTGATGTGTAATTTTTCTTAAGAAAAGAAGCCCTGACTTATTTGCTTTTAGTTCTGAATACTAGTGGGTAACTTTGTTTTTGTGTTGTCAGTCCTTGGGTCTATTTAACTTGATATTTTCCTTTATTTGGCTTATGTGATGTATCCAGCAGGTTGTCTGACTCTCTCTCTCGCTCGCTCTGTGCCTTCCATCTTTCTTTCCTTCTATACTGAAAGTGTTTGGATGATAAAATCCTTCGCAGCACGTTGTAATTTCTTGGTGGTATCTGATAGATGCTTAATAAATTGGAAACTTCATGCTAGAATTGTTTGTCTTGGATGTAACTATTGAATTTAAGATTCATTTACGTTTATGATGGTCTTGTATAAAATATGGATGCTTGACTTGTGTAATGTATCATTTAAGATGAACCATTGTTCTTGGGACATGCTATGAGTTGGTACAAAGTATGTTGTCTACTCTAGTGACTTTTTCCAACTTTGCAATTTTGTATTTTTTTGCTGCAGGTTTTGAGGGTAGCAACCAATGAGAATGAGGCTGAGAACTCCGACTTACCTTGGGCTTTAGTGAAGCCATCAAATAAGGCTAATCCTAAACAAGATCTAAGAAGAAATAATGGTTCAAAGTACCGAGTTGATGAATTGAGTGATCCGCCTCCTCGCCTTTCTGGCATTCGTGCATTGCTTCCATTACCTGGTGGTGATTTGTTAACAGGGGGTACTGACTTAAAAATACGTCGCTGGGACCATTGCAGGTTCTAGACTGTTTCTCTAGCTCTATATTAAATTCACCTAAAATTTTCATATATAACTCAACAAGTCTTGCATATTTCAGCCCGGAACGAAGTTATTGTGTTTGTGGACCATCTATAAAGGGGGTTGTTAATGATGACTTTTATGAGACAAAATCCAGCTTTGGTGTACAAATAGTGCAGGTATGTGAATTATCAAGCAGGATCCACTTCTTTTTACAGTTGTGACATATAAATTCTGTCTTGTGATTGTTGGACTACTAATATCTTGCATTTGCTCGTCATAAAAGGAGGCGAAGAGGCGACCTTTGGCCACCAGACAAACAGCAAAGGCAATCCTTGGAGCTGCTGCCGTTGATGCAGCTGGGTGTCACCGTGATTGTATTCTCTCTTTGGCTTCTGTCAAATTAAATCAGAGACTTCTGATATCAGGTAGCAGAGATGGAGCTGTTAAGGTTTGGAAGTAAAGGAACCTTGAGATACTTGTATATATATTATTGTGTACATATTCAGAGTATATGTAGCCTCTTTACTGTTTAAAAATATTAATTGAAATGTACAGAAAATGGCTTCTATTGTGTTTAGAGATATATGACAGATAGATTTCTGAGTCATTACCACAAATGTATTAATTTCTGGTAGATGCCGTTCTGGATTACTATTAGATTATGTTTTGGTTATAACTTTATATCATTTTTATTATTTGTAAATACAATATGTTTATGGCCATTGTTCATACCTCTGCATTTGTTCAACCTACATGGCTCTATGAGAAATTGCTAATACAATATGTTCAATCTACCAGACAAATTCTTCAAATGCAAAAAGCTGTTCCTTGTTCTTAGAGGAATTCAAAACTGATAGGAAATGCTTTGGTTTGTAAGGGGGTTCCTTCGCCAGAAAATTATACGATATTATATGAGGTTGAAGTATTTTTGTTCTACGTTTAGTATATATTGAATTTCCTTGTCTTTCTGGTGTATTGTTCTTATATTTTGGATCTACTTATTGAAGGTGACTTAATTCTTTTAAATCTTTCGAAAACTAGAACAATAGTAGATGTGGATCTACCACCTCAATTCTTTTAAATCTTTCGAAAACTAGAACAAGTGGGTTTTTTTAATCTCCTTCGACGGAAAATTATATGGTATATACAAGGTTGAAGTTACTTTTGATCAATGTATAGTAGATATAATTGAATTCTCTTGTATTTCTGGTGTATTCATTTTTCTTATGTTTTGAATTTCCTTACTCAAGGTGACTCAATTCTTTTAAATCTTGCAAAAACTAGATCAATATATAGTAGATGTTGATCTATGTATAATAGGGGACACAAGGGGGCTCATTCGGTTCCCCTTCAGCGGAAAATCATATAGTATATACATGATTGAAGTTATTTTTTATTTATGTGTACTAGATGTTGAATTTTCTTTATCTTTTTAATGTATTTTTTTTTTTATATATATTTTTAATCTCTTTATCAAAGACAATTTAATTCTTTTAAAAACTAGATAAATAGATCTATGGCGGGCAAGTCCATTTGCTCTTCTTTCAAAGGATAAGATCAATGACCAATGGCGTGCATACAACATCTACAAATTATTGTATATATTTTTTTTAAAATTGTGTCAACTTCACATAAACTAATGATTTTTTTTTCAAAATTAATAAATAATACAATTCTGTTATCAACTTCCATTATATAAACCATTTAAGTAAACATCGTGTAAGTCGGTAAAGGTCAACAACACAATCATAATTTTCTTCATCATCATTTCCTTATCAATCTCAATTCATTACCCTAAAGAGGAATATAAAATTAATAGTGTAAAACAATTATTAACATAGAATTCTAAACTTTTAGGCACAAAAAGACATCAATATATAGTGGCCATGAATTATTTAGGCCCCACCAAAATCAAAGAAAGCGTACGCAAAATTTTGCATAAATAATGTCAGCATATTATCATCACTTGGCTCTTATCTAAACTAATAATAAGATATGATATTGTGGGTATTTTCAAAGATTTACTTCTTGTTACAAATAAATACTTACTTTACATTATTTTCAAACAATGTCAGCATATTCTATATGCATATTAAATTTTTAAAAAGAATTATTTACAAATATAGACAGCAAATGTTTTCATCACAATTTATGTGTGCTCAAAGATGTGTGATGTACTTTGACTGAGGTTTAAAAAAATATAAATATTCTCTCTAGCTATAACTTATTTATGGTCTCGTTCACTAAAATTGAATAAGGATAAAATGAAAGTTTAAAGTTCAATTGTTTTTATATATAAAAATATATCATTTCTTTGGAAAAAAATAAAAAATATATATCATATAACTTGAAGCGGAGAAAATAATTATTATCTTGAATGACAAGACATTAGATAGAAAATAGCTAAAAAGTCCATGTCTCACCAGCTTGCAAAATCCTTCCATAGAAAGTGATAATGACTTCTACAAATTAAATAATATCAACATTAAAGGGGGAAAAAAACTCAATAAAATCAAAGGTCAATAACCAATGGTTAGCAATTAATCTACTTATTATATGTTCCTTGTACTAATAAAGGTCCAATACTAGGACTTCTTTATGGATTAGTTAATCTAAGTATTTAGTAATATTATCAACTTGACAATGATCTTATATTTAATTTACACTCAAAACTAGTTGCACAATTTTCATTTACAATTTCTAACAATACAAACAAAACTACATGGAGTCCTTGGTGTCATACATGGTGTACTATATTTGAATATAGTATCTTTAAAAAGGACCTTCAACTTCCAATCAAATTGAAGATTTATGAAACTAAAATACAAAAAGAGTACAAACACTAAAGGGCCAAGTAGAGACTAAAATAGCAACTACTTTTTCATTTTGTCCAAGAAAAGTAGCACTCATAATAACGGGCAGTCTGGTGCACAAAGCATCTCGTGTTAGTAGGGGAGTATGATGCAAACAGTCTATCATAATGCAAGCATTAGTGATTATTTTCATGACTTGAACGTGTGTGAAAACTTTACCGTTGCTCCAAGACTCCTTGTTCGAAAGTAGCACTCATAATGCACATACAAAATCACCACTTGTGTCAATCTCATCATCTAAATCAGCATCAGTATCAAAATCATCAAGATCCATACTAATGCTGCTATTAACAAAATAATCACTGGCTTTAGATCCCTCTCCTGGTTTTCTTGCTTCTTGAATTATAGCCAATGCTTCTTCAATACTTTGTAATGGCTTTTCTTCACTATTCATTTGTACTAAACTAGCTTCCTCTCCTTTCATAAATTCTTTAGGCAAATTCTTTAAGAACCATGGATGCTTCTTTATTTCTTCGATCGTTATCCTCTACAAGCATAATATTAGAAGATTAGCATATTCTAGGATCAATGTGCAAAATCAAAACGATTAAGAACTAGTAACAACCTTCTCAGGATCAGCAACGAATATCCGAGATAAGAGGTGATTACACTCCTTGGACACTCGGACATAGTAAGGGATCGAGTACTGTACGCTTAATATCCTCTGTCACACAAAAGAAGAATTAGACTAAATAGCTGCCCATCCAACCGCTTAAACTAAAAATAGCCTGCAGATGTATAATATATGCTTTTAACTGTGTATAACCTATGTATACCGGCTAGGAAAAGTAACCAATAAATCAGGCCGGCTATTTGTGTAGAGATCTAGTCAAAGAATTCATATCTTTGAGACAAATTAACAAGCAAATCAAGAAGTCAACTATAGTTTTTAAAGAAATGAATCAGAAGTTTACAGTTATTGTCTTCTTGAAGTTTCTTGGATCATCAGGATCTTCAAACGGATACGCGCCAACCAGCATCACATATAATGTGACCCCACAAGACCAAACATCTGCTATCTTCACATCAAAATAATAACATAAAAATCTTGAAGATTAGGTCAACAGATCAATTTATGAATTGAAGCTGTATGTCAAACGTCAATTGGCATACCTTTCCATCATATTCTTTTCTTGATAAGACTTCTGGTGCGATATAGGCCGGAGTTCCAACTGTAGATTTTGGTTGTGAATGCAATGCTGCTGACTAAAACAATGAATTAACACAAGTCAGAAACTGAATCAAGAAACAAAACCAATCAAAAGATTGAACTTATAGTTCTGTTTCATTGCCTTAGAATAGCCAAAATCGCATATTTTTAGACATTGCGTAGAGCTCCCATCTAACAATGTGTTTTCAAGCTTAAGATCTCTGTGGCAGATTTGCTGCAATTCAAGAAAACGATTACATCACAAGCAAATAATCCAAGAGTAAATTAATGTACTCGAATAAAAACAATTTGAAGCGAACTAACATAGGCCTAATTCATACCATTGAATGACAGTAACTCACTCCTGATATAAGTTGTTGAAAGAAAAACCTTGCCTGATGAAAAATAACAACAACTTGGACAGATAAGCTCAACAAATCTAACAAAATTTCGAGATAATAACTGCTACGCGTTGGAATGAGATTGAAAGCAGCTGCTTATCATTTGATTTTCATAAAAAATGAAGTAGTACTAATTTGGTGACTTACTGTTACATGGAGCAATGACAATCACAAAAAACAAACGAGAATTTTAAAATATTGATTCTTGTGTTACCTCATCTTCACTGAATCTTCCAGCATTACATATTCGTTCAAAAAGCTCTCCGCCAGAAGCATATTCCATCACTATAGCTAGATGAGCTGGTGTGAGAAATACCTGCACAATCACGAAAACCTGCATAAGCATTCCGGTCTATACATCTCAATTAAATTAACCACAGTCTTAAGCCCTCTTATTAACAGAGAATTTCAAAATGAATCATGTACAAAGTCAAGAACCCGCGGGATTTTGACCAATCAACAAGTAACATTAACCAACTCACGAATCAAAACATAATCCGATAAGCATCTTAGGCTTTTTAAAAAGTTGGTAAGGAGACTATAAGATCAATGATGATATCAAATATTAAGGAAATTTGGTTAGAAATATCTTTTTCATTACATGATTCCAAATTCCCACTTAGTGGAAAAATAAAGAGAATGAAAAAACATTCAATTCCAACTTTCACTTTGTGTGGAATAAACAGTTGAAAGAAACACTTAGGGAATCTGATTCAAAGTGGCCATTTTTTGAGAAATCTCCAACTTTAACTTTAAGATAAGCACAATTTTTTGGCAATCTAGAACATACTACTAATCGATTATTTTCCCTATCGGAACAACCTAGGAAAAGTTGTCAGCTTACATAACCAACTTCGCATACCAAGAAAGCCAGGTTACATAACCAAAAGTACGGTGGAGGTTGGTTGAGCGTGATGTTACGTGACGTTCATAACCAGTCTTGAAGTGAATAAATTAGACCAAAGTAAGGAAATGAGACGACTTTTTCTTGAACTATCTGATAAAGAAATCTTCCCCTCCACACTAATCACGAGTTTTTCTCTATTTCCTTATCAATTCAATACTGAAATATTACCTCCTTAAATCGAATGATATTCGGGTGCCTCAAAGATCTGTGATTCATTATTTCCCTTTGAACATGCTCATCAATCTGCAGAGAAAAACCCAAATGAATTAAAAGAAGAAAAAAATAATCAACAAAGTAACAAAAAATAATCTTTTCAATGAAAAAAAACTCTGTAACAGCCTAATATGAAGAATTCGATATATCCAAATATGCACTTATTCAGGGGCAGAGCTACAGTTTTGCCTACAAGTTCGGTAGAACTCAATAGCTAGGCCCAAAACACCGTATTTCTATTTAAAAATCCACTTTATATGTATAAATCATTTATCAAGAATCCAGTAAACTTCGTTTTCTATAATCTAAAATCCATAAACTCAAAACTCTAGCTCCGTACTTATTCAGAAGAACTGATCATGAGAAACTTGATCAGAACTTCAGGGGCGGAGCTACAACTTCACCAACAGGTTCTGCAGAACCCAATTATACTAGGCTCAAACGCCGTATTTATGATTAAAAATTCACTTAATATGTATAAATAACTTATCAAGAATCCAACAAGTTACATTTTTTACCGTCCAAAACTCATAAACTTGGAATCTTAACTCCGACTTCAGAAGAATTGGATGAAAGAGAGGTAAAGATCAAACCTTTTTATCTCCAGGTTCGACAGAACTCAATAGCTTGATTTAAAAATCCATTTAACATGTATAAATCATTTATAAGAATCCAGAACTCATAAACTCAAAATCCTAGCTTCGTTTTTGAAAGAATTGGATGAAAAAGAGAGATAAAAATGAAACCTTTTTGCCTCTTTCAATATATTTGACAGCAAAAAGTTCACCACTCCATTTATCTTTCACAAGCTTAGCAACACCAAAATTCCCAGAACCAATGTCTTTCTGAATTTCATATCTTTCCATTTTTTATAAATATTTCAGCTTCAATTAATACCTCAAATAATAATCATACATAAAAAAATAATATTTTATTTTTTTTTTTAGAAATAAATTTTGAAGAAGCTGTCTAAATCTTGCTAACTGGAAAGAAAGAAACTTTTTTTCTTTGTGATTTTTGGTTTTTCCTCAATGACATACTTCCTATATTTGTAAGGAGCATAAAATGGTGGGACCATGACGGAGCCAAATTTTTTAAATATTTTAAAAAAAAAAAAATACTAAATGTCATACTTGGAAATTTATAAGAAAACAATTTTGAACATTTTTTGTCATCAATGGACTAGAAGTATTTTTATATTTTTAATGTGATGACATTTGACCGAACATAAAGTTAAAAAAAAATAAAAATTATGAAACTTGTAATCGTGGTTATAAAATCATGTCATTAAAGATAAAATTGAAAATTTTAAAATTAGATTATTTTGAACATATAAATGTTTGTTTTATGTAATAGACGATAAATATTATAATTTTTTAACGGAGGAGATTCGATTGAATCCTTGATATGTCAGCGGGACCCAGCCTATTAGGGCACCACCAATCAAATGACTTGAAATTAAAAGGAAGGCAAAAACAAGTTGCACAACTCAAACGTGGTAGTATAATTTAGTTGTCATATACGAGAATTATAGTCTATAGCTTTTTTGGGTGGGCTTCTTGGCGAGTATTCAATATTTATATTAACATCGATTGATTTAAATTCACGTTATATAAGTTTTACTAAGGAAAAAACATTTCATGACATTATTTCTTTTTTCAACTCCAAACTTGCATTTGAACTCGGGATTATTGATTAAGACGGGAGAGTTTTATTCATTCCACTACAATTTTTATTGATGATAAAAGACTATAACTGTTTCCGGTTCATGAACCGAATGTCTCACCTGGCGATTCCAGACTTGAGTTTCGGAACCACAGTCATTCAACGGGATTCGAAATGAAAAGGCTCTTGATACATAAATAGGCTCTACGTGCAATTTCCTTTGTCATATAGTATTTGTTAAGTGTGATCTACTCATTTGTCCTTACTGAAAGCTACTGAACAGAAAGAACTATTTAAAAAATACAATTAATTTTGTATATTTTTGTTACAAATTTTCAAATTTGGACAGAAAATTAATTTGAGAAAATTAGTGTAGAGTGCCTAAACATGGCTATTTTATGCAGACCAACATTAGAAATAAAAAAAAGACAATTATTTTCTATGTTTCAATTTATGTGGCACAATTTGAATTTCGAAAGTCAAATCTGTTTAGTTTGATCATAAATTTGGACATAGAATCTTTAAAGTTTTAGAAATAAAATTTACACATCTAGAAACTACGTAAAAGCACTTTAAGTCATAGTAATATAGAGAATTCAAAATTCAAAATATTTGAACGTCATATGAAGAAATTACGGTGAAATTTTTTTTTGTTTGAATCTCAAAATCCGAAAAGTATCACAGAGACGCAATATATTAGCTCTATTCAAAAGGAACAAAAAGATTAATTTTTAGGGGAATTCTGTTTTTTTACAAAAAATAAAAAAAAATTGAGAGGACCACTGAATTTTTGACAATGTATTATTATTTTTGGTAATGTAGAAAATGATGGAAGTCGGATTTAAAATTTCAAGAAGATATGTATATTATTATGAAGAACTGTAATAATTACATTTAACGAGTTTAATTTTTAATGTCATATTATCAATTCATTACGATTTTGAACTTAGAAGTTCAATTTTTTTTTATTGCAAATTTAATGATTTTTTATGTATATTATTTATACTCTTTTTATTGAAAATGTTGGGGTATATAAAGATACTAGTTTTTTAACATAAAGATTTATTTATAACTATATAAAACTTTACAATGCTTTTGGTATGCTTGCCACCTAAAGATACACGATAGGTGGAAATTTTATGCATACTCAATTTTTACAATAAACTATATTAATTTATAGTAGTTCAATAATAAATTGAGATATGATTACGTATATTCAATAACTGCCTTTGACTTTACGAAAAATTGTTAATTTAGTCTACTCCTTATGTGTATCAATTGATTTTTTTAAAAAAATGAGAATTTGAACGTTCATTCAATTAAAGAAAACGTATATTGAACGACCATAAAATGAAACATGTTATAGTCTTTTTTCTTATGCAAACTCACATAATTCAATAACAAATCAAAATAACAAAATTGATGTTAAATAACAAATTATTCCCTCCGTTCACTTTTACTTGTCACAGTTTGACTTGACACACTCATTAAGAAAATAATTAATGATATAGGTATTTCACCAAATTATCCCCTATTAAATGATGTCTTGAAAAATAAGTATTTTAATTATGAGGGTAAAATATGAAAAAAAAAAATAGCATTTTTTCTTGATATGTCAAAAGTGACAAGTAAAAATGAAAATTTATTTTAGAAATAAGTGACAAGTAACCGTGAATGGAAGAGTATTTTGAAATTAAGATTTTTTTTTTGTTCAATATTTGTTAAAATTAATATTTGAGATTACTTAAATATGGATCTCTTTACTCATTTTCATGTGTTCACTCTATAAAAGTAATTTTTAAAATTTTTACCTATTCACCTTAGTATATCAAAAGAGAAATTAAAAAAAATTACTTTCAACATAAATTATTCATCCTCCAAATTTCTATTTCGATTTAACTTTAAAAATAAGTCACCTTAATTTTTTATTTTAAAAAAAAAAACTATGACCGCTAATTTGGAACGATCAATCAATGAAATAAATGAATAAAAAAGGACACATCGTATTCGATTTCTCATATGAAGAATGTATGTCATCAATTGATGTTCTTTGAATCAGCACACCGGGCGTCTTCGGTATACACAAAAATATTTTCCAATTTTACCAAAAAAAAATAAAAAATTATATATATATATAGATATATATATATAATTTATGTTCGATTGATTAATATTTAAAATATATATATATATATATATAAATACATCCCTTAAAATGAGTGAAGTAATTTTTCTAGTGAAAGTAGAAAAAATAAGTTAAACAAGTGACATTCCACATTAATTGTATCATCTCCACCTTCCAATACACGAGATCTACATCCATGGATGGAGCCACCTTAAGTGAAAAGTGGTCCAGAACATACTCATTGTTAAAAAATTATATGATGTACGAAGATTAAATATTAATTATTATGATTATATATTTAATTTTGTACATCCTATACTAAATTTCTTGCTCTGACTATTGTCTAGCTACTATTTCCCACCCCACCCCTAACCCTCATTCCCACCACCTGCGCCCCTACTTTCACATTCTTATTTTTCATAGTATTTATCTAGATTATATGCAAATGTTTTTTTTAACACTTTTACTTAAGTATCAAATACAATAAAATAGATAAGAAAATTCATTTTTTTATGATCGTCGTGTGTCAAAGTCAACTTTCACGTTCATCAACTAATTCCACGATATCTCTGTCTAGAATTTGAACCTCGAACCTCATGATTCTCTACCAAATTACCAATTCATGGACCACTAAATTACACTCATTTGCGAACAATTGGACCACCACATTGAAACGACAAGGTCATCAAGTTGAAAACGACGTTGCCGTCACGTAAATTAACCTCGAAATTCTCAATTTGTTTTGAGAATGTGAAGTTAACGATTGGAGAGACAACAGCAAGCAAGGGGAAAAGGAAAATCACAGGAAAATGCAACCTTTGTCCTTTTGTTCCTCTGTAATACTTTGAACAAATCATTGTCTTCCCATCTTATAATGGTAGGTAGGAGGAGTGGATTATTCGTCCATATTAATAGTCGTAGTATTACTTTTATAGTTTGTTATTTTTCGATTTCTCTTATTATATGTTTGATTGTTATATTATTTTGTTGTGGTATTATTCTTTTACTATCAGTTGTTTTTATCTATCGGTTAAAATTATGTTCTTGAGTGTTGTTCTTAATATGTGTGCATTGTCTCACAATTTCAGTTAACACTCATTCTGTTTCTATTTATAAGTCGTCCTTATTAAAAATAGATGGTCCTTAATATTCATCCGTCCAACAATAGTTGTCTACTATACTATTTTGGGATGTCCAACAATACTTGTCCACTTTATGAAATCAAAGGATAATTTTACACTTACTTCCTAATTTGCCCTTATCATTAGTTATAGTCATTTTCCTATTACATTTTTCAAGACATTGTATTTATTATATTGAAAGGATGATATAATAAAATTATCTTTCTATTTATAATTTCTTAAGAAGTGTGCGAAGTAAATAGTGGACAAATATTGTTGGACAGAGGGGGTATTTGTCATTTCACAAAATCAATGCATAAATGACAATATTCTTCCTATTTTACCCTTGTGAGTTATTAGCCTTGAAAATATACATTTGACCAATATAGAAAAACTAAGTAAATGATTTATGTCCATTGGTCACATTAATTAATCAAAATAAATTAACTTATGTTCAATGATTGAAAATTTGAGTACAAAAAAACATTAAATAAGGGTAGAATAGTAAATGCACTTAGTTTCTTAATGCACGTGAAATCTAAAATAGGAACATAGGGAGTATTGAATAGAAGGAGTATTGTAGTTTGACTTGGAACGGAGTTTAAGAAATAAGTGATAGATATGTCATAAAAAAAAAGAAATAAGTGTTAGAGTTTGTGTGAGACTATAAATCATTTCATTAAGGGTAAAATGAACATTTTACAGTTAAATTATTAGGAAAAACTACATAATTAGACATACTTCTCTATCATATATACTATTATTACCTATACTTTCAAAATATTGTATTATTACCATATATTGAAGAAAATACACTTAGATACATGTATTTTTGTTACCAGATACACAAAAATATGAGAAAGACAAGCGAGATTGGAGAGGGAGGTGAGCAACATTATGTATCCAAATACATGTAAGTCACACTAAATACACACTAAATACATGTATCTCGGTCTATCTGAAGTGATTCACATGTATTTGGGATACCAGATACATGAGAGAGCGGCGAGCGAGATAGGAGAAGGGCGACGGAGGCAAGCGAGATTTGCTGTGTATCCCAAATACATGCAAATTTACATGAATATAATGTATCTAGAATAAATTACACCTAATTTTGATCACATATGTCTGAGAACATATAAGTGCACGTATCTAGAGGCACGAAGATTTGATAAGATACGTAATATTACAAACTAGAGTAAAGTATTTAGCTCCTAAACTAGTGAGATTTATGTAAGTTTCCCAAATTATCACATAAAATAAGGCTCAGAAATTCACTTAATATAAAATAGAGGAAGTATTAAATATAAAAATGTGTCATTTTTATAGAACCGACTAAAAAAATGTAAATTATATAAATTAAAACAACGAGAGTATTATATTATTTGATGTGAGGTAGAATACAAAGTAAACATACAACTACTAATAATACTCATGTCCAACAATACTTGTCCACTATTGACTTTACACACTTCTTAAGAAACTATAAATAGAACAATAATTTTACTATATCACCATTTGAATATAATAAATACAATGTCTTGAAAAATGTAATAGGAAAATGACTATAATTAACTATAAGGGTAAATTAGGAACTAAATACAAATTATCCATTGATTTCATAAAGTGGACAAGTATTATTGGACATCCCAAAATAGTATAATGGACAACTATTGTTGGACGGAGGAAGGATATGATTTTAGACACACAAATTAATGACAATAATTATTGTTGTTACTCGTTCAGAAAGGAAAAAAAGATCACAAAATCAATCAAACAAATATAAGCAAGAGAAAATGTCATGCTGCATGATTGTTTTATGTGTGTTGGCAGTTCCAATTCAAAATGAAGAAGAAACAAATTAATTAGTTGCTGCAACAACTAAAATTTGGTTCTTTTGTCTATCTTTTATATCGTCCATCTGTCGACTTTTTGCCTTTGAATACATGACTCACTTTTCTTGTTGTGGACATAACATTAAATGTGTGAACAAAGTCTAATATAAGGTGTATATGAATATTCTAATGATGAGATTTTTTAGAAATATCGTATGGACTTGATTCAAAATGGATAATATAAGCTATATCAAGACTAGCTATGTATTTTGGATTTGTTTTGCCCAACAATTGGTATTAATGATTCGGGGGATCGATAAAAAGATGGCAAAGTGATGACATAGGGCTCAATTTATTATCTTTAGTTCTTTATACATGTCGAAAGGTACTTAGAGACTCATGCTCATAAGAAGCTAGACTCTGGGTTATAGTGACCATAAATGTTCGATCATATGGATAATGTAATACATAGTGAATCTCAAAAAAATTGACACGTGAATCGCGTTGATGAGTCATGTGGAACTTAGTTGGAGGAGCCTGTTGATGGCCGCTAATTATTGTGGCGGAATGTTGATATAGGTCATGCATAATTTAGTTCTACGAAAAAGATTGTTGAATGAGCGAACAAAGTTTTAAATCGATAGCTCAAAAGAAAATGAAGCTACATATAAGACGTATTATGAATATTCTAAATAGTGTAATGCCTTTTCAAGGAAATCATACGGACTTGTCAAAATAAATAATATCACATCATATTAAAAATATTCCTACGCTAATTTAGCCCAACAAGTAGACATTTGTCACTCTCCTCATATGGTCATCAAACCATCACTATCCAATGTCTTTCAAAGACATTGGATTTCATCATTATTATTTGAAACTATGGAGGATATATGGTGAACACATGTCACCCATTCCAATGCTTTATAATTTGGGCATAGCCTAAAACAAGCTGCACTTGCCAGTTAGGGGTGTACAAAACCGAACCGAACCACAAATCGAGTCAAATCGGAAATAAAACCCGACTAGTGGTTTGATTTGACTTAGTTTGGTATTGGAAAAAAAAACCTGACTAAATTTGGGTTGGTTTGGTTTTAACTAAAAAAAACCAACCCGAGACCAAACCAACCCGACATTATATATGTAATTTAAGATTTTTATTTTATACATAAAAGTATTTACTTTGATATAATTTTTAAATATTTCTTATACTATTTCATAGTTTTTATCTTTTAATATATTATTTCAAGTTTAAAACTTAGAATTCGGAATGGTCCAATAAAGATTATAATTCATAGATGTTGATAATTATAATAAAACTTAAATCAAGATCAAATTAATACTAATGCAAAAAGAAAATCAATTCAACACTAAGAATGACAATAATATTGAATATTTGTTCTTTAGTTTTACATTGGTTTAGACAATTAAAATACATAATCTAATTCTAATTTTCCTTAAATATTTAGTAATGTAACTAATACTTATTAAACTTTTTTTAGCATGATTTTGTACTTTTAAATTATGATCATTTTCATTATGACTTTGCAATATTTATTTTATATGATGATTTCATTATTATTTTTTATTGAATATTTTAGTGTCATCAGTACTCATCTCATATTTTGTGTTATTTTCTTAAGAAACACCTTAGATAATTGTATTTTGATTGGACTAAAGAAATATTTGGAGCACAAGTTAATTATATGTTTGTATGCAAACTTTACCGAAAAAATCCAAAAATTTGAAAAAATCCTAAGTTTATTAGTTTGGTTTGATTTATAAATTTAAAAATTCGACACAATGGTTTGGTTTGGTATTTGAAAAATCGAAATCAACCAAAGGTTGAAAAACCCAAAAAAATCCAAATTTTATTAGTTTGGTTTATAAATTTAATTTTTTTACACAAATAGTTTAGTTTGATATTTGAAAAATCCGAACCAACCCGGTCATGTAACTGCCAGTGCATTCCCCAAAAAAAGAGTTAAAAATGAAGACTACTAGTTGGGGTAATACATTGTATTTGGCTATAAATGCC
Organism: Solanum okadae; assembly: GCA_036553675.1. Classification (NCBI taxonomy): domain Eukaryota; kingdom Viridiplantae; phylum Streptophyta; class Magnoliopsida; order Solanales; family Solanaceae; genus Solanum; species Solanum okadae. Next base: position 10,373,788 of record CM071681.1, on the reverse strand, counting down.
TTTAGGGGTCGTTTGGTGTAAGGTATTAAAATAAATAGTGATGGGATAAATTTTTTATATCTTATTTGGTTGCCATGTTTGAGATAACTTATCCCAACATTTCTATTATAGTGATGGGATAAGTTATCCCACCATCTGTTATATGTTTGTTATGGACCATAACTTATGAAAGAGTTTCTCATTGTTCAAGTTGTTTATTGGCATAATGCATAAGCAAACAATCAAACTAGATCTCAGCTGGCAAATAAGCACCTTAACATTATCTTAACTAGCACCTAAACATTCTACTCATCCTCATTGTGTCTCGTGGACATATAAATTTTGGAGGTATCTAAATGATTATTATTTTAGAAGTTGGAGTATTCAACTAACACAATAGAGACGAGTTGAGGTATCTAAATGTACATACTCAAAGTTAGAGTGTTTACTTGCCAGTTGAGGCCAAGTTTGAGCGTCTGTTTGTGTATTATTCCTTATTTAATCATGACTTGATACAATTTTCAAAAAATTAATCTTAGATTCTTTGAACTTGCCAAAGTCAAAAAGATGAATAATGATACATTAAGTGGAATGTAGCAGACAAATCAAGATTTCAATGCCTAGATATTCTAAGCTTAAAATTAGGTGCTTGAAGTGATCAGAATAGAAAGCAGCTTCCACTCATTGAAAATGTATGGCATAAAAGTTCAATGGACCATTTCTCTTTATCATGAGCCAGGAAGGCGGATCTAGCATTTTAAATTTATAACGAGTTTTCTTTTCCCCGATAAAACAAAAAACTCGTTACAAAGGTTACTTGAAGTGGACCACCCAATAAGCTGAGAGCTAGGACATTAGGTCTTGCAACATCACTCGACAGTAGCTATACTTTAGGTGCATTTGCTTTAGCTCGATTGAATGCTTTCCATACACTGTAAACAACGACAACAAAACAAAAAAACCCGGCTCAAACCCAAACAAGTTGGTAAAGATGATGAAAATTTGAAAGCCAACTACCCAAATCCCATCACCAAGAACTCCATAATTACCGTTTTACAATTGAGTATTCACATTCACTTACAGACTTCAAAAGAAGATTAGAGGTTTGATATCATTCACATGTGCTTGAATAGAAACAAATAGTAAGAAACTAGAAAATAAAAACTTGCATATATATCCAGGGGCGGATCTATCGGTGCCCGTGGGGGTGCCACGGCACCCACTGATCTCGAAAAAAACTTTGTATATATATATATATATATAAGAAATTTAATATATATTTTCTTTGCCACCCACTGAACAATATGGTGAACAGTCCAATTTGCCACGGGCAGTGCAGGTTCGAACCTTGTCTGCAATATTAATTTTTGGAAGCTTCTTTTTTTTTTTTTTTGTCATTTTTATTAATGTGTGATTTTATTTTATTTTTATTATTTTTACCTTCCATTCATTCTTATTTATTTACTAGTATTCTTCATTAATTCAAATTGAATCCTATTCACCATAATTGATTCTTAAGTTCTTTTACTTTCTCTTTCACTAATTATTAATCTCTTGATATGAGTGTCGCGTGTTTATTCTTTGAAACTAAAATTTGTATTCTCTGTGTTATATATTTGCAACAACACATAAAGTTAACGGAATATGAATGAATATATTAAGTTAACACTATTAGATAGTTTATACAAGCTCAAATTTTAGAGTGAAAAATCTCTTTTTTTTCCTCAAAGTTTCAGCGAATGAGGCCACTAATTCCTAAAAAGAAATAAAAATTAAATTGTATAGTTAGCTCTAATCTCATAATATCTAAAAGAAAATATTACTAACGATTTGTTTTTAAAAATTGAAAAAAGATAAATAACTCGATTGCAACCCAAAATTAAAGCAACAGACCCGCTTATCTTACTTGAACAATGCGGCACCCAGGACCTCCAAATCCTAGATCTGCCTCTGTATATATCATAGTAATGTCACTAGAGAAGCAATTATTTAATTGTCAGATATTATACGAGTAATGGATTAGAGTATGATAAAATACACCACCTTCAAAAGAGATTTCAATTCTTGGCCCTGATTGAGTTGTTTTCCTTGATCCTATCTCGATTATCCAGCTTGACAAAGCGTTTGAGGTCCTCATAAGGGAGAGACTCAATGTCTTTCCTTCTCAATTCGCTGAGTGCAGGACGTTTATCCAGCAGGTGCCACAGCCATCCCGAGTATTCTGAGTCCTGCAATATTTTAGGATTTGCTCCATCCTTGAGGATATTTGCTCCAACAACTGCAGTGGCCTTGACTTCATTGCTGATTGTTGATGCCTTTGAAGCATCAGCAGCTGCACCCCCTTTACCACCTTTCTTTGATTTACTGCCCACAGCAAATGTTCTGCAGCCTCCCATTTGAATTAACTCTTTGGGAATGTTCATGCTTCTCAATGATCTGATATAGGACAATGCCATGTCTTTTAGCCTGCAGCAACTATTAGAAGAGGGCAAGAGTCAAGACATTATCAAGATTGGACATTTAACATCACAAATTAAGTCAAAAATACATTCGGATATCTGTAATGACCTTGGAATATAATCGATAACGTGCTAGAACAGGAAAAAATACGGCAGAACTCCTAGGACCTTTCTTATTTTTCCTCCACAAAAATCCCACTGCATCCTATGCAGAGGTCCATATAAAGTTCAAGGTTAGTATCACAGGCAGGCCAGATCCTTGGTGCCAAATAATCTTTGACCATAAGGGTTAAGGACTGTCGACACATTTTACAGAAGACGCACAGATGGCGGACGTAATTTCTTTCATGACTCATTTGAGATCCTCGACTAAAAGAAGCTGTATTGGGCAAGTTGTTCATGCATCTAAGAGCATCTAAAACGCTGTAATCATTTTAAGGATCCTTAGGTTCTCCTTGGATGCAGGAATCTTTTGATATTCTTGTTTTTGCCATCCACAAAGAAGAGATGGAAAAACTTTTGAATAAATCAAAAGGGGCACAACAGTAAGGTGAAAGGTTTTAAAACATTGAGGATGTTAAAGAGAAGAAAGGCCAAACTAGAAAGAGACATAACGAAGAATGATCATTCACCTTTTGTGCTTTCAAAATTGTGAAACAAAAGTAAAAGTCCCCTGATAAAACATGAATTTACTGCATACGAGACCAACTCGAGCAGACAGTATTAAGGACAAGGACAAGCAATTATGGAATACCCTCATTTATCAATTAATTCAGCATCAATTCTCGCAGAATCCTACAGCTGAAAGGCAGTGTTTTCATATATCTTGGAGATGACATCTGCACTGAACTAGTTTACTCACAGGAATCACTTGTTTATCAGAAATACAAGTAGACTGTAGTTATGTTGTTAATACATCTATAGATAGAGGCGGATTCATCAATTGAACAGTATGAGTTAGAGTTTGGGATTCTGACACAGCACAATTGATTCACTAGGTTCAACATCTATCAGTTATACTTATTTAGTGGATCTTAACACATATTCATGGTCCAAGCGAAAGCAACTAGGTTCGGATGAACCCATAAGTTACCTTCTACATATACCCTGGTAAAGAGTACTACATGGGTTATTCAGGAAATGCATTCACTTTCCGACTTCACTTTTGGCAATAAAGAGTCCTAATTTGAACATCAGTTAACAAATTAAAACATAAAACCAAGATTATATTTTTACCAACATTAGCACAATTAAGTAAGTGATCAACTACTATACAACATATCCAGTGCAGTCTGGGGAGGAAAGAGTGTAACCTTAACTTGAGAGGTAGAGTGATTGTTTCCAATAGATACTCGGCTCAAGAAAAAGTAAATGAAAGCAGTTCGGAAAAGAAAATAACGGAAGTGAAGAAGACATGACAAAAAAGTGATCAACTACTCTTCTGAAAAAGTAAGGCAAAGCCAGTCCTTTACAATGCAAAGCTAGAAGAAGAGCTAAATTTGACACAATTCCAAATGAAATTGTAGATTCTGATGCAAGAGTGATTTGGATTTTTCACTTAAAAATTACTATAACTTTCTCATGTGTTGAAAACCTATGTTGCACCCTCTTTAAAAATGTGGGTGGATGATTACGCATTCTCCAAAAGTAGTGCATTTTTTAAGAATCCGACGGGTGAAACATTCGTTTTGGAGAGTACGCGCAACATGGCTGAAAATTAATAGCAGTAACCAAATGATTATTAAAAAATCATCATTTCTGGCCTAATTCAAAAATTAATAATACTATTATTTAGCGGCATATTAGCACAGAATCACAAATTAAGAGTCAGTAAGCAAAATCAAATTTGCAGATGAAACACACAACACATATCAAATCCAATTCAGTGTTCGGTATTTTAAAAGCTGAAATTCATCGAAAAAAGATTACAGAGATTTTGTTTTGTGTGTTAGAGTATAGATCGGAATCGACAGACAAAAGAGGGAAACTTACAACTGAATTTCGCCGGAGAATGAGACGGCGAAGAGTTCACCGGAAGAAGAAACGGAGATTGCGAGAGCCGAAGAAGTTGGGCCTAATTCAAAAATGGGCCAAAAGTACTCAAAAACATGGGTCCTGTATTTGGACTTTCCATGGATAAAATTAAAACAATAGCCACTTTTCAAACCATTTAATTGAAATATAGTCATTTGTATAATTAGCCACGTTTGTATAATTCACCACATTTGTGTAATTTGTAACTAACAATTCTTCATTTAATTTGTATTTATATACGATGGTTTGTATTTGTATATGACGATGATTTCCTTTGGTTTTTCAGTTTTGTCACCATGTACATTCAATTTTTTTGTGTGTAACTTTTTAAAGTTTGTATAAATGTGTAGTTTTTGGATTTTGTATAACATAATTCATATAATGTAATTTGTATAATGTATTTTGAATAATTGTTTAAAGTTCATATGTTTATGTTTGTATCAATTCATTATTTCGAGTTTTATCATATTTGTATAATTCTAAACTTTATATTACTTAATTATACAAAAACACGCAAATTATACAGACATACCCGCGAATTATACAAATTATTGCCCTCTCTCATTCGCCTCTCTCCTCCCTCTCCCAATCTCACTTGTCATTTGTACAAATACATATGTGTAATACACAATTATCTAACCGATATACATATATAATTCACCTCTCTCTCTCGCTCGCCTCTCTCCTCCCTCTCCCAATCTCACTCCCTATTCTCCTCCCTATAATATGTAGCTACAAATCGTAATTAATAAACTATAGCTATGAAACTTAATTAGACTATTTTTGAGTGACTACATGTGAAAGTTCCTCTTTCTTTAAAGTTGAAGTGTGAGTAGTGTGAAGGCCCAAATGAGGCAAAGACCCCATCCAGAAAGATGGCCCAAGCTAACCACCAGCAGCCCGGCCCACATTTGCAGACAAATAAAACCAAAATGGAAGGTGGAGAATTTCCAAAACCGCTCATTCCATTTTCTCAACTTTCTCTCTCTAAAACCCATCTTTCTCTCTCTAGAACACAGAACCATCAATGGCGTCTCCACGTGAAGAGAACGTGTACATGGCGAAGCTTGCTGAGCAAGCCGAACGCTATGAGGAGATGGTAGAATTCATGGAGAAGGTCGTCGCCGCCTTGGACGGCGAGGAACTAACCGTCGAGGAACGCAACCTTCTCTCCGTCGCATACAAAAACGTGATCGGAGCTAGGAGAGCATCCTGGCGTATAATTTCATCGATCGAGCAGAAAGAGGAGAGTCGTGGTAACGAAGATCACGTTGCCTCCATTAAAAAATACAGATCTCAGATCGAGAATGAGCTGACTTCGATCTGTAACGGCATCCTCAAGTTACTTGATTCAAAACTCATCGGGTCAGCTGCTACCGGAGACTCCAAAGTTTTCTATTTGAAAATGAAGGGAGATTATTACCGGTACTTGGCTGAGTTCAAAACCGGAACCGAGAGAAAAGAAGCTGCAGAGAATACTCTTTCGGCCTACAAGTCTGCTCAGGTATTTAGACTTTCATTCTTTATCTTTTTTGGAAATGTTGGAGGAAAATCTAATGTGAGTTCTGCGAATGGGAATGTTCTATATGTGTTAAATTTGGAAATTGCATAAACAAGTACTGCAAGTCACAATTTTTATTGAGAAGAGTGACCAAAATCCATTAGAATTTGTTGTCAAAGGAACAAAAAAATGTTTCCTGTGGTGAACCATGTAGTATTATTTAATCGGAGCATGAGCGTGACGTTTCTCTCGTTTTCAGGATATTGCTAATGGAGAATTGGCCCCAACACATCCCATCCGATTGGGTCTAGCTCTCAATTTCTCAGTGTTTTACTATGAAATATTGAATTCTCCTGACCGTGCTTGTAATCTCGCCAAACAGGTAACAAATTTATTGCATCTCTTGTTTCCCAAATGAGCATCCAGGGTAATTTTGGAAAGAAAAATAGATGTTTGGGTCTATTCAATGATGTTTATGGTTTGTATGGTTGTGTAAAAGGCCTTTGATGAGGCAATTGCGGAGCTTGACACCCTGGGAGAGGAGTCCTACAAGGATAGCACTTTGATTATGCAACTTCTGCGTGATAACCTCACTTTGTGGACCTCGGATATGCAGGTAAATCCTTGTGTTCTTTTGTTAATTTGATTGTTTTGCTTATTGGATTGTTTGGCTAATCCATCTCTTGTTGACTTTTCTTCTTCAGGATGATGGAACTGATGAGATCAAAGAACCATCAAAAGCTGATAATGAGTAGTAACAACGTGAGTGAAACCTCTTTGCTTAGGATTGAAAACCGATGATGTAATTTTACTCATTGATCAAAATTGACTGTTTGTGGTCCTTATCCTGTGATTTGTAATACCTATTACCTAAAGGCGCTGTTTCTTGCCATTTGTTGTTTTCATCAAAGATTACTTTTTGTCTCAGTATTTCTTTTGTATTTGGATGCTCTGATGAAGCACACTCTTATTTCGTGGAAATGAATATTTATTTTTACGAAGCAAGTAGCACTTTGTATTTCCCTTTTCTCAAAGAAGTAGGGCATTGTGGATTTGATCTTCCTTCAAATTCTGCATTTTGATTGTCTACTCCATTTTGTGTTCACTTGGATATGTGTCTAATAATTTTGTATCAAGTCAAGATTAAATTTTTCTTGTGACACACATCGTTTGTGTTGCATTCACATTTCTTTATTGAAGGCAGCAAGTACATATCCATCCATACCTTTAGCTTGGATTTTTTTAAGAAGATTATTACTTTGCGTCCTTAATATTCCATCTGTTTTAATAGAGGCCCATTTTTGGTAGGCATTTACAAAGTATATGATAGATCCGTCTACCTCCATAGGTAGAGGGTAAGGTTTCCGTATACATTACCTGCCACGTACACGTTGTTGTTGCTGCTGCACAATGATAGATCTTGGGAATGACGTTTGCTCTGTTTCTGAGTTGGCAAATGCTGTAACTGGTTGTTGACTTTTGGTTTCATTTGTCCAATTTAAAAATGTATTGCCAAGCATGATGTGTACACTAGAACCGTCCTTTTTTTGGTCAATAAAGGGAGGCCCGTCATGGTCCTTGCTTTCTTTGAATGAAGTTCTCAATTTGGGGCGGCAGCATCTCATTGGCTAGCTGTAGTTTATTCAAGATTCTTTGATGAATTTTAGGTTGGAATTTGAAACTTCAAATACATACCGTAAATATTGGTGATAAATGAGTGCTCTTTTGTCTTTACCCTTTAGTATTTATGAAACTGTTTCCAGCATCAGCACGCAGAAACATTGACTGGCGAAAGGCAACATAACGCCTGATACTAGCCATTACTTTCACTGATATGCTAAAGCATCTTCTTGATTATTAAAGCTGGCACTGGACTCTTTTTGTTCCCCTTTTCCAATCTTCACAGTTTGATTCACGAGTCTTGCAAAATTGTTGGTCCTTTGGTGTATGTTTCATTGGATCTGTTACTTATTGCTGATAGTGCAACCTACCGTTAGTGTTGGGGTTCTCAATTGACACATTGCACCCGCGCTCTCTCCCTTTCTTTCAGTATTATTATTGGGGCACACAATGTGCTTTCAGATAAGTGTCGCTTTGAGCAATGCCATTCAAAGTGATTCCAACAGAAGTGGCTATTTCAACTTTAAGGAGTTGGATTAATGTTGATACCATTGTATATTGGATACATAAATTAGTCTCGTTTTTCACTTCAAGCCTCATGAAACTAGTAGCAAAAAGCCTCATGAAACTAGTAGCTTTTTTGCGATTTTTGCTTTTATAAACAGTTCTCCTTCTTTCTCTCTTACACCCCTAACATGGAATGGCTACTAATTTTGTTGCGTGTGCCGTGGATGTCTCCTCCAATATGAATACATGTGTGAATACAGAGTTTTGCAACGCCTTTGAATGTGAATTTGTGCCTGGTTGACTTGCAGAGTTGCAGTAATTTGAAGGCACCATGACCTTTGACCCTTACAAAAGGGCATTAAACGGGGTTCACACAAAGTAAACGTTCTTTGAAGTTTGCAATGTCTAGTGGGTCCAGATTTTCATCCATCCATACTGTGCAGCAGGTTTATTCCTTCTCAAAACATTTATGAAAGTTGACGACTTTTTTATTATAATATGTTTAAAAACACACTTGAAGTATCATCTTTTTTTGAGTTTTCTAATTAATCTATCTGGTGTTTGCAAACACCTTTTCTACTTGAACTATCATCTAAACACACATCAACTAGTATTTGATGGTATGCGGTGTACTCGTTTTATTATTATTTTTAAAATAGTGTCAAATGACACTCCACGTGAGAATAAAATAACTTAACTGGAAAATTGAATCATTAAGAAATAATGGTATACAAATACATCTGAAGTATCGTTTTCTCCTAGTTTACAATCTGAAGTTTGCGTTTTCTACCTAAACTATAGCCAACTATTTATCAAAACATGCCTCGAAATTAATAAGTCGTTTGTCATGTGCATGAAATTTTATGGGCAAATTATGTTGTGACGTGCCTTTTAGCGATTGTATTACAATACTTGATCTAGTCAATTTTGAGGTGTGTTTTGATAAATATGTTGATACTTCAAGTAAGAAACGCAAAAAAATGATACCTCAAGTGTGTTTTTGACCATTATCTTTGAGTCAAGTTGCACATTACAATTAATTTCACGAGATAACTACTATGTCATTTTAGCACACAATTACCTATAACTTTATCCACCAAAACTTGAAAAAAAGTGACAAGTTGAATAAATAAAAAATCAACAAGTTTATGCAAAACATTTACCACACAGGTCACCTAAAAGGCAATAATATCCAACTCTCTATTAAAACTTGCGAAGACAAATAGGAAAAAATATTGGATCCTTTCAATTATGTGTACTTTATGTGCATATCAATACAACTCAGCTTTGTGCCGTATAGCGTTTAAAAAAAATACAACTTAGAATGATGATTTCAAATTTTGAGCTGTTTGATAGTACCCATGTGAACAGCAAGACACAAGTACATTCCATTACATACAAAGGGCAAATACATAGATAGCCCCTCTAACTTGCACCAATTTTTCATTCTAACACTCCATCTCAATGAGTCCGGCATCAAAACAGACACTTTTCAAATTCTAAACATCAAAAAGGACACTTTAAAAAAACACACTAAAATGGATAGTTCGCCTATTTATGAGCGAACTATAACTACCATATTTTAACAACGTCATCCTCGTTAACACCTAACATCCAAAATAATATTACACAAATTTTAAAGATAGTTCTCCCACAAATTGGTGAACGACAATTCTTTTTATTTACTCCTCACGTGAATCTATATCTCTTTATTCAACTATAATAATCTTACTAAAATTGCTCCATTCATACTACATGAAAAATTCAAACTACTAAAATTATAAAACATACTACATAAAAACTAAAATTAAGTAAAAATAACATAGAACTAATCAACTATAAAATATTTCCAAATCAAATAGAAAATCAAAAGACCACATAAAAACGTCCAACAATTATTTTTTTTCTCTTCTTCATTTAATTTTCTTTCAAAATACAATTCTCATGCTGAGTTTCATTATTCTTAAACTGACTTTGTTTTTCTTCTGATTCTTATAGCAATGTCCTTATAAGATCTCTATCTTCTACAAATTTCATATTGATGTGGGAAGTTATATCATCGTCGAAAGAGCTGGGTCTCCTCACCCTTGAAAGAATGGTGTTAGTTTCATTTATGAGCATGTTTTCTGCCCACAAAAAATAATCGCATCCATCATTTTCCTAAAATAACAAAACAAGCGAATACCCAAATATTTTGAAGTGAACAACTTACTCTTTTTTTTTTTTTTTACCTTTGAACGAGCACAACTCCAAAACTTACAACGGGAACTTCTTGGAGTCCTCTATGTTTTCATTTTACAATACTCTTTGCATTTACAAACATTTGGTTCAATTGAATAGACACACTTTCCGAATTGTTGGGACATGACTATCAAATTTCAAAAATCAAAATATAAAGTATAAAATAGTAGAAGATGAATGAGAAAATGTGGAGTGAATAACTCATACTTATAGTTGAAGAAAGAGATATAACTTCACGTGAGGAAAAAAGAGATATAGATTCACGTAAGAAGTTAATAAAAATAATTGTAGTTTGCTCATTTGTGGGCGAACTACCTTTAAAGTTTGTGTAATATTACTTTTGATGGATTTGGAGTTAACGGGGATGATGGTGTTAAAATATGGTAGTTATAGTATGCCCATAAATGGTCAACTGTCTGTTTTGATGTGTGTTTTTAGAGAGTGTCCCTTTTGGTGATCAAAATTTAAAAAGTGTCCGTTTTGCTGTCGAACTCCCATCTAACCATTGTTCCATCTTAATCCCCCAACTTCATTCATTATGAACCATTATTTAAACATAAAAAAACTGATTACAAAAAACATATTAACTTGCCACTAAAAAAGAACACCACTTTAAGAGATGCTAATTTCTATGTTCCTAAAAATGTGTTTTTGATTTTGTTAAGCCTCTTGACTACGTCTCTCATAGTTATCCTTGTCTCTGACATTTCCTTTGTGCAATCCAAAGCCAATTCCATCATGGAGGCTATGCATATTTCACTTTTGAAATTGACAGATTCTTCCTCATGAAAAAGATTGGCATCTACGACTTCCATAATTGTCCCGGGAAATGCTCGTCTTATCCACTGCCTCAAGCCAAGATTTTCATTGAATATCTCGTCTTCAGTTGGTCTTCTTTTTGTCAATACCTCCATCATCATGATGCCATAGCTGTAAACATCACCACTAATGGACACTACTCCTTCCAAGCCATATTCTTTAGAAGAATGAAAATGAAAAATAAATTACAATCGAAAGATAATAATTGTTTTGTACAATGAAAGACTTGGTTTCTGTTTAGTTCCAGAATTCGGAAGAGCTTAGTTCTGATAAGAGAAAGGGTTAATGATAAGTGAAAAAGAACGAAACTAGTGTACGTACCTGGTGCAATGTAACCAAAAGTACCTAATGTCTCAGTATGTACCATGGACTTGCTTACAGCTAATATTTTAGAGATGCCAAAATCACCAACATGTGCCACCATTTCTTCATCCAAAAGAATGTTGGCTGGCTTTAGGTCGCAATGAACTATTGGAGTATCATGACCGTGGTGTAGATATTCAATTGCCACAGCCACATCAAGCATTATGTTGACTCTTTGAAGAAGGTTCAAGTGGCAATCTTCTTTGTACAACCAATTATCAAGACTTCCATTGGGCATATACTGTAGAACAAAGGCTCTTATGTATTCACTAGAACAAGTAGTAATCACTGAAATGAGGTTTCTGTGCCTAACATTTCTCATCACTTCACATTCAGTATCAAACCTCTTGCATACTTCCTCATTTTGCAAATCGAGAACCTTTATTGCCACCACAGTTCCACTAGATAATGTACCTTTGTACACAGAGCCAGAACCTCCCGTACCGATCAAATTGGATCCATCAAAATTATTTGTTGCTCGTTGAATTTCATGATAAGAAACCAATTGATAAGTCCTGATCTCTGGTACCTTTTCCACATCTTTGGACTTTCCTTTCATCTTTTGTTTCATTATTATCCAAGCTGACACAACCAATAATATCAGAAAGGATGAAGTAACCGCTGGAATAACAATTTTCAGCACAAGCTCCTTAGACTTTGATTGTTTTCTAGGATTAGTGATAGCACAAGCAGGAATCTCCAATATGTGTACTCCACATAGACCTTTGTTCCCAAGAAATGATTGCAAAGTGGAATTTGAAAACACACCATCACTAGGTATCTCACCATCTAAATCATTAAATGAGACATTGATGCTTTTAAGGTATGAAAGCTTTTCCAAAGACTTAGGAATAGTACCTGACAATGCGTTGAAAGACAAATTCAAGTATTCTAGACTTATCAAATTGGCAAAGGATAAGGGAATTGAGCCTGAAAATGAATTGTTTGACAGGTCAAGAACTTTCAGGTTTTGGAGGTCCCCCAATTGGCTTGGTATCATGCCGGAAAAGTGGTTACTAGAAAGATCTAGTTTTACAATGGCCTTCAATCCTCCAATGTCCTGTGGAACTTCTCCCTCTATAGAATTTCGTGACATGAAAAGATAGAGAAGTCCACTCATCTTCCAAAGACTCAAAGGAAGCTTTGATGAAAATTTGTTAGAACTCAATGAAAGTACTCGTAGCGTGGTAAGATTTTCTAAACATTTTGGGATCACCCCAGAGAGCTCATTAACATGCAAAGATAATGTAACCAAATAAGATAAATGACAAACTACCTCTGGAATATTCCCTTGCAATTTGTTGCCATATAGATACAGACCTTGGAGATGTTCAAGCTTACCGACTTCAGACGGAATGGTTCCCATCAGGTTGTTTTCCACAAAAGCTAGTGACATTAGACCGCTTAAGTTTCCTATACCTGTGGGAATGAAGCCACTGATTTGTGCATTTCCCATGTGAATTGATTCAATAGTAGATGAAAGATTTCCAATAGTATCGGGCAAAATACCATTTAATGGATTGTTACCCACTGTTAGATATTGCAGCTTCCTACAGTCCACTAAAGAATTAAAGAATTGCAACTCATGATTATTTGGTTCATTGGTAAGTTGATTACCCTCTAAGTATAAGCGTCGCAGGTCACGAAGATTTCCTAAATTGGAAGGAATATTGCCTGTGAGGAAGTTCCTGTTTAGCCCCAGTATCTCAAGCATGGAAGCATTTGATATGAACAATGGAATTTCCCCTTGGATCTTATTGACTCCCAAGAAAAGTTCTTTAAGGTTTGGAAGATGAAGACCTGTAGTGGTTGGAATTCTCCCCGAGAGGTTATTGTAACTGAAATCGATTATTTCCAAAGAAGATATATTAAATATAGCCTTTGGAATATGACCTATAAGATTATTATTTTGGACAAAGCTAATTTGCCTCAAATTTGATAGCTTCCCCAATTCTGGAGGAATTGGCCCCTCCAAGTGATTGCTTCCACAATAAAGATTTTGCAGAGTGGAAATATTTCCCAATGATGCGGGAATAGTCCCTTTTATTGGATTGTCACCAATATAAAGCTCCTCGAGATTGGATAAACAACCAATATTTTTGGGTATTCCTCCAGTTATCTTGTTGAAAGATATGGACAACGCTTTGAGCTTTGTGAGTTGGCAAATGTTGGAAGGAATGTAACCAGAAATTTGGTTGTTAGATATAGTTAATGACTCTAGATTTGACACAACGTTCCCTTCATCAAGCAAGAAAGGGCCGGAAAGGCTATTGAATGCTAGAGATGCGACAAGAAGCGAGGAGATATTAAATAGTGCTGCAGGAATAGAACCTGTTAATTGATTATCGAACAAGGAGAAAAATTCAAGTTGGCTGAGATTACCGATTTCCTTTGGAATGTTCCCGCCGACTCTATTCCCATACAAACTGAAGTTCAGCAACTTTGTGGCATTTCCAATAGAAGGAGGTATTATACCTGTGAGGCTATTGTTCCTGAGATTTAAAACTGTGAGTTCAGGTACATACCATGGCCCTTTCCACATTTCACCATCGAGTTTATTGAAAGCCAATGAAATGATTTGAACTCTCTGGTGTTGAAATAGACTTGTTGGAATACTTTCTTGGAGTTGATTGTTTTGAAAATCAAGCACTCGCAAGCGAGGCAAGTGGCCAAGTCCGTAAGGGATGCCGCCATGGAAGTTGTTGTTCCGGAGATTGAGCACGCTGAGAAAGGACAAATTGGCCAAAGACGGGGAAATTGTGCCTTGAAGTTGTAAATCAGGAAGAGTCAAGGCCACAACCCTTTGCCTTTTTGGAGTGCAAGTGACACCAAACCAAGAGCAAAAAGAAGTATTTTTGGTCCAATTATTGGCCAAAAAATGACTCGGACTTGTAAGAAGATTTTGGAAAGCTAGTAGAGCTTCTTGGTCCGTCTCATTTGAGGAGGCAATTGATATAGAAAATTGAACTAGAAAGAGAAGAGTCAATATAAAAATGTGCTTCTTCATGTTGTTACTATGCACTGGAAAGGGAATTTGAATTAATTTATGTGTGTGGTCTTGCCAAAGATCAAAGTTGCTCCACAATATTTTGCAAATATGAAAACAGATTAAGACGGAGGAGGAAAATAAGTAGTAAGAAGATTAATGTCTGAACAGATCAAATAAGTAGCAAAAAGAGTAATGTGAAAACACATCAAAAGGACTAAAATAAGTAGCAAAAGGAAAAAGAATCTGTCCACTTCACTTGATAGTTGACAATAGTAGCGAACTCATAACAGAAAGATGAAATTAATCTTGCTATATTGTCAAGTATAAAAACAGAGATAAGTATTTGAAGAATTTGATCTGCTATCTCATTACATGAAGGAAGAATATATATACATGAGTTTAGTCTCCTACTCCTAAAATCTCAGAATATTATATTAACATATCCTACAATATCTAATAGAATATTACATCTCTGACAAATACAATATAAACTTACTATATTCACACAGATCTTTACTTAATATTAAGAGTCAATCTTTTAAGTGGGGGTGGGGGGGTCTGTGAACTGACGGTGTAAAAGATATTGAAATAATTATAATGGCCTTGATAGTCCAATCAACTTGCATTGAGAAAGATAGAATCAGATCTAAGTCAATGAAAATCCATGCAGTTCAGACAAGTTGTCCATAAACCAAGTCAATGGGAATCAATTTGTAGATACTATTGATTCTTGATCCAATTTGCTTCAAGGTTCACACCTATTCCACAAGATTCTTCTTCATATCCCATAATAATCTCAGTGAAGAAATTCCTTCGTCTATTTGCAATTTGATATCATTGGTAATGCTAGATTTGGCGAGAAACAACTTGAAGGATCAATTCCGCAATGTTTGGGCAATATCAGGGCCTCATGGGCAACTTGCTTTACCTCACAAAACTCTGTTCTTTTCTTCTTCAACAAAAACTAGATGTTCTTCCTCAAGTTTCCCTATTTGCTCAAATGTCTATCGATCCGATTTCACACACATAAAACAAATAGTATTCATTGAAAATCATTTCTCAAAAAGGAATAAATCAATAATTTTCTTGCAAGCTTCCCAACATTACACTTGAGTTACAAAACTAAAATCAAAACTCATCATTCGCGCTCAGCACACTAATAAAGAATAGGGCATTTGAAGTACGAGAGTCAGTTCATCATTTTTGTGTCGATCAAATTCAATGTCAAGATGTATTTATCATTGCTGCTCCTCCAATGATATTCGTGAGCCTATTTCAAGGCATGGACTTTATGAAAATAATATTGTTTTCGGTGTTATTATTCCTGCTTCTGCAGCTGTAGGTTTACATTTTTACCCAATCTTGTTACAACTTGTGTTTACCATGAAACAACACTTGGAAAGAAGTAAAAATTATATGTTAAAAGTTTGAAATCAATCTATATACAGTAAATACCACTTTCATCCACAGTTACTTTCGAATATTATGTTTCCAATAATTAGATTACTTACCATCTTTTTGTCATTGTCAATTAATACATATTATGAATTTTTTTTAATGATAAATTTGGTTGAGTGATTTTGTCGATACAAAGGCTTAAGTTGAGTGATTTTATAAATATAAAACAAAGTTTCTAATGACTCGAATGGCAACTTGTCCGTGGTTGACTTGCAGTAAATATGAAGCCAATATGTCCTTCAGTTGACCCTTACAAAAGGGCATTAAATGGGGTTCACATGAAGTAAACGTTCTTTGAAGTTTTTAATGTCCAGTTGGTCCTGATGTTCATCCATACTATGCAGCAGGTTAGTTCCTTCTCAAACATTTATGAAGATTAACAACTTCTTTTTATCAGGCCTGACTAATTTTGCGGGTATCTGCTACATCTTATCACCACACAAATATCAATACCGATAATTTTGTCTACCAAAGCTTGGGAAAAGGTGACCAACTTGAATAAACATAAACATCAACTCAAGTTTATGCAAAAGATTTACCACAACCAGGTCACCTCAAGGCAATAATATCCAACTCTCTATAGTAACATGCGAAGACAAATCAGAAAATTATTGGATCCTTTCCTTTATTTGTACTTTATTTGCATATCAACACAGCTCAGTTTTGTGCTGTATAACATTTTAAAAATTAACTACAACATAGAATGTATTCAAATTTATAGCTGTTTGATAGAACCCATGTGAACAGAAAGACATGTACATTCACACAAGGTCAAATACATAGATAGCCCCTCTAACTTACACCAAAATTTCATTTTGGTACTCCATCCCAACCTTGCTCCATTTTAATCCTCGAACTTCATTCCTTATAAACCATTTAAACAGAAAAAGCTGATCAACATATTAACTTGCAACTAAAAAAGAACACCACTTTAAAAGATGCTAATTTCTATGTTCCCAAAAATGTGTTCTTAATTTTGTCAAGCCTCTTAACTACGTCTCTCATTGTTATCCTTGACTCTGGCATTTCCTTTGTGCAATCCAAAGCCAATTCCATCATGGAGCCTATGCATATTTCACTTTTTGAATTGAAATGTTCTTCCTCATGAATAAAATTGACATCCACAACTTCCATAATTGTCTTATCCACTGTCTCAAGCCAAGATTTTCATTGAATATCTCGTCATCAGTTGGTCTTCTTTTTGTCAATACCTCTATCATCATGATGCCATAGCTGTAAACATCACCACTACTGGACACTCTTCCTTCCAAGCCATATTCTTTAGAAGAATGAAAAAAATATAAATTATAGTCGAAAGATAATAATTGTTTTTTACAATCAAAGACTTGATTTTTATATATTTCTAGAAATCGAAAGAGCTTAATTTTGATTAGAGAAAAGGTTAATGATAAGTGAAAAGGAATGAGACTAGTGTACGTACCTGGTGCAATGTAACCAAGAGTGCCTAATGTCTCAGTATGTGTCATGGTCTTGCTTGCAGCTAATATTTTTGAGATCCCAAAATCACCGACATGTGCCACCATTTCTTCGTCCAAAAGAACATTGGCTGGCTTTAGGTCGCAATGAACTATCAAAGTTTCATGACCATGGTGTAGATATTCAATTGCCTGAGCCACATCAAGCATTATGGTGACTCTTTGAAGAAGGTTCAAGTGGCGATCTTCTCTGTACAACCAACGCTCAAGACTTCCATTGGGCATATACTGTAGAACAAAGGCTCTTATGTATTCACTAGAACAAGTAGTAATCACTGGAATAAGATTTCTGTGCCTAACATTTCTCATCACTTCACATTCAGTATCAAACCTCTTGCATACTTCTTCATTTTGCAAATCGAGTACCTTTATTGCCACCACAGTTCCACTAGATAATGTACCTTTGTACACAGAGCCCGAACCTCCCACACCAATTAAATTGGATCCATCAAAATTATTTGTTGCTTGTTGAATCTCGTGATAAGAAACCAATTGATAAGTCCTGATCTCCGGTACCTTTTCCACATCTTTGGAGTTTGCTTTCTTCTGTCGTTTCATTATCCAAACTATAGCAAACAAAAATATCAGAAAAGAAGTAGCAATCACTGGAATAACCATTTTAAGCACAAGCTTCTTAGACTTTGATTGTTGTCCAGTTGTAGTGATAGCACAAGCAGGAATCTCCATTATGTGCATTCCACATAGACCTTTGTTCCCAATAAATGATTGCAGAGTGGAATTCGCAAACACACCACCACTGGGTATTACACCTTCTAAATCATTAAATGAAACATTAATGCTTTTAAGGTATAATAGCTTTTCCAAAGACTTGGGAATAGTACCTGACAACACATTTAAAGACAAATCCAAGTATTCTAAGCTTATCAAGTTGGCAAAGGATAATGGAATTGAGCCTGAAAATGAATTGTTTGACAGGTCAAGAGTATTCATGTTTTGGAGGTCCCCCAATTGGCTTGGTATCATGCCTGAAAAGTGGTTACCAGAAAGATCTAGTCCTGCAATTGCCTTCAGTCCTCCAATATCCTGTGGAACTTCTCCCTCTATAGAGTTTTGTGACATGATTAGATAGAGAAGACCACTCATCTTCCAAATGCTCAAAGGAATCTTGGATGAAAATTTGTTAGAACTCAATATAATGGCTTGTAGCATGCTAAGATTTCCTAAACATTCTGGAATTAATCCAAAGAGCTCATTACCACCCAGACTTAATTGAACCAAATTAGATAAATGGCATACTGCTTCTGGAATATGTCCCTGCAATTTATTGTTATTTAGATACAGACCTTGGAGTTGTTCAAGCTTAACAACATCAGAAGGAATACTTCCCGCCAAGTTGTTTTCTCCAAGGCTTAGGGCTATTAGACCGCTCATGTTGAGTAAGCCCCTGGGGATGGGGCCATTGATGTGTGCATCGTCTATATGAAAGTTTTCAATAGTAGATGAAAGATTCCCAATAGAATTGGGCAGAACGCCATTCAACGGATTGAAACCCACTTGTAGATATCGCAACATCCTACAGTCCGCCAAAGAATTGAAGAATTGCAACTCATGCTCTCTTGGTTCATTGGTAAGTTGATTATCATGTAGGAACAGTTCTTGCAGCTCACGAAGATTCCCCAAATTAGTAGGAATAGTGCCTGTGAGAAAGTTATTTTCTAGCCCCAATATCTCAAACTTGGAAGCATTTGTTATGAACAATGGAATTTCCCCTTCCAGCTCATTGTGTCCCAAGAAAAGTTCTTTAAGGTTCTGAACATGAAGATCTGATGTGGTTGGAATTCTACCTGAGAGGTTACTGTAGCTGCAATCAATCATTTCCAAAGAAGATAGGTTAAAAATATCCTTTGGAATTTGCCCCACTATGTGACTGTTTCCACAATAAAGATTCCGCAGAGTGGAAATATTACCCAATGAAGTGGGAATAGTCCCTGTTATTGGATTATTTCCAATATAAAACTCCTCGATTTTGGATAAACAACCAATATTTCTGGGTATGTTTCCAATCATATTGTTATAAGATATGGACAAAATTTTGAGCTCTGTGAGTTGGCATATGTTAGAAGGAATGCAACCAGAAATTTGGTTCTTAGATATACTTAGATACTTCAGATTTGACACAATATTCCCTTCATCAAGTAAGAGAGGACCAGAAAGGCTATTGCTTGCCAGAGATGCTCTAATTAGCGACGAAATATTAAACAGTGTTGCTGGAATGGAACCTGCTAATTGATTATTGAACAAATGCAACTCTATAAGTTGGCTAAGATTACCAATCTCAGTTGGAATGATACCATTGATTCTATTCCCAGACAAACTGAAGTTCAGCAACTTTGTGGCATTTCCAACAGAAGAAGGGATTATCCCTGTGAGGCTATTATTCCTGAGACTTAGGACTCTGAGTTCGGGTAAATACCATGGCCCTTTCCACATTTCACCACTGAGTTTATTGTAAGCCAATAAAATGATTTGAACTCTCTGGTGTTGAAATAGACTTGTCGGAATACTTCCTTCTAGCTGATTGTTTCGAACATTAATCACTCGCAAGTGAGGCAAGTGGCCAAGTCTGTACGGTACGCCACCATGGAATAAGTTATTCTCGAGATTGAGCTCTCTGAGAAAGGACAAATTGGCCAAAGATGGGGATATTGTGCCTTGAAGTTGCAAATTAGGAAGAGCCAAGGCCACAACCCTTTGCGTTTTTGAACTGCAAGTGACACCAAACCAAGAGCAAAGAGAAGTATTTTTGGTCCAATTATTGGCAAAAAAATGATTCGGACTTGTAATAAGATTTTGGAAAGCTAGTAGAGCTTCTTGGTCCGTATCATTTGAGGAAGCAATTGATATAGAAAATTGAACTAGAAAGAGAAGAGTCAATAAAAAAATGTGCTTCTCCATGCTGTTACTATGCACTGGAAATAGAATGTTTTCTCTGTGTGTGGTCTTGCCAAAGATCAAAATTATACTCCACTATATATGTAAATTGTTGAAAAGGATAGACTACATTATTTCAAAAATGTGAAAGCAGATTAATATGGAGGAGGAAAATAAGTATCAAGTAGATTAATGTGAAAACAGATGAAAAGAAAGAAAATAAGCAGCTAAAGGAAAAAGAACCTGTCCACTTCACTTGAGTCACTTGCAGCAGTCCCACACTTACCCTTACTTCCTAATACCTTTCCAAAAGAGGGTGGGGTGGGGTGGCCTTGATAGTCAATCAACTTGCATTGAGAAAAATAGGAACTCTTCATATTTACATGGTTCAGAACTAAGTCAATGGGAAATTATGCAGTCCAGAAAAGCTGTCTCATAGCTCAAGTCAAAGGGAATCACTAACTGGCAAAAAAAAAAAAAAGGTTCTTTTTTAAAAGTATTTTTGGAGAAAAATAATTTATATTCGACTAATCAATTATAAAAATATTTTACAATACTTGACCAATGCTCCAACAGTGGTTCCAGGAAAAAAATACTATTTTTTTTTAACTTTTGAGTACTAGCCTAGTCAAAAACTTAAAATCAAACACTTCAACTCTCTAATTTTGTTTTTAAAAAATATGCACTTTTAACGTTTCAAGCCAGACGATTATAAATTTGTACTCATTTTATTAGTACATGATGCATGAAATCTGCTAACTTGATAATCGTAAGTTTGATTATGCTCAGTCGATCACCGTGTGATTACTATAAGAACATTCTGTTCTGAGATATCACAATAGATCATAACAAAATAGATGACATTACTTGTTTTGTACTAGAACAATGAGTACACTTCAGTTCCAAGTTAGTTGTGGTCGACTATATGAGTTTCACTATTCATGTAACTTAATTAATACTTACCAAATTATACGACTGGATATGTTGCATTCATATGGAATTGAATAAAAAAATAGTGTCCAGTTGTGCAGCTACAGACCATTTTGCTCTCAGGTTTGATCTTTATATCAATTAGTAAATTACTTTCTTACTCAGAGAGTATAGAGCAAGATTATAGGACTACATGTAATTACGAATACCATATTAGAGGTCTTCGGAGATCTCTGGCGATCAAAGTTTTATTCTTATGATAAATGACCATATTTGTGTAGCATAGTATGAAAACATCAAAGATGAAAATACAAATGCCAATTTAATGATCCATCACTATATGTCATTTTGAGGTTACCAACTCTTGGAAATTTAATGATCTATTACTAGCTGAATTGCTATGATAAGGATCCTTGAAGTTCCCTCTGACTGTTGTTTCTTCGTCTGCGATTTTAGGCACTAAGATTAAAGCTGAAAATTTTCCTGGCTTATTTGATCTTTTCGTTCGTCAACCATTGCCTTTGGCAATTTCATCCCTCTTGATCCTAACCTGCGTTCTATCATGGGTGTAACAGTAAGTATCTTTTACGATATGCCCATTGCTGAACAGTTAGGCTCTTAAACTGAATAAATACTAAAAAAGGGTGATAAAAATAATAGTTTGAGTTTACGTTACATGTATTTACTGTGTAAGAAATGTTGAATCACTAGATCTGGCCTTTCATTCACCTGCAAAATTCACGGAGTCCAACTAAGCATTTCCATTTAGCAAATAGTTTAATATAACAGAAGAAGCTAATGAATCAACATATGAAGGAGAGAAAAAAGAGGTGCAACACTACACATCATTATATTTCTTCATTTAATTCTGAAACCACTCAAATCTGAATTTACAAAATGAGGGAAATGCAACATATTAACTTGCAGCTAAGAAAGAACACCACCAGAAGAGATGGTAACTTTTACATTTCCCAAAATGCGTTCTTGATTTTGTTAAGCCTCTTGACGACATCTTTCATGGTTATTCTTGATTCTGGCGTTGCCTTTGTGCAATGTAAAGCCAATTCTATCATGGAGGCTATGCAGATTTCACTTTTGGAAGTAATTTGTTCTTTCTCAGGAAAAAGATTGGCATCCACAACTTCCAACATAGTATTTGGAAATGCTCGCCTTATCCACTCCCTCAAGCCAAGATTTTCATTGAATGTCTCTTCATCAGTTGGCCTTCTTTTTGCCAAAACCTCCATTAGCATGATGCCATAGCTATAAACATCACCACTAGCGGACACTATTCCTTCCGAGCCGTATTCTTACAAGAATGAAAATGGAAAAAATTACTCACTTGAAATATAACAATAATGCTTGTACTAGAAAAGACTTGCTTTTATATAGTTCTACCACTTGGAATGGCTTCATTTTGATAAGAGAAAATCAAAGAGAGAGGGTTCATGTCTAATTAGAAGGAAGAGAGTAGTCTACGTACCTGGTGCAATATAACCAAGAGTGCCCAATGTCTCTGTATGTGCCACGGACTTGCTTACAGCAAAAATTTTAGAGATGCCAAAATCACCAACACGAGCCACCATATCTTCACCCAAAAAAACGTTGGCTGGTTTTAGGTCACAATGAACAATCGGAGTATCATGACCATGGTGTAGATATTCAATTGCCATAGCCACATCAAGCATTACGGTGATTCTTTGAAGAAGGTTCAAGTGGCGATCTTCTCTGTACAACCAATTATCAAGACTTCCATTGGACATAAATTGCAGAACAAAGGCTCTTATATGATCACTGGAACAAGTAGTAATAACCGAAACAAGATTTCTGTGCCTAACATTTCTAATCACTTCACATTCAGTATCAAATCTCTTGCATACATGCTCATTTTCCAAATCCAGAACCTTTATTGCAACCACAACTCCACTAAATAATGTGCCTTTGTACACTGAGCTAGAACCTCCCACACCAATTAAATTTGATACATCAAAATTATTTGTTGCTTGTTGAATCTCATGATAGGAAATCAATTGAAAAGTCTTGATCTCTGGTACCTTTTCAACATCTTTAGACTTTCCTTTCTTCTGCCATTTCATTATCCAAATTGAGACCAACAAGAGTATCACAAAGGATGAAATAATCACTGGAGTAACAATTTTTACCACAACCTCCTTAAGGTTTGATTGTTGTCCAGGATTAGTGACAACACAAGTAGGAATCTCCAATATGTGCGCTCCACATAGATCTCTGTTCCCAAGAAATGATTGCAGAGTGGAATTTGAAAACACACCACCACTAGGTATTTCACCTTCTAATTCATTAAATGAAACATTGATGCTTTTAAGGGGGAGTTTTTCCAAAGACTTAGGAATAGTACCTGACAGCGCATTTAAAGACAAATCCAAGAATTCCAAGTTTATTAAGTTGGCAAAGGATAATGGAATTTGGCCAGAAAATGAATTGTTCGACAGGGCAAGAGACTGCAGGTTTTGGAGGTCACCCAAATTGCTTGGCATTATTCCTGAAAAGTGATTACCAGAAAGATCTAGTTCTACAATTGCCTTCAGTTCTCCAATATCTGATGGAACTTCTCCCTCTATAGAATTTTGTGACACACTTAGAAAGAGAAGACCACTCATTTTCCCAAGACTCAACGGAAATTTTGATGAAAATTTATTAGAATCCAAATAAAGATGTTGTAGCATGCTAAGATTTCCTATGCATGCTGGAATTAAACCAAAGAGCTCATTACCTTGCAGATATAATCGACCCAAATTAGATAAATTGTATACTGCCTCAGGAACATGTCCCTGCAATTTGTTGTTATTTAGATACATCCCTTGGAGTTGTTTAAGCATACCAAACTCAGGAGGAATATTTCCAGTATAGTTGTTATCTTGAAAGACTAAGGTTGTAAGACCACTCATGTTGCCTATACTTGTGGGGATGAGGCCATTGATGTGAGCGTCGCTTATTTCAAAGAATTCAACAGTAGATGAAAGATTCCCTATTGAATTTGATAGAATGCTATTCAACGGGTTGTAACCCACATCTAGATATTGCAACATCCTACAGTCTGCCAAAGATTGGAAGAATGGCAACTCATATTGACTGGTAAGTTGATTGTCTTGTAGGAAAAGAAGTCGCAGATCACGAAGGTTTCCCAAATTAGTTGGAATACTGCCACTGAAAAAGTTGGTTGATAGCCCCAAACTTTCAAGCTTGGAAGCATTTGTGATGTGCAGAGGAATTTCCCCTTCAAGCTCATTGCCAGACAAGTGAAGTTCTAAGAGGTTTGGAAGATGAAGACCAGTAGAGGTTGGAATTCTCCCTGAGAGTTTGTTCGAAGTTAACGCAATGTATTCCAAAGAAGATATATTAAAAATAGCCTCCGGAATCTGACCTATAAGATTATAATTTTCTTCAAAATCTAATTCTACCAAATTTGATAGCTTCCCCAATTCTGGAGGAATTGGCCCCTCCAAGTTATTGCTTACGCAGTAAAGATTGCGCAGAGTGGAAATATTTCCCAATGAAGTGGGAATAGTCCCATCTATTGGATTATTACCAATATAAAACTCCTCGAGCTTCGTTAAACAATCAACATTTTTGGGTATTTCTCCAGTTATGTTGTTGAAAGATATGGACAATATTTTAAGTTGTATGAGTTGGCAGATGTTGGAAGGAATTCGACCAGAAATTTGATTGTGAGTTAAACTTAACCTCTCCAGATGTGATAAAATATTTCCTTTATCAACCAAGAGAGGACCAGATAGGCTGTTCTTTCCCAGAGATACAGAAAGTAGTGACGAGATATTAAACAGTGCTTCAGGAATGGAACCTGTTAATTGGTTATCAGTCAAGGACAAAACTGCAAGCTGGCTCAGATTACCGATCTCCTTAGGAATGTTGCCGTTGATTCTATTAACAGACAAACTAAAGTTCAGCAACTTTGTGGCATTTCCAATAGCAGGAGGAATTATACCTGTGAGGCTATTATTCCTGAGATTTAAGACTCTGAGTTCGGGTACATACCATGGGCCTCTCCACATTTCACCACTGAGTTCATTGAAAGCCAATGAAATTACTTGAACTCTACGGTTTTGAAATAGACTTGTTGGTATACTTCCGTTGAGCTGATTGTTTTTAACATCAATCACACGCAAGCGTGGCAAGTGGCCAAGTCCATAAGGGATGCCCCCATGGAATAAGTTGTTCTCGAGATTGAGCTCTCTGAGAAAGGACAAATTGGCCAAAGAAGGGGAAATTGTGCCTTGAAGTTGTAAATTAGGAAGATTCAAGGCTACAACCCGTTGCCTTTTTGAACTGCACGTGACACCGAACCAAGAGCAAAAAGACGCATTATTGGTCCAATTATTGGCCAAAAAATGATTGGGACTTGTAATAAGATTTTGAAAAGCTAGTAGAGCTTCTTGGTCTGTCTCATTTGAGGGTGCAGCTGATACAAAAGCAGAGAAAAAGAGAAAAATCAATAAGAAAATGTGCTCCTCCATATGTTTTATATGTTTTGTTGCCAAAGTTACACCATTATATAGGAATCCTTGGTGTAGAATATTATTTTTCCACCAGAATCTTTTGTCTCCTCTAATTGGCTACAGTTCCTATGTCATACAATCATATTATTCTAACACAAGTTATTGAGATTCCCTAATTATTAAGCTACATTAAATAATTAGTACTCCTATAAGCAAACTATATATTATATCTCATCCTATATTATTCACAACCTTGACTTAACTACTTACGGGGTGCGTTTGGTTTAAAGAATGAGAAAAATTACTTATTCAATGTCTAGTTTTGAGTGTAAAATTTAGTAACTAACGTATTCTCTGAATAAATAATACAACGTTGATTTCTGATATTAAACTCCGCATAAGTTATGCAAAGTTATTTTAATACCGGAAACCCATAAGAACATACAATGACCTTTCCTGCCCTCACTTTTGATCTTTAATTATATTTCTTAATATTATTCAAACATTCAAAACATATTAAAGACTCTGAAGAACAAACAGTACATGACTCCAAGTAGTATGAACGACTTACGACTATATATATACTAGTTTTGGACACGTGTGTTACACGTGCGTCCCATGTTAATCCATGTTCATTCATTCAAATATTATAAATATATATTATTTTTTACAATAGTCTAGGTGTTTCATGAGTTGTAATCTGTAGGTTGTTTATGTAAACCTAAAAAATTTAACTTGTTAAGTTATCTTAGGCTCGCACAATATTTAGAGAGTTTATTGTTTGTATTTTTAAGAACAAATATGTGGTATAGATGCAACAAATATATTATGATATATTTATATCTAATATAATTTTTATTACGATTATGATTATATTTAATTTTGTCTTTCACAAAATTATAATATTAGTATTTAATAGAATGATTATTGCTTTTGAAGGCCCTCAATATAATGATGGTTGTTAGAAATTTGGTATTAAAGAATGATATACATGTGCATATAAGAATAAACTCTTCTTTATCTCTAGCAAATTTATAAGTGGTTTAGACATTTAAAATGTGATTTCTCGTATACTCAGATATAAGATAATCCCACATTATTTTAAATTGTCACTCCTTTTTTCACTTCGCAAAAATTAAAATTGTTAATGAGTGACACCCCTTCAATATTTATGATGTCATGACGATCCAACACTTGAAAGAGGTAAAATTTATTTAAAACTCTCATCTCATGTTGCAAATTTCTTAATTTGGAGAATTATAGTTAAAGGATGAATTTTAAGAAACTGTTAGATTAGTTAATTTTTAATTATATTTCTATTTTATAAAGTTTGTATTGAACTACTGATAGATGTTAAAATTGAAACATGATTATCGTGTTATATTTTGTAAGAACTATATTTAATCAAATAAAATAATTAAAAAAATTCTTTATAATGAGATGTTAAGAATAGTGGAAAATTCAAATTGCATTTGAAAAATTCTTTTCTCAATCATGAATCCGAGCTTACTACTTGAATCACGAAAGACAATTTTCTCACTGCCTATTCAATAATTGATTCCTCAAATAGAAACTAAAACACATTATAAATTGTGAAGTCTACAAGCTAATAATTTTCTTTAAAATGAAAATTGCCAAACCAACAATAATATAACATGCAACCAAAGCTAAACAAAATTAATTAACATTGCATCAAACGGTTGGCTAGATGTGATTTACACTCCTAGCGGTATATTGTGTAAACTGTTGAGTATATATATTAGATCAAAACATCTTTAATTACAAACTTCGATTGCAATTTCTTAATAATTCTCTTTTGATTTCATGACGTGTTAAAAACAACAGGAAAAAAATATGATATTTGACATGATAACAAGGAAAAAATTTAAAATAATAATAATTATACATAAAAAATAAAAAATAACTTATCTAAAGCATGAATATAATACGAAAATTAAAATATTTTTATTTGCAACTTAGATTTTTACATGAATAAATTTATTTTTATTGGTAGGTCATGCAACAACCATTGTTTATATATATATATATATTTATATATATATAATCTAGATGTTCAAAGCTTTAAGTATGAAGAAATCACCGGCTTTTAGGTCCCAAACAAAGCATTTTCGTACAATAATATCTAATGTCAACATAATATTAAAATAAATTATCATAAATATGAACAAACCGTTACAGTAGAATTCATTCAAGGATTTGAAATATCAAATCTGATAAAAAAAAAGAGAAGGAAATAACAAATATAGGAATAGTGTAATTTCTTCATAGAACATGAAAATGATCATGGTTATCAATAAAGTTGCTTAAAGTCCAACTTGTTCTTTTAAAGATTGATTTCAACCTCCGGGAAGATTTCAACATCCCTTCTCTCGTTGTAAACTCCATTAGAAGATCTAACAATTTGTACACATTTCCTTTATGTAAACAACAAACGAATACAAGAAGAATTAGTGATCAGTGTTATGAACTGAAGCTAAAAGTGATATTAATACTAAAGGATAAAAACAATAGAAATATAGACAATTTTTTTTTTATTTCTTCCAAAGTGTACCTAAGTCTCTTCAAAGTGTATAGATTGTTGTGTCAAATACCACAATTTATAGGACATCATTGAGTAAAACCAAAAGGTATCATAATCATGCCATTAATTTCTTGAGAGTGTGGGAAGATTATGAAGGTGTGAAGATTAATGATGAGATAGTGGAGGTGTGGTATTAATACACATTATGATAAAAAATTACACCTAAAACTGATCAGATAGAGAAACGAAAAGTTTCTCTAATAGTTTTTCGTAACTTTATAATTAATTATTTTTACAACTCTTCATTCTCCTACTTTATTTTAACAATAAGTGAATCAACTTAGCAATTTAGGCATATTTAATATTTAATTAATTAGATATTTATAATATTTTAATTTAGTATAGGGATAAAATCGTAATTCAACTTTTAACTTTTTTGTTCCCACTTTTAATAATACTAGTCTTTGGGAACTGTAACATCCGGCAATTTGAAATAGCTATGAAGAAGCTTAGAATTGGAAATAGTCATTTTTTTGGAAAGAATTAAAAATCTGGAAATTTAGTTAAGTATGGGAAAAAAATGAGTTTTTGGTCAACTTTGAACAGTCATAACTCCTAGCTCAGGATGATTTAGGTGTATTTCCAGTTATTTTTACAAAGGTCGTGGAATTATCTTTCCAACGCCGCCGAGTTTGCGCAATTCCGAGTTCGTATGAGTGAGTTATGCCCTTTGGAAGTTGGGCTGTTGGCAGGGCAGTTTAGTCCGAATTTGTAAGGGTATTTTGGTCTTTTCCCTAACCATTTCTTTTGGTTATATTAAGGGTCTAGACTGATTTTAAATCAGTTTTCAATTTTAAAAAGTGAGAGTTAGGGTTCTTGAGAGAAGAGGAGAAAGGAGAAGAAGAAGCAAGGTTCGTAGAGATCGTCATGGATTTCGTCGGGGGTGATCCCTATTAAGGTATGTGAGATCATAGTGTTGGGTTGGTTCATTCCCTCACACGCCAAACTCATTTTAATTTCGAGAAAAAAGATTGGTTGTGTTTGTTGAAGTTTGTGGTTGTGCTTGTTGAAGTTGTGGTTGTGTTGTTGAAGTTTCTTGTTGGTTTGGTGCATGTTTCCGGTTGTGATTCGAGTTGAATCTATTGTATATTAAGGGTCTTTATGATTCTAAGTGTTTGGGGCTGAAACCTTTGAAGTTAAGGTGGTTTAGAGTTGGAAAAAGGAAGGAGAAGAGTCGAATTTTCGGGGAAAAAGGATGGGGGGTCGCGCCAGCCAGCGCCCCCCAAAAGGGACTCTGAAGTCCAGACCTTGGGGCGGCGCGCCTAGCAGAGCCCCCACCAGGCCCCTCTGAAGTCTGAAGTCTGAAGGCTGGCGCCCCGCGCCTCTCAGAGCTCCAAGGACACCAAGTCTTCCCATTCATTCCCCACTTTTTCATACATGTTCCTTGGTAATGTACCTATGTTCTATAATTGTTTTCAACACTCTAAGGTACATCTAGACATCCAGAACTCATCCATAAACATGAGATTATTACCCTTGAATTCATAATCCATTTCGAGGAAAGTTCGGATCAAAGTCAAGTGAAGTTAGAAGTCAAGTGAAGTTAGAGTTAAGCTTAGAAGTTAAGAAGTAAGTCAAAGCAAGTCTTTAAAGTTTTTCAAGAGTCTTTATTGAACGTTTTAACTTCATTTTAAGGCTCAAGTTTCAAGTTAAGTAAAGAGTATAGAGTTTCAAGTTAAGCCAAGAGTAAAGAGTTAAGTTCATTTCTCAAAAGTTATTAGGGAACTAAGTATTCCCAAAGAAGTTTATAAATGTTTTCACATTTAAGATGAGAGGAAACTGAGATTTCCAAAAGAGTTTTGAGCAGTTTGAGTACTATCTCTTTTAAGAAAAGATGAGTTTTGCGAAAGAGTTTCTAAAACATGATTAGTATGACAATCGAGTATGTCATCAATGTTTAAACAGTATGGTCTCTAGATATACCTTCAATGTTTATGCAGTATGACTTCCCGAGTCATCAATGATCATATTAAAAATATGGTTTTGATATGTTCTTTTTAGAAAGAGTTTGGAAGAGCAATTACCTCTTTTAAGAAGGTAGTTTGAGCAATTATTTCAAACTAAAGAAAGATGTGTTTAAAACACTTATGAGCTAAAGTATTTTTGGGAGTAGTCTTGAGCACCGAATTGGGGATACGAGTTCATATTAACTCAACTCTCCATAAGAACCATGTAGCCAAACATGGGATTTGACGGGTCATACTTTATAGATGATCACGTAAAGTTAAGCTAGTGGATCTACTAAGTTAAAGTTAAAAGTAAGGTCCTATATCACGGCAAGGTATAGGATGGTCTTTGGGCAACGTGAGGTAAAACGTTGTATCACCACTTAGGCAGGTAGTGGTGGCTGTCGGTTAGAGAAACTCCCACAGTAGAAATTGCATGGTTCCTCGAGGGGTTCTGCTTAGTATGGATGGGGGTATGGGACTTCATTCATGCATAACATAAGTAGACTTTGAAAGGAAGCATGGTATTTTCATGATATTATAAATATGATTTTGACGTCATGTTTTAAATAGTTTTACAAGCTTTATATATTGCATGTGTCTTATTGCTTTATATTGAGTTCAGTTACTCATGAGTTGAACAGAGCCAAGGTAAGTTCTCTTTTGTATCCCTTTCAAGCTTAAGTTGTTGTTTAGTTGTCCAGCTCGCATACTCGTACATTCCATGTACTGATGTCAGTTGGCTTACATCTTATTATGATGCAGACGCAGGTACCCAAGATCATCATCCAGCACGCTGTTGATCCAGTTGAGCTTGAGCACTCCAGAGTCAGTGGTGAGCCTCCTTGCCTTCCGAAGGACTCTGTTATTTCGTTTTTCCTAGTTTTGCTTTATTAGGATGTTGCGTGGTCTGTCCCAACATCCATCTCAGTATTATAGAGGCTTCATAGACAATCAGTCAGTTAGTCAGTTAGTTTTGAGTCTCTCATCTATGTATATATATAAATATTCTATTTTGAGACTCGAGTTACCTTTTTGGCCAGATTTTATCAGTTGGGTTGTTTTATGACCTTTCATTGCATTGAGTTATTCTGTTGAGTTAGGTTTCCGTTGAGTTAAGAAAGCCAGGCCAAGGGTTTGCTTGGGGCCAGGGCCAACAATAGTCTTCGAGTGCCGGTCCCGCCCAGGGTGTAGGCTCGGGGCGTGACAGGAACGTGATTTGCACATTTGCCCCATATTATTATTATTATTATAAAACTTCTTTATATTTTAAAATTTGAATTATAAAATAGAAAATGTTGAAATTTTAACTATTAATTCACTTTCCATGTTTTCTGATAGGAACACCTAATAGTTTAAATGTGAACATAAGCAAGGTTGGTTATGTTTTCAAATGCTTCGCATAATAAAACTTATGTCATGACTTTCAGAAATTGGGAATTCCTCCTCTTATGTATGCATAACAAGAAGTTGTTGTCGAATATATGAAAGTAGTATTTTGTAAATGTTGAACAAAAAGTTGATCAACATATGTCTTCTTTAATATGGCCAGAATATCATTGTCGATAGTATACACCTAGTAAAAAAGTAAGAATTATATTATGACGAAGATAATTAATTATTACTAACATCAAAAAAATTGAATCGATATATATTAATTATCACTATTGCACCTACATGTATCCTTTCTTTGATTCAAGATTAGGATTTCTTTAACATAAGAACATTATTTGTATGGTTGAAATATAATCGTATTACGAAATTTAATAAGAATCAATATCTCTCTATTCAAGAACATTTTCTTTCATTTGAAAATTTGACATAAGAGTATTCCTTGTATTGTTTAAGTATAATTGCATTACGAAATATAATAAGGATCGATCCTTAGTAAAGAACAAGGGACTTGATATAAAAAGTTAAAATATGTTAAAATGTATAAGATCTAAATATCTTGAAAATTCTACAGACAATTTCTCAAATCTCAAAAATCTTATTTCTATATCACGTTTCCTACAAACTATATTTTATGTATGTGAAATAATAAAATTGATAAAATGAGAGTTGTAAGTAGCATATCCATTATGTACCTGATGATGAGATGTGAAGAGCACATAGTTGCTAAATAAAATCTGAAATGTAGATAAATAAATAAGAATTAGTTAGCAAACTCAAGCAAATCTTCATATATTAATTATATATTGTTGAGAACTAAAATGAGCATAAGAGGAATAAAGCAGTTACCAATCAACAATATATATTTATATATTCAAACTTCTATGGCATATAGCTGCTAATTTATATATTATATATTATATAAAGCTTAAAGATGAAAGATTAATGTGACTTGAGTTGTAGAAAATCACTGCACATGCACTATATATTACTCCAATTCTATTTGACAAGGAACATGAAAAGTTCACATAACTTTTGGAAGCTCAAGGGAAAAACTAGTAAATGTGAGATATGAAATAGTAGGATTGTAAATTGAGTTCAAGTAATCTGTATTAGGTTAATTAATGGGGAGATGAAAGATTTCTATCAATTAAATGTAGTTAAATTACTGATAAATAACTATTTTTCAAAATGATAAAATGATTGCCCAACTTTTAACTATTTAATATTTTATATTTACATGTTTTATAACATTTTTATTTAGTTTAGGGGAAAAATGGTAATCCAACTTTAAATGTTGGAGCTTCCCACTTATAATAATACTAGTTATCGGACACGTGCTTCGCACGTGTATTCTAATATGTTCAATTAATGTTTTTAAATCACACAAAAAAGAAATAAAAATCTGAATGTGTGTGATACATAATATAAAATTCAGAAAAATGCTCAGAACACAACATACAACATAACAACACAAAAATTAATCAATAGCACTATAGCTACAAACTCCTTTAGGTAAGTATAAAAAATTAGGTTAAATTAATGAAGTAACAAAAAATTAACCAAAAAAAAAATTGAAACTTAAATAAATCAAAAGCCCTAAATACTAAATAAACAGAAAAATTTCGAAGCTATACACCATAACAAATAGTTTAACTAACAATTTAATAAGGAAAATAATTAAAAATATGTATCTTTATAAAAGTCAAATTGAATTCTATGAGAGGCTATGAACTTCGCTATCAATCAACTCTTTATTTTTTCCTCTAGTTTGGCCATAAATATCCAAGCTGACAATCTTATATCAAGAATATAATGTAACTCACCACATCAAAGAGTGCATGTATTAAAATATCCTTTGAAATTGAAAAAACATGAATGATAGAAAGAAAAAATTATATGTCATCAAACGTAAGAAACCTCCTAATTAAGGTCGAAGATGCATCATTGAAGAAGTTGATACTACTCTATCATATATAAGTAAAATAATTGATTCTTTAAGGAAGAGGGGCCAAAAGTTCCACAATTATTAGGGATAAATGTAAAATTTGGTCTTTCCTCTTCATGTTTTCTTTTTTCTTTGAAGCAATACCCGTAATTTAAAAAACAAACACTTACTGCAAACAAAAAAAACTGATAATTAAATAACAATGAATTGGCAATAAATGATACCTTTGTAATAACATTTGGAAGATGAAAGTAATTCTGGGTTGAATATAATGTGTCATTAAAATGACTTGAAAAGGGTCACTAAAAAGTCTTAAATTGTGAATATAAAAAAATAAAAAAAGAAGTGAGGATAAATAATTAGTTTATTAGTGAGAAGATATACAAATAATCGGTTTTAGTATATTAGTAATTAAATATTGAATAGGAGTTTATCGATAATTAATATTTAATTAATTAGTTATTTTTTAATAATTTGATTGATAATAGGGGCAAAATCATAATCTAAATTTTAAGATAGGAGCTTCCCACATTTAGTAGAACTATTACCCCAGCTCTTCATTCTCCTTATTCATCACTAGTGAAATTGTCCGCGCTACGCGTAGTTTTTTTAATTAGTTGATAATATAAAATTTAAGATATATCTATGATAAATATAAAAATCAACTAATTAAACGTATAAGAAAAAGATGCATATAAAAAAAAAAGAATAGAAGTGTCACATAGTTATCGAGAAAAAAATCCTTTCATACGAAAAGGAATACCTTCATATCATAGGAAAAATGAATATGTAACATTAGTCTCGTAGGCTGTCCTTGCTACGTATATTTGTTAGGACCGAAATAAGCAGGTGTAATGCGGAAGCTAGCAAAGCAAACCTCGAAAGACCACGAGTAAGAAGACAAACGAGAAACACACCAAAAGAGACAGATTTAACGTGATTCGGTCAATTGACCTACGTCCACAAAGGAGATGAGCAATCCACTATAAATATGAGAGTACGAAATATAGAGAGAAACAACCTCAACCAATTCACTCGGAATACAAGGAAGTGCACAAAATTCTCCTCCATAACCGCAACTCTCAAAACCCTAGGACTACATTGTGAATGCTAATTAAGTTAGAAGGAACAAACCTATATTTATAAAGTCCTAAAACCTTTCCTACAAGAAAAGGACTAGTCAAAATATTAAAACCTTTTCCTAAAAGGAAAACTTATTTATGGTAAGAAATTAGGGCAAATAACCCCAACAAATCTCCCCCTTGGCTTGAATTTCTGACAAAATAAATTTGTCCACCTTCTTTACATAATTTTTAGGATCTTGCATCTCTTTTCCATAATCTCCTCCATCAAATCTACGTCTCGACACAGAGAACCTCCTTGAAACAATTTCTCCAACAAAATCTTCATTAATGTCAAAAAGGTTGCGACTAGAACTACACCCACCAAGATGAACATCCATCTCTAACATGGTTCCATCTTTGAACTATGGCTCTGATACCACTTGTTAGGACCGAAATAAGCAAGTGTAATGCAGAAGCTAGCAAAGCAAACCTCGAACGATCATGAGTAAGAAGACAAACGAGAAATATACAAAGACACAAAGATTTAACGTGGTTCGGTCAATCGACCTACGTCCACAAAGGAGATGAGCAATCCACTATAAATATGAGAGTACAAAATATAGAGAGAAATAACCTCAACCAATTCACTCGGAATACAAGGAGGTACACAAAATTCTCCTCCATAACCGCGACTCTCAAAACCCTAGGACTACATTGTGAATGCTAATTAAGTTAGAAGGAACAAGCCTATAATTATAGAGTCCTAAAACCTTTCCTACAAGAAAAGGACTAGTCAAAATATTAAAACATTTTCCTAAAAGGAAAACTTATTTATGGTAAGAAATCAGGGCAAATAACCCCAACAATAGTTTGTTCACAAATAATTTAATTATTAAAATATAATAACTATTATTAATTTAATATATTTATCTGTAATTTGTATTATTCATAAAAGAAACACATTTAGTCTCAAAAGAATTATAGAATTTTAGTCCAAGAAAAGGCAATCTTAAAATTAAAAGTAGCAATTGGAGGAAGGTTAGAAATCGAAGAAAAGAATTACTTGTCATTTTAAAATAAAATCATAAAAATCTAATATGTTCATAGAAATCTATATAATAAAAAAATGAAAGCCAAAAATTGATATAACAATCAAATCGAAGTTATGTTATCGGAAAAAAAGATGTAGATTTAGTGATCACAATAATAGTTTGCGTTTGTAGTTTTTTTTTTCTTAAATCATTCGGTACTTCGAAAGATATTTCGTTCATAAATTCATAGATATTCGTTCACACGTGAAGTAATTTGTATTGTGAAAGGTCATTTAAAGAAGGAATTGAATTTTTATATCCTGCTCTCATCATATTCCCTAAAGAATCGTTTGGTTTGTGGACAAAGTTATTTTGAAATTATAATCAAATCTAAATTTATACCTCAACTAAATAAATTATAAATTTAGTTTCAACCTTTGATCCTAGATATTCTACCTTATTATTATACCAAACGAATAATTTACAACAATTGCCTAATAAGAAGGGACTATAAGTTTCAAATTCTCCAATTTTACACAGATAAAAAAGTGTAGTATCAAGCACAAATTTAACACATTAAAACTAATTTACACATACAAAGGACATGTTAAAACTAATTGCACGTACATGAAACATATTAAATCTGAAAAATGGGGCAAAAAAATAAATCATAGCTAATAAATTCATTAATTACAAAGTTAAAGATAAAAAATGAAATGTATATAAAAAATGAAATGTATATAGATGGCTAAAAAAATTAAAAATAAAAATAAATAAATAAATAAATATATATATATATATATATATATCTAAAAAAATTAAAAATTAAAATAAATAAATAAATAAATATATATATATATATAGTTTACAATAATAACTGTACGAAGAAACAAAATCTTATATAATATAAATAAACAAAGATAAAACTAATATGCTATTAAGCATAAGACCTATAACTATAAATTTTTATTTGTTAGCTTCGAACATGAAAATAAAGACTAAACATTTAGGTATGTAATATATCAATGATAAAATTCTACGTATACTAATCTACTTCAATTATCTACTTAAAAAATTGTCATGAAATTACTTCAATTGAAACAAAAACTAAACAAAAAAGAATTTATTTTAGAGGAAGAATAAATAATTTAAAATAAGAAGAGCTTTTATGCGAGATAGTTTTAGCAAACTATCAACCACTTTTCACGTCACCTCTTGACCCTCCTTCTATTAATTCGTTATGATCTTAATTTTTAGAGATCCAAAAAGATGAAATACTCTGAAAAAATTGTTGTCTGATCCACTCTGCTCACAACTTATTTAGATGAAATATTCTTCATTTTCAGAGATCCAAAAAAGACAATTGAAAATCGGATCGCACAATGAAATTTTTAATTTTCTTAGTCATCTATAGAATATTTTTATGAATTTCAATTCTGAATAGAGACATTGCAGATTTCTGATTTCCAAAATGTATACAAACAATTAAATACTACTCTTAGTAAAAAAAAAAGGATAATTTAATATTACTATTAAATACAATAATTATTGTTAGTGAAAGATGGAAAGGTAGGAGGTTATCTAATTAAGCAGGTAAACAGTTGGGTTTGGGAGAAGGCCAATTGACGTGTCATAATTGGCTGTGACAATGAAGAAGGCAAGGACTATTAATTGGGAAAGGAGAATTAATGTAATGATTGTTACCATTATCCATTAGATGTTTAATTAGATGGAGAAAATAATTATTTGATAGTAATTATATAAAGAGTACAAAAATTCAAAAACAAAGAAAAAATAGATAAATAGGTTTTTGATCTTAGAGAGCGCCACATCAGCATGCCTAACATCCAACTTTATATATATATATATATATATATATATATATATATTGATTATTATTGTTTGAGCAATAAGTGACATTTTTTCTCATAATTAATACCGTGCAACTCTTCATTCACCTTCTTTAATATAATTATTATAGCAATAATTGAACATTTATAGGTTCTAGAGACTAATTTAGATTAGGAAGAAAATCAAAAGCCAAAAGTGGATAAATCAAACAAGCTGATTAGCATTAGTATAATAATATAATTTAATTTTTATTTAATATTTAATTTATTAAATAGCTTATAACATTTTATTTTAATGTAGGGGTAAAATGGTAATCTAACTTTTACCTAACATTCTTCCAATTTTATAATAGGGGTAAAACCGTAATTCAACTTTTAACTTTTTTTGTTCCCACTTATAGTAATAGTAAGTAAATAAAAAATAAAATAAATATATACAATAATAATATAATATATATATATGATGATATGCTTTATGATTCAAGAGCAACATGTTAAATTGTAGCTGAGAAAGAACACCACCGGAAGAGATGCTAACTTCTATGTGTTCAGAAGTTTGTTGTTGATTTTGTCAAGCCGCTTGACTACTTCTTTCATGGTTATCCTTAATTCTGGCTTTTCGTTTGTGCAGTCTAAAGCCAATTCTATCATGGAGGCTATGCACATTTCACTTTTGGAAGTGATTTGTTCTTTCTTAGGAAAAAGATTGGCATCCACAACGTCCATCATAGTCCCCCGAAATGCCTGTGTAATCAATTTCCTCAAGTCAAGATTTTCATGGCATATCTCCTCATCGGTTGGTCTTCTTTTTGACAAAACCTCCATCATCATGATGCCGTAACTATAAACATCACCACTAGTGGACACTATTCCATCCAAGCCATATTCTTAGAAAATAATGAAATGAAATAAAAAAAATTACTCAATTGAAATATAACAATAATTATGTACACTTGCTTTTATTGAGTTCTAGATTTTGGAAGGGCTAAATTATGATTTGTGAAAATAGAAAAGAAAGAGTCAATATAAGTGAAATAGAAAGAGACTATTATACCTGGTGCAATATATCCAAGAGTGCCTAATGTCTCGGTATGTGCCATGAACTCGCTTGTAGCTAAAATTTTAGAGATGCCAAAATCACCAACATGAGCCACCATATCTTCATCCAAAAGAACGTTGGCTGGCTTTAGGTCGCAATGAACAATCGGAGTATCATGACCATGATGCAGATATTCAATTGCCATAGCCACATCAAGCATTATGGTGACTCTTTGAAGAAGGTTCAAGTGGTGATCTTCTCTGTACAACCAATTATCAAGACTACTGTTGGGCATATATTGCAGAACAAAGGCTCGTATATAGTCACTAGAACAAGTAGTTATCACTGAAACAAGATTTCTGTGCCTGATATTTCTCATCACTTCGCATTCGGTATCAAACCTTTTGCATACTTCCTCACTTTGCAAATCCAGAACCTTTATAGCCACCAAAGTTCCACTAGATAATGTGCCTTTGTATACAGAGCCAGAACCTCCCACACCAATTAAATTTGATTCATCAAAATTATTTGTTGCTCGTTGAATCTCATGATAAGAAATTAATTGATATGTCCTTATCTCCGGAACCTTTTCAACATCTCTGGACTTCCCTTTCTTCTTTCGTTTTATTATCCAAGCTGACACCAACAAGAATATCAGAAAGGATGAAATAACCAGTGGAATAACAATTTTCAGCACAAGCTCCTTAGACTTTGATTGTTTTCCATTATTGTTGATAGGGCAAGCAGGAACCTCCAATATGCGCGTTCCACATAGACCTTTGTTCCCGAGAAATGATTGCAAAGTGGAATTTACAAACACACCACCATAGGGTATTTCACCCTCTAATTCATTAAATGAAACATTAATGCTTTTAAGGGCGAGTTTTTCTAATGACTTAGGAATAGTACCTGACAAGGCATTTAAAGACAAATTCAAGAATTCCAAGCTTATCAAGTTGGCAAAGGATAATGGAATTGAGCCTGTAAATGAATTGTTTGATAGGTCAAGGGACTGCAGGTTTTGGAGTTCCCCCAATCTGCTTGGTATCATGCCTGAGAAGTGGTTACCTGAAAGATCTAGTTTTACAATGGCTTTCAGTTCTCCAATATCTGATGGAACTTCTCCCTCTATAGAATTTTGTGACACGTTTAGAAAGAGAAGACCACTCATTTTCCAAAGACTCAATGGAAATTTTGATGAAAATTTATTAGAACCCAAATAAAGATGTTGTAGCATGCTAAGATTTCCTATACATGCTGGAATTAACCCAAAGAGCTTATTACCTTCCAGATTTAATCGTCCCAAATGAGATAAATTGCATACCGCCTCTGGAATATGTCCCTGCAATTTATTGTTATTTAGATACAGCCCTTGGAGTTGTTTAAGCTTACCAAACTCAGGAGGAATATTTCCCATAAAGTTGTTATCTTGAAAGAATAAGGTTATAAGACCGCTCATGTTGCCTATACTTGTGGGGATGAGTCCATTGATGTGAGCATTGCTCATTTCAAAGAATTCAATAGTAGATGAAAGATTACCTATTGAATTGGGCAAAATGCTATTCAACGGATTGTAGCCCACATCTAGATATTGCAACATCCTACAGTCTGCCAAAGATTGGAAGAATGGCAACTCATGTTCACTGGTAAGTTGATTATCATGTAGGAAAAGAAGTCGCAGATCACGAAGGTTTCCCAAATTAGTTGGAATACTTCCACTGAAGAAGTTGGTTGCTAGCCCCAATCTTTCAAGCTTGGAAGCATTTGTGATGTGCAGAGGAATTTCCCCTTCAAGCTCATTGCCAGACAAGTGAAGTTCTAAGAGGTTTGGAAGATGAAGACCAGTAGAGGTTGGAATTCTCCCTGAGAGTTTGTTCGAAGTTAACGCAATGTATTCCAAAGAAGATATATTAAAAATAGCCTCCGGAATCTGACCTATAAGATTATAATTTTCTTCAAAATCTAATTCTACCAAATTTGATAGCTTCCCCAATTCTGGAGGAATTGGCCCCTCCAAGTTATTGGTTTCACAGTAAAGATTTCGCAGAGTGGAAATATTTCCCAATGAAGTGGGAATAGTCCCTGTTATTGGATTATTACCAATATAAAACTCCTCGAGCTTCTATAAACAACCAATATTTTTGGGTATTTCTCCAGTTATGTTGTTGGAAGATATGGACAGTATTTTAAGCTGTGTGAGTTGGCAGATGTTGGAAGGAATGTGATCAGAAATTTGGTTTAGACTTAAACTTAAACGCTCCAAATTTGATAAAAAAAATCCCTCATCAAGCAAGAGAGGACCAGAAAGGCTATTCCTTCCCAGAGTTAGGGAACGTAATGACGAGATATTAAAAAGTGATGTAGGAATGGAACCTGTTACTTGATTATCAACCAAGGACAAAACTGCAAGTTGGCTCAGATTACCGATCTCCTTAGGAATGTTGCCGTTGATTCTATTATAAGACAAGCTAAAGTTCATCAACTTTGTGGCATTTCCAACAGAAGGAGGGATTATACCTGTGAGGCTATTGTTCCTGAGATTTAAGATTCTGAGTTCGGGTACATACCATGAGCCTTTCCACATTTCACCATCGAGTTTATTGAAGGCCAATGAAATGATTTGAACTCTCCGGTGTTGAAATAGACTTGTTGGTATACTTCCTTGGAGCTGATTGTTTTGAAAATCAATCACTTGCAAGTGAGGCAAGTGGCCAAGTCCATAAGGGATGCCACCATGGAATGAGTTATTCTCGAGATTGAGAACACTGAGAAAGGACAAATTAGCCAAAGACGGGGAAATTGTGCCTTGAAGTTGCAAATTAGGAAGAGTCAAGGCTACAACCCTTTGCCTTTTTGAACTGCACGTGACACCGAACCAAGAACAAAAAGACGCAGTCTTGGTCCAATTATTGGCCAAAAAATGATTGGGAGTTGTAATAAGATTTTGGAAAGCTAGTAGAGCTTGTTGGTCAGTCTCATTTGAGAAAGCAATTGATATAGAAAATTGAATTAGACAGAGAAGAATCAATAAGAAAATGTGCTTCTCCATGATGTTGCTATGCACTTGATTTGTGTAGTTGCCAATGATACTGCATTATATAGAACCACTTCATATGGATTGTTGTGTTTACACCAAACTATGTAAATTTATCTATTGACTAAGTACTAAAAGTCTCGATGCAAATACATATCATGTAACTATTTAACTCATGATAAATATCTGATACAAATAAGTTTTTTAAAACTTGCATCATTAGTCATTAGGCACAGGTATCAACTTTAGAAAAACAAGTTAAAGAGCGAGTTAATGTATTTATAACATAAATCTTAATTATAAATGGCATTTCATTGATTAGTCAACTTTAGAAAAACAAGATGAAGGAATTGATTGATCAGATACAAGTCAAAAGCAGGAGGAGGAAAATGCACCTTCATAGTTGACAAAACTTGCATGCATTATTTCCAAAAAACCAAAGAAAAGTCAGTTAACTTTCATTAAGTTTAATTGTCTACTTGTGTACACTCAAAATTGAAGAACACAGATATCGATTGAGACCAAGTTAAAACACACATTTATATATTATGTCAATTCTATTTAATAACATTAAGACGTAACTCAAACTAAATAATAATTAACTTACTATATCCAATTAAATTACTTAAGTATTAAGAAATTTATTATATTATTATGGATAAATCTAACTTTTATTTACATTTATGTGGCTCAGACAAAGTCAATAGAAATCCAGACAAAGTCAAAAGCAATCCAGATGAGTTAAGGAAAATTGTGACCTATGTCACCATCACAGCCCTACATGCATTTATCATCTTTGGACCAACTAACCAGAAATAGATATCACCCATTTTAAGTTGAATTATAGTACTCCCTCAGTCGAGGGAAGCTTTGGTGTAGTTGATAAAGTTATTGTTATATAATCAGGAGAACATAAGTTCAAACTGTGGAAACTACTTCCAATATAAATAATGGAATTAGGTAAGGCTGCATACAATAGACTTTATGATCTGGTCCTTCCTTGAACAGCACGCATAACGGGAGCTTTATATAATATTCCCTCTATTTTATATTAGTTCTCAAAGGTTACTAAATTATAGTTGTCCCAAAATATTTGGTCATTTTATAAAATCAAGTTGAAATTAATTATTTTTTCCCATTTTACCCTTAGTATTATGTGTTGTCAAAAATAGGCAATATTAATTGCATAGCATAGAGATTATTAATTTGAAGAGTTCAAAGTAGTGAAATTTATTTAAGAGAGATAAGAGTAACGTAGAGTATTCAAAGCCTTGACCTTTGATGATGCAATCTTCTCATTCTCTTTGCCAATTCGAGTTCAGACTAAAGATTTTCCATTTTATTTCTCTGTTGA
Source organism: Solanum okadae (assembly GCA_036553675.1). NCBI lineage: Eukaryota > Viridiplantae > Streptophyta > Magnoliopsida > Solanales > Solanaceae > Solanum > Solanum okadae. The sequence goes on along the minus strand of CM071681.1, from coordinate 10,330,744 downwards.
ATTGACAATTTCCTTTTAGTTAAAATTGTTACTATAACAGGGAAGGGAACACTCTGAAGTACAAACAATACATGACTCCAACTAGTACATACGACTTTATGATTGGCCGACTCAGTTTGATCCCAAATTTTGTGGATTTATTAGTGATGACCTAGTGAACGATGATCTTTGGCTCTGCAGAACTGGCGCTACTATTTTTGAAGTTTTGAGGTTACAAAAGAGAAATGCATGATTATCTAAACTTTTCATGTGTATTTGTCCATGAACTTTCTGGAATATGTTGACTAACTTTGTTTGACACCAAATTTTGTAGGCTCATTTGAAATGACCTAGTGAATGATACTTATTGTTTCTCAAGGAATAGGCGTCGCTTTTTTGGAGTTTGTAGGTCACGAATTAGGAATTCAGGTTTATCTTACCTATTTGTGTGTATTAGTCCATGAATTTTTCAGAAAATGACGTACTGACTCCGTTTGGCCACAAATTTTATGGCTACATTTGTGACGACCTAATGAACGATACTCTTTGCTTTTACAGGACTATCGTCACTTGTTTTGAAGTTTTGGGATCACAAAACAGGAATTTAGGATTATCTAAGCTCTTCATGTGTATAATTAGTCCATTAGTTTTCCAAAATTTGTTTGACCAACTCTATGTCACCTCAAATATTGTGGGTCCATCTATGACGACCTAGTGAACGATAGGCATTGCCTCTGCAGGATTGATATATGCCAATTTTTTGGAGTTTGAATCATGAAATATGAATTTAGGATTATCTATGTTTTTCATGTGTATTAGTCCATGAATTTTCTGGAATATGACTATTTGTCGTGTTTGACTATAAATTTTGTGGGTCTATATGTGACGACCTAGTGAATGATACTTGGTCTCTATAGAACAAACGCCATTTTTTAACAAAATTTTGAAAAATATGAATTTGAAACTATCTTAGATTTTCGTGTGTACAAGTCTATGAATTCTTTGGAATATGTATGGCATACTCAGTTTGACACCAAATTATATGGGTCCATTCGAAACAACCTAGTGAACAATACTCATTGTTTCTCAAAGACCGGCGTCTCTTTTTGGAGTTCTTGGGTCACAAAACAGGAAGTCGTGATTATCTCAATTTTTCATATATATTAGTCCATGAATTTTTCGAAATATGACTATAGCTAGCTGATTTTGTTTAACCCCAATATTTTGGGTCTATTCGTGACAACCTGATGAGCGACACGCATTGTCTCTACATGACCAATATCATTTTTTTAGAATTTCAGGGTCACGAAACATGAATTAAGGATTATCTAAATTTCCTGTGTGTATTAGTCCATGATTTTTTTTCGCAATATGTTTGATTGACTCAACTTTTGTCATGACTCAATTTCTGATCAAGCTTTGATCGGCACCCGATGTCTTAAATTAATCGAGTGACCATCTTGGCTTTCTATTATATTCTTATTCAAATAATTTTAATTTGTGCAACTCAATGCAATTCTTTGTAAAGATATAATATTAGATCTCAAATTCAAGTAAACATTCTGAAAATTTGTACTAATTAAATGTGTTTATGAACTTTCTTATCATTGTACAATATATATGCATAATAAGAATACATAACCAAAATTCTAAGACTGGCTATAAAACCTCTGAACTGAAGATAATATCAACATAAAAGGAATTATTGAAATATGAATATATGTGTCTCCACCAAAAGCAAGACGTGGAGCTACCAAAGCATGGAAAGTATAGAGGGATCTATACTTGGCCCTGCGCTGTATCAGGGGTGGCAAAATCAAATCCAACTTATCTATTCCGTTTATGTTTGGACTGATTATTGACCTGTCCATTCATGAGTTCATCCATTTCAACCAAATCCATTTTAACCCATTAAAAGTTGGATTGATATGTAAATCTAAATTGGCTCATGCGAAATTTTGTCAAAATATTTTTAAAAAACTATTATTTTTTTTCAATCTGATATGTTATATATGGCCTTAATAAAGATAAAATAATCTTATTAGATACTAAATATTTTAAAAGACAAAGTAAAACAATTAAGCTTGGTAAAAATTGGATTGGGTTGGGTCTTGACCCGTTATGTAACCCATTACTTAACCCATTTTGACCCAAGCAAATTTGGGTTGGGTTAGATCTTGACCCGATTGTTGTCTTAACCCATTATGATCCGCCCAAATTTAACTGAACCAGCCCAATTGTCATCCCTAGTTATACCGCAAATTAACGCAAGTTCGTTCACTAAAGTTTGAACGAGGTTTAAATAAACATGTATGAAAAAACATAACCTCTGAAATAGGCCGGTTCATAAACCTCATCATGTAAATAATATTTTATGGGTCTATTCGAAACTATCTAGTGAAAAATACTCAGTATTCTCAAGAAACAACATCACTTTTTTAGAGCTTTCTGGTCACGAAGCATGAATTAAGGATTATCTTAGTTTGTCGTTTGTACTTAAGTCTGAATTTTCCGAAATAGGACTGACACACTCTGTTTGACCCCAAATTTTTTGAGTCTATTCATGACGACCTAGTGAATGATACTCTGTCTCACTTTTTTGGAGTTTCAAGGTCACAAAAATGGAATTAAAGATTATCTAAATTTTTCATGTATATTAATTCATAATTTTTTTCAGAATATGTCAAGCCGACTCTATTTGACCCTAAATTTTATGAATTCATTTGAAACGATCGATAAATGATACTCATTGTCTCTGCAGGACTGACACCATTGTTTTTGGAGTTTTGGGTTAGGTTTGAAATTTCAAAAGGACAAGGTCACGGATTGGGTCTCCAACAAACAAAATGATGGCAATAATAACTCATTACATGTGGAGAGATTTTAGTTGATTTTGTTTGACACAAGGGCAATTTGCTTTTTCATCATGAAAATAAGAGAAAAATAAATCAGTACTTTTCTTGTAAGAGTTTTTGTTGCATTCTAAAAATGAAATTTCAATTTCGAAACCTCAATTCTAATGAAGGATTGAAAGAGACATATACCTAATTTGTGTTTATTGTGAAAGTGTAACAAATTAAATAGATGCATTGTAGCTTTAGTTTATATTTAATTGCATATTCAAAACTTAACATAGTAACAAAACACTTGTGCACACTTTACAAAATAGGACAAACATATTATTATTCATCAAAAGCATACTCAACAGCCAAACAAAGATAATTAACACAGATAGGAGTTCATCTCCGATAGACATCGGAGTAGATCTCCACTAAAACAGACAAAGAACACCCTAAATTAAAACACATTACTTTGCGTCTAGACGCATAAGCAATAACTAAGAACATGGTGCAACTAGTTTCCCTGATTGATCCTTCAAAGCGCTGCTACAAGTGGAGTAGTGGCAATTGATTTTGGAATCCACACTAGATCATTACTTGATGTGAAAAAGTGACAGATAGGTGATGTTCCTGGTAATACACCGAGAGAACGGAAAGATTCATGAGATGGATTCCATTCAGAAGTATCCAAATGACATACAACCATCGCTTCCATTAGTTGATCACCATTTGCTTCATTAATTCTCCCTAATGAAACCTTGAACACCTTGATTTTATTGTCAATTGTGTGATGACAGTAGAAAACCGCGTAAGGGCTAGACAATAGAAGACACGCCACCATTTTAGGAGTGGTAATTTGTTGTGGAGTGTCTAAAATTGTATAACGACGAAGCAGGGGAGAAATATCATGAGTTGTTATCGTTGTCAGAGCTTTGATTATTTGGGTATTTTCTCCCATGATTTCTTGCACAAAATGCAGCATTGCCTCCACGGATGTGGCACAGTACTTTCTCTCTCCTTTTATAGGCGAATCTTCGCATATTTTCAATTTATTTTCCATGGATTTAACTTGTGAAAATGGAATGGAATCAACTGCTTTTTTCGGAAAAGAAGTTAGATTTCTTCGTGTTTGAAAGGAGAGAGTCATTATTTTCCCTATTTTTAGATCATCCATAAGGAAGAAAAATGAATCATGTTTTTACACATGCTTATCATTTCCCTGTTTATACGAACTACGAAAGATGTTTCCTAAATCGGAAATCTCCTTCTCATCATTTCCCTGTTTATACGAACTACGAAAGATGTTTCCTAAATCGGAAATCTCCTTCTCATCATTTCCCTGTTTATACGAACTACGAAAGATGTTTCCTAAATCGGAAATCTCCTTCTCATCATTTCCATGTTAATACGAACTACGAAAGATGTTTCCTAAATCGGAAATGTCACGCCCCGAGCCTACGCCCTAGACGTGGCCGGCACTCGAAGACCATTGCTGGCCCCAAGCGAACCCTTGGCCTGGCTTTCTTAACTCAGTGGAAACCTAACTCAACAGAATAACTCCATGCAATGCAAGGACATAAAACAACTTAATTGATAAAAATCTAGCCAAAAAGGCAACTCGAGTCCCAAAATAGAATATTTACATATATATATAGATGAGAGACTCAATACTAACTGACTGACTATCTATGAAGCCTCTATAATACTGAGATGGATGTTGGGACAAACCCCGCAACATCCTAACGAAACAAAACTAGGAACACAAAATAACAGAGTCCTCCGAAATGCAAGGAGGCTCACCACTGATTCTGGAGTGCTCAACTGGATCAACGGCGTGCTGGGTGCTGATCCTAGGTACCTGCGTCTGCATCATCATAAGAAGCAGGCCAACTGGCATCAGTACATTGAATGTACGAGTATGCGAGCTGGAAAGCTAAGCAACATAGGCTAGAAGGAAATCTGGAAAAAACTGAATAACTTACCTGGCTCAACTCAACTCAACCTGACTGACTCATTTCAATATAAGGCAATTTAAAACAAGTGCAATATAAAGAAAAACTGTTTAAAACCTGCTATAAACTCTGTGTGTATACAAAGATACAATAAGTCTGAGATGTATATAGAAATACAATTGAACTGATGTAGATAAAAATACAATAATTTCTGTGTATGAAAATACAATAACTTCTGTGGGAGATTCTAACCGACAACCATCACTTAGAGCTATAGTGATGATACAGCGATCGACCTCATGCTGCCAGAGCATCCTATACCCGGCCAAAGGTATAAGACCTGAACTGCCTAATGGATCCACTAGTCTATCTGGAAAAAGGATTCATCTAAAAAGTATGATCATTTTCTACCCATGGTGGCTAACATGGTTCTATGGGGGCTGTGGGTTCCTTAAACGCTCCCCCAACTCGGTGCTCGATACTACTCCCAAAAATGTACTGGCTCTTATGTTTTTTTTAAAACATATTTCTTCCTGCTGATTTGAGATTATTACTCAAAAACTTAGCTCAAAGGCTATCTTGGAAATCTCAGTTTCCTCTTTTGCTTCATTTAGAAAGCGATAACCCTTTTTCTGAAAAACTAGCCCGAAGGCTCTTTGGAGATCTCAGTTCCAAAGCTTGTTTAAATGTAAAAACATTTCTTTAAAACTCCTTTGGGAATACATAGTTCCCTAATAACTTTTGAGAAATGAACTCAACTTAAACTTTTGACTTAACTTGAAACTCGATACTCTTTACTCAACTTGAAACTCTATACTCTTTGCTTGACTGGAAACTTGAGCCTTAAAATGAAGTTAAAACGTTCATTAAAGACTCTTGCTTGACTTACTTCTTAACTTCTAAGCTTGACTTCTAACTTCACTTGACTTTGATCCTAACTCGCCTTGAATTTGATTATGGATTCAAAGTATATGATCACACGTTTATGGATGAGTTCTTGACGTTTAAACGTACTTTGGAGTGTTGGAAACAACTAGGAAACATAGGTACAATACCAAGGAGCATGCATGAGAAAGTATGAAAAGAATGGAGAAACTTGGCGTCCTTGGCGCTCTGCAAGGCGCGGATCACCAGCCCTCGAAGCTCAGAAGGGCTGCTGGGGCGCACTGCTAGGCGCGCCGCCCCAAGGGAGAAAACTCAGAAACTCTTTTGGGGCGCGCTGACAGGCGCGACGCCCCACCCCTGACCCCAGAAAACTCGACTTTTCTCCTTCCTTTTTCCAACTCTAAACCTCCTTAACTTCCATGGATCCAGCCCCAAACACTTAGAATCATAAACCCCTCAACATACAATAGATTTCAACTCACAAACACAACCGGAAACATGTCCCAAATCAACAAGAACTTCAACACAATCACAACCAACAACTTCAACAAACATAATCAATCTTTTCTCTAAATTAAACGAGTTTGGCGTGTGGGGGAAAGAACCAACCCAATACTATGAACTCACATACCTTAATAGGGATCACCCCCGACGATATCCACGACGATCTCTACGAAGTTGCTTCTTCTTCTCCTTCTCCTCTTCTTTCTCTCTTCACTCACAACCCTAACTCTCACTTTTTAAAAGGGAAAACTGATCTAAAAATCAGTCTAAATCCCTAATATAACCAAAAGAATTGGTTAGCGAAAAGACCAAAATACCCTTACAATTTCGGGTGAATTGCCCTGTGCTAACAGCCCAACTTCCAAAGGGCATAACTCACTCATACGAACTCGGAATCGAGCAAACTCAGCGGCGTTGGAAAGATCATTCTACGAGCTTTGTTTTATTTAAAATATATTTTAGACTTGTTTAAGAGTCGCCACTAAATTTTTAAGGAAAAATTAAGAAAACTTATTTTTTTTCAAAAGATTTAAAACAGGGAAATCGATTGAAAATATTTAAGGGGGTTCGGGGGTTCTTATTAGCATTTCGGGAAGGGTTTGAAAGCACCTGAAATGCCCGCTAATATGTGGTTATCCAGCGATTAATTATTTGGCTAAAATATTTTAACTTATCTTGAAATACAAAAGTGAATTACTTTATAATTGAGACCTATTTTAATAGAAAAATAATGAAATATTATCTAAGTGAAGTATTTCATAAACTTATTTATTTATTATTTATTTATTTTTAGGTCAAGTGAAAGATGAGTAATATAGTTAAGTAATTAATTCAAAATGGGTGTCTTTCGGGGATTTGAATATTTCAACTTTAAGATTAACGACAAATATTAGCAAGTAAATAAACATAATAAAAATGAATAGGGAAAGTGACTTGGGCCCAAATCTGGTTTTCCTGTCCGCCTGGGCCAGTATTTGGGACCATTTCGTTTTGGGCCTTTGGCCCATTTGAATCACATGCACCTGTCCTATGCTAACGTGAATAGAATTTTTTATTTTTTTTGGGGGGCTTTAGGCCCGATTTCACCTGTCCTAAATTCTAGCAAAACAACAGACAAGTGGGCTTAGGCCCAAAAATAACAAAATACAATTCTTTGAATTAAGAGTGGGCCTTTGGCCCAATTTTTCATTTTTTCTCAATTCGTCGATCTGTTGCTTCTTCTTTTGACCGCGGGACCTGTTCATCGATTTATGGTTTGGCTGACTCGAAAGGGAGGAATTTGAGCCTTTACGGCTTTCCCGAAATGTAGGAAGAAGATAGGAGTTCATAGTAAACTCGGACATATTTCACATGTAACAAAAGAGAATGATGAGAAATGAGAATTATCATAGATAATAATTAAATGAGGTATCAATTGGATGTAAACTAAAATTAAAATCTAAGATACAAGACAAAATATGGTATCATTGATTACATGAACAAGCTAATTAATAAAATTTTCTACACTTTATCGAGAACGAGTATTCACACGACACATTATTTAATAAAACCAAGTCACATGATAGCACCGTATCAAGATCACACGCCAAGTTATATCAACTGGCAGAAATTACATATCCAACATAACATAAGCTAATCAGTATGCTACATTATCATAAATGAGCACATGACCTACTAAAAAAAAGGATTAAATATTTGTTTGGAACTAAGGAAACCAACAAACATAGCTCAATTTCATTCAACTAACACAAACAAATTATAATACCAGGACACCCCCTCTTATATATATATATATATATATATATATATATATATATATATATATATATATATATTATAATTTGGGATTTCCCATTTTTGGGATAGTTAAGCCACGATCAACTAATGGTCACGTGACTTGGTATAAGCCTATACACCAATAATAATTCCATAGCAAAATATTTAAAGGAGAAAATACATACTAATGACAACAAATGTTAGAAAATAGATGGGTCGAAGCATGCCTCTTATCAATGAATCAATATGACTAAATTCTAAAAAAAATGGAACATGTGAGGCTAAGATAACAACAAAATACTAGAAAGAAGAAAATAATGATAATAATTAGGGATGAACACACACTTAACTCAACGCTACAAAATAATACACATAAATAATCTTTATTTTCAACCAACATCAAATTCTAAGTAAAGAAAAGATGCATATTGTAATAAAAAAAGACTAATGACACTAAAATGAAGTTAGAGGCTTCGTACTAAACAGATCGCCAAAAGAAAATAATACTAATACAACAAGACGAGAATAAGAGACGGATTTCCATATTTTATAAGCTCAAGTAAGGAAATGAAGGAAGAACAGTTGTGCTTCAACACTTAGAAACAGATCGAGCAGGTACCATGATGAGCTAAACAAAATTTAAAACCGAAACTTCAAGCATCAAATGGTAATACTCTAAATAAATGACAGAAAAAACATGATAAAAAAATAGACAAAAGAAAAGCGGAAAACGAGCCTTAGCAATAATCACTAAATGAGCCAAAAAAAAAGAATAAGGAGAAATAAGGACAAAAGAACGAATACGAAACCAATGAGCCAAAGCTTAACCGACTACTATGCATTTTGACGCTTTCTAAGCACATAACGTAGACATGAACACTTTTTCATCAACAATAAAAAACAGAACATTACCATAACCATCCAGTGAAACAAGCTAAGACTCGAGGCGAGCATAATGATTACGAATTCGAAAAAAAATGTAAACAGAGAGATGGTTTTAACGATAAGCACTAAATCATTTTTTTGAAAATGAAATCTTTGCCATCATTTAAGGAAAAGGTAAAATGAATACTAAAGGCAACATTTAGCTTTACATGCTTCAAATAAGAGTAACTAAAAAAGAAAACTATACGGAACAAAGCTCATGTTGGAATCTCTACTGAAATGAAAACAAATAAAAGAGTTGGAATTCGAATGAGTTTACCCTTTTTAGGTGCAACGAATAGAGACCGTGACGAGCTAGAACGACGACAACAACTTTCACACCGAAATACGACCCCGAGAAACTCGGATGAACAAAACAAAAAGAACGAAAGCAAAGACTGAATCAAACAGCTTCAAGAACTTTGGTTTTAAGGTAATTCTTCCTCTCAAATACTTAACTAATTCTTAGTATTTTCTCCCAAAAAGTTTCCCAACCCGCAAAAGATGAGAAGAAGAGACGTATATATATAGGGGAAATTCAAGGGCTCACGTTTTGAATGAAGAATGGATAGAAACAGGGAGCAGTTGGGATGAAATTTTCTCCAAAATTCCAGAAAAACCGGACAAGGGAGCAGACTGGAACGAGTTGGTGAGGGCAGACGCTTGCTTTTCCGTGGATTCTGCCGAATTGCTGCTGCTACTTTGACATTTTTGACTGCTGAAGAAGAAGGAGAACGTGGGGGGGGGGGGTCATTGGTTACTGATGTACGTATGTATAAATGTTTTGAATTGTATGTTTAGGAATTAAAAAGGAAAAAAAAGGGTGGGGTCAGTTAGTGTATGTTGTTGTATTATTATAATATATTATTGGGTCGGTTGGTACATGTATGTATTATTATATTGTTGGAAGGGGTCGGTTGATACATGTATGTATTGTATGTGTATTTGGAAGGGATTGCTGTTTGTATGTTGTAATGTATGGGAATGGGTTAGTGGGTATTGGATTTAGAATGGGTAATTTGGCTTGGAACAAATGTCTGTACGTGTTTATTTGATGTTGTATTGCAATGGTTTCCTCTGTTTTGGGCTGGAAGGTTTGCTGGAAATACAACATAAAATCCCAAAATTTGGTCATTTAAGATGAGTATAGAGTAAAAAATTAAATCGGTTAGATTTTGGATTTTAAGAAATAGCCAAATTGAGTTGAATTAATAAATTCGGCTAAAACCTAAATAAGGTGAGCTAATATAAAATTAATTAATGAGCTTCTTAATGTTAACGAAATAAAATAATTAATTCGATTATAAACTAATTAATTTAAAACTATGGCCATAACTTAAATAACGTAACTTAAATAAAATGTGCTTTTCAAATCAACAAAATTAAATAAGACAAAATAATATAAAATAAGAATAATTAAACTAATAAAATAAATAACTTATACTTTAAACCAAATTAATTTAATTGAATATAAAACAAACTCTTTTTGAGACGATTTTTGAATATTCATAAAATATAATAATTATATACATAATTATGTAAAACATATATATTATCTAAAAATTATAAAATAAGACAGAACTAGTTAAAATAACTTGCAAACTATATTATTATTATTACTTTTATAAAACTAATTATTTTAAAATCGTTTGAAATTGAAGAAGCTCGATAATTAATATTTATTGTGGAGGTCCAAAATTGGGTCTCAACAACTGTCCCTCGTTTGACTTGGATTGATGAAAGAGATTCGAGGCAAATGAAATCGACTAATCCAATTTGGAACGATCACATCTTCATCTTTCCGAAAAAGGGATTCGGAATGGGTTATGGCCGAACCCTTAAAATGGGTTTCCTACATATCTCAAGCTATATGAGAATTCAGGCCAACTAGTAGTTCAATATGCTTGATTTAACGCATGATTATGAAAGAATTCAAAAGCTATTCCGATATCGAATTATGAAAAAACCAAAATGCTAGGGAATAAGATTTAAGAGAGAATGTCAGAGTACAACCGAGTTTTCAACATTAATCCCGCCTACATATCTCTTAACTCAGGGAATCAGGCTGCTTGTAGTTCGACTTGATCGGTTGAAAGGAAATCTATCATGTAAGATAACCTTTAGTTCAAGAGGAGTGATAAGTAAGTCGAGTATGAAAAAGAGGCTTGCAATCTCTTAGCCATGAATGTGGTGCACTTCACACCCATAAGTAAGAACTTACACGGACATAATTTCCAAAGCTCTTGGTGCATTGTCACTCGGATTGGAAAGATACTTCCGGTAGAGATCAAATATTTCAGGATGCGAAACTGAAACCAGGAAATCTAAGGAAAAACCCACATGCCTTTTGATAGGGGTGTGGTTTGATTGTGGTGAAAGTCGCTCCTCAGCTCGCGTCCTAAGAGTTTGACACCCCTCTTTAGACTATATCCCAGTTCGCTGCTAAGAAAAAGTTCCACGTTGTACTGCATCCTTTTTGATGTCGTCCACATCGTGTTGACACTTAATTGCTCTACTTGAACATTTGACGTCAACTTCCTCCAGTTTGACGTAAAGCAAATAAAGCTCGTATTTTGTATTTGTAATATAATCTTCAATGTACTCTTCTTTTGATGACGAAGTAATAAAATAGATAGATGTAATATGTTGATAGTTCTTTTGATGTCGTATTAGCAAGGAAAATGATGCAGTTGATGTTGATTCTCTTTTGATGGGTGAATCTTTCTTGCGATGCGTGAATCTTTTTCTCGCGATGCATGAATCTCTTTTCGCGATGCATGAATCTTGTCTTGCAATGTATGAATCTTTTCCCGCGATGCATGAATTCTTTCTCTTCCTATGCATGATCTTTCCCGCGACGCATGACTTCTTTCCCTTGTTATGCATGATCTTTTCTGCGATGCATGCATCTTTTTTTGCGATGCATGAATCTTTTCTCTGGCTATGCATGAACTTTCCCCGCGATGCATGAATTTTATTTATTTATTTTTTTGCGATGCATGACTTCTTTCTCTTGCTATGCATGATCTTTTCCTGCGATGCATGAATTATTTCTCTTGCGATGCATGACTATCTTTTCTTGGGATGTATGACTTTTTTTCTCAATGCATGACATTTTTCCTGCAATGCATGAATCTTTTGATGGTGCCTCCCTGATATCGAGCGAAGATAATGCTTCACCAAGCAACATAGGTGATCTTCTGGGTATATTTTGGATGGAGGTATCGTCTCAATCGACAATATAAATAAAAATGACCCTCGGAGTAGTGGTCTCATCTCATTTGACAATATAAATGACTCTCCGGGTAAGAATATCATCACATCTGATAATATAATGCATATAAACGTCTTCCACGTGTCTTTAGTCGCTGGAAAATAATAATATTGATCTATTCGCAGCTTTTGTTCATTCCATCTCTGAGCATAGTTGTACATTCATTATGGACTTTGTCTTGTTGGGAATTGAATGAAATAATGTTACTCATATTTCCAATTCTTTGGTATAAAAAGCATAAAATATTTTCTGCATCCATAGAAAAATTGTCAATTTTTTGGGGAACTCCTTGCCCTTTTGACTTCTCCATATTCATTAAATGGAGGAATATGTTGATCTTGCTGCAAGCTTATAGACCTGCGTCCACAGAAAAATTGTTAGTTTAAAGAATGAACTAATCTGTGTCGATCTCTTCGGTTGTCGGCTCCTTATCTTGCTATCTCCGATTGATTTCTTTGATCCCCCGCTTCTTGATAGATAAGACAAAACATTTTCGTGCAAAAATAATTGAAACATGGAGGAAAAGTTTTAAGAAAAATAGATTTTCGAAAAGTAGTATTTGGGAAAGGTCACTGCCAAGTGTCATGTCATGTCGAGCATAATGAACGTCTTTAAAGTTGATGTCCCGAGGTCTATCTGATCACTTGCTGGAAAGTATTCAAAGTTGTTCTAAATTGCCGATGAACCTTGTTGCAATTTTGAGGACATCCTCGAAATTTCTATCCCAGTTAACTGCCTTAGCTTATCCTTAACTGTTGGTGAGTAAATAACGGAATTTTTGAGATCCCCTCAAAATTTTTGTCGCAGTTGCGAATTACAAAGTAAATTCAGTCTCGACTTTGTTGGAGAGATCTCCTTCTTGAGAATTTTTTGAGTCCCTCTCAAAAAATTCTGTCCCAGTTTCTATTGTAAAGAGAAATAGAAATCTTACGGGAGGTATGACCGAGCCCTTGCGGCGCCTACGTATCCCGTTGAGGCAGGAATCAAGTCAAACGTAGTTCCTCCTCTCAAGGACTAACAAAAATAAGAAATTAACAAAGAAACCGACCGAGGCCGACATAGGCCGCCTACGTATCTCATTCTTGAGAATTCAGGTCGAACGTAGTTCAAATACAAGGAAATATTCAAAGGGATAAAGGGGTGACCGAGGCCGACATAGGCCGCCTACGTATCTCATTCTTGAGAATTCAGGTCAAACGTAGTTCATTACAAAAGGGATAAAATTTTAAACGAAGCGATTACAAGCAAATAGGACGAATACAAGCAAATAGAACGATTACAAGGAAATGAACGATTACAATGAAATGATACAAACTGAAACTTCACACATAATATCTCTTGATAGCATCTGAGTTGATTGGTTTCGGCCATTCGGTGCCATCCATCTCCGACAGGACTAAGGCACCTCCAGATAACACTTTCCGAACCATGTAGGGTCCTTGCCAATTTGGTGCAAATTTCCCTTTATATTCATCCTGGTGAGGGAAAATGCGCTTGAGAACCAACTGACCAATTTCAAACATTCTGGCTCTTACTTTCTTGTGGAAAGCACGAATCATTCTCTGTCGATATAGTTGACCATGACAAACAACAACCATTCTCTTCTCATCAATCAACCATAAATGATCAATCCGCTTGCAAACCCATTCAACATCGTCCAATTCGGCTTCTTGGATGATTTTCAATGAAGGTATTTCAACTTCTGCATATATAACTGCTTCTGCTCCATATACTAGCAAATATGGAGTAGCTCCAATTGATGTTCTGACAGTTGTTCGGTAACCCAACAAAGCATACGGTAGCATCTCATGCCAACCTCTGCGATTGTCAATCATCTTCCTCAAAATCTTCTTTATGTTCTTGTTGGCGGCTTCTACAGCTCCGTTCATTTGGGGACGATAGGCGGTGGAGTTCCGGTGAGTAATCTTGAATTGTTCACATATCTCTCTCATCAAATGACTGTTGAGATTTGCTCCATTATCAGTAATGATGGATTTCGGTACTCCAAACCTACATATCAAATTGCTGCGAACAAAATCAGCCACAACTTTCTTGGTCACCGATTTATATGAAGTTGCTTCCACCCATTTGGTGAAGTAGTCAATCGCAACCAAAATGAATATGTGTCCATTAGAGGCGGCTGGCTCTATTGGACCAATGATATCCATTCCCCAAGCTACAAAAGGCCAAGGTGAACTCATAGCATTAAGTTCGTGAGGCAGCACTCGAATCAAATCACCATGCACTTGACATTTATGACATTTCTGCACAAACTTGCAACAATCATGTTCCATAGTCATTCAAAAATAACCGGCTCGAAGGACCTTCCTCGCCAAAGTGAGCCCATTCATGTGAGTACCACAAACTCCGGCATATATCTGTTCCAGAAGCTTCGCAGCTTCATTAGCATCAATGCATCTGAGAAGACCTAAATCTGGAGTCCTCATGTAAATGATTTCCCCACTTGTAAATAAATTGAGGGTCATACGGCGTATTGATTTCTTTTGGTTGAGCATTGCATTCTCAGGATAAGTCCCGTCCTCTAAATACTTCTTGATGTCGAAATACCAAGGCAAACCATCTGGCTGCGCTTCAACATGGGAACAATAGACAGGCTGCTCTTTTACCTCTATATCCAAGGGATCAATATAACTTGTATTCAGATGTTTGATCATTGAAGCAATAGTGGCAAGAGCATCGGCCAACTCATTCTGTATTCTGGGAGTATGTCTGAACTCAATCTTGCGAAATCTCTTGCATAATTTCTGTATATACTGCACATACGGTGTGATTTTTGGATTCTTCACGGCCCATTCTCCTTGAACTTGATGAATCAGTAAGTCTGAGCCTCCAATAACTAGAAGCTCATGAACGTTCATGTCGATTGCCATCTTTAAACCGAGGATGCAAGCTTCATACTCAGCCATGTTGTTTGTGCAATTAAATCAGAGTTTAGCCACCATAGGATAATGCTGACCGGATTCTGACACTAAGACTGCTCCGATACCTTTCCCTTGGTGATTCGCCGCTCCATCAAAGAATCCAATCAGGATATGCTTCAGAAATATCTTCGCCCACAAACGCTACTTCTTCATCGGGAAAATAAGTCTTGAGCGGTTCATACTCTTCATCAATTGGATTCTCCGCAAGATGACCAGCCAAGGCCTGTGCTTTTATCGCCTTTTGTGTCATATACACAATGTCAAACTCACTCAAAAGCATTTGCCATTTAGCCAACTTCCCGATCGGCATTGCTTTCTGGAAAATATACTTTAATGGATCCATCCTGGAGATAAGGTACGTGGTATAAGAAGACAAATAATGTCTCAACTTTTGAGCGATCCAAGTCAAAGCACAACATGTTCTCTCCAAAAGAGTGTAACGAGCCTCATATGGGGTGAACTTTTTACTCAAGTAATAAATGGCTCGCTCTTTCTTCCCAGTCTCATCATGTTGACCAAGCACGCATCCCAACGCATTATTCGAGACCGACAAATATAGCAATAATGGACTCCCTTCTCGTGGAGAGACCAACACCGGTGGATTGGACAAATAGTCCTTGATGGCATCGAAAGCAGTTTGACATTCTCCGGTCCACTTGGTTGAGACATCTTTTTTCAATAACTTAAAGATGGGCTCACACACCACGGTGGATTGAGCTATGAACTGGCTGATGTAGTTCAACCTTCCTAAGAAACTCATCACCTCTTTTTGGTCTTCGTAGGAGGTAATTCTTGGATCGCCTTAATCTTGGAAGAGTCAAGCTCAATGCCCCTCCTGCTAACTATAAATCCCAACAACTTGCCAGCTGGCACTCCAAAAGCACACTTGGCGGGATTTAACTTCAAATTGTATGGACGCAGACGATCAAAGAATTTTCTCAAGTGAGTCAAGTGATCCGAACTCTCGCGGGACTTAATTATGACATCATCTACATACACTTCGATCTCTTTATGAATCATATCGTGAAAGATGGTTGTCATGACCCTCATATAAGTAGCACCGGCATTCTTGAGACCAAAAGGCATCACCCGATAATGATATACACCCCAAGGCGTGATGAAAGCTGTCTTTTCTGCATCTTCTTCGTCCATCAGGATCTCGTGATAACCTGCATAACAATCCACAAATGACTGCATCTCATGCTTAGCGTAGTTATCAATGAGGATGTGAATGTTTTGCAGTGGAAAATTATCTTTCGGGCTAGCTTTGTTGAGATCTCTATAGTCAACACAAATTCTGATTTTTCCATCTTTCTTGGCAACCGGAACAACATTGGCTAACCAAGTCGGATATTGCGTCACTTCCACTACTTGAGAGCCGATTTGCTTCGTAATCTCCTCTTTGATCTTCAAACTCAACTCAGGCTTGAATTTCCGAGTCTTTTGTTTTACTGGACTGAAATCTAGGCTAATCGGCAACTTATGGGACAACATATTCGTACTCAATCCTGGCATATCTCTATAAGACCAGGCAAACACATCAATGTACTCTTTGAGCAAATGGACCAGGTCTCTTCTTTGAGTTTCAGTCAGATGGATACTGATTCTTACTTCTTTAACACATTCCTCATCTACGAAATTCACAGTCTCGGCTTCCTCTAAATTTGGCTTGTGTTGATTCTCGAATTGTCAAAATTCATCTGCAACATGTTCGGGTATCTCATTCTCTTCTTTGTATTCCTCACATTCGTCATCACCTGTTTCATTTCGTTCACTCGGTTCATGACATGACATAACATTGGCAGGTTTTAAATTAATATTACTGAAATCATAAACGAACAAAGTTAGGAAAGTAAAATATAAACAGATAAATAAACAAATTTTCAATAAACGAGGCTTTTCATTTAAATTGAAAGACAAGCACAAACTTTGGTCATGGCCGAGAGCCATTTTGCCTTTTTTAAACATCACAAGGGAGTTTAAAAGCTTCAAACAAATAACAATTGCATAAAGGGTGGGTCTCGGGTCTCTTCCGGACTACCACCGAATTTAAAAATAAACAAAAACACATGTCCTTTCTACCCAGATGAGCGGGAAATCAAGAGTGGTGTGGAGGTCCAGTTCTGCAATTGCTCATCAGGTTATGTATCACGGATGCCTGATGTTCCAGCCTCTTCCTCGATGACCGCACTAATCTCCTCAAATAGGCCCCAGATTCCTTCTCCGAGATCACCATTGTTGACGTGTTCTTGCACCGGGAATGACTGGTACAGATGAGGAATTGGCCTGGCTAATGCTTGATCAACATTCTTGTTCTTCATCTCTGCTTCGTCATCTGTTGGGATATATCCCAAACCAAACTTCGCTCTTTTGGCGGGGATTTGGATAGACTTGACAATTCCTTGGAAATGCTTCCCCAACCCGAAACCTGGTTCGAAACCATTCTGGAGCATGACAGTAGCAATCATTTTGTACACGGCAGGCATAGGAGGCTGTGGAGCCAAGTCATCATCGGTGGCATTTACCAGCTCCACCGTGTAAAAGTCGCAACCTCGAGAGACATCATCAACGATTGGTGCACACCCATTGGAATGGATCCCTTCACCATAAATGACCAATTCCTGGTCCTTCCAAACAAATTTCATCAGTTGGTGAAGGGTAGACGGCACAGCCCCGACCATATGAATAAACGGTCTTCCCAGAAGCAGGTTGTAATAAGTGCTGATATCCAACACCTGGAACTCCACGTTAAATTCTGCAGGACCCATCTGAATACCTAAGTTCACCGCGCCCAATGTATCTCTTTGCACTCCATCAAAAGCCCTCACATTGACTTGGTTCTGGTGAAGCTTTCCCAAGTCAAATTTCAGCTGCCTCAGAGTCGAAAGTAGGCAAATATTAAGACCGGACCCGTCATCGACCAATATACGATTTATTATCTTGTCTCGACACTTACAAGTGACGTGCAGAGCCTTGTTGTGCATCCTGCCTTCGAAGGGCAGCTCTTCGTCACAGAAACTAATTCGGTGCCCTCGAACAACTTGGTTTATCATAGCCGCTAGATTGTCGCTGTTAGTACCCACAGGCACATACGTGTCATCCAAAGCTCTCATCAAAGCCTGTCTATGCAACTGCGAACTCATCAATAAAGCCCACACAGAAATCTGAGCCGGCGTCTTCTCTAGATGCTTCACAATCGAATAATCTTTCGGTTGCATTTTTCCCCAGAACTCCTCAGCTTCGGCTTCACTGATCGGCCTTTTTGCCTGGTCATTCTTCTGCCCTCCTTGAGCCAACTCTTTCGGTGTGTAGCACCTGTCGGATCTGGTCATACCCTGGGTAACAGCTGTTTCAATCACAAACTTTGGTCGAGCAAGAGTTTCTCGTGGCACCAAGGCAACATCCTTCTCGGGCGTCAGAATCACAAACTTTTTCTTCTCTCTAATGCTCAACGAGGCTACAGCCCTTTCTAGTTCATCAGGAACAACCGAAACTATTGCCTTTGTCACGCACCAATCGTCATCTGTCTTTATCATATTGATAGTGACACCCCTATGATTTGACAAAGGATTACTGTTGACATTGGGCGCGATCGTCTGAAGAGAGACCACGTTCTGATCGATCAGGTCTTGAATTTTATGTTTCAGGTTGATACAGTCCTCGGTATCATGTCCAACACTGTTGGAGTGATACGCGCACCTCTGGTCGGGTCTGTAAAACTTTGAGCTAGTATCAACCGGCTTGGGCCCCACTGGATGAATATATCCTGCCGCAGTTAATCGCTCGAACAGCTTTGTTCGGCTTTCAATGAGCGGAGTGAAAGTTCTAGCAGGCTTCTTCTCAAATCTAGGATAGGAGGGATCGTAATTTCCTTGTTGCGAAGGAGGCATTTGGCGATAATTTGGAGCATTCGGACGGGGGGTTTGATATCTGGGGTATTAGTTGGCTTGATAATTTGGTTGTGGAGCTTGGTAGTTCGAGGGGGTATTTTGGTAAAGTGGAGCTGGGGTTTGGTACATTGGGGGAGGAGTTTGGTAATTTGTCTGAACATTGGCACAGTTAGGGGTGACGTTCCGGTAGTGATGAGGTGAAGTTTGGTAAATTGGAGGGGGAGTTTGGTAAATGGGAGGAGGGGTATTTTGATAACTGGGGAGAGGATTATTTTGGTAATCAGCCTGTGTATAACAAGCCGGGTACGAACTCTGTAAAGGTCGAGAACGACCTTGGTATGATGAGGTTTTCCTTGCGGTCTTCTTACCCTCATAGGAGATAGAGGACACATCCTCACTTTTCTTCTTCAACAAACCCGAAGATCCGGGCGAGGCAGCAACACGGGCAATCTTCCCGGTTCTCAATCCATCTTCGATAATCTCACCTACCTTGACTATCTCAGCAAATTTTGCTCCAACGAGCAACATGATTCTATCATAATATTCGGGCTCTTGCACCCGCACAAACACTTCGACGATTTCCTTTTCCGACATAGGAGGTCTTACTCTAGCTGCCTTCTTCCGCCATCTATATGCAAATTCTCTGTAACTTTCGGTCGGCTTCTGCTTCATCTTCTCCAAGGAGTAACGATCAGGAACGATCTCCACATTGTAGGCGAATCGTTCGATGAAGTCCTTAGCCAGAGCGTTCCAACTAGACCACTGTCTCGTTTCATGAGACGTAAACCACTCTAGAGCCTCTCCGCTCAAACTTCGGCTAAAAAGCCGCATTAACAAAGCTTCGTCTCTCCCAACTCCCACGAGTTGGTCACAGTAGGCCCTCAAGTGTGCTAAGGGGTTCCCCGTTCCTCCGAAGATGTCGAATTTCGACACCTTGAACCCTTCCGGGAGGTCTAAAATCGGATGAATGCACAAGTCTTCGTAACTCAACCCGGCGACCTCAGGAATGCAGTTCAACTCCTTCATGGCCTTTCTAATTTCTTCCTTCACATCTATCTTGGCGGTTTCTTCCGTTGACCTCCACTCTTTCTCCATCTCCTCATAGTGGTCGAGCTCCGAACCATGGACTTCATGCTCATTGGGGACCGGTATTTGGAAAGTGGTCTTTTGTGGTAGTGGTGGAGCAATAGAGGGACTTTGGGCATTTTGAGTGGCTTGGTAATTTTGAGGAAAAGTCTGGGGGTTGGTATGTTGATTTTGGTAATGGAGGGAAATGTTCGGGCGGTTAACATTTTGGCTTTGAGAGGGTAGGCCAGTTTGGTGGTTTGCATTGGGGGAAGGGAGTGGCGCTTGGAGGTTGGTATTTTGAGGAGGGGGTGGTGTGTGATAAGAGGCTGAGGCGTAATGGGGGTTTTGGGTGGTAAGGTCAATGATGGAAGGATTACGAGCAGGGCTTAAAGGCGGGTTCTGAGCTTGTTCCACGTTATGAGGGGGAATTTGAGCTAGAGGTCTTCCGTCTGGTTGAGCATTGATAGCAAAAATCGGAGGAGGCAAATCGTGTTTTCTCTGCATCTCGACCCTCATCTCAGCAATTTGTTGCATCAACTGCAGGATCAGTTCATTCTGATCAGCAAGGGTGGGCTGAGCCACCACAACATCAGTAAGGCTGGTTTCTTCGTTGTTATCACCCATTGCTGCTTCTCCCTTTTGTGAACTTTGATTGGGGAAGAAATCTGTAGGACCTTTAGATCTAGTGAAATAAGGATGATCAGCCAGCTTATCGACACAACCCAGTTCTAACTACCTATTGAGAAAAACAACTCAAAGGCAAATATGTTAGTTTTGATTCGGCACAAATAATGCAAAATATCATATAGAAAGCAGATAAACACATAAAAGTTGCTTTGTTTGAGAACATGTTAACCCACGAATAATGGGGACTGACTTTTGAACAAGCAGGAATTTGCTCATTTTTTTTTTTTATGTTGAGATTGGTGCTCAGAAAGGTTAAATTGCATTGAGCTAAGGTCTTCTTGCTGCATCTTCTGGCACCTGTTGATCTGAACTCAATGTTTCCTTGTAGAATGAATGGGAAAAGAAAATTTTAAAAGATAGGGGCCAGGCC
Source organism: Solanum okadae (assembly GCA_036553675.1). Lineage (NCBI taxonomy): Eukaryota > Viridiplantae > Streptophyta > Magnoliopsida > Solanales > Solanaceae > Solanum > Solanum okadae. The sequence goes on along the minus strand of CM071681.1, from coordinate 10,309,653 downwards.
TTGAAAGGCCGCCTACGTATCTCCCAATGAGAATTCAGGCCCTACGTAGTTTGAATACAAAAGGAAATTTCATTTTCATTCATTCATTCATTTCTTGAAGATTACAAGGAAAGTGAAAAACAGACAATAAAGCTCCTAAAAGATAAAATGTGTCTCCACTCAGGCCATTCTTTTTCTGATTGTCGCATTAATCACAGGGGGTAAACTCATATGCTTCGAGGGTGGTTTTCTAATTCCCTTCCTTCCACCGTCCCTGAAGAGGAGGCCTCCTAAAAGATAAAATGTGTCTCCACTCAGGCCATTCTTTTTCTGATTGTCGCATTAATCACGGGGGGTAAACTCATATGCTTCGAGGGTGGTTTTCTAATTCCCTTCCTTCCACCGTCCCTGAAGAGGAGGCCTATAGAAAATTTCCTCCCCAGTATCTTCTTCAGTAGCTTCAGGTCTAGCGTATTTGGGATCACTGTTGGTGGCCTCTTGGCTGTAGAAAGAGTGATTTCCACGTGGTTTCTGAAGCATCACAGTTATATCTTTGAGAGCATCGCGCTTCTTCCACACAACAACTGTCTCTTTATGTATAACAGCACATTTTGTCATCTTTACTGTCAATTCCGCGTCTAGTGCCGCATTTGTTGTTCGTGCGATTGCGGTGGCAAACTCCACTTCTATTCTCCTTTTTCTGGTTTCTTGGATCTCTTGTCTGAGCCGCTGTAATTTCATCCTCAAATCCTCCTCGGTTAGCTCTATGTCAATACAATTGCCATTTTCCATCTTAGCAGCAATGTCACCTTTTCTGAGATGATAGAGTAATATTTTAGGATTTGGTAGTTTAGACTTTATTTTTGGCTGAGAAACTCAAGACTCGTGGAATTTTGGTCGGACATTTGGTAGTGACTTGTATTTGGTATCGGGGAAATTTCAGAAAATTTTCAGAAAGGAGTGGGCTAAAAATGTCCTCACTCAAAGCAACAATATCACATAAACAGTTTAAAGCACACAAGCATACATCGCGTGTCCTAAACAAGTAGGGGGCCCTTTTGTGCCAAGGGTAGGCCTAGCGTATTTGAAAGATGTATGTGTAGAATTGAACCATTTTGTTACCCCAAAGCAAATTTCGCATATAAAATGATGTTCAAGAAGCGAAAATAAGCAAGGAAAGTAGGGAATAAACGAAAAACACAAAGGAAAGGTCCACACAGGGGTCATTTGGAAAGAGTACCAAGATACAGGAAAGGCAAGCCCACGCAGGGGCAAATAACAATAAGTACATATAGAAAAACCCACGCATGGGCGAAATCCGCTAAGACGCTCCCGATGGCCCAACCTCTGATCTGCTCCTCTTGTTTTGTGTCATGAGATGCTGAAGCCTATATTGAATCATTAGCAAGTATCCTTCGCTCCGACGACCTTTCTCTTCCCAGTCTTCGAGACACATTCCGCTTTTGTTATCTCCAATCCACAAGTTAAGCTCCCCCAAATTACTTCTCAAGCTTTCTAATTCTTGAGTTTCGCTCTCGAGGGCGTACTTATTCTCTTCTTGCTTTCGGAGAAATTCCTTGTGCATTTCCTGGGCTTCTCTTCTTACCTCTCTTAGTTCTATCAAAGCTTTGGACTCTTTGTCCTCTACACTGCGGTAAATATTCGGAACTGAGAAGGAGATACCCTGTATATTGCGTTTCAACCAAGCTTTGTAAGTTTCATCGTACCCCGCATTAAATTGATTCGCGACAATGGTGTCGTCTTTCATTTGCGCTGCTCTCTTCCATTCTCTCAGCATCTCTGAAGCCTCAGACACTCTATCATCCCCTATGTCGAACACATAGATACGGTAGTATGCTTCTGGAGGTGTAGTTCGTCTTCTTCCGAACTGTCTCAGGACCCGAATGGGTGCATATGGGCGAATACCTCGAATACCTGGTAGAGGAAGCACAAGTTGTCTGTCGCCCCGTACTATGGCATCTTTCGAGATGAAACAGTCGAACATCCACTGGATATTTTCTTCTCTCAACTCGGAGAAAATCTGAACCCATCTTTCTCTAGTTCTTCTTTTTTCTAAGTCTGCCCAGAACAACATGTCATTCATACTCTTAAGAGCATTATGCTCATCGAGGGTATGGAGTTTTTGAGTTCCGTGTCTCTTCACCAAGTGACTCATTATCCACCATTGAAGAAGAAGGTTGCAACCTTGAAAGTAACGATGCCCTTCCCTGCATTTCCCCAAAGCACGGTACATGTCGGAAAGGATAACAAGTGCAATATGATAATACATTACTTGCCCTTGGTTCAGATGTCCGTGGAATAGAGTGTGTGCAAGCATTATTACTCGGGTGTTGATACGAAGGCTCGTGCCGTGACCATGGTGCCCAATAGTACGACGGTGAATGCCAAAGGTCTGATCCCGTCCCATTCTCTGAAAGTGACCCTGAACTCTAAGTTGTAATTCGCATAGAAGCTTGCATTACCGAATCTGACATAGAGATCCATAAAAGAAACGCTAGAACCCTCTGCCCAGTAGGCATATTCTTTTCTTAATCCGAGCCAATTCATAACATCCTCGAAAGCAGGCTTGTTGGGGATTAAGATATTTTCCTGCTTTCTCACTCTTCTTTCAAGTCCTGTACCGACTGTGTCTATTCCATCCCGAATTTCTTCAATTGTCGGGGTGATTTCCATGGTTCCAAATCGAAACACTATTTTCTCGTTGTCCCAATAGCATGTAAGGACTTCAATCAGTTCAGGCCACCCAACCATTTTGATGAGTTCTGTTAGAGCTCATATATATTTGTTGAGGATCCTTTTGTGAACCACAGTGAGGTCGTTGTATCACATCTTGAGCAAAACTGGGGCTTCCACTACCATTTCGAATTTAGGAAATCGATCCATACCCACAAGATAAAGCACAGTTAAGATTCCCTCCCCCAAATAGGCAACAATCAGGTTTCTACACATACATTTTTCAAATGTCAAATAATATGATATGTCGTTAGGTCGTGGACCTTGGACATGATTTCTGGCGGTTTTACTAATGGACTTAATACGCCTTGGGTATTAAGCCGTCTTAGGCTAATGCTTAGATTTGGATTTGGTTTCGCTCTACTCTAGGTTGACTAGAATTGGGTTAAGAAAGGACGGTTACCCTAGTCGGACAAACAACGGGGTGAAGTCTAATAAATGACGTTGGATGACCACAAGTCAACTATTCGTTTATCACTTCCAAAGAATTTAACTTGTGTATTTTCTGAAGGGCAGCCATGGTAAGCCACGTAACCGCCTTTTTTCCTAATGCAATATATTTGCCGTTTGGCGGAATCGGGTGCCATAAATGCCACAATTCAATATAAGCGATAAATAAAACAAGTAGACAGTAAAAGCACATTGTCACGCCCCGAGCCTACACCCTGGGCGGGACCGGCACCTGGAGACCATTGCTGGCCCCAGGCGAACCCTTGGCCTGGCTTTCTTAACTCAGCGGAAACCTAACTCAACAGAATAACTCAATGTCATGCAAAGACATAAACATCTTAACTAATAAAAATATGGCCCAAAGGGCAACTCGAGTCTCAAAATAGAATATTTACACATATATACATATACATGGATGAGGGACTCAAGACTAACTGACTGACTGACTGTCTGACTGTCTATTGAAGCCTCTAATATACTGAGATGGATGTGGGGACAGACCCCGCAACATCCTAATAGAACAAAACTAAGTACACAAAATAATTGAGTCCTCCGGAATGCAAGGAGGCTCACCACAGACTCTGGAGTGCTCCGCTGGATCAACGACGTGCAGGATGCTGATCCGGGGTACCTGTATCTGCATCATAAGACGATGCAGGCCAACTGGCATCAGTACATGGAATGTACGAGTATGTGAGCTGGAAAAGCTGAACCACAACTTAAGCTTGAAAGGAGAACAAGAGATCACTTACCTTGACTCTGAACAACTCATATAAATAACTGGACTCAAAGTAAAACAATAAGACACAAGCCATACATGATAAGCTTGTAAAAGAATGTAAACAACTTAGATCGTTAAGGATAAAATGATAACAAACTCAACTTTTCTTTTATAAACATAATACAGCTTTTGTGGGAGGTTCTTTAACCGACAATCACCACTACGAGCCTTAGTGATGATACAATGTTTTTCCTCACGTTGCCAAAGGACCATCCTATACCTTGCCATCGATATAGGACCTTACTTTTGCTTAGTGGATCCACTAGCCTAATCTTACGTGATCATCTAAAAAGAATGATACGTCTCATCCCATGTTGGCGCATGGTTCTTATGGAGAGTTGAGTTAATATGAACTCGTGTCCCCAATTCGGTGCTCAATACTACTCCCGAAAATACTTTGGCTCATGCTTTTAAAATAACTTCTTTCTTTGATTGAGACGATTACTCAAAACTTAGCCCAAAGGCTCTTTTGGAAAACATGGCTCCTTTCTTACTTAAATGTAAAAACATTTAGAACTTCTTTGGGAAGTACATAGTTCCCTAATAACTTTGGAGAAATGGACTCGACTCTTTACTCCTTGCTTTACTTAAACTCTTTACTTTTGACTTGACTTTAAACTCTTAACTCAACTTGAAACTTGAAACGACGTTAAGACGTTCAATAACGACTCTTGTAAAGCTTTAAAGACTTGCTTTGACTTGCTTAACTTCTAAGCTTGGTCCTAACTCCACTTGACTTGTAACTTCACTTGACTTAATCCTAACTTTCTTGAATTTAATTATGGATTCAAGGACTTTATTGGTATTTGGAAAGACCCCATGGTGTTTAGGAATGATTTAGGAATGATTTGGGACAGCCAAACTAAAGAAAATCTTTGAACATAAATTCTGAAAACAGTGAAGTTCGCGTCCTGTCCGCGACGCGGAGCAGATTTTGTTCATAGAGGGAACAAGTCTGCGACGCGGACGTGCTCCTCGCAAGCTGCCCGACTTTCTCTTTCACGTCTCTAACTCTAAATCCTCTAACCTCAAGGGTTCCAGCCCCAATCACTTAGAAACATAATATCCCTCAACATTCAATAGAATACCACTCAAAAACACAATCCAATCATGTTCCACAACCCACAATAATTCCAACAACAACAATAAACAACTTTAACAACATAACAAACCTTTCTTAATGAATAAAAGGGGCTAGGTGTGTGGGGGAAATGATCACCCACCACTAAAAGCTCACATACCTTGTTAGGGATCACCCTCGACGAAAATCCACGATGATCTTGGTGGAACTTGTTGATCTCCTCGATTTTCCTCTTCTTCTTCTCTTCTTCTTCTCCTCTTCTTCTCTTCTTCTTCTCCTCTTCTTCTCTTCTTCTTCACTCTCAAGCCCTAGCCTTCACTCTCTTAGAATGGAACAAAATGATCCAAAGATCAGCCCTATACAACAATATAATCCCAAAAGAATTGGCTAGGGAAAAGACTAAAATGCCCTTAATGATTCCCGAACGGATTTCCTTGTCAACTGCCCAACTTTCAAAGGCCATAACTCGCTCATACGAACTCGGAATTGAGCAAACTCGGCGGCGTTGGGAAGATCGTTCCGAGGGCTATGCAACCATAACTGGAAATACTTCTAACTATTCATGAGCTAGAAGTTACGACTGATCAAAGTTGGCCCAAAAACTCACCTTTTCCATACTTAGCCAAAATTTTCCAGATTTTTCAAATCCTTTCCAAAAATGAAAATTTCCAATTTCTAAGCCTCTTCAATTATTTCACATTGCCGGATGTTACAATATCTCCCCCTTGGAAACATTCGTCCTCGAATGAGGTTACTTTTACAAAACTAAGGGTGTAACATCAAACTCAAACACCCAACAAGCAATCATGCAAACAACAACGACAACATGCCCATTACATATTAAAGAGCACTAAGAAGGAAATTAATACCTTAATCCGCATTCCCTCCGGATTCAAAAAGATGAGGATATTTCTTCTTCATGTCTTCTTCGGCTTCCCAAGTGGCTTCCTCAACAAATTGGTTCCTCCAAAGGACCTTGACTGATGCCACATCTTTCGTTCTCAACCTACGAACTTGGCGATCTAAAATCTGAACCGGCACCTCCTCATAAGACAAGTTATCCTTGATCTTAACACTTTCAGTCGGTAGGATCAATGAAGGATCACCTATGCACTTTTTCAACATAGAGATGTGAAATACCGGATGGACCGCTGCTAGCTCTTGTGGTAGCTCTAACTCGTAAGCCACACCGCCGACCCTCTGGACTATGCGATAAGGTCCGATATACCGGGGACTAAGTTTCCCCTTCTTACCAAACCTCATAACCCCCTTTATGGGTGAAACCTTCAAATATACCCAATCACCTACTTCAAACTCTAACGCCCTTCTCCTAACATCAGTGTAGGATTTCTGGCGGCTCTGTGCCGTTTTCAACCTCTCTTGAATCACTTTCACCTTCTCCATAGCTTGGTGAACTAAATCTGGTCCTATCAACCGTGCTTCACCAACTTCGAACCATCCAATAGGAGATCTACATCTTCTCCCATATAGAGCCTCGTATGGAGCCATCTGGATGCTAGAATGATAACTGTTGTTGTAGGCAAACTCAATGAGAGGTAGGTGATCATCCCAGTTGCCTTTGAAATCGATCACACAAGCTCTCAACATATCTTCTAAGGTCTGAATAGTGCGCTCTGCTTGCCCATCAGTCTGAGGATGAAAGGCAGTACTTAAGTTCACCTTTGAACCCAAGCCCTTCTGAAAAGATTTCCAGAACTGTGCAGTAAACTGTGCACCTCTATCTGAAATAATGGAGAATGGCAAAGTTTTGTCATTCTGTATTAAGACACAACCCAAACCAACTCTAGATGCATCACAATACACCACAAAACCTTGAGTACCTTCTGGTAGCGTCAAAACTGGAGCTGTAATCAATCTCTTTTTCAATTCCTGAAAGCTTTTCTCACAAGCTTCAGACCATTGAAATTTCACTGTCTTCTGAGTCAACTTCGTCAAAGGAGATGCAATAGTCGAGAACCCTTCAACAAACCTTCTATAATAGCCAGCCAAACCCAAGAAACTCCTAATTTCCGTTGGAGATGTGGGTCTAGGCCAATTCTGCACTGCCTCAATTTTCCGAGTATCAACTGTAATTCCATCACCGGACACAATGTGGCCTAGGAACGCCACAGACTTAAGCCAAAACTCACACTTAGAGAACTTGGCATACAACTCCTTATCTTTCAAAGTCTGAAGAACTGTTCTGAGATGACTAGCATGATCTTCTTCATTCCTTGAATAGACTAGTATATCATCAATAAAGACAATAACAAACATATCTAAATAAGGTTTAAAGACTCTATTCATCAAATCCATGAAAGCTGCAGGCGCATTAGTCAAACCAAAGGACATGACCAAAAACTCATAATGACCATACCTGGTCCTGAAAGCTGTCTTTGGGATATCACAATCCCTTACCCTTAACTGATGATAGCCTGATCGAAGGTCAATCTTTGAAAAACAATGGGCACCCTAAAGCTGATCGAAAAGATCATCAATCCTCGGAAGAGGGTACTTGTTCTTGATGGTAACCTTATTCAACTGGCGGTAGTCTATACACATTCTAAGGGAACCATCTTTCTTCTTCACAAACAAAACCGGAGCACCCCAAGGTGAGACACTCGGTCGAATGAAACCCTTTTCTAGGAGATCTTTCAACTGCTCTTTCAACTCTTTCAACTCTTTCAACTCTGCTGGTGCCATTCTATAAGGCGGAATAGAGATAGGACGAGTATCTGGAATGAGATCTATGCCGAAATCTATCTCTCTCTCAGGAGGAATTCCGGGTAGATCATCAGGAAACACTTCTGGAAACTCTCTTACTATAGGAACCGACTGAAAATAAGGTATCTCAACACTAGAGTCATGAACTCGGACTAAGTGATAGATACAACCCTTTGAAACTAACTTTCTTGCCTTAAGGTACGAAATAAAACGACCCTTGGGCACTGCTGAACTACTACTCCACTCTAAGATTGGCTCACTCGGAAACTGAAACTTGACCACTCGAGTTCTACAATCTATCGATGCATAACAAGCATGAAGCCAATCCATACCTAAAATGACATCGAAATCTACCATGTCTAACTCAATCAAATCAACCATGGTGCTCTTGTGATTGATAACAACAGGACAATCACGATAAACTCTTTCAGCTAGAATATATTCCCCAACAGGTGTAGAGACACAAAAGGGTTCACAAAGTCTTTCAGGAAGAACATCAAACTTATTCGCAACATATGGAGTTACAAAAGATAAACTTGCTCCTGGATCTAACAAAGCATATACATCAAAAGCAAAGACTTTGATCATACCAGTGACAACATTCGGAGAGTTCTCTTGCTCATGGCGACTGGTGATAGCATAAAGGCGATTTGCTCCTCCACCGGTACTAGAAGTAGCTCCTCTAGGTGCCATCCTGTCTGGGGGAGCAACTGATGAAGATTGGGTCCTACTACCCAAACTTCCACTACCTTGATTATTCTTAGGGCACTCCTTCACGAAGTGACCCTCTTGCCCACACTTAAAACATCCTGTCTGGCCATCACGACATTTGCCTGGGTGGGTTCTACCACACCTAGCACATGCAGGAAACAAACTGCTTCTTTGTGCCACACTACCTGAGGACTGTACTGGTCTAGCCTTGAAGTCCTTCGAATTCTGGCCATTATGACCACCTCTGTACCTTGGTGCGGGTGCGCTAACAGTTGGTGGAGCAGGTCCCTTTTGCCTTTCTTGGAAGGACGGACGATTCACATTACCTTTCTGCTGCCCAGGCTCATTACCGGTCTTGGCTCTCTTACTCCTGAACTCTTCCCTATCCCTCAGCTTCTCTTCCTCAACCTGCTGTACATAGACCATTAATCTGGATATGTCCATGTCCCCGATAAGCATTGCAGCCCTACCTTCCTTACTCGACAATCGAGACAGCCCAGCAACAAACAAGTTCATTCTATTCCTCATGTCCGCAACCATTTCCGGAGCATAGCGGGAAAGTTGGGTGAACTTCAGACTGTATTCGCGAACACTCAAGGGCTCCTGCTTAAGGGTAAGGAACTCACGTACCTTGGCCTCTCTCAATTCTCGAGGAAAGAAATGCCCCAAGAAAGCTTCCCCAAAATCGGCCCAACTCGCCGATGGTGCATTCTCAACTCCACCCCATTTCCATTGGTCAAACCATGTTCTAGCAACATCCTTCAGCTGATATGCAGCTAGTTCAACCCGTTCAGTGTCTGCTACATGCATTACATCAAAAATCCTCTTCAACTCCTCAATGAAGTTCTCTGGGTCCTCAGTAGTGCTTGATCCCATGAAACTCGGAGGATTCATCCCCAAGAACTCACGGATCCTTGAAGTGTCAGCTCCTTCATGTCGAACTCCCCTTTGCTGACCCACCTGATTGGCTACAACTTGGCTCAACATCCTAATTGCCTCTCTGAACTCGGCATTAGAAACTTCCCCTTGATCTTGCACTCCCGGTGCATAGGGTAACTATTGCTCATCAACATAGCGTCTAGGAAGGCGCCCTCCTCCAACTCTTCGTGGAGGCATGACTATCTGAAAACACGCGCAAGCACGGATTAAAAGGAAACTCTTTAGAGATCAACTCTAGCGCACGAGATGAGTATGAAAAAAAATGGGAAACCTTCCTAAATGTTGTAGCCTCCCAATTATAGATGTGGCGCGCTTCACACCGATAACTAGGACTCTACAAACACGGCTTCATAGACACCCTAGGACTCTTGAACTATGTGCTCTGATACCAAGTTTGTCACGCCCCGAGCCTACACCCTGGGCGGGACCGGCACCTGGAGACCATTGCTGGCCCCAGGCGAACCCTTGGCCTGGCTTTCTTAACTCAGCGGAAACCTAACTCAACAGAATAACTCAATGTCATGCAAAGACATAAACATCTTAACTAATAAAAATATGGCCCAAAGGGCAACTCGAGTCTCAAAATAGAATATTTACACATATATACATATACATGGATGAGGGACTCAAGACTAACTGACTGACTGACTGTCTGACTGTCTATTGAAGCCTCTAATATACTGAGATGGATGTGGGGACAGACCCCGCAACATCCTAATAGAACAAAACTAAGTACACAAAATAATTGAGTCCTCCGGAATGCAAGGAGGCTCACCACAGACTCTGGAGTGCTCCGCTGGATCAACGACGTGCAGGATGCTGATCCGGGGTACCTGTATCTGCATCATAAGACGATGCAGGCCAACTTGCATCAGTACATGGAATGTACGAGTATGTGAGCTGGAAAAGCTGAACCACAACTTAAGCTTGAAAGGAGAACAAGAGATCACTTACCTTGACTCTGAACAACTCATATAAATAACTGGACTCAAAGTAAAACAATAAGACACAAGCCATACATGATAAGCTTGTAAAAGAATGTAAACAACTTAGATCGTTAAGGATAAAATGATAACAAACTCAACTTTTCTTTTATAAACATAATACAGCTTTTGTGGGAGGTTCTTTAACCGACAACCACCACTACGAGCCTTAGTGATGATACAACGTTTTTCCTCACGTTGCCAAAGGACCATCCTATACCTTGCCATCGATATAGGACCTTACTTTTGCTTAGTGGATCCACTAGCCTAATCTTACGTGATCATCTAAAAAGAATGATACGTCTCATCCCATGTTGGCGCATGGTTCTTATGGAGAGTTGAGTTAATATGAACTCGTGTCCCCAATTCGGTGCTCAATACTACACCCGAAAATACTTTGGCTCATGCTTTTAAAATAACTTCTTTCTTTGATTGAGACGATTACTCAAAACTTAGCCCAAAGGCTCTTTTGGAAAACATGGCTCCTTTCTTACTTAAATGTAAAAACATTTAGAACTTCTTTGGGAAGTACATAGTTCCCTAATAACTTTGGAGAAATGGACTCGACTCTTTACTCCTTGCTTTACTTAAACTCTTTACTTTTGACTTGACTTGAAACTCTTAACTCAACTTGAAACTTGAAACGACGTTAAGACGTTCAATAACGACTCTTGAAAAGCTTTAAAGACTTGCTTTGACTTGCTTAACTTCTAAGCTTGGTCCTAACTCCACTTGACTTCTAACTTCACTTGACTTAATCCTAACTTTCTTGAATTTAATTATGGATTCAAGGACTTTATTGGTATTTGGAAAGACCCCATGGTGTTTAGGAATGATTTAGGAATGATTTGGGACAGCCAAACTAAAGAAAATCTTCGAACATAAATTCTGAAAACAGTGAAGTCCGCGTCCTGTCCGCGACGCGGAGCAGATTTTGTTCATAGAGGGAACAAGTCCGCGACGCGGACGTGCTCCTCGCAAGCTGCCCGACTTTCTCTTTCACGTCTCTAACTCTAAATCCTCTAACCTCAAGGGTTCCAGCCCCAATCACTTAGAAACATAATATCCCTTAACATTCAATAGAATACCACTCAAAAACACAATCCAATCATGTTCCACAACCCACAATAATTCCAACAACAACAATAAACAACTTTAACAACATAACAAACCTTTCTTAATGAATAAAAGGGGCTAGGTGTGTGGGGGAAATGATCACCCACCACTAAAAGCTCACATACCTTGTTAGGGATCACCCTCGACGAAAATCCACGATGATCTTGGTGGAACTTGTTGATCTCCTCGATTTTCCTCTTCTTCTTCTCTTCTTCTTCTCCTCTTCTTCTCTTCTTCTTCACTCTCAAGCCCTAGCCTTCACTCTCTTAGAATGGAACAAAATGATCCAAAGATCAGCCCTATACAACAATATAATCCCAAAAGAATTGGCTAGGGAAAAGACTAAAATGCCCTTAATGATTCCCGAACGGATTTCCTTGTCAACTGCCCAACTTTCAAAGGCCATAACTCGCTCATACGAACTCGGAATTGAGCAAACTCGGCGGCGTTTGGAAGATCGTTCCGAGGGCTATGCAACCATAACTGGAAATACTTCTAACTCTTCATGAGCTAGAAGTTACGACTGATCAAAGTTGGCCCAAAAACTCACCTTTTCCATACTTAGCCAAAATTTTCCAGATTTTTCAAATCCTTTCCAAAAATGAAAATTTCCAATTTCTAAGCCTCTTCAATTATTTCACATTGCCGGATGTTACACACATAGCCAAATAAATTAATCTTAAGGTTAGAACCATTCAAATCCCCAGCAGAGTCGTCATTCTGTTTTATTTAAAATATATTTTAGACTGGTTTAAGAGTCGCCACTTAATTTTTAAGAAAAAATTAAGAAAAACTTATTTTTTTTCAAAAGTTTTAAAACAGGGAATCGATTGAAAATATTTAAGGGGGTTCCGGGGTTCTTATTAGCATTTTGGAAAGGGTTTGAAAGCACCTGAAATGCCCGCTAATATGCGGTTATCCAGCGATTAATTATTTGGCTAAAATATTTTAACTTATCTTGAATTGCAAAAGTGAATTACTTTATAATTGAGACCTATTTTAATAGAAAAATAATGAAATATTATCTAAGTGAAGTATTTCATAAACTTATTTATTTATTATTTATTTATTTTTAGGTCAAGTGAAAGATGAGTAATATAGTTAAGTAATTAATTCAAAATGGGTGTCTTTCGGGGATTTGAATATTTCAACTTTAAGATTAACGACAAATATTAGCAAGTAAATAAACATAATAAAAATGAATAGGGAAAGTGACTTGGGCCCAAATCTGGTTTTCCTATCCGCCTGGGCCAGTATTTGGGACCATTTCGTTTTGGGCCTTTGGCCCATTTGAATCACATGCACCTGTCCTATGCTAACGTGAATAGAATTTTTTATTTTTTTTGGGGGGCTTTAGGCCCGATTTCACCTGTCCTAAATTCTAGCAAAACAACAGACAAGTGGGCTTAAGCCCAAAAATAACAAAATACAATTCTTTGAATTAAGAGTGGGCCTTTGGCCCAATTTTTCAATTTTTCTCGATTCGTCGATCTGTTGCTTCTTCTTTTGACCGCGGGACCTGTTCATCGATTTATGGTTTGGCTGACTCGAAAGGGAGGAATTTGAGCCTTTACGGCTTTCCTGAAATGTAGGAAGAAGATAGGAGTTCATAGTAAACTCGGACATATTTCACATGTAACAAAAGAGAATGACGAGAAATGAGAATTATCATAGATAATAATTAAATGAGGTATCAATTGGATGTAAACTAAGATTAAAATCTAAAATACAAGACAAAATATGGTATCATTGATTACATGAACAAGCTAATTAATAAAATTTTCTACACTTTATCGAGAACGAGTATTCACACGACACATTATTTAATAAAACCAAGTCACATGATAGCACCGTATCAAGATCACACGCCAAGTTATATCAACTGGCAGAAATTACATATCCAACATAACATAAGCTAATCAGTATGCTACATTATCATAAATGAGCACATGACCTACTAAAAAAAAAGGATTAAATATTTGTTTGGAACTAAGGAAACCAACAAACATAGCTCAATTTCATTCAACTAACACAAACAAATTATAATACCAGGACACCCCCTCTTTATATATATATATATATATATATTATAATTTGAGATTTCCCATTTTTGGGATAGTCAAGCCACGATCAACTTATGGTTACGTGACTTGGTTATGCCTATATACCAATAATAATTCCATAGCAAAATATTTAAAGGAGAAAATACATACTAATGACAACAAATGTTAGAAAATAGATGGGTCGAAGCATGCCTCTTATCAATGAATCAATATGACTAAATTCTAAAAAAAATGGAACATGTATGGCTAAGAAAACAACAAAATACTAGAAAGAAGAAAATAATGATAATAATTCGTGATGAACACACACTTAACTCAACGCTACAAAATAATACACATAAATAATCTTTCTTTTCAACCAACATTAAACTCTAAGTAAAGAAAAGATGCATATTGTAATAAAAAAAGACTAATGACACTAAAATGAAGTTAGAGGCTTCGTACTAAACATATCGCCAAAAGAAAATAATACTAATACAACAAGACGAGAATAAGAGACGGATTTCCATATTTTATAAGCTCAAGTAAGGAAATGAAGGAAGAACAGTTGTGCTTCAACACTTAGAAACAGATCGAGCAGGTACCATAGGGAGCTAAACAAAATTTAAAACTGAAACTTCAAGCATCAAATAGTAATACTCTAAATAAATGACAGAAAAAACATGATAAAAAAATAGACAAAAGAAAAGCGGAAAACGAGCCTTAGCAATAATCACTAAATGAGCCAAAAAAAAAGAATAAGGAGAAATAAGGACAAAAGAACGAATACGAAACCAATGAGCCAAAGCTTAACCGACTACTATGCATTTTGACGCTTTCTAAGCACATAACGTAGACATGAACACTTTTTCATCAACAATAAAAAAACAGAACATTACCATAACCATCCAGTGAAACAAGCTAAGACTCGAGGCGAGCATAATGATTACGAATTCGAAAAAAAATGTAAACAGAGAGATGGTTCTAATGATAAGCACTAAATCATTTTTTTGAAAATGAAATCTTTGCCATCATTTTAGGAAAAGGTAAAATGAATACTAAAGGCAACATTTAGCTTTACATGCTTCAAATAAGAGTAACTAAAAAAGAAAACTATACGGAACAAAGCTCATGTTGGAATCTCTACTGAAATGAAAAGAAAATAAAAGAGTTGGAATTCGAATGAGTTTACCCTTTTTAGGTGCAACGAACAGAGACCGCGACGAGCTAGAACGACAACAACTTTCACATCGAAATACGACCCCGAGAAACTCGGATGAACAAAACAAAAAGAACGAAAGCAAAGACTGAATCAAACAGCTTCAAGAACTTTTGGTTTTAAGGTAATTCTTCCTCTCAAATACTTAACTAATTCTTAGTATTTTCTCCCAAAAATTTTCCCAACCCGCAAAAGATGAGAAGAAGAGACGTATATATATAGGGGAAATTCAAGGGCTCACGTTTTGAATGAAGAACGGATAGAAACAGGGAGCAGCTGGGATGAAATTTTCTCCAAAATTCCAGAAAAATCGGACAAGGCAGCAGACTGGAACGAGTTGGTGAGGGCAGACGCTTGCTTTTCCGTGGATTCTGCCGAATTGCTGCTGCTACTTTGACATTTTTGACTGCTGAAGAAGAAGGAGAACGTGGGGGGGGGGGGGGGGTCATTGGTTACTGATGTACGTATGTATAAATGTTTTGAATTGTATGTTTAGGAATTAAAAAGGAAAAAAAGGGTGGGGTCAGTTAGTGTATGTTGTTGTATTATTATAATATATTATTGGGTCGGTTGGTACATGTATGTATTATTATATTGTTGGAAGGGGTCGGTTGATACATGTATGTATTGTATGTGCATTTGGAAGGGATTGTTGTTTGTATGTTGTAATGTATGGGAATGGGTTAGTGGGTATTGGATTTAGAATGGGTAATTTGGCTTGGAACAAATGTCTGTACGTGTTTATTTGATGTTGTATTGCAATGGTTTCCTCTGTTTTGGGTTGGAAGGTTTGCTGGAAATACAACATAAAATCCCAAAATTTGGTCATTTAAGATGAGTATAGAGTAAAAAAATTAAATCGGTTTGATTTTGGATTTTAAGAAATAGCCAAATTGAGTTGAATTAATAAATTCGGCTAAAACCTAAATAAGGTGAGCTAATATAAAATTAATTAATGAGCTTCTTAATGTTAACGAAATAAAATAATTAATTCGATTATAAACAAATTAATTTAAAACTATGGCCATAACTTAAATAACGTAACTTAAATAAAATGTGCTTTTCAAATCAACAAAATTAAATAAGACAAAATAATATAAAATAAGAATAATTAAACTAATAAAATAAATAACTTATACTTTAAACCAAATTAATTTAATTGAATATAAAACAAACTCTTTTTGAGAAGATTTTTGAATATTCATAAAATATAATAATTATATACATAATTATGTAAAACATATATATTATCTAAAAATTATAAAATAAGACAGAACTAGTTAAAATAACTTGCAAACTATATTATTATTATTACTTTTATAAAATTAATTATTTTAAAATCATTTGAAATTGAAGAAGCTCGATAATTAATATATATTGTGGAGGTCCAAAATTGGGTGTCAACAAGCTTCGCAAACATAACTGGAACTACAACTAACTCATCTTGATCTAGAAGTTATGACTACTCAAAGTTGGCCAGAAACTCACTTTTTCCCATACTTAGCTAAATTCCAAATTTTTAATTATTTCCAAAAAAAAACTATTTCAAATTCTAAGCCTCTTCATAGTTATTTCAAATTGTCGGATGTTACAGGAAATCTCCTTCTCATCATTTCCCTATTTATACGAACTACAAAAGATGTTTCCTAAATCGGAAATCTCCTTCTCATCATTTCCCTGTTTATACGAACTACGAAAGATGTTTCCTAAATCGAAAATCTCCTTCTCATCATTTCCCTGTTTATACCAACTACGAAAGATGTCCCCTAAACCTGAAATCTCTTTCTTATCATTGCCATGTTTATACCAACTACGAAAGATGTCCCCTAAACCTGATATCTCTTTCTTATCATTCCCCTGAAATCTCTTGTTGATGATTGTCATCAACTCCCTGTTTCAATTTATAATAATCGAACGTATATTCGAAACCATAAATCTCTTTTAATGCTTGTTCATGATTGTCTTCATAATTTCCTTCAACAACTTTCCTAGCTCCTGTTCCATAAGCAACCTGACATATATATAATTAATCAGAGTTTTTATATAATAAGTAGCTAATTGTATTTAAGATGGAGGAGAATATTGAAATTACCAGCAGAATTAGGGAGATAAGTACACAAAAACCAAGCTTAACATCCATTGATTTTCTATTGAGTTCTTAAGAAATTCTACTGAAATAAGAGGTATATATATACTACTAGAAGAGAAGTAAACTCACTAAAGAAAAAGAATCAAAATTGTTACTCACTGTGACGTTGTTTGATATGACACGAAGTTTAAGAAAAAAATAAATATTTTTTAAAATTTTGAGCTAAAATAAGTCCCAAAAAAAAAAGTCATATATATTTGTCACTTTTGTGTGGCTATGAATAATCTTGTTAAGGATAAAATTGACATTTTAAAATTAAACTATTATTCTCCTATCTCAGTATATATGATTTATTTTGCTTGTTAGTCCAAAAGAACGACATATTTCTATATTAATTAATGATTTAACTTTAAAATGTTCATTTTACTCTTAATGAAGTGATTTGCAGCAATACAAATATCTATCATAATGTTCAAAGTCACACAATCTAATCAAACAATTCATCACAATAAGATTCTAAAAATAATAACACTCACATCAAACAATTAGAAAAATGGGTCAAATCAACTCAAAAACTCAATTTCGAAATGAAGTTTGGATCCGAAAATCTTTATTTGAAAACATTACTCAAGGCATTTGGAACTCACTGGTGAAACCATTTTGAAAAGAAAAAAAATCAATTCACAATCACCATTTTACTTTAGAACTCAAGTTCTTGAAAACCTTGCCAATTGTCAATCAAAAATCCCATTTTTTTAATGTTAAAATCCACAAATAATAAAATGAATTGAAGTTTCAGGGTCACAAAGACTTTACCCAAATGATTTTGCACAAGAGATCTCTTTAAAATTGTCTCCAAGGGGTTTCTAAAACTCAAAATAGGGTACAATTGTTTACATCCCTACTCTATTCAAATAGGGCTAAACGTCGCGGTGACTCAAAAAAATAAACAATTGAATCAATTTTAAAAGAATTTTAAGAATAAACGAATTTTAAAAAAGTCGCCACCTAATTTTAGGAAAACTAGAAAATCAATTAATTAATCTACGAAACCATTAGATTCTAGGTAAGGGGTTCAAATTATTTCGAAAGGAAGGTGTTAAGCATCCTTCGAATCCACAAATGTGGGTCCCGACTGAATTCATTTTTTCAAATTGAGGAGAAGATAACAATAATATACAACTATAATAAACATGCAATGTGCACATGTAAAAAATTAAACAAATAATATAAGAAACAACCTAATGTTTGTCTATCGCTAACAATAAACATAATAATGAATATAGTCTTCGAATTTTAATAGAATGACTTCAATGGGAAGTGACTCTGAGGTACCTGTAAAGACACTTAGTAAAAGTGTTAGTACTAAATATATATGAACAAAAATAAATGAATCAAATATTAACTTAAAAATAAAACTCCGTCTTATTAACATGGGAGCCCTTGGAAATCGACGGTAATTTCTTCATCGACCATTTTGAACAAACAAAATACATGAACTTAAATTAAATTTCCTTCTTTTACAATATAAAGGTCTCCAAAATCGACGAAAAGATTTTCTCATTGACCATTTTTAACAAATAAAATATATAAACTTAAACTAAAATTCAACAACAATATCTTAAAAATAGATCAATAGTAAATTGCTAACAACCTCTAGACAATTCAAAATAAATGATAAAATAAGGCAAACATGCCAACAATTAATACCAGAATCACTGGAAATGCTAAACTTTGAAAGAAACAAAAAATAACAATGATAAAAATAATAATAATGGCCAAAGTAACCCAAATCAAAATGACAATTAAACAAAAATATATATATATAAAACAAAATACAATCATTCTAAATGTAACTAAATAATGCATAATCTGTATATTAACAAGAAGATAATAACAACAAAAAATAAAAAAATAAAGCAAGAACGGTCCAATAATACAAAATAATACTAACATATATTATGAAAATGAAAACAAAACAATGATAAACTAAGAGTTGTCGGCTAACACAATCACTTAATAGATAAAACATAATACAAATGTTGAAAATATTGAAGAGAGCTATGGTAAAACTTTAACAGCAGAAACAATAGAGCAACACCGAAAAAGATTAAATCCGACCAGATCTATACCAAATTCAGATAAAATCCAACAAATACGGCTGACCGGAGATAAGCAAACTAAAATAACAAAGAAAGAAAATGTGATAAAACATAGGAAGAGAAGAGGTTTAAGAAAATGAAAATGAAGCTAGAAGGGAAGAAAACATAGCTAATAGTGACTGGGTTTCCAGCTTTGTCGGAGTTGGAGCGATTGTGGAGACTTGTTTCTGCCATGGTTTGAACGTTATGGAACTCGCTGTTGGTCCGAGCTAGTGGGTTCGTTTGAATTTTGCTCCAGATCATCAGAGAAAGACAGCGACTGGGTGGTCTCGCCGGAGCTCACCGATACTGAACTGAAACACCTAAAAGTAGGAGAAATCGTAAAAGGAGAAACGGGGAAAGGGATCTGGTGTTGTTTAGTGAGGGAGAAAGGGTTGAGATGGGTTGGGTTTGGGTGGTTGTTGGTTTCTGTTTTCTGGTTGTTTTTCGCCGGAAAAGGGAAGAGTAATGGTGGTGTAGTGGATCTAGTGAGGTTTGAGGTGGTGGAGGCTAAGGGAGGAAAATGGGAGAGGGAAAAACAAAATTAGGGTTTTGCTATTTAGAAAATTCGTACCTCTTAAAAAATATTTCACCACCTCCTATTTTTTAATCTAATCAAAACTTATATAGAAAATAATTGTTAAATGGGCTCAATTGTGGACTTGGAATTGTGGCCCAAAATTATCGATCAAGTAAAATATCAGTATTTGAATTAATTTCTAGACTGTGTAAAATATCAAAATAAATATTAACAAATGTAACAAATAAAATGAATATTAAAAAAAAAATAATGAACGTAACTAATGACATGTAAAAAATGTAATTTTAAGATTAACTGATAAAAGAAAAATCTTAAATTTTGATGAATAAGGATAGTTATCGATAAAACTTATTTAAAATTATAAAAAAATTATTTTGAACTATTAAATAAATAAAACTTAAAAGTTACGAAATTTTGAAAATGTTAGGCCAAAATTGGGTGTCAACAGTTGTCCCTTTCGTTGGATATGATTGATGCAAGAAATAGTGGACAACGAAAATTGACAAACCCGATTTTAGCCGAACACATGACCTTTATATAAAAATACGGTTGGAATGTGGTGGAAGTTGATTTCGGACTTACCTCCAAAAGGTTCCACGCTGTGTTCCGTCCTTGTTGAAGTAGTCCACACTTGTGGCTCAAGTGAGAATGCATCATCTTGGATGTTCTCGAAAAAACAAAGATGAAACTCATTAGTAGAGACAAATGAAGATGATCCATTGGTAGGATAAAAATGCATGTCCGTCGGCAGGATGAATGAGGATGATGATTTATCGGTAGAATTTTGAATGTATGTCCATCGGTAGGACGAATGAAAAAAGATGATTCATCGGTAGGATTTTGAATGTATGTCTATCGATAGGACGAATGAAAAAGATGATGATCCATCGGTAGGATATGAATGTATGTCCATCGGTAGGACGAATGAAAAAAGGTGATCCATCGGTAGGATTTTGAATGTATGTCCATCGGTTAGGACGAATGAAAAAAGATGATCCATCGGTAGGATTTTGAATGTATGTCCATCGGTAGGACGAATAAAAAAAGATGATCCATCGGTAGGATTTTGAATGTATGTCCATCGGTAGGACGAATAAAAAAGATGATCCATCGGTAGGATTTTGAATGTATGTCCATCGGTAGGATGAAATAAAAAAAAATGATCCATCGGTAGGATTTTGAATGTATGTCCATCGGTAGGACGAATAAAAAAGATGATCCATCGATAGGATTTTGAATGTATGTCCATCGGTAGGACGAATGATAAAAGATGATCCATTGGTAGGATTTTGAATGTAGGACGAATAACAATTCTTTCGACGCAAGTCACCTCCGACTTGAACGCGAATAGATAAGGTGCACATCCTTCACCTCCGAATAGATGCGACCTAAATGCAAATATCTTTCAACGCAAGTTTCCTTCGACTTGAACATTGAATACATATGGTGCGCATTCTTCACCTCCGAATAGATGCGACTTAAATGCAAATATCTTTCAACGCAAGTTTTCTTCGACTTGAACGTTGAATAGATATGGTGCGCATCCTTCACCTCCGAATAGATGCGACTTAAATGCAAATATCTTTCAACGCAAGTTTCCTTCGACTTGAACGTTGAATAGATATGGTGCGCATCATTCACCTCCGAATAGATGCGACTTAAATGCAATGGTCTTCTCGGCAAATGAAAATGCAATGGCCCTCTCGGCAAAATGAAAATGCAATGGCCCTATTGGCAAATGAAAATGCAATGGTCTCCTCGGTAAATGAAAATGCAATGGCCCTCTTGGCAAAATGAAAAATGCAATGACCTTCTCGGCAAATGAAAATGCAATGGCCCTCTTGGCAAAATGAAAATGCAATGGCCCTCTTGGCAAATGAAAAAAGAAATTCGTGAAAGTCACATGAAAAAACATAATGCCTAAGCATCTGAACCCCTAATGTTAGCCAAAGTCATCCCCAAAAAAAATAGTGTCGGTTCTGCAGAGCCAAAATCATCCTCCAAAAAAAATAGCGTCAGTTCTGCAGAGCCAAAGAACATCATTCACTAGGTCATCACTAATAAATCTACAAAATTTGGGATCAAACAAAGTCGGACAATCATAAAGTCGTATATACCAGTTGGAGTCATGTATTGTTTGTACTTCAGAGTGTTCCCTTCCCTGTTATAGTAACAATTTTAACTAAAAGGAAATTGTCAATTCAACAGAGAAATAAAATGGAAAATCTATAGTCTGAACTCGAATTGGCAAAAGAGAATGAGAAGATTGCATCATCGAAGGTCAAGGCTTTGAAATACTCCACTTTACACTTATCTCTCTTAAATAAATTTCACTACTTTGAATTCTTCAAATTAATAATTTCTATGCTATGCAATTAATATTGCCTATTTTTTACAACACATAATACTAAGGGTAAAATGAGAAAAAAATAATTAATTTCAACTTGATTTTATAAAATGACCAAATATTTTGGGACAAGTATATTTTAGTAACCTTTGAGAACTAATATAGAATAGAGGGAATATTATATAAAGCTCCTATTAATTATTATGCGTGCAGTTCGAGGAAGGACCAGATCATAAAGTCTATTGTATGCAGCATTAATTACCTAATTCCATTATTTATGTAGGAAGTAGTTTCCATAATTCAACTTAAAATGGGTGATATCTGTTTCTGGTTAGTTGGTCCAAAGATGATAAATGCATGTAGGACTGTGATGGTGACATAGGTCACACTTTTCCTCAACTCATCTGGATTGCTATTGACTTTGTCTGAGCCACATTAATGTGAATTTAAGTTAGATGCATCCATAATAATAAAATAAATTTCTTAATAATTGGTGTAATTTAATTGGTTATAGTAAGTTAATTATTATTTAGTTTAAGTTACATCTTAACGTTATTAAATATAATTGACATAATATATAAATGTGTTTATTAACTTGGTTCCGATCGATATCTATGTCGTTCAATTTTGAGTGTGCACAAGTAGATATATAAACTTAACGAAAGTTAGCGGACTTTTCTTTGGTTTTATGTAAATAATGCATGCAAGTTTTGTCAACTATGAAGGTGTATTTTGACTTGTATCTGATCAATCAATTCGTTTCATCTTGTTTCCCAAAGTTGACTAATCAATGAAATGCATTTATAATTAGGATTTATGTTATGAATAGATTAACTCGCTCTCTAACTTGATTTCAATTGATATATGTGCCTTCCAATTTTGGATATTCACAAGTAGACACTTAATAGGATGTGAGTGCCTACTTGAATAGATGCCAGCTGAGATAAAATTAAGTGGCATGCTTATGTATTATGCTAATTTAATTTTCTACATCATTTTTTCTATGTTATATATATCAATAAAAACATATTAAATAGAGTTACCTGTTAGTAAAATATCTTTTGGTGAAAACATATAATGGTACCTGTACCGAATTGGTTGGTGCAATTGAAGTTTATATTACTGTTTATAATATAAGATGATGCAAGTTATAAAAAACTTAACCGTATCAGATATTTATCATGAGTTCAATAGTTACATGATATGCATTTGCATCGAGACTTTTAGTACTTAGTCAATAGTTAAATTTACATAGTTTGGTGTAAACACAACAATCAATATGAAGTGGTGCTATATAATGCAGTAACATTGGCAACTACACAAATCAAGCGCATAGCAACATCATGGAGAAGCACATTTTCTTATTGATTCTTCTCTTTCTAATTCAATTTTCTATATCAATTGCTTTCTCAAATGAGACTGACCAACAAGCTCTACTAGCTTTCCAAAATCTTATTACAACTCCCAATCATTTTTTGGCCAATAATTGGACCAAGACTGCGTCTTTTTGTTCTTGGTTCGGTGTCACATGCAGTTCAAAAAGGCAAAGGGTTGTAGCCTTGACTCTTCCTGATTTGCTACTTCAAGGCACAATTTCCCCGTCTTTGGCCAATTTGTCCTTTCTCAGTGTTCTCAATCTCGAGAATAACTCATTCCATGGTGTCATCCCTTATGGACTTGGCCACTTGCCTCGCTTGCAAGTGATTGATATTCAAAACAATAAGCTCCAAGGAAGTATACCAACAAGTCTATTTCAACACCGGAGAGTTCAAATCATTTCATTGGCCTTCAATAAACTCGATGGTGAAATGTGGAAAGGCCCATGGTATGCACCCGAACTTAGAGTCTTAAATCTCAGGAGCAATAGCCTCACAGGTATAATCCCTCCTTCTGTTGGAAATGCCACAAAGTTGATGAACTTTAGCTTGTCTTATAATAAAATCAACGGTAACATTCCTAAGGAGATCGGTAATCTGAGCCAGCTTACATTTCTGTCCTTGATCGATAATCAATTAACAGGTTCCACTCCTACATCAATTTTTAATATCTCATCATTACTTTCCCTAACTCTGGGAAGGAATAGCCTTTCTGGTCCTCTCTTGCTTGATGAGGGAATTTTTTTATCAAATTTGGAGCATTTAAGTTTAACTCGCAACCAAATTTCTGGTCGCATCCCTTCCAACATCTGCCAACTCATACAACTTAAAATATTGTCCATAAATTGCAACAACATAACTGGAGAAATACCCAAAAATATTGGTTGTTTAACGAAGCTCGAGGAGTTTTATATTGGTAATAATCCAATAACAGGGACTATTCCCACTTCATTGGGAAATATTTCCACTCTGCGAAATCTTTACTGCGCAAGCAATAGCTTGGAGGGGCCAATTCCTCCAGAATTAGGGAAGCTGCCAAATTTGATAGAATTCGATTTTGAACAAAATTATAATCTTATAGGTCAGATTCCGGAGGCTATTTTTAATATATCTTCTTTGGAATACATTGCTTTAACTTCGAACAAACTCTCAGGGAGAATTCCAACCTCTACTGGTCTTCATCTTCCGAACCTCTTAGAACTTCACTTGTCTGACAATGAGCTAGAAGGGGAAATTCCTCTGCACATCACAAACGCTTCCAAGCTTGTAAGATTGGGGATAGCAATCAACTTCTTCAGTGGAAGTATTCCAACTAATTTGGGAAACCTTCGTGATCTGCGACTTCTTTTCCTACATGATAATCAACTTACCAGTGAACATGAGTTGCCATTCTTCCAATCTTTGGCAGACTGTAGGATGTTGCAATATCTAGATGTGGGCTACAATCCGTTGAATAGCGTTTTGCCCAATTCAATAGGTAATCTTTCATCTACTATTGAATTCTTTGAAATGAGTAATGCTCACATCAATGGACTCATCCCCACAAGTATAGGCAACATGAGCAGTCTTGTAACCTTATTCTTTCAAGATAACAGCTTTATGGGAAATATTCCTCCTGAGTTTGGTAAGCTTAAACAACTCCAGGGGCTGTATCTAAATAACAATAAGTTGCAGGGACATATTCCAGAGGTGGTATGCCATTTATCTCATTTGGGACGATTAAATCTGGAAGGTAATAAGCTCTTTGGGTTGATTCCAGCATGTATAGGAAATCTTAGCATGCTACAACATCTTTATTTGGGTTCTAATAAATTTTCATCAAAATTTCCGTTGAATATTTGGAAAATGAGTGGTCTTCTCTTTCTAAACGTGTCACAAAATTCTATAGAGGGAGAAGTTCCATCAGATATTGGAGAACTGAAAGCCATTGTAGGACTATATCTTTCAGGTAACCACTTCTCAGGCATAATACCAACCAGATTGGGGGAACTCCAAAACCTGCAGTCCCTTGACCTATCAAACAATTCATTTACAGGCTCAATTCCATTATCCTTTGCCAGCTTGATAAGCTTGGAATTCTTGAATTTGTCTTTAAATGCCTTGTCAGGTACTATTCCTAAGTCATTAGAAAAACTCGCCCTTAAAAGCATTAATGTTTCATTTAATGAATTAGAAGGTGAAATACCCAATGGTGGTGTGTTTGTAAATTCTACTTTGCAATCATTTCTCGGAAACAAAGGTCTATGTGGAATGCGTATATTGGAGGTTCCTGCTTGCCCTATCAGTAGTCATGGAAAACAATCAAAGTCTAAGGAGCTTGTGCTGAAAATTGTTATTCCAGTGGTTGTTTCATCCTTTCTGATATTCTTGTTGGTGTCAGCTTGGATAATAAAACGAAAGAAGAAAGGGAAGTCCAAAGATGTTGATAAGGTTCCGGAGATAAGGACATATCAATTGATTTCTTATCATGAGATTCAACGAGCAACAAATAATTTTGATGAATCAAACTTAATTGGTGTGGGAGGTTCTGGCTCTGTATACAAAGCCACATTATCTAGTGGAACTTTGGTGGCTATTAAAGTTCTGGATTTGCAAAGTGAGGAAGTATGCAAGAGGTTTGATACCGAATGCGAAGTGATGAGAAATATCAGGCACAGAAATCTTGTTCCGGTGATTACTACTTGTTCTAGTGACTACATAAGAGCCTTTGTTCTGCAATATATGCCCAACAGTAGTCTTGATAATTTGTTGTACAGAGAAGATCATCACTTGAACCTTCTTCAAAGAGTCACCATAATGCTTGATGTGGCTATGGCAATTGAATATCTGCATCATGGTAATGATAGTCCGATAGTTCATTGCGACCTAAAGCCAGCCAACGTTCTTTTGGATGAAGATATGGTGGCTCATGTTGGTGATTTTGGCATCTCTAAAATTTTAGCTACAAGCAAGTTCATGGCACATACCGAGACATTAGGCACTCTTGGATATATTGCACCAGGTACGTACACTAGTTTCGTTCTTTTTCACTTATCATTAACCCTTTCTCTTAGATTTTCTCTTATCAGAACTAAGCTCTTCCGAATTCTGGAACTAAATAGAAACCAAGTCTTTCATTGTACAAAACAATTGTTATCTTTCGATTTTAATTTATTTTTCATTTTCATTCTTCTAAAGAATATGGCTTGGAAGGAATAGTGTCCATTAGTGGTGATGTTTACAGCTATGGCATCATGATGATGGAGGTATTGACAAAAAGACGACCAACTGAAGACGAGATATTCAATGAAATTCTTGGCT
This sequence comes from Solanum okadae, assembly GCA_036553675.1. Classification (NCBI taxonomy): domain Eukaryota; kingdom Viridiplantae; phylum Streptophyta; class Magnoliopsida; order Solanales; family Solanaceae; genus Solanum; species Solanum okadae. The sequence continues at coordinate 10,283,080 of CM071681.1, read as the reverse complement.
TGAGGCAGTGGATTAGACGAGCATTTCCTAGGGCAATTATGGAAGTCGTGGATGTAACTCTTTTTCATGAGGACGAACATGTCAATTTCAAAAGTGAAATATGCATAGCCTCCATGATGGAATTGGCTTTGAATTGCACGAAGGAAATGCCAGAGTCAAGGATAACTATGAGAGACATAGTCAAGAGGCTTAACAAAATCAAGAACACATTTTTGGGAACATAGAAATTAGCACCTCTTAAAGTGGTGTTCTCTTTTAGTAGCAAGTTACTATGTTGTTTTTTAATCAGTTTTTTATGTTTAAATAATGATTCATAATGAATGAAGTTGGGGGATTAAGATGGAACAATGGTTAGATGGGAGTTTGACAGCAAAATGGACACTTTTTAAATCCTAATCACCAAAAGAGACATTCTCTAAAAACACACACCAAAACGGACAGTTGACCATTTATGGGCATACTATAAAATAATGCAATTAATTTTCTAACAATTCAAGCTTCATTTCATTTCAACAAGTAAAGTTTTATACAAACATAAGACCATTTCACAAGTTTCATCACGTTTCCAACTATACACATTTTTCATAAAAAATATATTTTCAATTATTGAATCTAAAGTTTTTTTCCTAAAAGTTAGCTTTTATAAATAATTTTTATTTTCTTACACTTACCCTAATTAATTAATTAAGTTCGGCCGGTTAACCATTTTTAATGGATCTTAAAGGATGTCTAACCCCTTCCATTTAGATTAGTTGAACCCTTACCTAGAATCTTATGTTTAGTAGACCTTAAAATGAAGTTCAACTTTAGACATGACTTTAATCAATCTTAGGTGCCCTAATTCACCATAAATAATTAGGTGGCAACTTCTTATGTTAGTTAATAATTTAGAAATCACCAAAATGTTGTACACTATTTTGACCCGGTTAAAATGGGGTATAACAATCAACGCAAGTTCGTTCACTAAAGTTTAAACAAGGTTTAAATAAACATGTATGAAAAAACATAATCTCTGAAATAGGACGGTTCATAAACCTCATCATGTAAATATTATTTTATGGGTCTATTTGAAACGATCTAGTGAACAATACCCACTAGTTCTCAAGAAACAACATCACTTTTTTAGAATTTTTGGGTCACGAAGCATGAATTAAGGATTATCTCAGTTATTCGTATGTACTAAAGACTATGAATTTTCCGAAATAGGACTGACCGACTCTATTTGACCCCAAATTGTGTGAGTGTATTCATGATGACCTAGTGAGCGATACTCTTTGTCTCACTTTTTTTGGAGTTTCAGGGTCACAAATAAGGAATTTAAGATTATCTATATTTTTCATGTATATTAATCCATGAATTTTCTAGAATATGTCAAACCGACTTTATTTGACCTCAAATTTTATGAATTCATTTGAAATGACTGATAAACGATACTCATTGTCTCTGCAGGACTGACACCGCTGTTTTTGGAGTTTTGGGTTAGGTTCCAAAGTTCTAAAGGACAAGGTCACGGGTTGGGTCTCCAACAAACAAAATGATGGCAATAATATCTCATCACATGTGGAGAGATTTTAGTTGATTTTGTTTGACATAAGGGCAATTTGCTTTTTCATCATGAAAATAAGAGAAAAATAAATCAGTACTTTTCTTGTAAGGTTTTTGTTGCATTCTAAAAATGAAATTTCAATTTCGAAACCTCAATTCTAATGAAGGATTGAAAGAGACATATACCAAATTTGTGTTTATTGTGAAAGTGTAACATATTAAATAGATGCATTGTAGCTTTAGTTTAAATTTAATTGCATATTCAAAAGTTAACATAGTAACAAAACACTTGTGCACACTTTACAAAATAGGACAAACTTATTACTATCATCAAAAGCATACTCAACAGCCAAACAAAGATAATTAACACAGATAGGAGTTCATCTCCGATAGACATCGGAGTAGATCTCCACTAAAACAGACAAAGAACACCCTAAATTAAAACACATTACTTTGCGTCTAGACGCATAAGCAATAACTAAGAACATAGTGCAGCTAGTTTCTCCGATCGATCCTTCAAAGCGCTGCTACAAGTGGAGTAGTGGCAACTGATTTTGGAATCCAGACTAGATCATTACTTGATGTGAAAAAGTGACAGATAGGTGATGATCCTGGTAATACACCGAGCGAACGGAAAGATTCATGAGACGGATTCCATTCAGAAGTATCCAAATGACATACAACCATCGCTTCCACTAGTCGATCACCATTTGCTTCATTAATGAAACCTTGAACACCTTGATTTTATTGTCAATTGTGTGATGACAGTAGAAAACCGCGTAAGGGCTAGACAATAGATGACACGCCACCATTTTAGGAGTGGTAATTTGTTGTGGAGTGTCTAAAATTGTATAACGACGAAGCAGGGGAGAAATATCATGAGTTGTTATCGTTGTCAGAGCTTTGATTTGGGTATTTTCTCCCATGATTTCTTGCACAAAATGCAGCATTGCCTCCGCGGATGTGGCACAGTACTTTCCCTCTCCTTTTATAGGCGAATCTTCGCATATTCTGAATGTATTTTCCATGGATTTAACTTGCGAAAATGGAATGGAATCAACTGCTTTTTTCGGAAAAGAAGTTAGATTTCTTCGTGTTTGAAAGGAGAGAGTCATTATTTTCCCTATTTTTAGATCATCCATAAGGAAGAAAAATGAATCATGTTTTTTCACATGCTTATCGTTGCCCTGTTTATATGAACTACGATAGATGTTTCCTAAATTGGAAATCTCCTTCTCATCATTTCCCTGTTTATACGAACTACGAAAGATGTCCCCTAAACCTGAAATCTCTTTCTTATCATTTCCCTGTTTATACCAACTACGAAAGATGTCCCCTAAACCTGAAATCTCTTTCTTATCATTCCCCTGTTTATACCAACTACGAAACATGTCCCCTAAACCTGAAATCTCTTGTTGATGATTGTCATCAACTCCCTGTTTCGATTTATAATAATCGAACGTATATTCGGAACCATAAATCTCTTTTAATGCTTGTTCATGATTGTCTTCATAATTTCCTTCAACAACTTTCCTAGCTCCTGTTCCATAAGCAACCTGACATATATATAATTAATCAGAGTTTTTATATAATAAGTAGCTAATTGTATTTAAGATGGAGGAGAATATTGAAATTACCAGCAGAATTAGGGAGACAAGTACACAAAAACCAAGCTTAACATCCATTGATTTTCTGTTGAGTTCTTAAGAAATTCTACTGAAATAAGAGGTATATATATACTACTAGAAGAGAAGTAAACTCACTAAAGAAAAAGAATCAAAATTGTTACTCATTGTGACGTTGTTTGATATGACACGAAGTTTAAGAAAAAAATAAACACTTTTTAAAATTTTGAGCTAAAATAAGTCATATGTGTTTGTCATGACAGTTTAAAAAAAAGAAAAAAAAAGGAGCTAAAATAAGTCATTTTTTTGTGGCTATGAATAATTTCGTTAAGGATAAAATTGACATTTTAAAATTAAACTATTATTCTCCCTATCTCAATATATATGATTTATTTTGCTTGTTAGTCCAAAAGAACGACATATTTATATATTAAATAATGATTTAACTTTAAAATGCTCATTTTACTCTTAATGAAGTGATTTGCAACCACACAAATATCTATCACAATGTTCAAAGTCACACAATCTAATCAAACAATTCATCACAATAAGATTCTAAAAATAATAACACTCATATCATACACTTAGAAAAATGGGTCAAATCAACTCAAAAACTCAATTTCGAAATGAAGTTTGGATCCGAAAATCTTTTTTTGAAAACGTTACTCAAGGCATTTGGAACTCACTGGTGAAACCATTTCGAAAAAAAAATTAAAATCAGTTCACAATCACCATTTTACTTTAGAACTCAAGTTCTTGAAAACCTTGCCAATTGTCAATCAAAAATCCCATTTTTTTATGTTAAAATCCACAAATGATAAAAGGAATTGAAGTTTTAGGGTCACAAAGACTTTACCCAAATGATTTTGCACAAGAGATCTCTTTAAAATTGTCTCCAAGGGGTTTCTAAAGTTCAAAATGGGGTAAATCCCCGAAATGGCAGGCCAAAACACCTCTCTCAAATTGCTTAAGCAAACACAAGTTTGCTTCAACGGACCCTGCTTAAAATGGGGATCTCACTTTTGCGAACAAGGGCCTTCCCCATCATCGCTAAAGTGAGCCCTATTTATTTTTTTTAACCCTCCCTAGGAGCTCCCACCCCTTTTTGCTCCCTTGGTGACTCGAACTCGCAACCTTCAGGTTGGAAGTGAGGGGTGTTTACCATCCGAGCAACCCTCTCTTGTCAAGTGAGCCCTGATTCGCTTAAGCGAACTCCGCTAAAATGTGGCCTATCGCTGTCTAGACCCGGTATTTGCTAAAGTGAAGGTTGCGAAAGTGGCCAAGTGTTCGTGAAAGCGAGATTCGCTATAGCGAACAACCTCTCGCTAACGTAAGCACACCAGACACCAGAAAAATAGCCAACTATCAATTCATCAAAAGGACCCTCGGGATTCGTTCGGAACCCCTTACACACAATAAATATGAAACTTGAATAAACTCGATGTTTCAGACTCAATGAAACCATCAAAACACAAATCCAAAGTCTCCTTGACCCGAAATTCATGAAAGTCACAAGAAAAAACATAACGCTTAAAAAGGCTAAAACAAGCTCGGGACCTCTGAAAATTCAACTAAGACCTCAGCTAGGCCTAAAATCATCCCCCAAATCCAGTGGAACTCTGAAATTCCGATCTAAGCATCTGATCCCCTAATGTTACCGAAGTCTACTCAAAGGCTAATATTTTATAAATTTCCAAATTAGAACCTCAAATCCACAAAAAAACTCCAAATCTGAAATCGAAAAATCTCTTAGATCGATTACCACATTCCGGAGATGATAGAATCGATGAAGTTCCATTCTGAAATTCGGAATAGAAAAGACACCGAAAACCACTTTTTAACAACTTTAGCCTTTCAAACTTCCAAAATTTCCATAATTCATAACTTTTCACTCAAAACTCGAAATCAATTTAAAAAACATTCAAAAATGACTCGGGGCCAATATCGAAAGAGGTATAACAATAATTTTATAATAATTTCTAAAACTAACGGACCGAATCATTACAAATATATGCCAATTTTTTGGAGTTTTCAATCACGAAATATGAATTCAATAATTATCTATATTTTTTATGAGTATTAGTCCATGAATTTACTGGAATATGACTATCTGACTGTTTTGATTCGAAGAGGGTGTTTGAATTGGCTAAAAAGTTGGTCAAACCTACTTAAAAGTCGGTTTTTGACTTCTAGAAGTGTTTGACAAAAATAAAAATAACTTAAAATAAGTCGAAAAAATGACTTAAAATAAGTTAGAAAGTGTTTGGCAAGGTTAAAAATAACTTAAAATAAGTTAAAAAACAAAAGTAGGTCTCCCCCTACTTTTTATTTTTTGACTTAATAGTAATTTCAGTTTGACTTTTATTTTTGACTTAAAACTACTGTTTTTCAGTCAATCCAAACGGGCTCTAAATATTGTGGGTCTATATGTGACGACCTAGTAAATAATACACTCTCTCTACAGAACAGACGCGATTTTTAATAAAATTCAAGGTCATAAAAATATGAATTCGAAATTACCTAACATTTTCGTGTGTACAAGTCTGATTTTTTTTTAATATGTATGACATACTCGGTTTGGCACCAAATTTTATGGGTCCATTTGAAACAACCTAGTGAACAATACTCATTGTTTCTCAAAGATCGATATCTCTTTTTTGAGTTTTTGGGACACAAAACAAGAATTCATGATTATCTCAAATTTTCGTATGTATTAGTTCATGAATTTTCTAAAATATGACTAACTAATTTCGTTTAACCCCAATTTTTTTGGGGCGACCAAATGAGCGACACTTGTTTTCTCTACATGACCGATATCAATTTTTCAGAATTTCAGGGTTACGAAACATGAATTAAGGATTATCTAATTTTCTGTGCGTATTAGTTCATGATTTTTTTCACAATATGTCTGACTAAATCAACTTCTTTTATGGCTCAATTTCTGATCAATCTGTGATCAGCACCCTATGTCTTAACTTGACCGAGTGAACCATCTTGGCATTCTATTATATTCTTATTCAAATAAATTTGTGCAACTCAATGCAATTCTTTGTAAAGTAAATGCTCCATCCGTCCCATTTTATGTGCCACTTTTCGGATTTTGAGGTTCAAACAATTATTTGACCGTAAATTTTTTATAGATCTTTTAAACATTTTGAATTATCAATTATTGTGACTTATAGTAATACCTTTTACGTAGTTTACAAATATATAAATTTCATTTCTAAAAAATGAAGATTCCATGCGCAAACACTACAACAAAAACACATTTTAGCGGCAATAAATATACACATTAATAAAGAGAGTTAAAGTGTAACATCTCGCTAAATTGAAAGAACTAGAAAGAGTTAGAATTGGAAATAGTGATTTTTGGAAATAATAAAAATCTGGAAAATTGGTTAAGTTAAGTCAAGTTTGAGTTTTTGGTCAACTTCAAACAACCATAATCCTAGCTCAGGATGAGTTAGGTGTGTTTCCAAATATCGTAGAAAAAATCCTGGAATAATCTTTCCAACGCCGCTGAGTTTGAGCGATTCCGACTTCGTATGAGTGAGTTATGCTCTTTGGAAGTTGGGATGTTTGAATAAGGAAAGTCTAATCCGGATTTTGGAAGGGTAATTTAGTCTTTTCCTTACCTAATTATTCTAATTCGTTCTCAGGAGTTAATTGGGGTAAAATCAGATTTTAGTCAATTTAGAAAAGTTGAAGTTTCATGCTAGGGCTTGGAGAAAAGAGAAAAGAGGAGAAGGGAGAAGAGAAATCAAGATTCGTCAAGATCGTCGAGTTTAACTTGTGGATTTCGTCAAGGGGTGATCCCTACGAGGTATGTGAGATCACATAGCGTTGGGTTAGTTCACCCACGCGCCAACCATGATTCAATTCAGCGAATTTAAGTCTTTGAAAGTTTAGAAATTGAGTTCTTGATGAACATTGTTGAAAGTTTCGTTTGAATTTCTTGTGGGTTGTGTTGTTGGAGTTTCTTGCAATTTGATTCATGTTTCCGGGTGTAATTTCGGTTTGAATTTATCATATATTGAGGGTATAAATGATTCTAAGTGTTTGGGGAAGGAACCATTGAAGTTTAGAGGGTTTGGAGAAGAAAAGTCGTCAAACACCTGGGGATAGGGGTGAGGCGTCGCGCCAGCCAGCCCACCCCAAAAAGGTTTCTGAAGTTTCACCCTTGGGGCGCCACGCCAGCCAGCGCGCCCCAGACCCATTTCTGAATTTTGAGGGCTGGCGCCCCGCGCCTCTTAGAGCGCCAGGGATGCCAGTTCTCCCCATTCGTTCCCCATCTTTTCGTACTTGTTCCTTATCAATGTACCTATGTTTCTTAGTTGATTCCAACACTCTTAGGTACATTTAAACATCATGAATCATCCATAAACATGAGATCATTAACCTTGAATCCATAATCCAATTCAAAGAAAGTTAGGATCAAAGTCAAGAGAAGTTAAAAGTCAAGTCTAGAATTAAGAAGCAAGTCAAGAGAAGTTTATAAAAAATTTCTAAAGTCTTTCACAAACGTTTTAACTTTGTTTTAAGACTTAAGTTTCAAGTTGAGCAAAGAGTAAAGAGTTGAGTTCATTTCTCAAAAAACTATCAGGGAACTAAGTATTCTCAAGAGTTTTAAATGTTTTTCACATTTGAATAAGAAAGGGAAACACCAATTTCAAAGAGAGCTTTTAAGCTAAAGTTTTGAGTAATTATCTCAAACAAAAGAAAGAAGTTTTGATTTTAAATCATATGAGCTAAGTATATTTTGGGAGTAGTATTGAGCACCGATATGGGGATGCGAGTTCATATTAATTCAATTCTCCATAAACCATGTATCCATCATGGGTAGTAAAGGATCATACTTTTTAGATGACTCCTTAAGATGTTTTTAGCATAGACTAGTGGATCCACTTAGTTAAGCGTTCTATATGACGACAAAGTATAGGACAGTTCTAGCAGCGTGGGCAAGATGATGTATCACCACTTAGGCTCATAGTGGTGGTTGTCGGTTAGAGAAACTCCCACAGAAACTATATTACTTTATTATATGAGTAAAGTTGAGTTTGTTATTGCATTTTCTTTAACGAACTAAGTTGTTTTCTACTATTTTACAAGTTTTCTATATATTGCATATGTTTATTGCTTTATATTGAGTTAAGTTATTCAGGAGTTGAGTAAAGTCAAGGTAAGTGTTCCTTTTAGATCCTTTTCAAGCTTAAGTTGTGTTTAGTATTCCAACTCGCATACTCATACATTCAATGTATTGATGCCAGTTGGCCTGCATCTTATTATGATGCAGACGCAGGTAACCAGGATCAGCATTCAGCGCCTCCTTGATCCAGTTGAGCACTCAGAGTCAGTTGGTGAGCCTCCTTGCATTCTGGAGGACTCTTTTTATCATTTGCTTTCAGTATTTTATTGTTAGGATGATCGGGGGTCTTGTCCCGACATCCCTCTTTGTTTTAGAAGCTTCATAGACAGTCAGACAGTTAGTAGTTCAGTTGTCTTTACATTTTCATTTCATATGTTAAGACTTGAGTTGCCATTTTGGCCAAGCTGATTGTTTGACTTTTAAGCATTCTTAGTATTTTATTATTCGAGTGAGTATAGTGCTATTGATCATTATAAATATGCATAGAGTCTTCCGCTGAGTAAGTAAGCCAGGCCAAGGGTTCGCTTGGGGCCAGCAATGGTTCTCGAGTGTCAGCCACGTTCGGGGTGTAGGCTCGAGGCGTGACATAAAGTCTTTACCGGCATTAGTTAATTGTCATTGGATCCAATGTCATTAATGACTTTAGGGACATCTACAAAGAGTACTAATTGCTGCTAAAAGTACATATTTAGTGGCAATTAAGTTATTGCCGTTGATTAATTGCCGCTAAAGATCATTTTTGATGCACTGAAATTTCTGGTCAAACTTAAACTATTTGACTCTCAAAAAACGAAAAGTATCACATAAATTGGGACAGAGGGAGTATATTATTTGGATCTCAAATTCAAGTAAACATTCTGAAAATTTGTATTAAATGTGTTTACGAACTTTCTTATCATTGTACAAATTATATATATAAATATAGAGAGAGACCTGTAGTCTGCTCATCTACAAAATTATTGGCCCATTTGTTGTACCACAAATAAACGCAAGTTCCTTCACTAAAGTTTGAACGAGGTTTAAATAAACACATATGAAAAAACATAAACTGTGAAATAGGGTGGTTCATAAACCTCATCATGTAAATAATATTATATTTAAGTAATCACCCCTAAATATATATTTTTAGTTAAGTATAAGTATCTGTTGGTATTTTTTAAAAATGGGCAGCAAAAAATATTGATTGAAATATCTCTCAATATTTATATTAAGCATAATAGGTATTAAATAGCCAACTTGATAGCATAATGAATAAAATTTGCATAATAAAAAATTTTTTAAAAAAGGCTAAATAATCTCAACAACTAAAACAATCTAACAAATATTTAAAATTCAAATTCAACCTAAAGCTAGGTAACTTATTGTGCTAAAAAATGACTGTAGTAACTAAAAGCAAACTCAACACTCTTCCTTTGCTTTAGATACTGCAATTTTAAAAAGTTTCTCCTCCTCAATTTCTTCTTCTGTTGCTTGTGATTGAGGATTTGTTTTTAAGCTTCCACACTTTTATAACATATTCGATTGTTTGCAATTTTCACATATTGTGTTAGGTCTCCACCAAAAGAAAAATAAAATCAAGTGTGTTTTTCTTTTGCGGTATTTGCAAAGAGAATAATTATATTTTTATTTTCTGTTTTGTGCATCAAAAGAGTAACATTATCTTGCATGAAGGCTCTTCTTCGCTCTTGTGCTTTAAGAACACTTATTAGTTCTTCAACACAGATAGTAGAGAAATCTTTAGACTCTTATAGAGATGAAATTTTAGACTTGAATCTCTACGGAATTGTTACGAAAAATTTTCAACTATTCAGTCATCTTTGAAATCTTCGCCAAGCAACCTGATTTTATTAGCAATCAAAGTAAACTTATCATAATATTTTACAATAGTTTTATCCTCTTGTATCTTAAGACATTCAAAATCCCTTTTCAAATTCAAAATTTGCATTTGTCTGATTCGGTCACTTCCTTGATATTCTTTTTTTAATTTTTCAAGTTTCTTTTGTCATCTCACAAGCAATGATTTTGAAAAAAATCGAATCTGCAACTGAATTTTGAATTACAATTTTGATTTTATTTTTTTGGTTTTTTCATCATTTAATTTGAGCAGGGTAGAATTTGCAGGGAGAGGTTGTAAGGGTATATCTTTCATTACAACTTCCCACAGATCATAGTCTTCAAGATATGATATCATTTTCACTGACCAAATCTAAGAGTTTTCACCGGCGAAAATTGTTGGGGCATTCAAAGAGAGGTTTCTGCTTTTATTTTTGGTTAAAAATTGGTTTAGAAAAGCATGTGCGTTGAAAAAGGCATGAATTGAAAATAATAGCCCTGACGGGTTAAAATAGGTTCCCCTGATGAGTGTTTTTTTTTTCAGGACCCTGATGAATTAAAAGGATTGAAAAATACCCCTTGCGGGTTAAAAATAGTATAGTAGTTCTTTGGAAAATTTCACAAATCCAGTAAGATCAATAAAACTCTTGATGTCACTGTTGGTATTTTCTAAAAATGGGACAACAAAAAGAATTGATCGAAATATCTAATAATATTTTTATTAAGCATAATAGGACTTTAAATAGCCAACTTGATAACATAAGCAGAAATATGCCGAACAAAATTCATAAAAGGCTAAATAATCTCAATAATTAAAACAACCTAACAAATATTTAAAGTTGAAATGTATCCTAAAGTTAGGTAACTTATTATGTTAAAAATGACTACAATAACTAAAACCAAACTCAACAATATTGTTAACTAGGTCTGCAGGACTGACATCACTTCCTTTGGACTTTCGGGATCACGAAACACGAATTCACGATTATCTTAGCTATTTTGTTTATTAGTTTGTGAATTTTTCGCAATATTACTTACGAATTCCATTTGACCCCATATTTTATGAGTCCATTCAAAACAATCTAGTAAACAGTACTCACTATTTCTCAAGAACCAACATCACTTTTTTGGAGTTTTGGGTCACGAAGCATGAATTAAGGATTATCACAGCTTTTCGTATATATTAGAAGTCTATGATTTTTTTGAATAGGACTAACCGACTCCATTTGACCCCAAATTTTGTGAGTCTATTCATGACAACCTAGTGAACGATACTCTTTGTCTCTGTAGAATCGACATCACTTTTTTTGTGGAGTTTCAGGGTCACAAAAATGAAATTCAAGATTATCTAAATTTTTTATGTGTATTAATCCATGAGTTTTTCGAAATATGTCAAATCGATTCTATTTACCCCAAATTTTATGATTTCATTCAAAATGACCTAGTGAATGATACTCATTGTCTCTACAGGTCTGACACCACTAGTTTTGGAGTTTTGGAGTAGGTTTGAATTAAAGTTCAAAAGGACAAGCTCATGGGTTGGGTCTCCAACAAACAAAATGATGGCAATAATATCTCATATCACATATGGAGAGATTTTAGTTGATTTTGTTTGACATAAGGGCAATTTGCTTTTTCATCATGAAAATAAGAGAAAAGAGATCAGTACTTTTCTTATAAGGTTTTTGTTGCATTCTACAAATGAAATTGCTACATGAAATTTCAGTTTCAAAAACTCAAATTCTAATGAGGGATTGAAAGAGACATAGACCTAATTTGTTTTAATTGTGAAAGGTAAAAATGAAAGAATATTCGAAAAGTAGTTTTGATGATTGAACAATTAAATTAACTTAAACTATGAAAAATATCTCAACAATTCAATTATTTTAAAACAGAAAAAATATTATTATTAAATGTAGAAATGCATCATTTTTACGGAAAAGGGCCAAAAATACCCTTGAACTATTTGAAAAGGTTTAAAAATACCCTTCATTCATCTATTTGGTTAAAAATACCCCTCCATCCACCTTTTTGGCCTACTTTTACCCTTAAAACTTGATAGATTTTTTAATTATTATTATTTATTACATGGCACCTTTCTATTGGATAAAAAAAATCCACCCGCCCCGCTTTATATCCCCGCCCCATGAATCTGGTTCCTATCTCTCTGTAATTTATCTGAGAACGAAGAATTCAAAAAAAAAAAAATTGTAGCAGATGTTTGACGACCAACTGATCATTAGCATTTCAACATTTTACGGAGCACATATACTTACTATATCTTTTTATTAAGGGAAAAGGCTCAAATATGCCATCGAACTTTCAGAAAAAGCTCATTTATGCCATCCGTTAAAAGTTTGGCTCATCTATGTCATTACCGTTTAAGAAAAGGCTCATTCATGCCATTATTTTTTAACGGTGGTTTTGCAAAACCATTTTTTACACGTGGCCAATTATAATTCGGCCACGTCATTATTTTTTTCAGAATTTTGATTTTTTATTATAAAAAAAATAATGGCGTGGCCGAATTATAATTGGCCACGTGTAAAAAATAGTTTTGCAAAAAATGTTTGTTCAGAATTTTGATTTTTAATTATAAAAATAATAATGACGTGGCCGAATTATAATTGGCCACGTGTAAAAAATGGTTTTGCAAAACCACCGTTAAAAAATAATGGCATGAATGAGCCTTTTCTTAAACGGTATGGCATAGATGAGCCAAACTTTTAACGGATGGCATAAATGAGCTTTTTCTGAAAGTTCGATGGCATATTTGAGCCTTTTGTATGCGTGTATGCCTTGTTCATCCTTAACCGTAAGCATGATGTCCTTAGTCTAGGTTAGGCTAGCATTTCCTTAGACTTATGACCCGTGTGGGCTAGATAGCCTTGACTTTCTGCCGACGTCGTTCGGATGACTTAGCTCCTTGTAGACTGGAATAGCAGACTTGAGTCTGATAGTTTGAGCCTTAGATTAGGCGTTATCGCTACTTGCTGCACTTCTGTATCTTCTCCCTCGCATTCTGCGGTTTCGACGCATTCTCGAAGGTTTGGTGCATCACTAGAGGTGTGGGATTGAGATAGTATAGGCTTGGAGCCTTTTCTGTGATTTCTTACAGTGGACGGCGTTCCACAGTGGTTGTTGTGGGATTGGATCCTATTAGAGATACCGTCACCCCTGGGGTCGTTCTTTCTAGCTGGGATGAAAGTGTGCTGCTGGCTAGGTGTCCTCGGGTCGCTCTTTCTAGCTGGGCTGGGAGCTGATTGCATGGTAGGACGACTCGCGATATCTACCTCACTCACGGGTCCCTCTTTCTAGCTGGGCTGGGAGTGGACTGTTTGGTTGGGTGCCCCCTAGGGTCACTCTTTCTAGTTGGGCTGGGAGTGCACTGCTGGCTGGGTGGAGTCTGATGGATTATCTTAGTTACTTTGGGCTGTGAGCCCGGTTTTCTTCTTTCTTAGTAGACTTAGCTTTTTTGTGTACCTGTCGGGCTTATGGGGGTCCGTTCAGGTTTTATTTGAGCTTGCGCATGAGTGTACCTTCTGGGCATATGGGGGTCCAGTTAGGTTTAGTTTAGTTGTACTTAGTTGGTTTCTGGTATGCTCGTGTGTTTTCTTTTCTTATCCGTTTTGACCTCTCTGTGTTTAGATTCTATCATTTCTTATTGTTTTTACCCTTTTTTGCTCAATCGGCCTATGATGCCTACTGAGTACCTGTTGTGTTGGTACTCATGCTACGCTCTGCATTTATTTCGTGATGCAGGTCCCAGTACCAGTTACCAGCGGTGATTAGTTCCAGCCTTCTTTTGCAGTTGTGATTCGGAGACGAGGGCGAGCACTTGGCGTTTTGGGGTTTGTTCTGTCTCCCTCTTTTGTTTTAGCTAGTCCTGTTGCCTTTGAGACACGCTCTGTCGTGGTCCACTTTTGGGACTTGTACTCTTTATTAGATAGCTCTGTACTAGTGACTTCCAGGTTCTGGGAGGGATTTTTGTATATTTATTTTGGGTTGCTTCCGCCTTGTTATTCTTGTTTAGATTATTGTTTTCGCTAGTTTCTGCCCTTTCGCTCATTGCTTGATGTTCTGGGTTACGGGTTGGCTTACCTACTGGTAGGGTATAGTAGGTGCCATCATGACTCGAGAAATCGGGTCGTGACAGGTATAGTTCCAACTTCTTGTGCTAGTGCATTTTGTATGTATTGAACGGGACCGAGTAGAGATAGTTTCTTTAGACTGACTAACAAAAACAATTCTCTAAACTATTAAATGTACTTATATTCTTAATCCTGATATAACTATTATGATCTGTATATGTTAATCATCGTTTTGATTTATTAAAAGGTGAGATTCTAAGATGGGTCAATATTCTTGGTAGATTGGATGATGATAATATATATTGGTGAAATAATAAGTTAGTTGATGGAATCCATGTCTCGATATAGAGATTGATGATATGTCTTTTTGAGAAGCTTAAAAGTTTTCATCGTGTCAAACCTTGCAAGTGGATTTACGAATCCGACACATGAAATAAGTTAAACAATGCTCTAAAGGAAATTGATCATTGAATTAAGTTCGTCAGTAATTTAATTTATTGATTAGTATCTGTAATCTTAACCTGGGAATTACATATGTGTCTAATGGGGAATTCCGAAATATAAATAGAGGAGTGCAATTACGAATTTCTAGTGGAATGATTTGTAATTTATTATGGTAAAAATAATTCAAATTAATTATTTGGAATTATTTTCATAATAGGAAGCCTTGGTAATTAATTTTGTGGTCCCTACCGTGCTCATATTTATCTAGAACTCAGAATTTATTGTAAAGGGAAAAATGAGATGTGTCTTTCTCTATTCTAAGGAAAGGGAGAAGTCTGTATCTTTCTATGTTCTAAGGCAAGGGAGAAGTATATCACTTTTTCTATTCTAAGTAAAGGAAGAAGGACATGACTTTTTCTTTTCTAAGGAAAGGGAGATGTACATGTCTTTCTATTCTAAGGAAAGACATGGTATTCCTTTTCCTTGGACTAAGAAGAAATCTCTATAAATAGGGATTCTTCTAACCCTTAAAAAAGGATAATTTTTTCTATAAAATACTTGTCCACCCAAGTATTGAGAGGGTTCGGAAGTGAACTTGGGATCACTGTAGAAGACCGTAGAACTGTCGTCTAGTTTGTGGACTAGCTTATAAATTTGCTTGAAGTTTCTAGCTTGTCGACTAGCTTGTGGACTCACTTGAAGGTATCGGCTCACGCTTCAAGAGGTAATTCTGAAATTAAATTCAGAAAGTTTATATTCCCTAACATGATTGTACTTGTTCTAGTATAAACAATGTGTTGTCTATTATTCATGTAAGTTGTATGATTATGGTATGCTTCCGTTGTGCATATAGTTGTCCAACACTTTGTTCTGGAGAAATGACCACATAGGATTTCGTGACACATCTAGAAAGAGAAGACCACTCACGAAGCACGAATTAAGGATTATCTCAGTTTTTCATAGGTACTAGACTATGAATTTTACGAAATAAGACTGACTGACTCTATTTGACCCCAAATTTTGTGAGCCCATTTGTGACGACTTAGTGAACGATCGTCTAGCTCTGCAAGACCGACATCATTTATTCTTTTGGACTTTGAAGGTCACGAAAATGAAATTAAAGATTATCTAAGTTTTTTGTGTAGATATAATCTATAAATTTTTTAAAATATGTCAAAACAACTCTATTTAACCCCAAATTTTATGAATCCATTCGAAACGACCTAGCTAGTGAACGATACTATGCAAAGGATTGAGTGTAGAATCTCCATTCCGAAATCAAAATACTTCCCTGAGGTTGACAACTTGATCTTTTTCCTGTCAAGGAATGAGATCGAGTATCTCGTTCTTGAACTTCCTAAAGGGGAGAAGTACAAATTGCCCTCTTCTGTTTTCACAAGTTCAAAGATGAGACAGTTGACACTTCACTATTGTGTAATCAATCTTCCAACTACCTTTCAAACATTTGGTAAACTTCTTCGCTTACAATTGTTTAATGTTTCTATTTCTGAAAAACATCTTGAGAAATTAATATCTCGTTGCCCACTGCTTTAGAACATGGAGCTGGATATGTCAAACCCTTTGAACTATATTCAAGTTAATGCTCCTAACCTAAAATTCTTGAACTTTGGAAGCAAAATAATTTCTATATGTTTCAAGAATACCCCACTTCTTGTTGATGTGTCAATTATGGCGGATAATGTGAATCATGGTCCCGTGGAGGATGGTGTAAATCATGGTCCTGTGGAATTAGTTGTGGCGGATGATGCAAATTGTGATTCTGTGGAGAGAGGAACATGTAATCTTCTCGAGTTTTTTGGTTCCTTGCCTGCTATTAAGAATCACCAGTAAATATATATTTTTAGTTAAGAATAAGTATCTATTGGTGTTTTTAAAAAATGGGCAGCAAAAATTGATTGAAATATCTCTCAATATTTATATTAAGCACAATAAGTATTAATTAACCAACTTGATAGCATAATGAATAAAATTTGCATAACAAAATTCAAAAAAAAGACTAAATAATCTCAACAACATAAACAATCTAACAAATATTTAAAATTCAAATTCATCCTAAAGCTAGGCAACTTATTGTGCTAAAAAATGACTACGGTAACTAAAAACAAACTTAACACTCCTTTACTTTAGGTACTGCAATTTAAAAAAGTTTCTCCTCCTTAATTTCTGATTTGCTTGTGCTTGAGGATTTGTTTATAAGCTTCCACACTTTTATAACATGTCTGCTTGTTTGCAATTTTCACATATTGTATTAGGTCTCCACCAACAAAAAAAATTCAAGTGTGTTTTTCTTTTGCGGTATTTGCAAAGAGTAATTCTATTTTTCTTTTCTGTTTTATGCATAAAAAGCACCCTCAGTAACATTATCTTGCATGAAGGCTCTTCTTTGCTCTTGTGCTTGAAGAACACTTGTTAGTTCTTCAACACCGATAGTAGAGAAATCTTTAGACTCTCTTAGAGATGAAATTTTAGACTTGAATCTCTATGGAATTCTTATGAAATTTTTTCTATTATTCTGTCATCTTTGAAATTTTCGTCATGCAACCTGATTTTATTAACAATCAAAGTAAACTTATCAGATTATTTTACAATAGTTTTATCCTCTTGCATCCTAAGAGATTCAAAATCTCTTTTCAAATTCAAAATTTGCATTTGTCTGACTTGGTCACATCCTTGATATTCTTTTTTTAATTTTTCCAAGTTTCTTTTGCCATCTCACAAGCAATGATTTTGGAAAAATCGAATCCGCAACTAAATTTTGGATTACAATTGTGCTCTGAATTTTTTGGTTTTTTCATCCGAATGAGATTTAATTTGAGCAAGGGTAGAATTTGCAAGGAGAGGTTGTAAGGGTATATCTTTCATTAAAACTTCCCACAGATCATAGGCTTCAAGATATGATTTCATTTTCACTGACTAGATCTGATAGTTTGCACCGGTGAAAATTTTTGGGGCATTCAAAGAGAGTCTATTGCTTTTATTTTTGGTTAAAAATTGGTTTAGAAAAGTCTGTACGTTGAAAAAAGCATAGATTAAAAATATAGCCCTGACGGGTTAAAATGGGTAGCCCTGATGACTTAAAAGGATTGAAAAATAGCCCTTGCAGGTTAAAAGTAATATGGTAGTTCTTTGAAAAATTTCACAGATCCTGTAAGGTCAATGAATCTCTTGATACCACTGTTGGTATATCTTAAAAATGGGGCAGCAAAAAGAATTGATCGAAATATCTAATAATATTGTTATTAATCATAATAGAACTATAAATAGTCAACTTAATAACATAAACAGAAATCTGCCCAACAAAAATTCAAAAAAGGCAAAAATAATCTCAATAATTAAAACAACCTAACAAATATTTAAAATTCAAATGTATCCTTCCTAAAGTTATGTAATTTATTATGCTAAAAAATGACTACAATATTTAAAAACAAACTCAACAGTATTGTTCACTAGGTCTACATAACTGATTTCTTTGGAGTTTCGGGATCACGAAACACGAATTCACGATTATCTTAGCTTTTTTATATATTAGTTTGTGAATTTTTCGCAATATGACTTATGATTTCCATTTGACCCCATATTTTGTGAGTCCATTCAAAACAATCTAGTAAACAACACTCACTAATTCTCAAGAACCAACATCACTTTTTTGGAGTTTTTGAGTCACGAAGCATGAATTAAGGATTATCTCAGCTTTTCGTATATATTAGAAGTCTGTGAATTTTTTGGAATAGGACTGACCAACTCCATTTGATCCTAAATTTTGTGAGTCCATTCATCACAACCTAGTAAACGATACTCTTTGTCTTTGCAGAATCGACGTCACTTTTTTTGTTGGAGTTTCAGGGTCACAAAAATGAAATTCAGATTATCTAAATTTTTCATGTGTAATAATCCATGAATTTTTTGAAATATGTCAAACCAACTATTTACCCCAAATTTTATGATTTAATTCAAAATGACCTAGTGAACGATATTGATTGTGTCGGGTGACACCACTGCTTTTTGAGTTTTAGGTTAGGTATGAATTAAAGTTCGAAAGGACAAGCTGACGGGTTGAGTCTCCAACAAACAAAATGATAGCAATAATATCTCATATCACATATGGATAGATTTTAGTTGATTTTGTTTGACATAAGGGATATTTGCTTTTTCATCATGAAAATAAGAGAAAAAAAGATCACTACTTTTCTTATAAGATTTTTGTTGCATTCTACAAATGATATTGTTACATGAAATTTCAATTTCAAAAACTCAATTCTAATGAGGGATTGAAAGACACATAGACCTAATTTGTTTTTATTGTGGAAGTGTAACCAATAGATGCATTTAACTTTAGTTTAAATTCAGATAAAATTGACATTAAAATTTAATTATTGCTCCCTCAATTTCAAACTAATTGAATTGTTAGGTGTTTCACACCCTTTAAGAAAAGAAGATTAGAACATACATTAGACATTGCTTTCCATTTTTACCCTTATTAATTGTTGTCAAATTAATCTTTAAAATAATTCAAAGCAATTAAAGTTTCTTAAACTCATCACATAAAAAATTTAAATGAAGGGTAAAAATAGAAGAATATTTTAAAAGTAGTCACAAAAGTTTTAAATATACTTTTCTATCAATTTATTTTGCTAAAAATACTATATGGTTACATTTTTTATTTACTTAGCCATGAAATCACTACTAAAAACAACCTCATGTTGCATATTCAATATCAAACATCTCGCATACTTGCTCATTTTCCAAATCTAGAACCTTTATGGTCACCTTAGCTCCACTTGATAATGTGCCTTTGTACTCAGAGTCAGTCTCTCACCAATTAAATTGGATCCATCAAAATTATTTATTGCTAGTTGAATCTCATGATAAGAATAAATCAATTGGATAAGTCTTGATCTCTGGAACCTTTTCGACATCTTTGGACTTTCCTTTCTTCTTTCATTTCATTATCCAAATTGAGATGGACAAGAATATATATCATAAAGAATCGTATAACCATTGGAGTAATAAATTTTAGCACAAGTTTCTTAGAGACTTATTGTCGTCTAGGATTAGTGATAGGGCAAGCGGGAACCTCCAATATAGGCATTCACATAGACCTTTGTTTTGGAGAAATGACCACATAGGATTTCGTGACACATCTAGAAAGAGAAGACCACTCACGAAGCACGAATTAAGGATTATCTCAGTTTTTCATAGGTACTAGACTATGAATTTTACGGAATAAGACTGACTGACTCTGTTTGACCCCAAATTTTGTGAGCCCATTTGTGACGACTTAGTGAACGATCGTCTATCTTTGCAAGACCGACATCATTTATTCTTTTGGACTTTGAAGGTCACGAAAATGAAATTCAAGATTATCTAAGTTTTTTGTATATATTATAATCTATAAATTTTTTAAAATATGTCAAAACAACTCTATTTAACCCCAAATTTTATGAATCCATTCGAAACGGCCTAGCTAGTGAACTATACTATGCAAAGGACTGATACACTATTTTTGGAGTTTTAGGTTAGATTTAAAAGCTCAAAAGTACAAGGTCACGGGTTGGGTCTCCAACAAACAAAATGATGGCAATAGGGCTAATTACTTTCATGAACTTTTCTTGTTAGTTTTTTGTTTTATTCTACAAATGGAATATTTGTTACCATATGAAATTTCAATTTCAAAATCTCAATTCTAAGGAGGGATTGAAAGAGACATATATAGACCTAATTTGCTTTTATTGTGGAATGTGTAACAAATAGATGCATTTAGCTTTAGTTTAAATTCATATAATCATTTTATATATATATAATTTTAATTGCATATTCAAATGTTACATAGCCTATAGCTTAATTACAACCTTTTAGAATTAAATATCGGGTTAACTATATTAAACAATATTTGTTAATATAACTTAGTTAAATATCATCACTTTTATCATCCTATGTTTCACACTTACGTGGATATAATATTTATGGATACTATATTTATTACACTTGAAAAAAATTCTGCTAAATTAATTATTACACTCACCCATCTAACCATAGAACCGAACATTTTTCATCGTCAAGAAAGCTGGGGATGCTCATCGATCCATGTGACTTAGCTTTTTAAGAGTAAATCAAGGCGTTGTTGATGAAAATTGACGCAGTCGACTATATTTGGGGAAAATGATATATAACATAAAAAGCATACTCAACACGTTTATGGGAAAAACATAAGAGTTTTACCAGACATGCAAACACAACAAATAAAGATAGGAGTAGGCATCGGAGCAGATCTCCACTAAATTAAAACACATTATTTTGCGTACGTCTAGACGCATAAGCAATAACTAGCTAGCTATCTGCTCCGATGAATCCTTGAAATTAAAGCGCTGCAACTGATTTTGGAATCCAGACTAGATCATTACTTGATGGGAAAAAGTGACAGATAGGTGATGTTCCTGGTAATATACCGAGCACTCGAAAGGATAGATGGGATGGATTCCAATCAGAGGTATCCAAATGACAAACAGCAATTGCTTCAATTTTATAACCATTTGCATCATTCCTTAATGAAACCTTCAACACCTTGCTTTTACTAATTGTGTGATGACAGTAGTAAACGCTAGGCATGGTATGACACGCCACCATCTTAGTAGCTCCAACATCTTCTGGATCATTCAAAATTGTATAGTTTTGAAGACGATTATGGTTCAGGGGATCAGTACTAGTCGTCGTCATAGTGATGAGAGGTTCGATTTGGGTGTTTTCTCCCAAAATGCCTTGTACAAAATCGCGCATTGCCTCAATAGATGTGGCACAGTACTTAGTCTCTCCCTTCATGGGTGAATCTTCTCATAGTCTTAATGTTTCTTCCATGGATTTTGCTTCCTTCAATGAAAATGGAAATTTTTTGGGTAACATTTGTAGAGAAAAAGGAAGATCCATTGTTGGAAAGGAGTGAGTATTATGTTTTCCCCAACTTTAGATCATCCATAAGGAAAAAAATTCCTTGAGTCATATGTTCATTCTGTTTTGGCTCTTCACCTCCATATTTATATCTAACATACAGTCTCGTAAGGGATTGGGAATTACCTTCAGCCATATGTTCATTCTCTTTTGGCTCTTTACCTCCATTTTTATATGTAAGAAACAGTCTCGTAAGGGATTCGGAATTTCCTTCAGCCATATCCCTAGCTTCTGTTCCATAAGTAACCTGACATATATATTATGAAGTGAGCAACATATATTTATAATTAAGTACTAATTAATTGTATTAACTAAGATGGAGGAGAATATCAAAATTACCAGCAGAACTAGGGAGACAAGTACACAAAAACCAAGCTTAACATCCATTGTTCTTCTCTTGAGTTCTTATGAAATTCTGCTGAAATAAGTGGTATATATATACTACTAGTAGAGAAGTAAACTCACTAAAGAAAAATAATTAAAATTATTACTCCCTCCGTCCAGTATTTTAAAAGACTCTGTTAGGACTTGCCTCGGGGCCAAGCAAAATGGTCAAGACTCAAGTGTGGAGCTTAATTAGTTTGGTAAGACTTATGTCATAAGCGACTGTACGTCCTAAGCACGCTCAACGTCCAATACTCAGGGCTCGTCTAATACATCTTACACAAAATTACGTGTTAAATTCTTTAGTTAACATTGTTGACCCTCATAATTCTTGGATAAATAAATGATACGTAATAGTTTTTTAATCTATAGAAATATGAAGATTGAGAGCAACTCAAATAACAAGTTGTAGTATTGTATTTTTACTATTTGGTAACACTGTGAGTAGAGCTGTCAACATGGATTGGCCCACCCCATTCGGGCTAACTCATACAGGCTTTGAAATTTGACTAGTCAGGTCGGGCTGACCCATTTTTCTTGTGGGCCAGAAAACAGTCAGTCCAACCCACAAGTACGTGGGTGTAGGCTGTGTCGGACCAGCGCACTTTTTTTAAAAGTATATTTTTTTAAATCAAATTATAACTAAAAAAAATATCATCATATTTCTCAAGCCCACAAATCAACAAACATATTCAAGCCGGGATAAAAAACTTTTTTCTTAAATAAGCTTAAAAAATCTTAGCCTAGCCCTATTAAATCACGGGTTAGGCTAGGCCGGCCCAACGGACCTAGCCCATATTGATGGTTCTAACAATGAGGGTGATTATATATAATGTAACATTTCTTTTAAAAATATATAGCAAAATTTTACTTTTTCACTTATCATTGATTTTCATGTTTTTGTCATATGCCTCAAAATTATCATATTTTATTATTTAGCTATTTGAAAGTAATTTTATTTGTATTCGTACTGATTTTTTTATTATAATACTAGTAAGTTTTATAAGTTATTTTCTTTTAGGGGTAAACTGTATAGTATTTTTAGAAATAATGGTTGTTTTACTATTAGAAAGTTAAGATATTAGAGTTGATTTGCATCTCATAATAATTTTTATATCATTACGTACATTATATATACTTGTATTATCATGTTAGAAGATATATTTTCTATGAGTTTTCTTAACCATGTTTGTAATTATTTCAAACTATTGATGTATTTTTATAATTTTGTGTTATTATATTATTATACTATATTATAAATTATAAATTTAATTATCCATAGGACTTACACCCCATATCTCGGGGCTTACACCTTGCCTTGTGCTAAATAATAAAATGTCCCGCCTTACACCCCACCTTTCATAACATGCATATTTTCTACGCACAAAGGATGGTTTTTACCAGGTGAGGCCTCTCAAATGGGAACCTTGGTTTAATCCGGAGGCAGAGACAACTACGGCTCTAGCTTGGATATCACTCCCTGGACTATCACCAAAAAACTTTGTCGAGGAATCTCTATTCTCCATGGCAAGAGCAGTAGGAAAACCCCTACATGTAGACATGGCAACGAAGAATTAATCTAGACCTAGTTGTGCCAAGGTCAAAGTTGAAGTAGATTTGTTAAGAGATTTTTCGAAAAGGATTAATGTTGATTTTGGAGAAATTGTATCAACATATACGACTATGTGCCTAAATATTGCACAAATTGCAAGTTACGGGGCATAAAGAATCAGAATGTTTTATTTTACATCCTGAATTGAGAGTGTTACGTTTCGAGAAATGTGTTCTTCATTTTGTTAAGCCTGATCTTCACTACTTCTTTCATACTTATTCTGGTTTTTGGCGTCTCCTTTGTGCAGTCTAAAGTCAATTCTATCATGGAGGCTATGCAGATTTCACTTTTACTAGGGATTTGTTCTTCCTTAGGAAAAAAGTTGGCAACGTCCATCATAGTCCCTGAAAATGATTGTGTTATCCATTTCCTCAAGTCAAGATTTTCATTGCATATCTCTTCATCTGTTGGCCTTCTTTTGGTCAAAACCTCCATCAACATGATATCGTAACTGTAAACATCACCACTATCGGACACTATTCTTTCTGAGCCATATTCTTAAAAGAACAAAAATGAAAAAGAATTACTCATTTGGATATAACAATAATGCTCGTACTAACAAAGACTTGCTTTTTATTTAGTCCTAGAATTTTCAAGGGCTTGATTTTGATAAGAGAAAAATCAAATAGAAAGGTTATAATTTTAGTATACCTGGTGCAATGTATGCAAGAGTACCCAATGTCTCGGTAATTTGCTTACGGCTAAAATTTTAGAGATGTCAAAATCACCAACATGAGCCGCCATATCTTCATTCAAAAGAACGTTGATTGGCTTTAGATCGCAATGAACTATTGGAGTGACATGACCATGATTTAGATATTCAAAACTATCTAAATTTTACATGTGTATATATATCCATGATTTATTTATTTTGAAATATGTCAAACCGTATTTGTTTGTGTGACTTGAAATAATCTCACTAAAGATAAAATTGACGTTTTAAAATTTAATTATTACTCCCTCCATTTCAAAATAATTGAATTGTTGGGAAGTTTCATACCCCTTTAAGAAAAGAATATTAAGACATAAATTAGACATTACTTTCCATTTTTTCCCCTTATTAATTATTGTCAAATTGATCTTTAGAATAATTCAAAACAATTAAAGTTTCTCCGTACAAAATATAAATGAAAGATAAAAATAAAAGAATATTAAAAAAATAGTCTTGAAAATTGAACAATTAAATTAATTTAAGATATCAAAAATATCTCAATAGTTCAATTATTTTGAAATAGAAAAAAATATTAAATGTAGAAATGCGTCATTTTTATTTAGGGTCAACAGAGATTTTACTTTAACCATGTGGTGTTGTACTATTACTGTCTGCACAAATAATTGAGAAGCATTATTGTGCTCTCGCAGGAAAAGGCATCAATTAGCTAACACGTTTAACTCGTTTAAATGGAAAAGGGAAAAAATGTTCCTCAATTCTCGCAAAAGGTCTAAATATATTTAGGGATAAGACATAAATATCGCTTAGACTATTATCAAATCTTAGAGACACTCTCTTAATTAGGGTTCTATTATTTCCGAATTCATTTTTTCGTATTTTTGTGCACCTTTTATGCTGATGTGACACTTTCAACCACCCAAATTTACTATGTTTGTACACACGTGCTTGCCATGTGTGTAAATATATATATTTTTATTATTTTATAAATTTTTTTCTTAATTCTATTTTTAAAAAATAAAAATTAAAAAAATTGAAAAAAATATTCTTATTTTCTTTATCTTATATTTTAATTTTTTTTTAAAGGTGGGCTCATGCCCAATTTATGTAAGAAAAATGACGTAAAAGACAATACCAGACCGGGTCCAAAAGTGACTCGGTCCAAAACTCAAATTGTATTTAAATTAAGTTTATACACATAAAAAAAAATTAAAATCAAATAAAACATAAAAAAAAATTAAAACGTTAAAATTAAAAAACACTTTTTAGTTATTTTTTTAAAAAATAATTAAAAGTGAAAAAGATAAGAAATTAATGAAAGAAAAAAAATAAAAAATTTAAAACGAGAAAGCAGTAAGTTTTAATATCATCAAATATGTGTACTAACTAATTTTTAGCTTATTTTTAATATCATCAAAGAAATGAAAACAGTTAAATATATATAAGAAATGAAAAGGGCTTCACTTATTTTTAGCTTCTCCGGAGCTGAGGCTGGGAATTTGAGTTTGAGTTGGAGTTGGGGACAGCCATACGACGTCGTTAGAGAGGCTTACAAAGGAAGAATTTAACAGAACGACGCATATTGACGTGGAAAAGATGGTCAGTATCCCCCTCTGGTTAGTTAACGGTGACTTGGTTAAATTGGATTTTATAATTTATAATAAAAAAATAAAAAACTATTATTTTATAGTATTTATTTTTGGTAGAAATTTTAACTTTGAGATTAGTAATTTAAGAATTGTTTTTATATGATAAATTGTGGTAATTATTTTTCCATTGATAAAAATGGTCAGAAACTGTCAGTTGTCCGTTAACAAGGTTATTTTAAAGTTTTACAAGCAATTTGGTAACAATTTAATTATGATTTCATAATTAAATATGAGATTATTTTATATTTACTTTTGATAAAAATATTAACTATAAAATTAGCAATTTTAGAATTGTTTTATGTTATAATTGTGATAATTACTTTACTATTAGAAGCGTCCAGAAGCGACCAGACGCAAATAGTTGTCTGTCGATATACCGACATCTGGCGAGGTTATTTCAAAGTTTTAGCGGTGGTTTGGTTATAATTTTATTATAATCTCATAATAAAACATGGGATTATTTCTTATTTACTTTTAATGGAATATAACAATTTCAGAATTGTTTTATATTATAATTGTGGTAATTACTTTAGTATTAGAAGCGACCAGACACAGACAGTTATCTGTCAACATACCTGCATCCGACAATGTTATTTCAAAGCCTTAGCGATCGTTTCTCTACAATTGAATTGTAATCTCATAATAAAACGTGAGATTGTTTCATATTTAGTTTTAGTAGAAATACTAACTTTAAGATTAGCAATTTTAGAATTGTTTTATACAATTAGCAATTTAAGAAATTTTAAAGACATAAAAAAAGTTTGGGTGACTTTTGAAATTCTATCACTGTCATGTAACTTGGAATATAGGAAGTAACATATGTTATTTAAAATGATGAAGTACTATAAATTACAATAATTAACAACATATAAATTTAAAAGACCGTATAAAAAAATTAATTGATCAAAATTCTATCAGTGACACATAAATTAAAACAGGGATAGTAACATATATTATTTCAAAATTATATAAAATGTACTACAAATCACATGATTAACAACTTAAAAATCTAAAAATCATATTAAAAATTTGATTGACTCTCCAAATTTATTTGAGTTACATAAATTGGTACAACTAAATAACATATATTGAGTATGTGCTAGCGTGAGCTGTTGTATTTAGTATTTTTATATCATAATACTCCATATGTCCAATAATAGTTGTCACTTTTCATTTTTCGAGACTTAATTTGATCAATTTTTAAGCTAATATTACATTAAATCAATTTAAAATTAATTTTTTTTTAAAAATAATATTGTAATCTGTAATTTTCCTCGTATCATTATAATGAAAAATATTTTAAGAATTAAACAAAATTCAAGTAGTCTGTCTCTGAAAAATGCAACACAGCAGATATTTTGAGACAAAATGAGTATCATATATATTTCAACGTAATAACAATCCTGGTACAAAATAATAGATAACATTCTTGTCTTTCAAATATTTTCCTCAAAGCTTTTTCAAGACATGAAAGGTTAAAGTTGAAAAAAATTATTTGGTTTAAAATTAAATACAAGGTATATATTATATCCTCTATATCTCATTTTTAGTTCATTGAATCAAACATTTATCAATAAAAATATATTTATTTAATAATTGTATCATGATTGAACCTAAAAAAACATGAAATCACTACTAAAAACAACCTCAATAGGGGAAAACAACTTGTTAATTTATTTTTTTCTTTTAACAAAATTGATCCTAGAAATCAGTTTTTGCCAAAACTTGAAAAATGCTAACCACCTCCAGAGGTAAAGGATATTGTTAGATTTTGCATTTAGATACTTCACATATCATACCATATAAAGCCTCAAATGAAGCCATTTGAATGTAGATATTCAATTGTCATAGCCGCATCAAGCATTACAGTGACTCTTTGAAAAAGGTTCGAGTGCAATCTTCTATGTACAGTCAATTCTCAAGATTTCCATTGGGCATAAATTATGAAACAAAGTTATATAGTCATTAGAACAAGTAGTAATCATCGGAACAAATTTTTTGTGTCTAACATTTCTCATGTCGATCGCATATTCAATATCAAACCTCTCGCATACTTGCTTATTTTCCAAATCTAGAACCTTTATGGCCACTGTAGCACCACTAGATAATGTGCCTTTGTTCACAGAGTCAGAGTCTCTCTCACCAATTAAATTGAATCCATTAAAATCATTTGTTGCTAATTGAATCTCATGATAAGAATAAATCAATTGGATAAGTCTAGATCTCTGGAACCTTTTCGACATCTTTGGATCATTCAAAATAGTATAGTTTTGAAGACGATTATGGTATAGAGACTCAGTCAATCGACAATTTTATTTTTGTAAGAAAATGTATGCAGAGAGGAAAAAATTTCAGTGTTGAAAAACGGAAAAAAGACTAATTATAGCCACTTGCAGCAAGGAATGCGTCTGCTCGGACAATGGTGTGAACACATCTGTTCAGACATGTCTTTCCAGAACGTTGCGTCTTTTGGGAAAAATAACGTCTTTTCGGAAGGAACAGATCCCTTCAGAACGACTTTATCGTTACGCGCGAATTTCAAATAATTCTGTTACGCGAAATTAATTCTGTTAATTAACTAACATTCTGAATTAATTTATAAGAGAAAGGAAATCAATTATGAGATTGATTAAATAAATTTTGTCCAAAAATATTTTCAATCAATCACATCATTTGCCAAATTCAAATCCAAATCCATATCCAAATCAAAAGCCAAAGCCAAAGTCTAATATCATATATCATATCATCATATATTATACTAAAAGTGGGAAGCTACAAAAGTAAAAGTTGAAATACTATTTTGTCCCTATCTTAATTCAAAATAGGTGTTTTAAAAGACATTTTAAGAATGTCTCTCCATTCTCCAACATAAATTTTTAGCTTTCTACAGAATTCTAGGCAAACTTTATGTTTCTTCATTCTCCAACATAACTTTGAGCTTTCTACAAAATTCTAGGCAAATTTTTTGCTTATAAATATCATGTGCATGAGGTAAAATTATTATTGGCAAATACGTAAGCTAATTCGCCTTTCAAAGCTCATAAGAGAAAAGAATATGATTTCATCAATTACAGAAAATGCTTAAGCATGGAGATCGCCAATTAAGGTAGAAGGTTGTAGTGGAGTGTTCTCTTGCTTTCCGAAGGGTTTAGGCTTAGTGGTGTCTGTCGTAGTAGACTTTTATTCTTGTATTGTCTTGCTTTTGCATTCTACCACCAATTGTTTTTATGATGTTTCGGTTATAGTACTTTTTGTTGTTGTTGTTGTTGTTACTGTTTTCGTAATAGTTGTTATATTATATTATATTATATTATATTATATTATATTATATTATATTATATTATATTATATTATATTCTCTTCATTGTCATTTTTCTTTTTCATATTTTCTCTAATTTGCTATACTCGACTCAAGTTGAGAGTCTTTTGACTTGAGCTAAGGTCTGTGCACACCCTACGTACACTCCCTAAACAGATTTCATGAGATATGTTATTATTATAAAAGAAATAGCTATAAAATCAGACAACAAATTTAAACGTTTGGGTTGAATTGATAAATGTAACTTTTGGGCTGAATTGATAAATTAACATCTATTTTGCTTTGTTAGCAATTAGTTTTGTCGAGAAATATGTTTATTCATCCTGGTTGTCAGTTTTTGATAATTTTTAAGACTTCTTTTCCCTTTAAATTTCAATTCTCTTAGTTAATTTAGTATTTAGAGTTAGAGGTATTTACATGCATTTACAGTAATCTAGAGCATGAAATTCAATCAGCATATTTCTATATACCACTATGGGGCTATATGATATTGATTTTCTTCACGTATTTATTGCTAGATGGTAACTGTGGTTGTCCGCTTTTTCTAGTTTATTTCTATTTAGCAAATAAATAACTAAAGTAATGAATTACCGTAAACACAATACCAATCAAATTTTAAATGGTGTCTCCATATCATAACAACAAATATTTTCTCAAGTGACATATATTTAAAATACATTTTTGATTTATTATTTTATTACACAAATTTTATAATAAAAGCTGAAAAAATATATATGCAAAGCATGTTCTATATATATATATATATCATATCATATATCATATATTATATTATAAGTGGGAATTAGCCTCCAAGTCAAAAGTTGAATTACGAAAATATCCTTATAATGTCATAATATTGATGAACAAAAATGTAAATACACATTAATTATTAATAAATATTATCATATTCTATTAAACACTATTCTTATATATTTATGGACAAAAATATAAATACATAATAATAATCATCAATATATATATATATAAAGCTGGATGTTAGGCATGCTGATGTGGCGCTCTCTAAGACCAGAAACCTATTTATCTATTTTTTCTTTGTTTTTGAATTTTTATATTCCGTATATAATTACTATCAAATAATTATTTTCTCCATCTAATTAAACACCTAATGGATAATGGTAACAATCATTACATTAATTCTCCTTTCCCAATTAATAGTCCTTGCCTTCTTCATTGTCACAACCAATTATGACACGTCAATTGGCCTTCTCCCAAACCGAACCGTTTACCTGCTTAATTAGATAACCTCCTACCTTTCCATCTTCCACTGACAATAATTACTGTATTTAATAGTAATATTAAATTATCCGTTTTTTTACTAAGAGTAGTATTTAATTGTTTGTATACATTTTGGAAATCAGAAATCAGAAATCTGCAATGTCTCTATTCAGAATTGAAATTCATAAAAATATTCTATAGATAGCTAAGAAAATTAAAAATTTCATTGTGCGATCCAATTTCCAATTGTCTTTTTTGAATCTCTGAAAATGAAGAATATTTCATCTAAATAAGTTGTGAGCAGAGTGGATCAGACAACAATTTTTTCAGAGTATTTCATCTTTTTGGATCTCTGAAAATTAAGATCATAACGGATTAATAGAAGAAGGGTCAAGAGGTGACGTGAAAAGTGGTTGATAGTTTGCTAAAACAATCTCGCATAAAAGCTCTTCTTATTTTAAATTATTTATTCTTCCTCTAAAACAAATTCTTTTTTGTTTAGTTTTTGTTTCAATTGAAGTAATTTCATGACAATTTTTTAAGTAGATAATTGAAGTAGATTAGTATACATAGAATTTTATCGTTGATATATTACATGCCTAAATGTTTAGTCTTTATTCTAATGTTCGAAGCTAACAAATAAAAATTTATAGTTGTAGGTCTTATGCTTAATAGCATATTAGTTTTATCTTTGTTTATTTGTATTATATAAGATTTTGTTTCTTGGTACAATTATTATTGTAAACTATATATATATATATATATATATTTATTTATTTTATTTTTTTGTGTCTTGTATATATATTGTATCTTATATAAAGTGCAAACAAAGACATGATGTGACACTTCTCTGTGACATAGAAAATAATTTATCTTAAATCTCTTCTTTTTTTTAGATTTTTCCTTCATTTTTTTTCATTATACAATTTGATGAATACTTAAAATTAATTCTATCACATCAATTACATTTAATTATATCTCAGTTACAAAAACTCTCCAATTACTTGCATTTTCTATTTGAATAACATGTCCTTTTCTTTTTTGAATTTTTCAATACATAGTGTCCTAATTAATTGGCCTTAAAAAAAGCCTCACAAAATAAATGTTGAACTAAAGTGCACATATAGTCTTCGTTGACATATGTGTTTTTTTCTTCTTTCTTTTTTCCTCAATAAATCAAAGAGCCTTTTTTATTATACTGTTCATTAGATACAAAAATTTCTGAAGTTGGCGTGGTGAAGAAATCTATATACATTTCATTTTTTATTTTTAACTTTGTAATTAATGAATTTATTAGCTATGATTTGTTTTTTTGCCCCATTTTTCAGATTTAATATGTTTCATGTACGTGCAATTAGTTTTAACATGTCCTTTGTATGTGTAAATTAGTTTTAATGTGTTAAATTTGTGCTTGATACTACACTTTTTTATCTGTGCAAAATTGGAGAATTTGAAACTTATAGTCCCTTCTTATTAGGCAATTGTTGTAAATTATTCGTTTGGTATAATAATAAGGTAGAATATCTAGGATCAAAGGTTGAAACTAAATTTATAATTTATTTAGTTGAGGTATAAATTTAGGTTTGACTATAATTTCAAAATAACTTTGTCCACAAACCAAACGATTCTTTAGGGAATATGATGAGAGCAAGATATAAAAATTCAATTCCTTCTTTAAATGACCTTTCACAATACAAATTAACTCACGCGTGAACGAATATCTATGAATTTATGAACGGATATCTTTCGAAGTACCGAATGATTTAAAAAAAAAACTACAAACGCAAACTATTATTGTGATCACTAAATCTACATCTTTTTTTCCGATAACATAAATTTGATTTGATTGTTATATCAATTTTTGGCTTTCATTTTTTTATTATATAGATTTCTATGAACATATTAGATTTTTATGATTTTATTTAAAAATGACAAGTAATTCTTTTCTTCGATTTCTAACTTTCCCCCAATTGCTACTTTTAATTTTAAGATTGCCTTTTCTTGAACTAAAATTCTATAATTCTTTTGAGACTAAATGTGTTTCTTTTATGAATAATACAAATTACAGATAAATATATTAAATTAATAATATTTATTATATTTTAATAATTAAATTATTTGTGAACAAAATATACGTAGCAAGGACAGCCTATGAGACTAATGTTACATATTCATTTTTCCTATGATATGAAGGTATTATTTTTCGTATGAAAGGATTTTTTTCTCGATAACTATGTGACACTTCTATTCTTTTTTTTATATGCATCTTTTTCTTATACGTTTGATCAGTTGGTTTTTATATTTAATATAGATATTTCTTAAATTTTATATTATCAACTAATTAAAAAAATCGCGCGTAGCGCGGACAACTTCACTAGTAATATTCTAAAATGGAAAACCCCATAAATTACTTCAAGTTTTCGGAAGTTAAAACACAACTTATGACATGAATGAATATAAATACAATGAATATTTGTATTATTAAATGATAGAAGAAAATCAAAAGTTTTGCAATATTTAAAACAATCTCTTCAAATATTCCTACCACGCAAAACTATAGAAAAATTCAATGAATTTTATTCGTAAATTATCTTAAATGCTAAGCAATAGCTACAATAAACATTGTTGCAAAACTTTTGATTTCCTTCCATTATAATTAGCATAAATTAATGATGAATTTTTATCTTATATAAATGGGCATTTAGCATATAACTAATTCTCACTATTTGGATGAAACAATATAATATATCGTAGGTGTAAACTTACCAGGTATGTAACAAAAATTCAGCCTTTCATGTTTAAATATGAGTCATTTAGTTATTATTTAATTTCTAAAAAAATTATTGTGCTTCTCACATGAATGAAAGAATAAGATAATTTTGTTTGGAATGCTAAGAATATTGTCGTCATATATAGTTTCTCAAGTTTTTGGTATCTCAGTAATACTTAATAGTGTAGCAATATTTTATCATCTTTTTATTTAGCTATCTCTAGGAGGTAAGCATAGAAAAGTTGGTCCAATTGATTTCTTAAATTGTATTTGTGTTACTGTTATATATAACTTCTCTTGATTTTTTTTACTCATCGTTACATTTTAAAGTACAATTGTGTAGGAATCTTGCAGATATCACTATGTACATATTTCAAAATGATCATGAATGTGGAAGCTTTATGACTTTGTTTTCTTTGATAATATCTCTAATTTATTGATAATGACCATTTCTTAGAAATGATCTTGCCTCTATAATTTGCCTTTTGACTTCTATATGTTTGATACCTTTAAAAGGGGGATTAATTCAATAATACGATATGCAAATAAGTCATAAAGAAACGAGAAGAATCATCTATTGATTTTGGATCTCTCATCTATTGATTTTGGATCTCTAATACATAATTATAAGTCCTATTAGACTAAGAACATTTTATCTTCACAAATTTTAACCTCGCCTTCTATCCAACCTAAGATCAGAGGCATGCGACAACTATCGTCTCCTTTAAAATTGTTCAATAATTTAGTGATATAACATTATTTTGTTTTATTCCAACTACATAATAATCAAGTCTTCACAATTTATGGATAATAAGGTTGTCAAAAAACTGACTTATAATTTAATTGTTCTTGCGAAGGATTAGTATGGATTACACGTGCAACACACGTATCCAGATTAGTATGGATTACACGTGCAACGCATGTATCCAGAACTAGTATATATATAGCAATGAATATGAAGTCAAGCACCGCTGGTAACTTTTGTCTCTACTTTTATCAGAAATAAGTATTATCTCTTATTCTGGAGAAAAATATGATGCATACTTTGTTATACATAATATGCAAAATTATAGGATTTGTCAGTGCAATTACTTTCCTCTCATGGTCTGTGCATTTTGTTTTTCCTCTTTAAACTTGTAGCTTCCGAATTTTGAATATGGATAACTTATTGATTCTATATGTAATGTGCCCCTCATTTGGTGTTTCTTGACGCATATTAAAAAAATATTACTCACTTCACACGATTTGCATAAATTTTTTATTGTTCTAACGAATCTATAAAAATTCACATAGAACACGCGTGCAACACACGTACGTTCAGAGACTAATCATATTAAAATCATATATCATAACTTAAAAGTTGAATTACGATTTTATCCCACACTAAATTAAAATATAATTAAATATTTAATTAACCAATAAATTTAATGAAATAATCATATTTTATTTACTGAATTAGAAGTCTAGCAATTGCATTTTAATTCCGTAGTTATGACATTATAATTTTCGTTAGTTATTACTGATTAAATTCATTTAATTAATTTCATACATGGAGCATATCCATCTAACATGGACTTTTGGATTTCTGATATATAACGTGCAACTTATTTTCCTCATTTCATTTCTCCATTCAATTTTCTTAATTTAGTTTTTCTCCCAATTTAATTCTTTAGTTATTGTTATAAGCTTATAGCTATAGTGACATATTTGGTAATCATTTTTCGACAAATGAAATTTCTATCAATTTATTCAACTAAAAATTACATTTATCATCTGTTAGCTTATTATCTTTGTTGATGGGATTCTAGAATATCAAAAGTCTTTCAAATTATCAATAACTATTACAGCTAGATGCATCGGTAAACTATCTTATGCTTAAGAGATGTTTAGACTTGGAATTTAGTCTTCTTCTCAATCTTGATTGTAATTTTGTCTTTATATTATTTGTTGCTCATTAACCTCCAATTTAATTATGATTTATATTACTTAATATGGTACACACGTGTCGAGAACTAGTAAATAGTATATGTTTGTGTGACTAGAAATAATCTTATTAAAGATAAAATTGACGTTTTAAAATTGTATGTCTTAGTAGTATATATGTTTGTGACGACTTAGTGAATGATAGTCTGTCTCTGTAGGACCAACATCATTTATTCTTTTTGGAGTTTCAAGGTCACGAAAATGGAATTTAAGATTATCTAAGTTTTTTGTGTGTATTAGTCAATGAATTCTTCAAAATATGTCAAAACAACTTTATTTAACCCTAAATTTTATGAATCCATTTGTAACGACCTAGTGAACGATACTTTGCAGAGGACTAACATCACTATTTTTGGAGCATTAGGTTAGGTTTAAAAGTTAAAAGGACAAGGTCACGGGTTGGGTCTCCAACAAACAAAATGATGACAATATCTCATCACATGTGGAGATATTTTAGTGGATTTTGCAAGGCTATTTGCTTTCATGAACTTTTCTTGTTAGTTTTTTGCTTTATTCTACAAATGGAATTGTTACGTGAAATTTCTCAAAATCTCAATTCTAAGGAGGGATGGAAAGAGGCATAATTGTGGAAGTGTAACAAATAGATGCATTTAGCTTTAGTTTAAATTCATATAATCATGGTGATGAGAGGTTCGATTTGGGTGTTTTCTCCCAAAATGCGTTGTACAAAATCCCGCACTGCCTCAACGGATGTGGCACAGTACTTAGTAGGCATTTGGCCATGCGATATCATATTACGATATGGTATCGTGAGATGGAATCAGCGTTTGGACATGCGATTTTACGCTAATTCCATCTCAATTCCATATCATGAGATGTGATTCCATATTCTCCAAAAACCATGTTATGGAATTATATGGGAATTCCATATCATGATTTGAGATATTTTAATACAAAAATTGATCCACGAGTTTGTATTTTGTTAAAATAACCCCACATTTATATCTACTAACCATTTATTCATATGTAAATAAAATTTATAATCACATCATTACTTTTTAAAATTTATTATTGTCACTGACATAAAATTTATTATTCTCACCAACATATAGTCACTTTAACTCACACCAACCGATTGTTAAAGTGATGAAATATTTATGGTCTATGAGCATGAAAATATAGTTGCGGATGATATTGACCAACAAATGGCTCAAAGTAACAATGTTGGTTCGTCTTCTCGGTCACATGATCGAGAAATGCAAGTTCAACGTGAGGAAATTGTCCGTACTATGTGGGAGGATTATATTAAAGACTAGTACACTACAATTTATGTTCAATTTTTTTTTATTAAATTAAAGTTACATGAAACAATTACTTAAGTGGAGAACAAATAGCTTTGTAATAATTTATTATGCGGTTTTATAATTTTTTGTTTATTTGATAAGATTGAATAAACAATTGGGGCTATTTTAATAGTTTTACGACTTATGAAATTTTTATGTTAATGAGAAAATATACAACACAAAAATTCCATATGGCATGTCCAAACAAAACTTCAATTTCATCTCATGATACCATATCGCATGGTCAAACGGGCCCTTAGTCTCTCCCTTCATCGGTGAATCTTCACATACTTCTTCCATGGATTTTTCTTGTGGAGAGTCATTAGAAAATGAGAAATGTTTAACAAGGTTTGGGAGTTCCTTCAATGAAAATGGAACTTTTTTTGGTAACATTTGTAGAGAAGAAGGAAGATCCATTGTTAATGTTTTCCCTAACTTTAGATCATCCATAAGGAAAAAAATTCCTTCAGCCATATGTTCATTCTCTTTTGGCTCTTTACCTCCATATTTATATCTAATAAGCAGACTTGTAAGGGATTAGGAATTTCCTTGAGCCATAACCCTAGCTTCTGTTCCATTATGTGTTAAATTCTTTAGTTAATATTGTTGACCTTCATAATTCTTGAATATATAAATTATACTTAATAGTTTTTTAATCTACAGAAATAAGAAGATTGAGAGTGAGCAACTCAAATAACAAGTTATGGTATCGCATTTTTACTATTTGATAACACCGTGAGTAGAGGTGCCAATATGGGTTGACCACTCCATCCATCCGGGCTTTGAAATTTGAGCCTGCACACAAGTATACAAGGGAACAAAGCTTGCCGTGAGAGATTAAGAAGGGAAAAATTGAATGAAAGGTATTGTCATGCTCAGCCTCATATGAATTCTTATTTTCTCTCTGCATTCAAAATTAGGTTTGTAGATAAAGCATGGATGCAGTTCATTGCAATTTTATAGCTATCTTGTTCTCTGCTGGCTTGGGAAGTCTTACAAGACTTGGAGCTGCCATTGGAAGTTCTTCTAAGTATAGCTAAGAGTATTTAAAAAAGGTCATTATTCGGGTAGCGATTATTAATTGTTACTGAAGAAAGAAGAGAGGCGAAGTATTATGTTTTAAATCAATCTATTGAATCTAGGTTTTCAGACTTATGCTCTGTTCTGGAACCCAGGAGACCTGTAAAAACAGACAAAATGGCCATACCTGGTGATCTAAACCAGCTGAAGACTGAATCTGAGGAATACAAAGAGATGAACCAAAAGCTTATTAAGACTTTGAAGGTTAGAAATGATTTTGTTGAAAGGCTAAAGTAGCTTGGTGACTGGCAGTCTTGAGTACTAACTCTTGAATGGAATTAGAAGAAATTTTGGCTTTGATTACTTGAATGAATTCCTATCTCTGATGCCCAGTGTACAATCTCACAGACAAAATGTTTTCGAAGAATGAACTTCGTGAAGAGAAACTTGCACTACAAAGAGAGGATGGAGCAAGAGTTGAAAGAGCAAGTTTTATTCCACCTCATCCAGCAGCATATCAGCCGGATGGCCGTTTTCCCTAGTTATGGTTATGTGCCAATGTGGCAGTATACAGCCATCTTCGCGGGACACATCTCAAGATCATAAGCTCTGCTGCTTGAGAATCTTGCAAGATAATGTATGGCATTTCCCCGTGCAACCTATTAGTCTAGTTTTTACTCTCTTAGTCATCTCTGCCTCCTTTGGGTTTCCTCATTTAATTTGAGGGAGGAACATGTATGGCAGAAATTTCTCTAGATGGAATTGGATTTGATTGACATCTGCTACTTTTGCCCGCATTTTTGTTTGTCTTGACATTTTAGTTTTTGTGTATCCAAACTATGTGGTACTAGTTATTTATGAGCATTTATGGATTCTATATGATGCTGCAGCCGAGGGAATATCAATCCCAGGGGTAATTCAGTGACGTTTAGAACTAATTAACTGTGCGTAGGACTTTGGAGAGCTCCATTTACTGGTTAGGATGGGTGAACATCTTGAAGCTAGTTAGATGAATTATGTGTGATTTGTCTAGTCTCTCTGGACTGGACTGGACAGAAATATGAATGATATGGGCTGCTGTTTTAACCTGCCACATATTGCATAACTAATTGAACATCCAAACAAAAAAAAGAAAAAAATAGTCTTGACTATACTCGAATTATGTCTATTACTGTTTTACATCTAGCATACTACTTCAGACATAAAGGAGAGGTTCTGCACTAATCTGCATCATAGGGTCTTCGTGATGCACTTCGTTAGTTGTGCAGCATAGCTCTTTCTCTTTCAATTCTGGTTGTGGATCTTCTTTTCCCCACAAAGCAAGTACAGTCCAATATTTGTGTTGTAGTAAGATTCCTAGTATAACTAGAATAGGACTCTTAAGTGCTTTTTCCTCTCCTATTATATATAGATAGATAGGACTCTTCAACTCAACATTATTTTTCAGACTTGAGATTTCTACAAGTATTGATAGCTATGTGGACTAGCATAGGCACTTACAAGAGGTTCAAGCCTCACATCCTTATGGTTTTGGCTCAAATTGCTTACACTTTTTTGTACTTCATAACTGAAGCTTCCTTCAATCATGGAATGAATCCTCATGTCTACATAACTTATCAGCACATCGTTGCCGGTCTTGCTATGCTACCATTTGCCTATTTTCTTGAAAGGAAAATCACAAAGTCATCTCCAATGCAGAAATGCAGTTTTTTTAACTTTGATGTTGGAGATATTTAACTTTGGCAAAGCTATTGTTAACTTTGGCCTTTTATTTCTGTAAAAATCAAACATAAAAAAAACTGCATTTCTGCATTGGAGATGACTTTGTGATTTACCTTTCAAGAAAATAGGCAAAGGGTAGCATAGCAAGACCGGCAACGATATGCCGATAAGTTATGTAGACATGAGGATTCATTCCATGATTGAAGGAAGCTTCAGTTATGAAGTACAAAAAAGTGTAAGCAATTTGAGCCAAAACAATAAGGATGTGAGACTTGAACCTCTTGTAAGTGCCTATGCTAGTCCCCATAGCTATCAATACTTGTAGAAATCTCAAGTCTGAAAAATAATGTTGAGTTGAAGAGTCCTACCTATCTATATATAATAGGAGAGGAAAAAGGCTTAAGAGTGCTATTCTAGTTATACTAGGAATCTTTCTACAACACAAATATCTATCGAGAGGAAAAAGCGATTATGTGTCAGCACCACAAAAATCATATTTTTAAATAATTAAAATATTTTAAAAATTAGTTCCATGTAACTAAAAAACTTATTTTTTAAAAAAAAATATTTAAAAGTTAAAAAAATTTCCCACAAAAGTTTGATGATCTTTTTTATGAGATTGAGTTTAACACGAGATTATATTCATTCTCATTATAATCAGGAGGAGATGCACAAGAACATGAACTTGAAAGGAAACAAAATTGAATGAATTCAGGGGATAAATATGGCCGCCTTTGTCTGTTGCCAAACCATATGTACTCTCAACAATCTTTTCGAATCTCTTGTTTCAATTTAAATTTCCTAAAAACTACAAAAGATCAAAAACGAAATATGAAAAGGTAAAGTAGTAAAATAAACAAATTGATCCAAGTTAAAATTGCCAACATATCAATATAAAAGTAGTATGTCTCAATTTATATGATACAATCTTCTTTTTAAATCTGTCTAAATATTTAAAGATAAATTACCTAAATACACAACGTATTTTATTATATTCTCTAAAATTTTCTATCGTTTTAAAAATTACAAAAACCCCTATTTTCCTATTATCGAATAAAGAAGAAAGATGAAGCACAAGGAGATAATAATAATAATAATAAAATATCACAAGCAACAAGAATAATAAGAGGCTCTCCAGCAGTACAATCAAAACCTCCAGGCAAACGTCCTGGTGTTGGTGGTCAAACTGGTTGAAATAATTCTTGGAATTAATTCCAATTAATGTTTGCTCATTAGATAAAACCAACTTATGTACACTTGGTTCAATTTATTTAGAGTGTTTTTTTTGTGTGTTTATTTATTACTAGTTTTCCGATACGTGCGTTGCACGTGATTATCAATTCAGAAAATATAAGTGAAGATTTGAATAATAAGGTTTGCACAATATAATATTGCAGATTTTTTTGTGAATGTTCAATGTGGATCGTCATATATATCTCTTATTCACACGAACCTATGAAGATGGTCAATGCAAAATTTTATTAGTTAAATGCAATAATGTATATATTTATTTCAATATGATGAGGTTCAATCATGTAATTAGTCGTATCTCATCAATATTACCTTATAGACGATATTTGTTGTGCATTTTTCTTGTCATCTAACCAGATGTGTTTTGGACGTGTATTCCACTTAATTTGTTTAGATCTCATATAAACATGTTGAGAACAACTACATTTTATTTTTTAGAACTATTTTTGTATATTAATTTTTATTTTTAAGTTATAACATAATAGATGACGTTCTTTTTGTTGGCTCTCATATTTGACTTCTTGATTGACTGTGTACATAAATCAAAGATAGTAATCTAACTGTCCATAGTTAACTGAGAAAGGTTTCCTTTTTTTTTTTACTGAAAAACAAACATTAAAATTAAAGAATATATTCTATTTGTGAAATCATTTATATAATCACATGTTTATCTTACACCCAACAAAGATATAGTTATTATACTCGTAAACAATTTTCAATTTATTCAACCAAGCATGATTCGTCCAAGGAAAAATAACAACATTGTGTTATCACATATATATGAGCGGTATAATAATATGAAAAATTATTGGTCAAAAGTTAATATATGGAAAGATGAATGATAGAAATAATTAATGTAATAATTATGAGAATTCATAATATTATAACTAAAGAATGTAAAAGAGTGTGAATAACATTTGCAATAATTAGTAATAACTTATACTTACATAAATAAATAGGACATTTAATTAATGCTACTATTTTTTTTTTTATAGTTATTAGATTTTAATTTAGTGTAGAGACAAAATGAAATTGTTTACTCCATATTATTGAATATAAAATTTATTTCGTTAATGATAAATTTTAAATGATTCATAAATATTCACATATTTTCACATTTGTTGTGGGTTTTTTTTTTAAAAAAAAGGAACTCGGAAATTTTAATATATTTTAACGCGTTAGAAGATCTTGTTAACTTGATAATATATTCGTAACATATATAAATACCTACCCAAATATATATATATATATATATATATATATATATATATATATATATATATATATATATATATATATATATACATAAAAATTAACTATTAAATAAATAATAAAAATTAACCGAATACAAACTTCAACTAGTGTTATTAGAAGTCATATGAACTTTTCTTAGTCGAAATCACTAAAATATTAAGAAATACTAAATTAGTAAAACAAAAGGACAATGTTTACATAGTAATAACTATTTTGAAACAAACTTCCTGACAATCTAAATCACATTTATAAATAAAATCTTCGAAAACTTAAATATACAATTTAACCACCTAAATAACCCCCATATAACAATAATTTAACTTTTCACCTACATAGCAATAGAATTTTTACAAAACAATACAAGTAAAAAATAAATGATAAATTATAAAACAACAATACACGTTCCTATATTCATAAAATTCCGTTCCTTAATTTCCTCTCATTTTGTTATTTACCTTCCACACATCTCTCAATAATTAATCCCACAATATTTTTATTTCCTTATTTTTCTCCTCTTTTTTTTTAATTTTTTCTTAAAATATTGAACCAAACAGGTTCTCTTTTTCTCTCTCCACCTTTTTTTTCTGAATATTTTGTCTCTCATTTTCTTATTTCTCTCTCTCTTCACGTCTCTTTATCCTCTTTTTTTTTTTTTTACCATTTCTTACCCATTTTATTTTCTGAAAAAATTCTTTGTTCTTTTTTATTTTTCTCCCTTCAATTTTTTTTAAATCATCTTTTATACCAATTTAGATGGAATATATAATCAAAAATTAAATTTATCATCAATGTATGAATTTATTTATTTTAATTTACTTGGTTATAATTTGGTATAATACACTCATTATGGTAAAATTGAATTAGATTAATTTGAACTTGACACCAAAGTTAAATTATATTGTACACCATGTAAATTAGTTTAATGATACTAAAAAGTTGGTATATATTTTATTAGATTATGGTGTTACGTATCTTTACAATCAATTATAAATAAATATCTTTTATAGTTCTAAACCAACATATCACCAAAAA
The DNA here is from genome assembly GCA_036553675.1 of Solanum okadae. Lineage (NCBI taxonomy): Eukaryota > Viridiplantae > Streptophyta > Magnoliopsida > Solanales > Solanaceae > Solanum > Solanum okadae. The sequence continues at coordinate 10,240,227 of CM071681.1, read as the reverse complement.
ATTAGCCATGCCATACATCAAAGTATTTACACTATAACATATTGCAACTTTAAATCAACAAATCACCATTATTTTTCAACTAACAAATCCACCAATTATTTTAGGGTTGTTAATTTGTTATAGTTATTAAAATTTGAACTTGACACAAAGATTACACCACATTGTACACCACGTAAATTAGTTTGATGATACTAAAAAGTTGGTATATAGTTGATTAGATTATGGTGTTATGCATTTTAGGGTTGGAACATATAACTAAAATCAACCTCACCATCAATTATAAATCAAGTTTTTTTTATTGTTCTAAATCAACATATCACCAAAAAATTAGTCATACCATACATCAAAGTATATACACTATAACATATTGCAACTTTAAATCAACAAATCACCATTATTTTTTAACCAACAAATCCACCATTTATTTTCAGTTGTTATAGTTATTAAAATTTGACTTGACACAAAGTTACACCACATTGTACACCATGTAAATTAGTTTGATGATACTAAAAAGTTGGTATATACTAGATTAGATTATGGTGTAATGCACTCTAGGGTTGGAACATATAACTAAAATCAACCTTACCATAGATTATAAATCAAGTTTTTTTTATAGTTCTAAATCAACCTATCACCAAAAAATTAGTCACACCCTCCATCAAATTGAAAACAACAAATTATCAATATTTTAACTATATCATCCATTAAAATATATACACTAAAACATATCATAGTTAAAAATCAACAAATTACCAATTATTGTACCAGATCGTCCACCAAAGTATATTCCTTGATACATATCACTATTTAAAATAACATATCATCAATAATTGTACCAAATCAGCCACCAAAGTATATACACTAAAATATTTTTATTAATGGTTAATGGTTAATGGTTGTAAATGCCAACTTTAATTTTTCTTGAATTTCAATCCTCCTTGATCTTACAATTGGACTCCATAATTACATAGTTGAGCTTGAGCGTGATCTAGCGAAGGATGATTGCGGATGAGCCTTAAAAAGCTGAATTGCTAATTATGAAAGTTGGAGTTTCATAATCTCTTTGAGAATTAAGAGTTATTGAAAAAAGAGTATAAGGGAACTAAGTATTCCCAAATGTAACACTTTTACATTTAAAAGAGAGAAACATTGATTTCTAAGTGAGTTTATGAGTTCAGAGATGTTTCCGAGTATCACCTCTTTTGAGAGGATTTTTTGAGTAATTACCTCAAATTGAGAAAGAGTTATGTTTTATACATTTGAGCATGAGTTTATATATTATTGGGAGTAGTATTGCACACCAATATAAAGATGAGTTCAGACAACTCACATTCCTCATAAATCATGTAGCCAGCATGGGTAAATGATCGTACTTTTTAGACGACTCTTTATTGGTTTTAAGCATAGCTTAGTGGATCCACTTAGTTGAGGTGTTTTATACCCGGGCAAGTTGTAGGATAGTTCTGGCAGCGTGGGTGAGACGTTGTATCATCACATAGCTCATAGTGATGGTTGTCGGTTAGAGAATCTCTCAAATAAGAGTAAAGAGTATGTTATTGTATTTTTTATACATTTTGAGTTGATATCTACTGTTAGGGGTGTACATGACCGGGTTGGTTCTGTTTTTTCAAATATCAAACCAAACCATTTGTGTAAAACATTTAAATTTATAAACCAAACCAAACTAATAAAATTCGGATTTTTTCGAGTTTTTCAACCTCGGGTTGGTTCGGGTTTTTCAAATACCAAACCAAACCATTGTGTCGAATTTTTAAATTTATAAATCAAACCAAAGTAATAAACCTCGGATTTTTTTGGTAAAGTTTGCATACAAACATATAATTAACTTGTGCTCCAAATATTTCTTTAGTCCAACCAAAATGTAATTATCTAAGGTGTTTTTTTTAAAAAAAAATAACACAAAATATGAGATGAGTACTGATGAAACAAAAATATTCAATAAAAAATAATAATGAAATCATATAAAATAAATATTTCAAATTCATAATGAAAATGATCATAATTTAAAAGTACTAAATCATGCTAAAATAAGTTTAATTAGTATTAGTTACATTACTAAATATTTAACGAATATTAAAATTAGATTATGTATTTTGATTGACTAAACCAATGTAAAACTAAAGAACAAATATTCAATATTATTGTCATTCATAGTATTGAATTGATTTTCTTTTTGCATTAGTATTAATTTGATTTTGATTTAAGTTTTATTATAATTATCAACATCTATGAACTATAATCTTTATTGGACCATTTCGAATTCTAAGTTTTAAACTTGAAATAATATATTAAAAGAAAAAAACTATGAAATAGTATAAGAAATTTTTTAAAATTATATCAAAGTAAATATTTTTATGTATAAAATAAAATTTTAAAATTACATATATAATGTCGGGTTGGTTTTTTTCGTTAAAACCAAACCAACCCAAATATAGTCGGGGTTTTTTTTCCAATACCAAACCACTAGTCGGGTTTTTTTTTGGGTTTGCGGTTTGATTCGATTTTCGGTTCGGTTTTGTACACCCCTATCTACTGTTTTAAAAGCTTTAAATATTGCATCTCTCATATTTTTCTTTCATATTGGAGTTGAGTTGAGGTGAGTATGTCTTTTAGTCTTATCAATTCAGCTATATATGTTTTCAGTTTTTCCCTTACATGCTCGTACATTCAATGTACTGACGTCATTCGACCTGCATCAATATGAGCTTCGTTGATACCATTTGCACTCCAGCTAGCTTTGGTGAGCCTCCTTGCTTACCGGAGGGTTTCAGACTCAAATTTCCTTCTTTGTTAAGTTGTCGAGGGTCTTGTCCCGACACCTATCTTAGTATAGAGGCTTCATAGTTAGTTAGAAGTTGAGGAGTCTCTCCATATTTCCCTTGTTGATGTTTTGAGACTTTGAGTTGATTACTTATGTTTATTTAAGTATTCCTAGACTTTTATTGAGTTAAGTTGTTATTGAGACATTATGAGGTAACCTTTGCATTTGGAGTTCCTGTTTTGCTTGAGTAAGCCTTCCGCTAAGTATTCGGCCAGCCAAGGGTTCGCTTGGGGACCAACAATGGTTCTCGAGTGCCGGTCACGTCCAGGGTGTAGGTTCGAGGGGTGACAGTAAGACGAATGTGTCTATTTGTTCAATTTTATACAAATTTAAGTGTCTACTTGTGCACAATATTCAAAATTGAAAGGGCATATATAAATATTAATTAAATGACATATTTATATATTATGCCTTTTTTTTAAAGTATGTCAAGCCAACTCTATTTAATCCCAAATTTTATGAATTCATTCGAAACAACCTAGTGAACGATACTCTTGCAAAACTGACATCACTATTTTTGGAGTTTTAGGTTAGGTTTAAAAGCTCAAAAGGACAAGGTCGCGGGTTGGATCTCCAACAAACAATATGATGGCAATATCTCATCACATGTGGAGAGATTTTAGTGGATTTTGCTTGACATAAGCAGAGGCGGACCCACCTTGTTCGGTGGGGTGTATGTATATCCGTTAACTTCAGAAAAAATAATGTGTATATATGTATATCAATCTTGAGAAATTGGCAAAAGTTATGATATAATTAGCAGCGCACTCATAAATAGCATAAGCGTTTTCTTGTGTTGTTGTTGGTACAAGATAGAGAAACCACTTGTAAGACTAGGATTCGAATCCAGTAAGGCTATTGTTTTCACGAACTTTTCTAGTTAGTTTTTTGTTTTATTCTACAAATGGAATTTTATATGAATTTTCAATTTCAAAATCTCAATCTTATAGGAGGGACTGAAAGAGACATATACCTAATTTGTTTTTATCATAGAAGTGTAACAAATAGATGCATTTAGCATTTTATCTTTAGTTTAAATTCATATAATCATATTTTTATATATAAATTTAACTGCTTATTCAAAAGTTTCATAGTACTTTGTTTCAATTTATATGACTCAGTTTAACTTAACATGAAGTTTAAGAAAGAAAAAAAATATTGAAACTTGTGGTTTTAAATGAGTGGTAGATATTTGTGTGGCTAGAAATCATTCATTAAGATTAAAATGAACATATTAAAGTTAAATATAAAAATGTGTCATTCTTTTTAGACGGATTAAAAAGAAAAATAAAACATATAAAATGGGACAAAGAGAATATATAAAATTTGCTTTTGTGTTTTTTTTTATAAATTTAAATTTAATTATGTTTTGTCTTGTCTGGTTTAGCTAAACTTCTTTCATAATATTACTTAATTTAATACTCCACTGGTTTATTCAAGCATTCAAAACATAGTTACGAATAAAGAAAGTGAAACAGGTTCTGAATATCACAAAATGAGGTAAACAAAAAACATCATAGTAACTTAGAAAAGAACACCATCAGAAGAGATGCTGATCACTTCTATGTTTCGAGAAATGTGTTGTTGATTTTGTTAAGCCTCTTCACTACTTCTTTCATGCTTATTCTCCATTCTGGCGTTTCCTTTGTGCAGTCTAAAGCCAATTCTATCATGGAGGCTATGCACATTTCACTTTTACTAGTGATTTGTTCTTCCTCAGAAAAAATATTGGCATCCACAACGTCCATCATACTCCCTGAAAATGATTGTGTTATCCATCTCCTCAAGTCAAGATTTTCATTGCATATCTTTTCATCTGTTGGCCTTCTTTTCGTCAAAACCTCCATCAACATGATGCCGTAACTGTAAACATCACCACTAGACGACACTATTCCTTCTGAGCCGTACTCTTAAAAGAACGAAAATGAAAAAGAACTAACTCATTTGGATATAGTAATAATGCTCATACTAACAAAGACCTGCTTTTTATTTAGTCCTAGAATTTTCAAGGACTTGATTTTGATAAGAGAAAAATTAAATAGAAAGGTTATAATTTTAGTATACCTGGTGCAATGTATCCAAGAGTGCCCAATGTCTCGGTTTGTGTCATGGACTTGCTTTCGGCTAAAATCTTAGAGATTCCAAAATCACCAACATGCGCCACCATATCTTCATCCAAAAGAACGTTGGCTGGCTTTATGTCGCAATGAACTATCGCAGTGTCATTGCCATGATGTAGATATTAAATTGCCATAGCCGCATCAAGCATTACAGTGACTCTTTGAAGAAGGTTCAAGTGGCGAGCTTCTCTGTACAACCAATTCTCAAGACTCCCATTTGACATATATTTCAGAACAAAGGCTCTTATATAGTCACTAGAACAAGTAGTAATCACTGGAACAAGATTTCTATGTCTGACATTTCTCATCACTTCGCATTCTGTATCAAACCTCTTGCATACTTGCTCATTTTCCAAATCCAGAACCTTTATGGCCACCGTAGTTCCACTTGAGAATGTGCCTTTGTACACAGAGCCAGAGCTTCCCTCACCAATTAAATTGGATCCATCAAAATTATTTGTTGCTCGTTGAATCTCATGATAAGAAATCAATTGATGAGTTTTGATCTCCAGAACCTTTTCAACATCTTTGGACTTCCCTTTCTTCTTTCGTTTCATTATCCAAATTGAAACCAACAAGAATATCAGAAAGAATGAAATAACCACTGGAGTAACAATTTTTAGCACAAGTTTCTTAGACACTGATTGTTGTCCAGGATTAGTGATAGGACAAGCGGGAAGCTCCAATATGTGCATTCCACATAGACCTTTGTTCCCGAGAAATGATAGCAGAGTGGAATTTACAAACACACCACCACTGGGTATTTCACCTTCTAAATCATTAAATGAAACATTGATGCTTGTAAGGTATGAGAGTTTTTCCAAAGACTTAGGAATAATACCTGACAATGCATTTAAAGACAAATCCAAGTCTTCTAAGCTCATCAAGTTGGTAATGGATAATGGAATTGAGCCTGAAAATGAATTGTTTGATAGGTCAAGAGACTTCAATCTTTGGAGCTCTCCCAATCTGCTTGGTACCTGGCCTGAAAAGTTGTTACCGGAAAGATGTAGTTCTTCAATGGCTTTCAGTTCTCCAATAGTTGGTGGAACTTCTCCCTCTATAGAATTATGTGACATGTTTAGGTAGAGAAGTCCACTCATCTTCCAAAGACTCGAGGGAAATTTTGGTGAAAATTTATTTGAACCCAACGAAAGATATAGTAGCATCCCGACATTTCCTAAACATTCTGGAATTGATCCAGAGAGTTCATTACCATCCATTTCTAAGTCGACCAAATTAGATAAATGGCATACCGCCTCTGGAATATGTCCCTGCAATTTATTGTTAAATAGGTACAGACCTTGGAGTTGTTTAAGCTTACCAATCTCTGGAGGAATATATCCTGTCAAGTTGTTTTCATTAAAGAATAGGGATATGAGACCGCTCATGTTGCCTATACTTGTGGGAATAAGGCCATAGATGTGTGCATTTCGTATATCAAATGCTTCAATAGTTGATGAAAGATTCCCAATAGAATTGGGAAGAACACCATTCAACGGATTAAAACCCACATCTATATATTTCAGCATCCTACAGTTCACCAAAGAATTCAAGAATAACAACTCAGGCTCTCCTGGTTCATTGGTAGGTTGATTATGATCTAGGAACAGTGATCGCAGCTCGCGAAGATTTCCTAAATTAGTAGGAATAGCAACTGTCAGAAAGTTATAATTTAGCGTCAGTATCTGAAGCTTGGAAGCATTTGCTATGTATTGAGGAATTTCTCCTTTGAGCTGATTGAATGCCAACATAAACTCTTTAAGGTTCGGAAGATGAAGATCGGTAGAGGCTGGAATTCTACCTGAGAGGTTATTGAAACTGAAATCAATCGCTTCCAAAGAAGATATATTGAAAATAGCCTTTGGAATTTGACCAATAAGATTAAAATTCTTGTGAAAGTTTAACACCCTCAAATTTGATAGCTTCCCTAATTCTTGAGGAACTTGTCCCTCCAACCGATTGTCCCCCGAATCAAGATATTGCAGAGTGGAAATATTGCCCAATGAAACAGGAATAGTCCCACTTATTGCATTCTCACTAATTAAGAACATCTCGAGCTTGGCCAGACAATCAATATTTTTGGGTATGTCTCCAGTTATGTTATTGAAAGATATGGACAAAATTTTGAGCTGTGTGAGTTGGCATTTGTTAGAAGGAATGCGACCAGAAATTTGATTGAAAGATATACTTAGTATCTTCAGATTTGACTCAATATTCCCTTCATCAAGCAAGAGAGGACCAGAAAGGTGATTCAATCCCAGAGTTACGCCAAGTAGTGATGAAATGTTAAACAGTGATCCAGGAATAAAACCTGTTAACTGATTATCAACCAAGGACAAAGATGCAAGTTGGCTCAAATTACCAATTGCCATTGGAATGGTACCATTGATTCTACTGCCAGAAAAATCGAAGTTCATCAATTTTGTGGCATTACCAACATAAGGAGGGATTATACCTGTGAGGCTATTGTTCGCGAGATCTAAGACTTTGAGTTCTGGTACATACCATGGCCCTTTCCACATTTCACCACTGAGTTCATTGAAAGCCAATGAAATGATTTGAACTCTCTGGTGTTGAAATAGACTTGTTGGAATACTTCCTTGAAGCTGATTGTTTTGAAAATCATTGACTCGCAAGCGAGGCAACTGGCCAAGTCCGTAAGGGATGCCACCATTGAATAAGTTGTTCTCGAGATTGAGCTCTCTGAGAAAGGACAAATTGGCCAAAGATGGGGAAATTGTGCCTTGAAGTTGCAAATTAGGAAGAGCCAAGGCCACAACCCTTTGCCTTATTATACTGCACGTGACACCGAACCAAGAGCAAAAAGATGCATTCTTGGTCCAATTATTAGCCAAAAATTGATTGGAACTTGTATTATGATTTTGGAAAGCTAGTAGGGCTTGTTGGTCAGTCTCATTTGAGGAAGCGATTGATATAGGAAATTGAACTAAAAAGAGAAGTATCAATAAGAAAATGTGCTCTCCATGCTGTTATTAGACAGAGACTAGAAATAGAATGTTTTAAGGGAATTCGGACACTGGATTAATTTGTGTGTGTGGTATTGCCAAAGACCAAGGTTAGTTCACTATATATATAGCACCAAAACAAATAAATTGTTGGAAAAAAAAATCTGTCCATTTTTTGTTGACACCACTTGGATTGTGTTTCACATTTACATTTTATTTACTTAATTATGTTTTCAACTTATGTATGCAGCATGTCCATTTTTCATACAAAAATGAAGGATTTTTCTTGAAAAGGACAGTTGCGTTGTGTTTCACAAAACGGAATAAAAGTCAGCTAACTCATAATAGAAAGAGGAAATACTTCTATCAATTTTCAATATATTGCTCAAGAGCCAAGTCAATAGGAGTCAATCTTTCAAATCAAACTTAAAAGGCTGTCTTACACGCTACAGAATTAAACACAATGCACATTCAATAATTAGCACAACATGGAAAAAATTCTCTCAAAGAAAATAAAATGTGTGTCACACACATGACACCAGATGTGTTTACACATTTATAACGGTATAACACCTAAACATACGCTCAAACATTTATATCTAGTACTTTTGCTTCTTGTTTTATCCTAGAAGAACTTGTTGAATATCATTAAGGATAGTACCATGGGCATGGCTCAAGTTATGAGAATTTCATTGATTTCCAATATTTTCCAACAAGCATGCATCACCTGATCAGTGAATGCCGTTGTTTTCCAGATGTGAGTTTAAGAAGGATTTTTCATTTTCAAGAATTTGAATAGTTCTTGAATCACCAATAATAAATAATAATTCTAGGACACTGTTAATTTTGTTAGCACAAATGTGTTTAGTAGCACTAGAGTCTAACACACAATTTCTCACCTTGGCCATTAAATTCCCTCGAGAAATGACCACAAACCTACATCATCGGCTTAGTCCAATGAGTGCTACTGATGCAACTAGATACATGAGGTAGAAGGTAAGCTCCAATATGTGCACTCCAATAGACCTTTGTTCTCAAGAAATGATTGCAAAGTGAAATTTACAAACACATCACCACTGGGTATTTCACCTTCTAAATCATTAAATGAAACATTAATGCTTTTAAGATATAAGAGTTTTGCCAAAGACTCGGTGAGCCTAGACGTCTTGTGCAGAAAAAGATCTTGTTCTTCTTGAACTACTTTTATATACACGATGAAGGTCATTTCTTTCCCACTCAAAGCTAAAATTGACTCCTCTGCCTCTTATTTTAATCTCTCTGTGTATTCCTATATAATTCTGTTCCCTTTTTCGCTTCCTCCCTTAACTTGCTTTTCACACAAATTAAGAGTTTCAACCTTAAATATCAATTTAGATTTGTTGATAAAAAGGAGAGGCAAAAAGAGGTGGAAAAGATATTTCCAAGCTTGCAAACAGAAAGCAAAATAGTGCATCTAAACAACTTCATAATATTTCTTGATTTAATTACTTAAAAGGTAAAACAGGTTCAAAACCATGCAAATATGAAATCACAAAATGAGGGAAACGCAACACTCTGAAGTACAAACACTACATGAATCCAAGTAGTACGTATGACTTTATTAAAGAAACCAAATAAACGAAAAGCAACGTATAAACTTGCATCTCAGAAAGAACACCACCAAAAGAGATGCTAACTTCTACATTTCCAAAAATGTGTTCTTGATTTTGTTAAGCCTCTTGACTACATCCTTCATGGTTATTCTTGATTCTGGCATTTCCTTTGTGCAATCTAAAGCCAATTCTATCATGGAGGCTATGCAGATTTCACTTTTCCTAGTGATTTGTTCTTCCTCACAAAAAAGATTGGCATCCACAACGTTCATCATACTCGCTGAAAATGATTGTGTTATCCATCTCCTCAAGTCAAGATTTTCATTGCATATCTCTTCATTCGTTGGCCTTCCTTTCGTCAAAACCTCCATCAACATGATGCCGTAACTGTAAACATCACCACTAGCGGACACTATTCCTTCTGAGCCATATTCTTAAAAGAACGAGAATGAAAAAGAATAACTCATTTGGATATAACAATAATGCTTGTACTAATAACAAAGACTTGCTTTTTTATTTAATCCTAGAATTTTCAAGGGCTTGATTTTGATAAGAGAAAAATCAAATAGATAGGTTATAATTTTAAGTATACCTGGTGCAATGTATCCAAGAGTGCCCAATGTCTCGGTTTGTGTCATGAACTTCCTTATGGCTAAAATCTTTGAGATTCCAAAATCACCTACATGCGCCACCATATCTTCATCCAAAAGAACATTGCCTGGCTTTATGTCGCAATGAACTATCGCAGTATCATTACCATGATGTAGATATTCAATTGCCATAGCCGCATCAAGCATTGCAGTGATTCTTTGAAGAAGGTTCAAGTGGCGAGGTTCTCTGTACAACCAATTCTCAAGACTACCGTTTGACAGATATTTCAGAACAAAGGCTCTTATATAGTCACTAGAACAAGTAGTAATCACTGGAACAAGATTTCTATTGTCTGACATTTCTCATCACTTCGCATTTTGTATCAAACCTCTTGCATACTTGCTAATTTTCCAAATCCAGAACCTTTATGGCCACCGTAGTTCCACTTGATAATGTGCCTTTGTACACAGAGCCAGAGCTTCCCTCACCAATTAAATTGGATCCATCAAAATTATTTGTTGCTCGTTGAATCTCATAATAAGAAATCAATTGATACGTCTTGATCTCCGGAACCTTTTCATCATCTTTGGACTTTCCTTTCTTCTTTCATTTCATTATCCAAGCTGACACAAACAAGAATATCAGAATGGATGATATAACCACTGGAGTAACAATTTTTAGCAGAACCTCCTTAAGCTTTGATTGTTTTCCAGGATTATTGATAGCGCAAGCAGGAATCTCCAATATGTGCATTCCACATAGACCTTTGTTCCCGAGAAATGATTGCAGAGTGGAATTTGCAAACACGCCACCACTCGGTATTTCACCTTCTAAATCATTAAATGAAACATTAATGTTTTTAAGGTATGAGAGCTTTTCCAAAGACTTAGGAATAGTACCTGACAATGCATTTGAAGACAAATTCAAGAATTCCAAGCTTATCAAGTTGGCAAAGGATAATGGAATTTGGCCAAAAAATGAGTTGTTCGATAGGTCAAGATACTGCAGGTTTTGGAGTTCCCGAATCTGCTTGGTATCACGCCTGTAACGTGGTTACTGTGAAGATATAGTCCTACAATGGCTTTCAGTTCTCCAATATCTGATGGAACTTCTCCCTCGATAGAATTTCGTGACACACTTAGATAGAGAAGACCACTCATCTTCCAAAGACTCAACGGAAATTTTGATGAAAATTTATTAGAACCCAAATAAAGCTTTTGAAGCATGCTAAATTTTCCTAAGCATTCTGGAATTAATCCAGAGAACTCATTATCATGCAGAACTAATTCAACCAAATTGAACAAATGGCATACCACCTCTGAAATATGTCCCTGTAATTTATTTTTATTTAGATACAGCCCTTGGAGTTGTTTAAGCTTACCAATCTCAGGAGGAATACTTCCCGCCAAGTTGTTTTCTCTAAGGTCTAGGCATGTTAGACCGCTCATGTTGCCTATACTTGTGGGGATGAGGCCATTGATGTGTGCATCTGCTATATGAAAGTTTTCAATGGTAGATGAAAGATTCCCAATTGAATTGGGAAAAGTGCCATTCAACAGATTGTTACCCATTTGTAGATATTTCAACATCCTACAGCCCGCCAAAGAATTGAAGAATCGCAACTCATGCTCTCTTGGTTCATTGGTAAGTTGATTATCATGTAGGAGCAGACTTTGGAGCCACACTAAGATTCCCCAAATTAGTAGGAATAGTTCCTGTCAGAAAGTTTTGTGCTAGATCCAGTATCTCAAGCTTGGAAGCATTTGTTATGAACTATGGAATTTCCCCTTCCAGCTGATTGGCTCCCAAGTAAAGTTCTTTAAGGTTTGGAAGATGAAAACCTATAGTGGTTGGAATTCTACCCGAGAGGTTATTGAAGCTGAAATCAATGATTTCAAAAGAAGATATATTGAAAATAGCCTTCGGAATTTGACCAGTAAGATTATAATAATACCCAAAGCTTAATTCCCTCAAATTTGATAGCTTCCCTAATTCTGGAGGAATTTGCCCCACTATGTGATTGTTTGCACAGTTAAGATGACGCAGAGTGGAAATATTTCCCAATGAAGTGGGAATAGTCCCTTTTATTGCATTATCACTTATATAGAACACCTCGAGTTTGGATAAACAACCAATATTTCTGGGTATGTCTCCAGTTATGTTGTTGAAAGATAAAACAAAGCTTGGAGCTCTATGAGTTGGCATATGTTGGAAGGAATACAACCAGAAATTTGATTGTCAGATATACCTAAGAACTCTAGGTTTGACGTAATATTCCCTTCATCGAGAAAGAGAGGACCGGAAAGGCTATTGATTGCCAGAGATAAAGAAAGCAGCGACGAGATATTAAACAGTGTTGCAGGAATGGAACCTGTTAATTGATTGTCGTACAAGAACAACTCTGTAAGTTGGCTAAGATTACCGATCTCCATCGGAATGTTACCATGGATTCTATTCCCAGACAAATCAAAGCTCATTAATTTTGTGGCATTTCCAGCAGAAGGAGGGGTTATACTCGCGAGACTATTGTTCCTGAGATATAACACTCTAAGTTCGGGTACATACCATGGACCTTTCCACATTTCACCACTGAGTTCATTGAAAGCTACTGAAATTACTTGAACTCTCCGGTGTTGAAATAAACTTGTTGGTATACTTCCACAGAGCTGATTGTTTTGAATATCAATGACTCGCAAGCGAGGCAAGTCTCCAATGCCATAAGGGATGCCCCCATGGAATAAGTTGTTCTCGAGATTGAGCTCTCTGAGAAAGGACAAATTGGCCAAAGACGGGGAAATTGTGCCTTGAAGTTGCAAATTAGGAAGAGTCAAGGCTACAACCCTTTGCGTTTTTGGAGTGCAAGTGACACCAAACCAAGAGCAAAAAGAAGTATTTTTCGTCCAATTATGGCCAAAAAATTATTAGGACTTGTAATAAGAATTTGGAAAGCTAACAGAGCTTGTTGGTCAATGGTCAGTCTCATTTGAGGAAGCAATTGATATAGGAAATTGAACTAAAAAGAGAAGTATCAATGAGAAAATGTGCTTCTCCATATGCACTAGACAAATGATATAGTTGTTTCAAGGGGATCATTAATTTGTGTGTGGTATTGCCAAGACCAAAGTTACTCCACTATATATATCGCACCAAAACAAATAAAATTGTTGAAAAAAGAATCTGTCCATTTTCTGTTGACACTACTTGGGTTGTGTTTCACAATAGTAGATTGTTACAGTGAATGAACTATTTACTTAATTATGTTTTCAACAATTATTTTTTGAAAAGGATAGTTGCATTGTGTTTCACAAAAATCTTTCAAATCAACCTTATAAGGTTGTGTTACATGTAAAAGAAAATAAAATAAAACGCAACACACATTCAATATTTTTTATAGAATACCTATGTCACGACCCAGACCGTCGTGATTGACACTCACACTAACCCTCCAGTGGGAGAACCATGACTACACCCCAAACTAACAACTTAACAATGCGCTAGGCATTTAAAGATACGAAAGCATGTTTAAATGGCAATAAAAATGGAGTCCCCATAAACTCCAAGGGTTTAAACAAATAACTAACCAAACTAATGCGGAAATTCAACCCCTAGAACCTGAAAGTCATTGTACCAAAACTCTACTAATGACAAGTCTAAAAACAAGGGGTACAACCCCGAAACTAAACAACACCCTAAACAAATAGAGTCTAAAAAGAGTGGACTTAAACAAGAGAGATCCATGGTAGCCTGAAAGAACTGGCTCACTCTTGAATCTGGTCACGCTCAATAGCGACCTAGCTGAGGTCTATCAATAGCCTCCTGAAGATGACATGTACTCAACAAAGAACAAACAAGTGCAGTATTAATACACAACCACAGTGTACTGATAGGATCACGCGGCTATCCCAATAAGTCTAACATACATTAGTCAATACAACAATATAATCACATGCACATATCGAATATATACAATATCATCAACATATACGAACACTGAACAACTTCATGATTCTGACATATCACAGTTATATCAATTTAGAGCAACATATCGACTTTCAATATGAATCATCATTAGATATGAACGAACTCATCACAAGTAGATACACAACACAATTCAATGGTTCTCTCACAGAACCCAATTCAATGGTCCTCTCATGGAACCCACACCCAAATACTTAGCATACCGGAACGTGGTATCCAATCCAATGATTATGTCGGAATGTGGCAACCGACCCCATAATTATGTTGGAACGTGGCAACCGATCCAAGTTAGTTATGCCGAAACGTGGCAACCGATCCCTTCAACACACCACAATCACAATCACAAGTATATCCTCAAGATCATACATTTAAGTCATGATTTCATGGTAACCATCATTCATCTATCTCATTTACAACAAGTGTGATCAATAATGCAACGTTCATACATATACAAGTATCATAATGAAGCAAGAACAAATATACATCACACAATCATAGAATCACAACCATCACCTACTTCGAAACAAGCTTGAAACCCTAAGAAACTTGATCCTTCCCTTTTCGAATTCGTTCCGCTTGTTCTTGGTCTACAAACAATCAATAGAATACGAGAATCAATAAACAACTACTAATTACCCGAATTACTAACAATTCTATGAACCCTAGATCAAACCCATGATCCCAATTATCCAAATTAGGGTTGTTTTCACCATAGAATCTATAACAAAACCCTCCCCCATCAATATTCACCCATTCTATTACGTTCTACGAATCGAAAAACGAATTCCGGGAGTGAAAAGCTTACCTTTAGCCTCAAGAAAGGTGAAAAACGAGTAGGAGTCGTCTGGGATTCATTCCTTAGCTCTAAAAATCGAAAAGTGCCAAATAAGGTTGTTTAGGGGTTTATTTACGACTTTAAGTCGCGTCTGGCCCGCCACAACGGCCACCACCCCACTACAACGACCCTGCCAAAGCGACCAAAATCCCCGCCAAGGCGGGTTGCACGAAACAGAAAGCTATTTAAAGAATTCCAAAATCCCCATTTCACAACACACCTCTATCCAACGACGCTCAGAAAATACCATTTACGCTAAGATCGATTCCGGGAGTTCTACTTGCCCGAATTCAATTCCGTAAAGTCGTACGGATTCCTTAACAAGTTATCTAACCACTCATGTAATCAAAATCATAAACAATTCACCTGATTGTTGCCAGATTTCCCTGCACCTTAAAGACTCCGATTTCGTCCAAATCTGGACTAGGCTAGAAAATCCCAAGCTACTACCAAAAAGTTTTCTGACCCCAATTCTTTCCCCATTAACTTTTTCCTAACGACGGAATCAGGTCGTTACAACTTATCATCATCGTCGTCATCATACTATACTAAAGTAAGAAGATGCTAAGTCAAAAATTGAAAGAACGAAATATAGAACGACCATTCACTTAAACATACCACTCGTATAGTATTATTCTTGTATTGAAAAGAATTTGAATTTACCTTCCAAAATTTAATAAAGTTGTATTAGCATGATACTAAAAAGAGAAATGTGTGCAATCAGTTATTCATCAAATGTCTATACTCAAACACATGGATGGCATACACATATTGATTGACTTACCGTGAACACCCGATACGAGTAAGTTTTTATTGGGTTACCTTTGAGCTTTTCCACAGGGGACATTATGTGAAGACACTCACTTAAATGCTTGTATCCAGAACCTTGACAATTTGGAGAATGATTTTCAGAAATTTTTCAAATTAAATTCAACGAACAAATTAAAGCTGTTGAAAATCTCTACTTCTTGACTTGGCTATTTCCAGTTAGACAATATTGAGGGGTCAGTTGAACACCCTTCGTTGAAAAATTACATTGTATACATAGAAAAACAATATGAAATATATATAGGTCATGTAGACTGTAGTATAAATTAATTCTTGAACATCCGTAGTGAAATTTCAAATTTTGCCACTAACTCTCTAAGATGGATTCAAGATTTGAAGTTTATGAGTCATTATAGCGATTTCAAGTTAATATACAATAATAACTCGGTTCAAATTAGAATATTTATAGATATTTAATGCCTCTTTTTAGTACATATACAGAGTTCAGCAAACACTACGAAGTATATTTTTATGAATCTCCCTCTAACATTCTGAATCCACCACTTTTTACATGACTACGTGCATCTTTGGAATCCGATTTATTTAGTCAAGTGAAGGTTCATGGACCAGCCTTATAGATGCAAACCTCTGGAAAATTATCTTTGAAAAGCCCAAAGTTAAAACCAGAGATACTCTTTTCTTTGGACATATTTGCAAAGTCCAAATGAAACCAAAATATCTAGAGGCAATTTGCACAAATAGCCAATTTTGATATCACCATTTAAGTCATTACTGAAAATTGAAATGCATAATTGTATTACAAATTTAGCCATTTCGAGATCAATTTCAAAAGACAAACAATGTCTGAACTCTGAAGTTATGTTTATGAAAGTTTAAATTCAGAAATCATTGACAAGGATGATTAAAGTTTGGTTTCGTCAATCATAAATGCTAGACATTTTTTTGTTTGAATTTTGATTCGACCATCTCAAACTTTCAAATAAAAATATTTAAAATTATTCGTATGTTTGGTCACTTATATTGTGAGAAGTATTTATCCATAGAAAGAAATATGAAAGAGCAAATATTTTTTGTTAAGAATGGTGAAATGAACTCAAATTTCAAAATTCGAACTTTTGAATTTAAATTTTTTTTAAAAGTTTGAAATTCAAATATGTAAATATGTTGACTTTCATTACAAGCTTGGAGTTTAGAATCCCAAAAAATGACAACTAGAAAAATTAAAATAAACAGCACACAATGGTCCAACTTCCAAATTCCAATCTTGTAACAAAAGCTAACCAATTCATCATAATTTGGTCCTACCTACCACAACAAAAAAATTATAAAAATTGGCGGCAAAAGTAAAATTATTAAATAAGTATTAAAATTGGTATTTATGATTTACCGCTAAAGTTGATCATAAATAAAAACATTTAATTTTGTTTCTTATTAGCTATAGTAATTTTCATATTGATGCACAACTTTAGAAATATACCATCTCTAGAATTGAATATAAATATATTGCCAATATATAAAAAATGACAATAGGGTGGATAAAATATTTCACTTTAGGAATGTGAGGTAGACAAGTAGACGATCTATAATAATATTCTTCTGTCTTAATTTATGTGATATTTTTGGATTTCAAAATTAATACATTTTTTTTTTACAACTCAAACTAGTCTATCTTTGACAGTAATTTTTTAACATATTCTTCAAATATCTTGATTACAGATTATTTAACTTAGAGTAGTATATTTTACATAGTTTTCAAATATGTAAATCTTATTTTAAAAAAACTTAAGAATTTCATGCCTGAATTTACCGTCAAAATAAACTATTTGACTCTTAAAATCCACCACATAAATTAGAACATAGGGAATATATAAATATTAGTAATTGTTTTCACGGCGCAAATTTGTGATTTATGATTAAAGTTTTTTTTTTTTACATTATCTGAAATTATAGTTTCCACAAAAATCTCCACAAGTGGGCTCCACATCTAGCTTCTCCTTCACTTCTCCAGCAATATTTAATACTTTACCCGCCAAACCCCACATAACCCGCTCTTCCATTTAGCGGGAAAATTTCAAAAAATTTCATATCTACGAAAAAAAGAGAGGGAAATTCAAATACAAAATTCAAAATATTGTTTGTTAAATGCTATATATACGCACAGATCTCACTGAAATTGTAGCAAATTCTTATAGTCTGACTTTCAGTTTCTGTTTTGTAATCTGTTCCTTCTGCCAACTGTTTGACGAAATTCCTCAGTGAAAAAAAGAAAGAGGAACAATGTATGTTGTGAAGAGAGACGGGCGTCAAGAAGCGGTTCATTTTGATAAGATTACTGCTAGGCTGAAGAAATTGAGTTATGGGCTTAGTCCTGATCACTGTGACCCGGTGCTAGTTTCGCAGAAGGTTTGTGCTGGTGTTTATAAAGGGGTTACTACTAGTCAGCTTGATGAATTGGCTGCTGAGACGGCGGCTGCTTTGACTGCAAATCATCCTGATTACGCTTGTGTGAGTCTCTGATTTTATTTTTTATTTTTAAAAAATAGGGATTTGATTTTTTATGGACAGGGTGAAAATTCACGCAGTCAATTAAGTTGGGTTTCTCTTTGGTTTGCTTTATGTCTGTTGATGTGTGTGTTTGGATGTGTTGAATTTGGAAATGATAATTAGTTCTGGAATTTGGGTTAATTTGAGGTAAAAGTATTTCATAATCTAATGAAATGGGTTCCAATCGTGGGAATTACCTTGATTATGCTTGTGTGTGTCTCTGATTTGCTTAATTTTTTAAAAAACTATTGAGGGTATAGGTGAGGAAAATGGAGATGGGATTATTAGGTGGGTAATTGAATTCTCATCATAAGGTGAAGAAGTTTAGGTAGTCAAGCAGTGAGCTGTTCTCCGATTTGCTTTACATCTATTGATCTGTGTTTTGAGTATGTTGAATTTGGAAATGATAATTAGTTTCGTATTCTGTGTTAAATTGAGGTAAAAGTAATTTGTAATCTAATGAAATGAAGTCAAATAGTGGGAAATTGATATAGAAGATTCATATATCAAATAGTGGGAAATTGATAATATTTGATTGGAAATGGAATTTAAGATATTGATCTAATTTTACCTACTGTATTAGTAGTATTGAAATAATATATTGTATAAAACCATTGATTAAGAAACTAGTTTGATAGAGAAGCATTATATCAAACTTTATAAGTTGAAGTCTAATGATAAAGCTAGTGAAATGCTGTGTTGAAAATGTTTGATTGCATTCAATAATGTTTAACAACATTTCACTAGCTATAATCAAGATAAATTATTTTCTTGATAATTCAAATTGAACAAGTAAAAGTGATGGAGGGAGTATTTATAATTGCCTTCAACCATTGGGAGAAGCAGAGGAGTAGCCCAAAGAACCACATTTTGAATTTTTAGAAAGAAGATTACAATCTTGTTATTCACTAATTCAAGATATGGTTCTTTGGGTTGCTCCTTTATTCCTTTTCCTTGATAATAATGGAATCATGATATGTTTGAGTTGTTGATTTCAACATAAATAAACTAAATATGATTCCATTATTATCAAGAAAAAAGAAGTAGAGCAGGAGCTCCAAGAATTATTGATTGAACAAGTAAAAGTGATTTGAATGATTGTAGTTATGTGTATATCTTCATATTAACTATAAATATTTAATTAGTATGAAGATACATATGTAACTGGTTCAGTTTGAATAATCAAGAAAATAATTTATCTTGATTATAGATGGTAAAATGGGTCATTAATTGGAATGGGGTAGTAACTATTATGTTCTCTCCCTTTGCTGTTCAGATAGAGTTCAAGCTTCTGTTGAGGATACATCTAAATATGAGCTTTTGCTTTCTGATCATGGTGTTTTTAATCATCCATTTGCTTAAATGTAATTATGTTGCAGCTGGCTGCTAGGATTGCTGTTTCCAATCTGCACAAGAACACAAAGAAAATATTTTCCGAGACGTAAGGGCATTATTTGTCACCAGTATTTTTAACTCTTTGAAAACAAAAGGTTGGCATAATGATTTAGATAGAAAGGTGTTGCTTACAATATTGTGATTTTCACAGGGTCAAGGACATGTACAACCATGTCAGTGAGAGATCTGGACTCAAGGCACCTTTGATTTCTGATGAAGTGTATGAGATTATAATGAAGGTATCATTTCCCTCTGAACATAGTTTTGTTTAAGGCTATGATGAGATTGCTTAAGTGAAAGCTTGTTTTTTTAATGAATAATAGCTTAAACACAGTTGACTGGAATAAGATATTGTAGAAAAGGTCATTGAATTTTGAAAACACCAGTTTCCCCGAGTTTTTTGTTCCCCTATATTATTCATATCAAAATATATGCATCCAGACTTGTTCCTGTGCTCTTCACTTGATTATTGTTGACATAGCTTAGTTACCCTGAACACTGTACCTGTATTTCCATTTAACCTTGAAACAGATTAAAAATTGCTCAGTTGTCCATTTTTCATGCACATGACATGTCCTTGCTGCTACTAAAACCAAGTAGTGATGAGATTGTAGCCAATCTTTCTGCCTCTCATTAAGAATGCTGTGTTCCATTTTCAGGAAATAAGATGTTTTGCTTTCTGTTAATTTTCAACCTTTCATCTATAAATTTTTGGCTCAATAAAAACATGATTTACTAAGTTGTTTCCCAAGGTGGTATGCACATGTGAATGCTGATGAGATAGTTGTTTCACTGGTACTTTGAAGTTCAGAGGTCAGTTATTCACTTACTTGTCTTCCACAGAATGCAGCTCGATTGGACAGTGAGATCATATATGACAGGGACTTTGACTATGATTACTTTGGTTTCAAAACCCTGGAGCGGTCTTACCTCTTAAAGATTGATGGGAAAGTTGTAGAAAGGCCACAACATATGCTGATGAGAGTCTCTGTTGGGATACATAAGAATGATATTGAATCTGCCATCAAGACTTATCATTTGATGTCTCAGAGATGGTTCACTCATGCTTCTCCAACTCTTTTTAATGCTGGAACTCCAAGGCCTCAAGTATGTCAATTTGATTAGGAAATAGCTTCAGAGCACAATTTCCAAACAAAAGTGTTTAATAGTTTCTTCCTTGACTTGCAGTTAAGTAGCTGCTTCCTGATATGCATGAAAGATGATAGTATTGAGGGCATATATGACACTCTTAAGGAGTGTGCTGTTATTAGCAAATCTGCTGGAGGAATTGGAGTATCTGTGCATAATATTCGGGGTACTGGGAGTTATATTCGTGGAACAAATGGGACATCAAATGGAATTATTCCGATGCTACGTGTTTTTAATGACACTGCTCGATATGTTGACCAAGGAGGTGGCAAAAGAAAGGGTATGCCTAATTGCTTGTCTGTATTAGATTTGTTATAATGGACCCAAGCCTTGAATTAATTTTCTCTGACAATTTTATGTTGTGTATAGGTGCTTTTGCTATCTATCTTGAGCCCTGGCATTCTGATATATTTGAATTTCTGGATTTGAGGAAGAATCATGGAAAGGTGTAGTTACTATCCTTTAAGTTATCAACTCCCAATATGTTGTATTAGTCTCATAGGACTAAGGCGGCTTAATCAAACTGTTCTTTTCACTAGGACTTTTGTAATCCTTTCATAACATAAGGCTTGTAATTGCAAAACTGAACATGTCTATCTCTGCAGGAAGAGCATCGGGCCAGAGATCTTTTCTATGCTCTTTGGGTGCCTGATCTTTTTATGGAGAGAGTCCAAAGCAATGGGCAATGGTCTTTATTTTGTCCAAGTGAGGCTCCTGGATTGGCAGATTGCTGGGGTGAAGATTTTGAGAAGCTGTATACAAAGTATGAAAGAGAGGTAAAACAAGTCAACTATTGTGATTAATTGCTTGCTGAGCTTGGAATCCTTGGATTACTTGATGTTTGTCAGAATATGATACTAATGATCCCATTTTGTCAATTCAGGGTAAGGCTAAGAAGGTTGTGCAAGCACAAAATCTCTGGTTTGAGATCTTGAAGTCTCAGATAGAAACTGGGACCCCATACATGCTATATAAGGTGACTTTAATATTGTTTATCTTGTTATTTTTGTTATTTGGATGCATTAATATATTTTTTTAATCCTTTCTTCTGTTTGTTATCATAGGATACTTGTAACAGAAAAAGCAACCAGCAGAATCTTGGCACAATCAAGTCTTCTAACTTGTGTACTGAAATTATTGAATACACAAGTCCTACTGAAACTGCTGTGTGCAATCTTGCCTCAATTGCTCTTCCACGATATGTTAGAGAGAAGGTAGTTACAAATGCCACACTTGAAAATATTGCTTGGTTTTAAGTTCTTTGTCCTGTTATTTGAGCACTTTTCTTTATATCTTGTAGGAGGTCCCAAGTGAATCACAACCATCTAAGCTTGTTGGGAGCAGAGGCTCTAAAAACCGGTACTTTGATTTTGACAAACTGGCAGAGGTTAGATTTTGGTCTGTCAAATTGGCCTTGTCAACTTCTGATGTGTCTTTAAGTTATTTATCTTGGATATCTGTCTTACTGTGTTGTATTTTTCATGTGTGACAGGTCACTGCATTGGTGACTACAAACCTGAACAAAATTATTGATGTCAACTACTACCCTGTTGAAACTGCAAAAAGGTCTAATTTACGACATAGACCTATTGGACTTGGGGTCCAGGGTCTTGCAGATACATTCATATTGCTTGGCATGGCGTTTGATTCACCAGAGGTAAGTCACCCTCCATCCAACTTTTGTTATTTAACTGTTTCAGTGGGGGCTAATCTTGTATTTTGTCTATGTACAGGCTCAACAGCTAAACAAAGACATATTTGAGACAATATACTACCATGCTTTGAAAGCTTCTTCTGAATTAGCTGCCAAGGAAGGCCCATATGAGACATATGCAGGAAGTCCAGTAAGCAAGGTATACATTGTAGCTTTTGCTTTGGCTGATGATTTACTATGTGGATTGCTTGGTTGGTTGTCCAGGACTTCTGAAAATTAAACTAGGCTTTAATCAATTGCCCTTCTTGATAAATAATAGTGATTTTCTGTTAAATATGAAGATGATATCCAAGAAAAGACAGTTAAAAATGTGCCAAAGATAGAACCTGATATTATGGGGGCAAAAGTTTGATGATTTGTCAGATGTGTGTTTGATTCACTATTGTATTTTGTTAAGATTGGACTTTTCTGTTCAGGGTATTGTCCAGCCAGACATGTGGGGAGTAACACCCTCAGATCGATGGGATTGGGGTATTCTCCGTGAAATGATTGCAAAGAATGGTGTAAGAAACTCACTTCTTGTAGCTCCAATGCCAACTGCTTCAACCAGCCAAATTCTTGGAAATAATGAATGCTTTGAGCCATACACATCCAATATCTACAGCAGAAGGGTTCTAAGGTTACTTTTGCTGCTTAATCCTTTATCTCAATGCTAATAGAGTTAATTTTGCTGTCTTCAGATTTTAACTATGTATGTTCTTTTCAGTGGTGAATTTGTTGTGGTGAACAAGCATCTTCTTCATGACTTAACTGAAATGGGGCTTTGGAATCCTACCCTCAAGAATAGGATAATTTATGACGATGGTTCTGTGCAGAAAATCCCAGAAATTCCAAATGATCTTAAACTCATATACAAGTATGGATTTCTTTATTGCATTGCTTTTTTTCTTTGTTTGTCATGTTCATTTTACTTCAAATTCCATGCTTATACTATCTAATGATGTCAGGACTGTTTGGGAGATCAAGCAACGGAACTTGGTTGATATGGCTGTAGACCGTGGATGCTACATTGATCAGAGCCAGAGTCTCAACATCCATATGGACCAACCCAATTTTGGAAAGCTTACATCCCTGCATTTTCATACTTGGTCCAGGGTATGCTTACCATTTCACTTAACACTTTGTTGTTTCAATTGTATGATTATTGTGATTCATCATTTGTACTAGTTCGGATACGCTCTTGCTTGAAATTCCTGTGTGAAGATGGTCTTGTACATGTCTTTAAATTTCAAACTTGTTACTGGCAGGGTTTAAAAACAGGAATGTACTATCTAAGATCACGCGCAGCAGCAGATGCAATCAAGTTCACAGTTGACACTTCCATGCTGAAGGTAGTAACCTTTACATCTTTTACTCTCTCATCATAAACTCAATATGTTCATTGTTACATAACACGTTTGGAACTTGAATGCAGGAAAAACCAGAGACTCCAGTTGATGAAGAAACTAAAATGGCCCAGATGGTGTGTTCTTTGAGTAACCGTGACGAGTGTATGGCTTGTGGAAGTTAGATGCTCCTATGGGCTATGCAGATAACCAGAAGCATTTTGAACTTTTGGCTTTTGTTATTTATCTCTCCCTGCCTGCTGGGAGAACTTAGTATCGATAGGCCATATTGAGAAAATGGCCTGTATTAATGTCCCTGGTTGAATCTGGTTTAACTCTGTACATATATTAGGTTATAGTATCATATGCTATTACAACCAAGTTTGTATTTTCCTTATATTAGTTAATGGTAAACTTGATGAGTCGATCTATCTACACGTTTGAATTTGCTGTAATGCGTGTCTTAATGTATCAGTGATGACATTGTGTTAATGCCTAGAAAAACACTTCTGGAATGCCTGTATTTCCTAAAGATATAAGTCAAATTTTAAATAGAAATCATAATATTAACTTTTAAAATAAGTTTTGTAGTTGATATTTTCCTGCTATTTCTTTTTCAATAATAGTTTTTTTTATATAAAATTCAAGTCAATATTAAGAATAAATGATGTCTACAATAACTTTTATAAACAATAAAGAAGTCAAAAAAGTATGAATTATTAGTTATTTTGATTTTTGCTGACTTAATAAAACAAAGCATTGAAGAAAACGACATTACTGTCCATTTTATGAATATCCAAACTCATGTCAATTATTTGCATATTTTCGGGGTCTAATATTTGACTTTGACTTCCACTAATTGCGTAAACTAATTATGATATTGACAAATTATAATACTTTTATGCTTACATGTTAAGTATAAATTAAGAATACATTTTTTATGACAAACATGACTATTTAACATGCAAAATATGGTAAATTACTTATTGCAAGTTGTAAAATTATATTACACAATAGTATTAATGTAGAACTTTTTCGCATTATAAAAAGAGGGCATAATTGTATCATTTGATTAACGGTAAATTCTTTTTTTTTTGTCAAACAGCTAACAAAAAAGTATAATTCTTTAATTTTTAATAGTTCAAAGGGTATATTAGTTTCACTTGACTAACCGTAAGAGCAATTTTGTGCCCCCCTCCCTCCCCTCCAAAAAAAAAAAAGTGATCATATATAATTACTCTATTTTTAATAGTTTAGAGTCATTTTTATTCTTTATATTAAAATAAAACATTTATAAGTTGCATATACATTTATACTTCCTATAAGTTATAATCATGTATATATTAACAAAAAAACATCATATTGTGTTTTTTATTTTAATTATTTGCGTTGACTTTATTTGATTAATTAATTTGTTATGTTTAGGAATTTTCAGATCAAGATGAAATCAAATTTGAAATATTTTGCAATTTAAATAATAAAGCTTTAGTTTATTTGAATTCAATTATTTATGGCTAAAAATTCATAACGTTGGACCTAAACTAGCTAATACATGTGGAACAATTCATGTCTCATGACTCATGAGTCATGATTATTACTTAAAAAAGTCGATTCAAATTTGTGGACAAAATTGATTTAAGTTTGAAATATACGTTTTATATATGTGCATACAAAAGAAAATAATTGTATTAATTAATAGGTGTGAGAAAGGTTTGACTTAACAAAAATTAGGAGAGATAAAAATAAGTCAAAAAAATATTGGTGAAAAGCGTTTAACCAGGATATGCATGATACATAACTGAGGATATGACCCTAGATAAGAAGATTATACAAAGATTGAAAATAAGAGTGAAAAGTTAGTAGAGGGCCGAGTGTGGTCACTCATTTGGTGGGATAGGCAAGGTGATAGCCCCATATCCTTTTCTTCTTATTAGTAGCAGTGTTTAATAATTGCATAATTTTTTATTGTTTAATGTTGTTTTTTTTACTATATGTTGCTTCATTTTACTCTTTATCTTGTTATTTTGCTTCTTTTTTTTCCTTTCTTTTTGCTATCTTTCTCTGAATAACTATCGGAAATAACTTTTCTATCCCACAAAAATAAAATACACTAAATATATATTTCACCTTTGTCAAACTTCGTTGCGAAATTGCACTGAACATGTAGTTGTTATTATAATCAAATACAATATTTTTATTTTTTGAATAATTAGTAAGCATTAGGCTTATCATTTTTCTCGTGAATAGATTATATTCTTCCTTTTTAGGGTTGGGGAAGAAGTCTGATGCATGCACATCTAATACAAGTTGACTTATGTTTATTCAATATGATGAAAAAAATATCGGACACATAATTATCATTAAAAAGGAAGAAGGAAAAGAACAAAACAGAAGTCTAAGTAACTCCCAAGAATGTATATACATTAATGGAAAAAAAATGGCCACACAAATTTTATAATATATTTAATATTATAAATTATTTTTTTAATAATTATTTATAATATTAAAATTTTTAGTTTTAAAATGATTTTATTTATTATTAAAATTTTATCTCTAATCAAGCTATTTCATAAACAAATTGAAAATGAGGATATTACTCTCTGGAGTAGTGTACTTGCAATATATGGAGGAATTTTTTCTTTTTGATTTTCTAATTAGTATTCGCTATAATTGGAATTCGACTAATCTTAATTTACCTCAAAAAATTCATGCACTTTAAGGAGTAAATTGCTCGCAATAATAGATACTCATTCTCGAACTTCCATTTGATATAACTTTTAGACGAGAGTAATACTAGGATAAATAATCTCTTGAAAATCCTTATATTACATCTCTTATTTTGCACCAAAATTAGTTTAGTGCTCAATAAAATACATTGAAAATTACGTAAGTTTATATTCAATTCTCAACGAAGGCGATTACATAACACTAAATAATTTCTTCTTATTTTCAAGTTTGTTAGACAGAGTTATGTAGTATTTATACTAATGAAATATAGCAAGTAAAATTAATTTAAATGTATGCAAATTGAAGTAAACACCACACTACGATTATATATATACTCTCTCCCTATTTACTTGTCAAATATTTTCTAATGTGATTTTCCTTTTTACTTATCATTTTTGACAAGTCAAGAAAGAACAATTTTTATTCTTCCTATTATGTCCTTAATTTATTAATATTGAGTTAATATCTTTGAAAAATATACTAATGAATAAATATTTTTAAGATTCTATTGATTAATAGGGATAAAACTAGAGCTGTCAATATGGGGTGACCCATCCCATCCGGGCTAACCCATACAACTTTGAGATTTGACAGGTCAGGTAGGGCTATCTCATTTTTTATGTGGCCCAGAAAATGGTTGACCCAACACACAAGTACGTAGGCCGTCACGGGCTTGTCGGGTCAACCCTCTTTTCGTAAAAATATATTTTTATAATTAAATTATAATTTAGAAATATTATCATAAATATCGACAAAATAATATTACATGGTGTTAGTGTTACGACTTGTTAATCAAATTCGTAAATAAAATTATCTTTATAATATTTATTAAGTTTGATTTCAAGTAACAACATAAATAGCTAAATAAAAATATTAACCTAATTGTTTTCCAATGATCATAAATAAACACAAAAACTATGACAATATTCCATAGGCTACGGCTTATGTAGTGATTCCTAGAAATTTTAGGGAATTTTTATTTTATGTAATACATATTTTATAAACATAATTTGTATTTCAATTGTAATATTTCAAACTTTAAACTAGTTTTGAGTTTAGACTCTTGTTATTTTTAATACTCTATTTTATTTTTTAACTAATTTTTATTTGGCTCACGGGCCGGCCCTATCTATATTTCTCAAGCCCCACAAATCAGCATGCTTGTTCAAGCCGGGCTAAAAAACCCTTTTCTTAAATGGGCTCCAAAATCGTAACCCAACCCTATCAAATCACGGGTTAGGTCAGACCGGCTCAACAAACCTAATCCATATTAACGGCTCTAGATAAAATGATAAACTCACTATATCCATTATTATTTTCTTAATAAGTATGCCAAGTTAAAATTTAACAACTAAAAAAGGACGGAGGGACTATTTATTTATTTTTTTAAAAAAACACACAAATTGCATGTGTGACAGTTACAAAACCGCGTTATATTTCACAGACTTTGACTGAAATCAGCGTTGACCAACCATTTATCTCTTTAATAAAGGCTTTTCGGCGTCAGCACCGTCAATCTCCGTCGACAACAAAAATTGACACCGCAAAACGTCATAGATTTCCCATTTGACTCTTTTAAAACTGTTTCAATACTATTTGATTAAATTTAAATTCGCATATTATAA
This sequence comes from Solanum okadae, assembly GCA_036553675.1. Classification (NCBI taxonomy): domain Eukaryota; kingdom Viridiplantae; phylum Streptophyta; class Magnoliopsida; order Solanales; family Solanaceae; genus Solanum; species Solanum okadae. The sequence goes on along the minus strand of CM071681.1, from coordinate 10,212,032 downwards.
TATCTATTTAAATTCGCATATTATAAAGGATGGAAGGTCCTAAAAGGGAGTTAAAAAACCTAATTAATTAAGAAATCACGATTCGTAATGTACGCGTTGCATTTCTTAATTTAATGAAAATATTGGATATGTATGACAGTATGAGTGTTTTTTTATGGTTTAAATATTTTGGAATTCCTTAAAAGAAAATATCATAATATAAATATAGAGTATAGGGTATACAATCATTTATAGTTAGATTATTCTAGAAAATCTCTCTCTCTCTCTCTCTCTCTATATATATATATATATATTTAGAAAACCAATTTGACAAATTTCTTTCAAAATATTTACAGTAGCTGGTCACTACTCTATTTTTAGAGTTATCTTTTAGTCAATGGTCTTCCAGAATATACTTATAAAACTATTTATTGGATAAGTCTCCATTATTATAATTATAATTACACTATATAGTATTAACTCGTGATCGTTACTATTCACATATTGCCTGTTTGAATCATTTTGGTCCCATAAGACCAAGTCATCTTAATTTTTTCAAATTCATTTTTTTTTAAATAAAATTGTAAAAATATAAAACAATTGATCTTTCACCAAAATCAAATAACGTGGCCCATGCTGGTCTCAAGCACTTTTCCGTATCTTATATGGTACAAAATTAGATTAATCAAAATTTCACAATAAATATTAAATATCGAGTAATAAATTAATAAATAAATAAAAATTATTATGATATATGCTTGAATTATCACATACTTAGAACTATCACAATATATATAATCAAAGATAACACTTTACTGCTGAATTAGTCAAATATTTAAAATTAATTTATTATATAAATGTCTGATAGCTGAAACTCTCTTAAAAATAGATTCACGGTTCCTGACAACTAATAATTTAGATATGTAACGATATGAAAACATTTCATAGGTAAGGTATGAAATTCAACCGAATATGATAATTTAAATATGTTTTAATTTATTGAAGTGGAAATATTTATTCACGTAAAGTGCTATTTGACACCTCTTTTGCACAAAAATTGAGTCAGCTATTCAATTAATTGTGTCTTAACACATAGATAATAATAATTTAAATATAAAAAATATATATAATTTATCTTAACTCAAATTATAATGCAGATATCGATTATTGAACGAATTTTTTTTTTTTTTTTTTTTAAATAAATGGAATGGGTTGTTCATGTCGGCCTTTAGCCAATATTGGACTTAACGCCCACTGACAAAAAAAAAACAAGGGCTAAAGATTCTCATCCTCAATTTATTACATCTCCCTTCACACTTACTCTTCACACTTAGCTTCTCCAAAATAATATTTCCTCTCCGTTTTAATTTAGGTATCTTATTTTTTAATTTATTTTTTAAAAAAAATTCATACTTAATATTAACTTTTAAAATTATATTTTGTGAGATTATACTAATTATATTATTTATATATGTTAATAACATTTTACATAATGTAATTATAATTCTTAATCTAAAAATATTTAAATATATTATATATAGATAGTCAAACCTTTGTGTAATAGTTCTCGCTAACTATTTGTTCAACTTGATAGAAAATCTATCTAGCCCATGAGTTGACCAACCGATTCTAGTACTTCTTGTAGATTTGCTTTAATTTTCTTTATAAACCTAAGTTTTCTATAATAAAAATAAAATAAAATTCGAGTTTACTTTTTTTTTCTTTTGTTTTTTAGTATACTTTCAACTCCCAACTTCAGCTGCCTAAAATCTCTCTATATATAACGGTTTGTTCAAGGAATCCTTAAAATAAAAACAACAACTTAATTTGATACTTATTGTCAACTTTCTTGAAACTCAATTTGTTTTCTATCTATTTCTCTTGCGGTGCGAATTTTCCGGAATGAACCTACGGAATGTTTAGTGCATCAGACTGTCGATATTTAAATTTGTCATTTTATATATAGTAGTAGTATTTGTTAATACTATTATATACAACTAGCTTCTTCTTTTTGTGTGTTACATGTGTATATTCAAGGTGGCGAATTATAGAAAGAAAGGGAATTATAAGGCAATTATAAGAGATGATGAAGAAGAAGAAGGTGGGATTAATAATAATAATAATAATAATATTAATGTGATGTTTTCTGGGAATATTAATAGAGAAGAAGAGATGTCTGTGATGGTTTCTGCATTGACACGTGTCATTACTGGTGAAGATAGAATATTAAATCAAGAAAATAATAATAATATTATTGGTTCTTCATCTTTGAATGAATTTTCTGGAGGTGTTGGAGAAAAAAGAGGACGTGAAGAGCAGCAATATTTCTTGTCAGATATTATTAGTTCATCAACAGGTATGCAAAATAATTCTATACTTTGCTTCTTATTTTATTTCGTTTGTAGGACTAAATTTGGAAAACATATTGAAATATGTCGATTCTTTGAATTCTGTATCTGCACTATGAGGTGTATATGTGAGTTTTCTATCTGAACTATCACTAGATCAAATGTTTATCGAACCGCACCTTAACTATCATGAATTGTTTACTTTTTCTATCTGAAATATCATCATCGTTTACGTAGAAAAAGTGAAAAACAGATAGTTAAAGTATGTTTCGATAAATATTTGATGATAATTCAAGTATGAAACTCAAAATATTAAATTAAACTAGAATACTTTAAGTGTGTTTTGACCCTTTACTCTCTTTTTTTAATGTATACAAGATAGAGTTTATTAGCTGATTTTGGGGTGAGTCATGTACTTATAATTTATGTATAAAATTAATACGATATTTAACTTGTAATTTAAAAATTCACATAATTAATGCATATATAAATTTGAGATTCTAACTCTGCTTTAATTAGAAGCATCTGCTCTTCATCTAGAAGTAATAAAAAACCAACTAGCATGTCAATATTGTATGAAATGTAAATGCATGCAAGATAGCATGAAGTAAAGACTAGAGCCTCAAATTTTACTTTAGGTCATGTTAGTTTATTTACTTTAGTGTAATCTTTATGTTCTTTTAAGAGTATAGTTAAGGAGCCTAGTCCTTATATATAATACTACTACTAATTATAAAGATATCATTATATTTATTGACCATTTTGTAGTATATATAATTAAATATGAAGCAAAAGGAATTTCATTTTGGACTATCAAGTTATCTTTATTTGATGAACAGGTAACATGTTTTATTTTTAAAACTATAAATTTCACAGTATAACAAAGCTTATACATAGATATCTTTTGAGTAATCTGATAACACATTTATACTAACAAGGTATATATGTAACAACTAGACATTCCCTTAAATTTGTGTTTTATGTTAATAGGTGGTGAAGATTCAAGCATTAATAGAACTATTGCAAGCAACACACCAACAACAGAAGCAACATTCATATACAGTACTACTCCAACATATGATCATAATAATAACAACACCAATGTTATTGATTATAATCAACCAAGAAGAAGATATAGAGGAGTGAGACAAAGGCCATGGGGAAAATGGGCAGCTGAAATTAGAGATCCATTCAAAGCTGCTAGGGTTTGGCTTGGAACATTCGATACTGCTGAAGATGCTGCTAGAGCTTATGATGAAACTGCTCTTAAATTTAGAGGTAGCAAAGCCAAACTCAACTTCCCTGAAAATGTTAGGCTCTTGCCTACTTCTTCAATCCCCCGTCAGGGATTTTCGATGGAAAAACAGTCTCCGGCAAGCACATTTCCTACGAATTCCGTGGAAAATAATATGGTATTTTCAACGGAAAAACAGTTTATGACGGGCACATTTCCCACGGAATCCGTGGGAAATGTACCTGTTTCTAGTATTATTTCTCCTAATACTCTTTCAACTCTCTCTTTTTCCCCTAATAGTAATCCAATAGTTCACACTCAGTTATCTAATAGCAATAGTAACATAAACACTCAATATTTCTTGAATGGTGATTTTCAAAGGGGGCATTCATCTCTAAGTTTGTTAAACCAATCCATGTTTTCTACTACATTCCAGTATTCTTCTTCTTCTCCATCGTCGTCTTCTACTTCTCGAGTTCCTGTTGTTCCAAGTATGTATTTTTCAGGTTCTCAGCCTACTAGCCAGAGTAGTGAAAGTGATTTTCGGGCTACTTCGTCAGATTCAGCTCATCACCCTTCTTCTTCTTCAAGATGATCTAGTAGAAGTGACTAGTTAGGGTTTTATGTTTATCACTTAAATGTGATTTATGAATGGATTGTGGCATAATGACCAATGTAGGTGGACAAAGTCCTGTTTTTCCATTTTGTTGTGGGAGCTTATAAAATGAGAGTTATTTTTGGAAATTTCTTTGTTTTACCAAAGAATATACAAGTTGATGATGAAAGCATAAACTTTGTCATCCATATTCCATATGTAGGTATTTATTAACTAGATAAGAATCAAAAGAAATTAAAGCTTTTGAATAGCTTAATATATGAAAGACACTATAATTGTACTCATTAGAAACAATTAAATAAGAGGTGATCAAGCTGGTCCTAACAAATGTTATTAAAGGTAAAATGTGGTTGCTAAGATTAAATAGTTCTCAAATACAAATTAAAACACAATAATCTTCTTGAGATAAGTTGAAAAAGAAAGTCTCATATGAAATGAGTTAGATGGAGCAATCCAAGCCTCAATTGGATTCTTCCTGAAAATACCTCTTCTGTGCATCTTTCTCGTGGATGGAACAACACAAGGAGGGAAATACCCAGCTTAGGGTGCTAGTTGGAGCAATACAAATGCTCGATAGAATATAAAATCGTATAAAATGCATGTATAAACAAACACCTTGACATACTGTTGCGTAAATAATCCTCATCGCGACAAGAAACTCGTGAATGCACGTGTTATCTAAACGGGCTTATATTCCACAATGGAATAAAAATATTTAGCATGCAAATACTTGAAGAAAATGAAAAGGTCGAAAATGTATCAGCTTTCATTCAAGCAAAATACAAACAATTCTCAAAGGAAGATGATGCATTGCCTTGGACCAGTCACAAGGAAGTCTAAACTTGAAAGTATAGAAGATAAGATGATAAAGGTATTTAAGTCACCAGCAATCTGATGGCATGAGGACGGCGCATGATTGATATCAACCTAATATATTTTTCAATCATCATCTGATACTATTTGATGAATAGCTCGAGGAGTCTATTAACCTGTGATCTCTTAGCATCGCTGATAAACGTTGTTGATAACAATGAATAAAGCAGCATCAAGAGAATACAAAACAAGAAAAAGTTTAAGCCAGGGAAGTTGAGGAAAGCGAGCACGCAGATGAAGATAACAGGGGTGGAAGGATTGATACTACGAGCTTTTTCCACTTAGAGGGTCGGGCTGCCAGACTGGAAAACGATTTCAGTTTTGTCACATAACTGCTCCTTGATATCAATTACCATAATTGATGAGCTACCTTTGGAGTCCTGCCAATATTTCAAGCCCTTATTGCAGCTTTGTGCACCATTGTCTCCTTGTGAATTTGGTGGCAACTCTTCTCAACAAGGTCAAGCAGCTTTTCCAAATTAGAAGCCCAGGAATTTAGTATGTCATTGCTGTCTTTTGCAGGTTGAAAACAGACTATACCCACAGGTCTATCAATCTTTGCGACCAGTGCTTTTGATACAACCATTTCTGAAAGGTGTTTTTCGGCTTCCTGAGATGAGAGAACAAAAGATGAGGATCACCAGATGTTAATGAGTAAAACACGCAATCTCAATCGAATCAGATGGATACACAAGATGATCAGGAAGATCATGTGGAACTGGATAGAAGACATTCTCCAGCGATGAAATAGTTAACTTAGGCAGCCACAGATCACAGTTTTCAGTTTTTAAACCCACTCAAACTAATACCTATCTATAATAGCAATATTAATTGCCAATGTAGCTTTTGGAATTTGGGGTACTATTAAAATCTAAATTTAACGACTAGCTATCAAGAGGGCTCTAATTTGAGAGCTTTTAGCAGCTCTCACAGTAATTCAAGTCAACTGTTTATTATTCACAACGTCATGATTTTCTTTTTCTTTTTTTCCTTTTCCTGCAAAAATGGAACATAATTTTCACCCTATCCATGAGTTACAAATGCTAGTGATGTATGCACAACACAGATTTTTCAAGATACAATGTTAGCGATACCAGGGGAAAGAAAACACAGTTACATTGCTATTTGTTTGGGGAGTTTTAAATTTAACCCACGATGTTCTTGCAGCATACATATTTTGCAGTAGAGAATTAAAAATTTATATATATTTCAATAGTAAATTTATAAAGGAACATCTCAAATGTGATGTATAATCAGGAATCAAGAACCATGAATACCAACCTGAATGGAAAGGCACAATAAATCTGCTAATCTCTTCAAAGTTATTCTAGAGTAGTATTTTGAGACAACAAGAATGTTCTGCAAGAAAATAATCATAAGAAATATAAATCAATATAAGCCATTAAAAGGAGCAAAACAGAGACTTGCAGCATACGGTATTACATGCTCTATAACTCTCAGTCTGAGATCTTCAGCTGCCTTGTCACCCAAAGAGCCACCAAGCATATTCTTTTCATTTTCAAACTCATCCTTGAAAGTATTCCATAATGATGTCCATTGAATGACTTCCATGGTAATTAATTGTTTCAGAAGCAGCCTAAAACAAAAGGAAAGGCAAATACTAATAAACATTAGACCAAACTACTGGAGCAGAAGGACAGAAGAAAATTGTAAATTTTTATATTGTAGCTATCCCATAAAAGATGAGAACAATTTCAACTATTTCGCTTCCAGGTTAATAATTTGAGACTAAAGACGATGCCAACAATACCAAATGGCTAATTCATCCCAAGCCATTGCAAATTATTTCCCTTTTAGAGTTTCTACTTAGAAACAAAAGTTTCAAAACTGAACTTCGTTACCAAGGCATTAATAATCAAATTAAAACAGTTTTTTTTATTGATGGTAGTCAATAATGTGTGCTAAAAGTTCATAAAGAGTAGCCTCACCACTAAACTTGTTACCATATTATACACGATATCTTCTTGTAGAGGTTTTACTTTAAAACAGCAGTCTTGAGAAACAAAATTTTGTTAATTCAGAAGAGATAATTATGTTATGATAATCTTCTTTTAGTACTTGTAAAGAAACAATATTTTGCTGAAGAAGCAGAGCCTAGAAAAGAGTGATATACTTTAAGTCCATAAAAAGGTAGACTCACTACTCAATTTATTCCAACAAATGCACACTAAAAAATTATCTAACATTCAGGCTGAGTGCATCTAATCTTGACTATGTATATTCAAGTCATTATGAGAACAAACACAATTTTACTTTGATAAAGGTAATTATCATAAAGAAGAAAACTCATATCTAGCTTGCATACAGAGATATGTAAGCTAAATCATGGGGTTTCTTCTCCACTTTACTACAAAATACTTTACTACCTAATGCCAATTGATACAAAAGCAAGGATATTTTCCAGAAAGGGTGCTGATGATGGTTGGAAAAATTTGGGAAACATCTTTCCCTACAAGGTCCTATGGACAAATGAAAGATAATTGCTTATCCTCAGTTCCATAGAACAGTTTGGGCAAGTAGGGTTTTCAACAGAACCTGAAATGAGGGATCTCTGAAAGATTCTTGTCCTCCAAAGTTGAGTAATGAAGACTTGATTGCATAGGATCATGCGGTGACAATACCAAGTACCAGCAGATTTTCCTCAGCACCTGCATAACATAGAAAAAGGATTCAGAATAATTAAGGGATATTCAGAGATCCTGTGGCCCAGCTTTTCATGTAGCTCTTAAGTGGCACGTAATCAAATATTTCTTTTGACGAGAGGGAGTTGCTCGGATGGTAAGCACCCCTCACTTCCAACCTGAAGGTTGCGAGTTCGAGTGGGAGCTCCTAGGGAGGATAAAAAAAAAATCAAATATTTCTTTTGGATCTTTTTGACAAAGCTGAACTAGATGTATCTGGTTATTGTTCCAATCCTTTCTTTATCAATTTGAGGGAAAAAATGCATTAACTCAAGCTCCACTCAAGTAGGAAATGTTTGCCGTTTAAGTTCTGAACATATTGGATACATCCATCATACAACACATTTTAATCCCAATATACCAGGTTGCTCTATGTTAATTGGCCCCTCAAACAGCTTAATATTTTTTTTAAAACTATCACCTTAGCATAGATGTCTATTGATTTCTAAAGAAGTTGTTTGAGGAGTAGAAAAGTCAGCACTAATTCATCAGAAAGGGATGGACTTGAACAAGCATATAATAAAGTGTTTCCTTCTTTTTATTTCTTTTTCCCATGTGTCATCTTCCTGACAAATGAGAAGGAATTCTCTTTCTTTCTTAGCTTAAAACAGACTACATGAAGAAAACAAAGGCTCAGTTTGTTTCCGCTTAGTGGAGGTTTGAATCTGAATCATTCATATCTCAACCCACTTAAGTACATTTATTATTCTTTACAACTGTTTGCTCTGAAGATCTGATTCATTCATACATTATAGATATAATTTCAAAATCATTAAAACATTTAAAAACTTCTGCAAAGGCAACCTTTTACTACTCTTCCCAATGCCACTTCACAATCACCAACCACTGTCATCCACCACTACCAATCTATGTTTCTCGGACTATTCAAAAATGTGGACGGGTGTGTGTCGGATCCTTCAAAATTAGCGCATTTCTGAAGGATCTGACACAGGTGCGGAATCATTTTTGGAGAGTCTGAGCAACATAGCTGCCAACTATCTCAAGCACATTGCCAGCTCAATTATCTCAAAAATTTAGAACAAAACAACTAAATTTCACTTTCTTTCTTCTTTACAAAGCTAATCCATTTCCCCATGTCAGAAAAAGGAAGACCTCTGTATTGAGTAAATGCATTAACATTCAAAACCTTCTTTTACGTGTGTCACCAATGTCCATTGACATTTGATACCACATATTGATGTTATACATTAGTTCTCTGTTTAAGATTTGATAATTCATCGATGCAATCTTGAAAAAAGAAGATTTGCATATGAATTGCACAGATTACCATAGCACCTCAAAAGTATAACTGAATTAGGCTTACTGGTATCCACTGTGCTGGGTTTTCCTTTACAGAAGGGATCTCATATATGGCCTTGTAACAGCGACATATGTCAAGGTAATCATTGTTCTGAAAGTAATACCTGCAGCACCGGGATAAAAGAAATTATTGTGACAAGTTCAAGACATACAAACACAAATACAATGAAAAGTTCCAGATGCAACAACAGTAGTCTCCATCTTTCTAGTAAGAACTTAAAGTTATCTCAAAACTACCATAACTAAGTAAGTTCTTTTAAGCTCTAGAATTGACAAACTTGTAAATCAAAGACGAAGTAAATCAGGTATGAACAAGTGCTTACAACAGTGAGCCCTACTCATGCATAAAACTTTCTGCGAAGGGCATGAACTTTTGTTGGAAAGGAATTTCCTACTTCACAATCAGGTGCCTGAACTTTAAGAGCTCTGATTTTAAGTTTTTAACAAGGTCATAATGGCAGATTGAATAGCCTATGCTGTTCTCATGAAGTGTAGGTCACTGTTAGCCACTTTGTAGCTGCTCAGGGATGAACCCAATAGTCAATCTTTCCATGGCTTAAGAAGTTTCCCATTAGGTTAAAGCAGAGGATCAAGACTAAAATCCTCAGCTTCAGGTATGCCAGAGCGCCCAGCTCGAGCATGATAAAAATTACTACACGGTAGAAGCATGATTTGAAAGAAAGGAGGGTTAAGCCAAATACAAAGGTTAATTTAGATTTATGAAATATACCTTTTGCCACTCTCTCAAACGGATGATAGAATCCGCCATCCACATACTAACGATTATCATGCAAGCGAAAACCAATGCCAAAAAGTTTTGGAGGGAAAAACTAGTATAGAAAGTACAAGAATTGACCTTCTAACAGCTTAATATTCCAGTCCCAGCACAATCTTACGGTGAAACTTGAAAGTCCAATCAAACAACTATGCTTCAATTCCAAACTAGCTGGGATTGGAAATGCAACATTTTCACCATGCATCAATCTCAGACTAACTAGAATAAGTAATGTAGCCTTTTCAACAGACCATTTCATTACAGGAATTGAAGGCCATTCATAACAAAATATAATCCTAAAAGACAGGAAATGAAAACTATCGCTCTCAAATACACATCTTTGCAGAATTTGAATGAGGTTGGCATAACATCACAAGTATGAATATTATCTCTTTGGTGGAAAATATAAATCTTTTGTGTACAAGTCAAGTAAAAACAGCATTTCCCTTGGTGTTACCGAATAGTTGATAACAGTAACAAGTTCTATACTGTATCATTGTCAAACCCCACCACCATAAGGCCGATTAACTTTCAAAAAATTACAAGAAATCCAAATTCATTTATAAGACAACCCAAATTATAAGCAAAATGAGGACAGTCAAAATGTTTCACTGGAATGCACATTATAGACACATTCAATTGTAATTGGCATGCACTACAAAAACAAGACAAACAAACATCAGAAAAAAATGGAGTCACAAAGGTTTCACCCAGAATGCACACGTTAACCTTATTCAGTAGTAAAATGAGCAATGAACATCCAAGGGTCAGGATGCATTGAAAATCAACTAAGAAGCATGTCAGTGAATTTTTTCAACATTAATCTGATCAAACTAGGACCAACTACAATAATCAGTGAAGAAGATCGATGCATCAACTACAAGTCTACAACTATTAATCTGTTAAAATTATGAGTTTGGCATAAATATGCTGAGCCCCTGAGCGCTTAGGGTAAGAATGGTCTAGTTTATCATCAAAATCAAGAGAAAATAACTCGAGGCACACTCCACATAAAATCATAACTCACCTAATCATCAATTCATAGTAAATCCGCTTCAACTCTAACAATGATGGAATATCTGGAGCAGGCTCTTCGACTACATTATCACCTTCTTTTGGTTTCTTCCTTTCTTTAGAAGGATCAGCTTCAAACACTTTGGGATTGATCTTTCTTGAGAGTATTTGTGCACGCACATAATCTAGACTATCCAAACAGAGACGCACCTGCAGAGTTCAGCATTATATAACTAGTCCAAAGTCATGCTTCAGCTTTCTGTAGCAAGAGAGGGATCAATGATACATACTTGTTCAAGAATAAAAGCAATCTTCTCTGTTTTAGCCATTGCTCCAAAAGTTTCAACCTGTCCGTCAACATACCCATCAATGGGAACATTTCAAGTAAGTAAATCCCAAAAAGCTTCCAATAAAAACTGTTGTTCAGTTTGACATTGATCAATAGAGCAAAAAGATCAAAAAGTCACCAAGGAGAAGGTCAACAAATACTGACCGCAACTTCTTGCATCAAATTAGCAGCCTCAGCTATGAGTCCTTGTTCTTCTTTAATTTTTGCAAGCTTCTTAATCAGACGGGCTCTCTCAATTTCAACATATATCTACATGCAAGATTAAAGTTGCTCGGTGGGAAAGAAAGACAAAAGGAACCATGGTGTTCTAATCTAAAATAACAACAACAAAAAAGCAGACAAAACGAACACTTACTTTTCCTGCAGCTACATTGTTAAGGGTCTTGATGAGTTCTATCTTAGTTTCAAGATCAGGTGTCTGGTCAATATACTGCATCGCTTGTTGGACCATAGCCTGTACAGCCTGCACAAGTCCACATTAAAAAAAACACTAAACAACATTATTATACGGTGGTATGGGACAGACAAAACCATAAGATCATCCATCACCACTGGAGAAACACTGCGTCTCACAGGTTTCTCATAGCAATTGATAGTTCCACATACAATATGTTATGTAAAGAATGGACGTGCATATCAGCACATGGCGTAAACAACAGGCAGGAGCATATATTCAACAGTATCATGTTAATCAAACTTTCCAAGGCAAATAGGCACATGACTAGTAGTCAAGCATGCCTAAGCATTAACACATATACATGTCACCACATTACATATCTGATCATGCCAATGATGAGTGAACTACACAAAAGGAAAATTCTCTCCTATACCCAAATGTGTATTGACTTTTAATGATTATTTCTGATAGGTATGTAAGCAAACATTAGAAAGCACCAACACGGTGCAAACCAATTTTACTAAAGTCTGCATTAAAGTCTCCCTCAGGCCCTCACCATTTTCAATCATCCTTGCTTTCCAGTTCTCGCTTATTAAACCAAAGATATCAATTGTTCACTACATACACTAGAGTTTTGAACTACACACAAAGGAATGAATAATTTCTTTGACATTTATAAAATCCCTACCTGTTTGAAAAAAGAAAGGTATCAATAAATCCTTTATACACCTTTCATGAACTTAAAAACTAACCAAGTGAAAGTGGGATTTTGACAGCTCTTCCATGAAGTATGTCCTTTCTTAAAAATATAATTAATCATTTGGTAGTGCAGTCCGAAAAGATTCAGAAAAATTGGAAAACAGAACTAGATAAGATAAATTTTGTTCTCGAGGAGAAGAGGGATTGAAAAGCATTTATTCATTTCTGACAATTCTAATACTAATTCAAACTTTCCAATAACATATGATACATATATAAATGAACAAGCATTTTGTTATAGTTCAACACTTCTAAATGTGCTAATACCCATTGTCCTCCTTACTGATGGAAGTTATCCTATAGACGTTGTATTCGTGCCTGTTCGAATTTTTTTTATTTTTTTATTAATCAAACTTTCCAATAATATATGATCCATATACATATGAACAAGCATTTTGTTATAGCTCAACATTTCTCATACCTATTGTCCTCCTTACTGACTGACACTGTCAAAATTCAGCACACCATTCTCAGTCTATTCAAGCTCATTACATTTTGCTACAATGACGCACATACAGTAATAAGATAAACGATACCTGTTTCAATTGTCCGCGACGCTTAGACAATAGAACAATCTGTTCATTAAGTGTAGTCCATGCACGAGCCTCAAAGCAGAGCTGAAGAATATCAATGGCGGATTTCCTCGTACCCGCAACATCTCCAGCTTGCCTCATCTGCTTCTCCACATTTAACAGTATCTCTATTTTCGCCTCCAAATTCCTATCCCCTTCCTGAAATTGAGCGAAATTGAACAAAAAAAACATTGAATATACCTAAATGAGATCTGAATCGAATGAAGATACAGAGAAATTCAACATGAGGATAGTAGATTACCATTTTGAATTCGATCGATGTGAGCCCTAAGAGAGAGAAAGTTAAGAGTATTGAGTGTTGAAGATGGTCTCTGTTACTGCTTTTTTGAGTCTATGCTGCTTTTGTATTTTTCTTTCTTTCTTTCTTTCTCTTTTCTTTCAATTTCAATCTAGTTTTCTTGTAGAAGGGGTTAGGAGATAATGTTGCAAAGGCTTTATTTTGACCTTTAGTTAATTACACATTTTTATCGCGGAATTATTATTCTTATTCTTCATATCAAACAATTTCTTTAGATACTTATTAGTGTATACAACATGACTAATAATATATTTCATGTAATTCCACAAGTGAAATTTTGTGGAAAATATAAGTATATATGTAGAAAGGTTAATTTCCATAAACAAATACATATTTTAGTGTGTGTGATTGCTTAATATTAGGTGAATGTATGATTTAAATTTTATGAATTTAATCTTTAATTTTTTATTATTAAATCTATTATGTTTTTAACAAATTATGAGTGTAAATTTAATTTCTTTTAAAATTTGTGATATTTTCATATAGTTTTATATCATGTCTCGGAGGAATTGGGTCAGATGAAATCCACTATCTATATCATAAGTTATGTGAAATAGACTATTTATACTCTTCATTACATTTTGGGATAAAAAAGATATCCATGTTGCTATCTCAAGAGACCACAAATATCCTCACGAGTTAACAATCTAAATTTTTAATGATGTGGCAAGCCATGTGAGACTAATCCCTCCACCTAAGTGTTGCCAACCAGAGAATTCATTACAAGAAATTGGACCTTTAATGACGACAAAAATGTCCATGAAATATCATAATATTGCCACTATAGATTTGCGAATAACAATCGATTTTTAGTGGCAACTAAAAGTCGCCACTAAAACTTGTTTTTTCAAAAAAAAAAGATTAGTAACAAATTTTCAGTTACGAAAAGCACCAAAATTTACTTCTCAATTCGAATCTCCTACTACACAATGTATAATAATACATTTTATGCAATTAAACATGACATAAAAATAAAACATATAGTGTCTTAAAACTTCTCCTTGCTTGATGTTATTTGTGATTCTTAAAAAACAATTTCCTTGTTAGAAAGAAAAAATAAATCATTCTCATAATCTAATGCTAAAAATTAGTGATAACCTTTAGTGGCGATATTCTAAAATTTTGTGGTGACTTTTGTCACTGCTAAAGGTCCTATTTCTCGTAGAGAATCCTATTTGGCAATGTTCAGGTGGAGAGATTTGTCCCATTTGGCTTGTCACATCACTAAAAATTTGGGTTATTAACTCTCGAGTATTTGTGGTCTCTTGAAATAACGACGGAGATATTTTTTTATCACAAAACTATTTTGCATAGTTTAGGAGCGATTTTAACCCTTTTTTGTTTTAAAAAAATGATTTAATTTCCTTACACTTTTCCATTCTAAACAAGTATAGCTAGAAACAAAACTGAATTTCCAAAGTGAAGATGCAATCATACCAGCAGTAACGCATCAGATTCGATCAGAACATAAAAGTTAAGCACATGAGGATTCAATTCCCTTTGGACAGAAGAAACAGGAATTTCCAGAGTGCAATCCATATAGGAAGAGTAATAGGACAAGAATGACAAGATGTATACATTTTCAAAATCCTTTGACATATGTCCGTAGTTCTTTCAAGAAATAATAACCAGCAATAGACATTATAGAAGTCAGCAGATTATCTGTGTTTTGTGACAAAGCTGTTCTGTGCCTGGTCTCGTACACCACGGCAACAGGTTGAGCCAGAATGACACCGCGAAAGAGCACTGGAGATGCACTTTCATGGCTAGCCACCATAATATATATCACATTTCAAATCTCAGAACTGACTGCAAAATCATTGCAGTAGATAGCTTTGGCAAGATGGCAATATAAGAGAACCAGTTCCTTTCACTTCATCTTCACCAGCCAGAATGGCGACTCTCAGATCTGGACGAAAATTGCGACTCCAGACCAAATCCAAAGTCAAGCTCAGAACGACTTATGGGCGACCTGTCACTTCCTCTACCTCTAATATCACCAATATCTTGAGAGTTACGTCGTTGGGATATCTTCATCAGATCATCTCCAATCTCAAGATCGTCTTCTACCTTCACTCTTCTATCCTCATCAGAAATGTCAACTTCTGTTACTTGAATGTTGCCGCCTTTACTAATCTTTGATGCCCCTTCATGTACATATCCGCGGAAATTGTTCTTTGAAGGTTCTATCTTCGAGCAGAATACTTCAACAAAACTGTTCATGCAACCGCGGTAATACACATTGATCCTGTTGTCTCCTCTTAGTCCTCTGTGACGGAAGTTCTCATATGTGGTCTATGGAGTTGAATATAACTAAAACAAATCAAAATAATGCATGGGGAACATAATGAACAAGAGCATAGTGACATCAAATCAACTGTCTAATCTATCATCCGACAGCCACCAAAGATTTTATCTTCTGACAAGTCGATTCTTGACATTGTTTCGTAAAACACAGGGTGATGGGAATATGACAATGCACTCAACAGTAGACCGTTTAAATCTCAATTTAAAACAAACCAGTCCAATTCATTAATTATAAGCAAATGACCAAGCATATGACATAGATAGCTCAATGAGTTTGATGATCAGTCATACCAATTCACATAATTTGAATCGACCATGTCTCAAGTATTCCCTAACAGCTGTCTTGAAAAAAGTATGGTTGTAGAACATTCCTACACATACAGATTATTGACTCAAACATGCTGAAGCTAGAGAGACGCGTGTTTGTAAGCAAAAAAATGATCAAGCATATAGAAACTAAAGCGGTACTGCAATTATTATACTAGCAAACTAAAGCAAATGAGAATTGAATTATATATTGACATAAGAGGTGTAAAAGAGTAACCTGATTTCTACTTATGAGATACAAATGGAAGCCAGTGAGACCTCCAACAAACCACAGCGAAACAAAACAATAAGCCATCAGCGCCACTGAAGCTGGTGATACTTTGATAGCCTTCCAAGCAGTTCCATAATCATCCACAAGAAGTTTAAGATATAATGCCGACATCGAAAAGACGTAAACACAGAGGAGAGCAGTTGAAGAAACAAATAGGAAGAAGCAACGATAGTTGCGCTGTACACCAAAAAAGAAAGAAATGAGTCTCAAGAGGCCAACAAGGTGCAGCTAAAAGTAGCAAGTGAAGTTCTTTCGGATAGACTTTTTATTTACATCCACATAAGCACAAAACAGGGAAGGCATACTACATTTTTCTCCTGCCTGTTCCTTAGACTAAATGTCCTGCCTCACCATTGCTTCATCATATTATCCCTTCTTTTAGAGCATCTTCTCCATTCATTAATTATAACATAAGCACAGTCTTAAGTAAAGATTTACTCCCTTCCTTTCAATTTGTTTCAATTTGTTTGTCTTACTTTCCTTTTGAGTCCGTTTTGAAAAGAATGCCTCTTTCCTTTTTTGGCAACTCCTTATTTCTAAATTTCAACATGACATGTTTAAGACCACAAGATTAATGGAGATTTTGATACATTCTACATATCTTTAGTTTAAGACCACAAGATACAATTCTTTTCTTTCTTGAACTCCGTGCCCAAGTCAAATCAAACAAACAAATTGAAACGGAGGGAGTATTTTAAAATGACATATTTTCAAATCAGTACATTTAATAATACACCTATCTTAATATTGGGTTATGCTTTAACTAAAATAGTTTTCGGTATACAAAGGGTTGCACAATACACATCTATGAGATGAAAGGCTAGAAACATACAGCACAAATGCTAATTCCCACACCTACCAGTCTTGCCAAAGCTTACAGAAGCCAATCAGTCAATTCAACAAAAAGCAGCTTATACACATAAAGTAAGCACTTCTACAACTACTAATCAACTAAAACACCGCTGATATTTTTCGGCAAAGCAGCAAAACTTGAAGCTGAAGTGAATTTCTTAAAAGCAATAGCAAAGGTGGCAGCTTCATCTTCATGATGAGCCCATAGAGGTAGTTATATAAAGAAAAGGAATATAAAGTGGAATCACAAAAGAAAATTGAGAAAAGAATAACCTGTGACAGGAAGATTCATTACCTTTCCAATGCATTGACCAACCCAAGGGCAATGGTGATCAAACCGCTCCACACAGTTATTACATACTGAGCAATGAGAGCATCTTGGTGGACGATACAACATACATGTTTCACAATATTTAACTCTCACTGGCAGACCATTTACAATGATTTCTTTGGTGCGAGGCAAAGGCTTCCCAACATCAATGGAAGCTGAAGAATCATAACCTGATACTTCCTCTGGAGGATGAGAATTGCGTGGAACAATGCCAGGATCCTTGGTTGATGTTGAAAGTAGAAGAAACAAGACCTATTGCAACAAGCACATGATTTTTCACATTAATCACATATAAACTATGTTGCTCGGACTCTTCAAAAATATGGACAGCTGCATGTTGGATCCTCCAAAAGTAGTGCATTCTTGGAGGATTCGACATGGGTGCAACAACATTTGGAGAGTCTGAGAGAAACATAGCAGGAAAGTGGGAAAAAATCTTGACAGTTATCAGGTGCTAGGAAAATCAAGGGCAGCTGAAAAAACATAAACAGGAAGTTACAGGCAGAGTTCTGCTGATGAAAGTAAGAAGGAAATAAGTAATACCGGAACTTTTCCCCGCATATGATAAAAATATTACAGGCCAAATAAAATAAAGTGTGAGGAAACTAACATAGATTGTGAAGACAACTGCTAAGACCAAAATTGCATATCCTATACTTCCAGTTGTGAATTTGTGAGCAAGATTACTGGCAACAAATACACAAAATATAACAACAGGGACAAGGATAAGCGTAAAGGTGATGATCAATGACTTAGCATCTGGCCCGAATATCAGCCTCCCATCAAGCAAGAATTTCTGCAGATAACAAACATTAACCAAAAGGAAAGTTAAATGCGAACACAATGTCAGTGAAGAACAAATTCTAGAATAGCATATCATTTCAATAATTACATCAGCAAACTAGTGAATTCCCAGTGAAGCAATTGGTGAAGTCAACAGCCTTATGTGTTCCATATAGGTTCCAAGCATTTCTTTGTTTATGTTCTTTTTAGTTTTAGTTCTTTTTACTTCAAAACCACACCCAATTCAATAGTTCAAATAAAGAAAAGGTTAACTTAAATTTGGTAGTTGCTAACTCGTCTTCATGGAAATGATACTTTACTTATCACTAATTACTTTTGCAATCATGTGCAACGGCGTATAGAAGGTCCACAACATTGTCAAATTGTTTATCGAAACCTAACGTAACCAACTCAGCCTATTGGCCACTACATTTCAGTTCTTCAAAGTAATTTCAAGTGGCAATCAAGCATAGCACACTATATCAATCATCCCATCAACATGCAAGAGACAATATATGCAATTAAAATCCAAACGAAGGAGACCACAATCCTTATGCTTAAACAAGTAACAAACCAATACAACTAATCCAGCAATGCAGGAGTCCAAATTTTCTTTTCTTGTCCAAGAGAGGCAAGTAAAGCAAACCCCCCAGATCAAATCTGACATTTCATTTCTGGTAAATTAATACTATTTGCATAACCAGTTAACAATACCATTCAAAAGCCATTAGCTTGCTGAAAAAAATTAAAGTAAACTTTATATCCAAGAATACATGAACCTTAAGGTAAAAATTTTTATCAAGTAATACAACTAAATCCAGCAACCCAACAAGACCAAATCTTTTTTTCCTTGTTGAAGACAGGGATGCAAAGCAACAAAAAACTAAATAAAATTCCCTCTAAAGTACACAAAAATGAGTTTTAACACAATATATGCACACAAAAACACCCATACCCCTAAAAATCCATTAGCTTTCTAAAAATCGAAGAATAGTCTCTCCAAGTCTGCATAATCCTTGAGCTCAAAAAGAACATTCAACTAAGGCAATTCAATTTAGCAACCAGAACACGCCGAAACTTCTTTTCTCGTCAAAGACAAGCAAACAAAGCAACAACCTAGATCAAACTCTTCTAAAATACACAAAAGAAAAAGAAAAACGGAAACGAGTTTCAACAC
Organism: Solanum okadae; assembly: GCA_036553675.1. Classification (NCBI taxonomy): domain Eukaryota; kingdom Viridiplantae; phylum Streptophyta; class Magnoliopsida; order Solanales; family Solanaceae; genus Solanum; species Solanum okadae. The sequence continues at coordinate 10,192,727 of CM071681.1, read as the reverse complement.
AATATATGCACACCAAATACCCATATCCCTAAAAACCATTAGCTTTCTAAAAATCAAAGAATACTCTCTCCAAATTTGCATAATCCATAAGCTCAAAAGTTAACATTCAACAAATACAGCTCAATCTAGCAACCCCAACACAGCCAGTACAAAAAAAAGATTAAATTCCACTAAAACAAACCAACCCATCGAGCTTTAACACATTATATGCATACCCATTTAGTCATATTTTTCAAAAACCACAAGCTTCTAGCAACCCCAACACAGCCAAGCAAGTAAAAACAACAAAAACCCAAACCAAATTCCACTAAAATAAACCAGCCCATTGAGTATAAACACATTTTATGCACACCCATTTAGCCATATTTTTCAAAAACCACAACCTTATAGCAACCCCAACACAACCAAGCAAGTAAAAACAACAAAAACCCAAATCAAATTCCACTAAAACAAACCAGCCCATCAAGTTTTAATACATTATATGCACACCCATTTAGTCATATTCTTCAAAAAAAAAAACATTAGCTTACTCAATTTTTTTTACAAAAAGTACCGTATACACAAACATGTATAATGTATAACAAGTAACAAGAAGCTCTCACATTGTTCCCCTTCCAGGACTGGTACACCCTCTTGGGCTTAGCCATGAAATTATAATGATTCTTGATTTGTCACTTTGCTAAAGCTGAAAGAAGATGAAGAAAAGAATACAAGAAGGGGAAGAAAACATGAAACCAATTTGGAAATCTTTTGCTTTCATTTTACTGGTTTATTTTAGTATAAGACAGTTTTAAAAAAAAAAAAAAAAAAATCATAGTACTAAAAAACTACTAATAATTTCAAATTATTATTGATAAGTTTGATTTAATAGAATATTTATTGATTTTTTGATAATGTCTTCAATTAATTGGGTTCAAGAAATATAAAACGGAAGAGAGAAAGAGTAAGTAGTTCATTTTATATCGAAAACATTTTTAAATTTGGCGCTAATTTAATTTTATCGTGAATTATAGATCGTCATAACAACACATTTTTACTTGATTAACTGAATTTAAATACATCTCCGATCTTACAACATAAGTGAGATACACCCTTAATTCTCGTCAAGTTTATGAGCGTTTTAAACATTTTTTTTCAATTTTTAAAATTAAAAGCTTTATATTTCTACAAGAGTTTGAAATCACTCATATGACCGATCAAAATATATTAAAAGTGTATCTAAATTTAATTGATCAAATAAAAATATATTTTAAAACCATCAATAATTCAAGATCAAAACTCACAATTTATATTGATTCATGGTGTTTTCATTACTTTTCACTTATTATTATTATTATTATTATTATTTATTAGTATTATTATTTTCACGTTTAGTGCATACAAATTCGTGTCAAAATGGCGGTCTATGGTTCAAATGCGGTGGATTTCATCATTTGTTTGTGGCTTTTCCTTTCTCTTTTTTTTTTTTGTCTTTTCTTCTGTCGGCCGTTCCTTTTTTCTTTGTTTTTTGGATCGTCTAGCCATATGTATAAAAATCGCACTCCCTTCGTTTTTATATGTTATCTTTATTATAAATAGATGGTCATTAATATTTGTCATTTCACAAATATATTATTCTTTTTATTTTATCCTTTAAAGTTATTAGCTTTGAAAGTATGAATTTGACCAACATAGAAAAATTAAATAATTAGTTCATATTAATTGATCAAAAATTACGCGATTAAGCAAACTTATACTACTTAAGTACTCATCATAGCAATAGCTTGCTATAATTACCACTCCCAACTCACATTATACATTAATTACGTGGGTTGACTTCGAGTTTGTATATTAGCCACATTTGTATATGTATAATTCGTCATATTTATATAATTCACAGCTAACAATTCTTTGTTTGATTTGTATTTGTATACAATTGTTTATATTTATATATGACGATGATATCCTTTGGTTTTTCAGTTTTGTCATCATATACATTTAATCTTTTTGTGTATAACTTTTTAAAGTTTGTATAAACGTGTAGTTTTTTGGATTTTGTATACTAATATAATTTATATAATGTAATTTGTATAATATATTTTGTATAATTTTTTAAAGTTCATATGTTTATGTTTGTATCAATTCATTATTTCGAGTTTTATTTTATTTGTATAATTTCAGACTTTATATTACTAAAATATACAAAAATACGTGAATTATACAAACGTACATGCGAATTATACAGATTATTATCCTCTCTCCCTCGCCTCTCTCCTCCTTCTCCCAATCTCGCTCGCCTCTCTCCTCCCTCTCCCAATCTCGCTTGCCTCTCTCCTCCCTTTCCCAATCTCTCTCGCCAGAATATACAAATATATGTATAGTATACAATTATCTAACCGATATACATATACAATTCACCTCTCTCCCACTCTCTGCCCTCTCTCGCTCACCTCTCTCCTCCCTCTCCCAGTCTCGCTCGCCACTCTCCTCCCTATAACATGTAGCTACGAATCGTAATTAACAAACTATAGCTATGAAGCGTAATTAGACTATTTTTGAGTGGCTATATGCGAAAGTTCCTCTTTAATTAATCAAAATAAATTAATTTATGTTCATTTATTAAAAACATGACTTCAAGGGAATACTTACTAAAGAAAGATACAATGATAAACTTGCATAGTTTCTTAAGGGATGTGGAATCTCAAATGATAACATATAAATAGGAAAGGAGAGAGTATTGTTAAGGATACTAGTATTAATTATATTAAAATTATTTTTTTATGTAATAACATCTGTTTTATAATACGAAAATAGAATATATGATTTATATGTATATAATATTTTATTTTAAAATCGTGCAAAAAATTTAATTATAATTATACATGCTGGTAAATATGATCAACTATATATATAAATATATAATCTCTCTATGTTATATAATCTCTTTAAAATTTCATTATAAAAATAATATCAATGGCTGCCCTATTATAGTAATATATAATCAGAATTTGCTTTTTGCAAATACGAAAGTAGTCAACAATATCAATGGCACAATTCACGTTGTAATTGCGTAACGTTAATTTGACCGAATAAGAAAAAGTAAAAGTAATGTTGAATATATATTCTATCATGTACCTTTTTTTTTTTAATATATAGAATCGATAACAGATACTCAATAAAATAGTTTGAAGTCATATACATTAACTCAAGCACCAATCATACAAAGAAAAGGTATAAAGATATTTAGTTGCGATCATGATATTAGTCGAGGTAGCATGTAAAAATATTATGTTTATTCTTTCTATTTGTGTAAGTCTTGATGAATAAAGTTATCCATCATGATGATTTTCTGGAAAAAAAATCACGATATTTTCAGAACCCATAAAATTTGTTATGTGTATTCATATATAATACTGTTAATAGTTGGGTCATAAATTTGTTATGTGTATTCATATATAATACTTTTAATTAGCCAAAATATATTTTATCTTTAATTTATGACCCAACTATTAAAATTAATATGATTTAATATAAATATTGAATACGAATAAATTTATATCTGACATAGAATTGAGCAAAAGGATAGTCAAGCAGATAAGGAATGTTTTGGAAATACTTTAAGGAATATTTAAGTACTAGGGATTAGGGAGAATAAAGATTAGATTATGAAATCCTCCTTAATATTTTACTAATTTAATCCACAGGACTGATTTCTTGTGACAAAACAGTTGGAAAAGAATCTGCCTTTACTTGCAATTTCAAATTTGCTCCATGTGACTTTTAAATTTGTTTCAAGAAATTAAAAATTGATGTTAGGTTTTGAGATATGGTTCCTTCTGCATGAATATATATGTTTCAATAAAATAAATATGGTTCAAATTTTTATTTATCTTTACGATAAATAGTGTGAACCTCGACTAGTTTCATTGCTAATTATAATTATTTCCCATCAACATATTCATCAAAACTTGAACAAATGTGAAAAAAATGTGAAATTTGAAAAAAAGTAAAGTAATTTTCAAGTTGAAAATGGTTTTTGGAATTGCAAGTTATGTTTGGATATAAATACAATTGAAGTTGTTTTTTAATTGTGAAAATTGTGAAAACAACTTTTTGGAATTTTTCAAATTTCAAAATCAACTCAATTTTTTTTTTGTTGGTAAAACTATAGCAACTCTATGTCTAAACAGTTTTTAAAAATAAAAATTCCAAAAAAGGGAAAACCTATCCACGGCCTATGGCACCTAGTGTTTTTTATCTCAACTAAATTTTAAACTTGAGACGTCATGATTCTCAACAGACTTCATTAACCACGAGATTGTACTTCCCTTGGTGTCCCTCTTAGAACCTATTTGTGTAGTTAATGAAAATCCTACCTTATGTGGTAAATTCCAAGTGATGTTAGTATGTTTATTGGATTATTTTTTTGGCTTATGGAAGACGACATATCACACGGTAGAAAAGGAGATCCTTAAAATTTAGCTTCCTTCGATTGTTCTATTTCAAGGGTTTGGCTGTTTGTGAAAATTTAGAGGTGCTAACAATTCTCCTAATATTTACTATATAAAGTATCCTATTCACCAATTTTACTACTAGTTATTATTTTATATGCGTTATTTTTCTTTTTATCCTGTTTTGATTAAGGTTTTTTTTAGCCAAGAGTCTATCAGAAACAATCTTTCTACTAACCCAAAAAAATTAGATTCTACCTCTCCAAACTCTATTTATGATATTACACTAAGAGGGTGTTTGGATTGACTTAAAAGTTGGTTAAACCTACTTTTGACTTATGAAAGTGTTTGACAAATATAAAAAATAATTTAAAATAAGTTAGAAAGTGTTTAACAATGTCAAAAATGACTTAAAATAAGTTTAAAAGGACTTAAAATAAGTCAAAAACCAAAAGTAGGTCTCCTCCTACTTTTTATTTTTTGACTTAAAAGTCATTTTATTTTAACTTTTTATTTTTGACTTAAAACTACTTTTTTCAAGTCAATCCAAACAGACTTTAAATATGTTATTATTATTAGTTCTCCTAAAAATATTTGAAGGAAAAAAAAAAGTACAATACATGATACAAACAAAGCTGGATATAGATTTGATTCCCTACCTAGGGAATATTTTGTACAAGGTTATTGATCTACCATAATATACAGCAAGAAATCCATATATATATATATAATACAACACTAATTATCATAATAGTTATCTGTGAATTTGCTCTTTAATCACTTGAAGCTGTTCCTCAAAGATGTTTTCTACTTACCTTCCATAGAGTACATGTTATAACCAGTTACCCTTTTCCTTCTCTTAACTTCTCGATTTTCGCTCGATTCACCATTGAAGCTGCAAGACTTATAAGTTCTCTCCTCGAGATTAAATCTTGATTCGAAATAGGAAGTAGAATGATAAGAGAGTGATTTACTATTATCCATGATCAAGAATACAAGAAGCTCACTAAGAAAAATGAAGAGAATAAACATTTCTATGGCTGAAACATTTTTGAAGGATATATGTATCATTTTAGTAACATTATTTTAGTTGCAAAGTATTTTGAAGCATTCGATTGGGACAACATTTTTGGAATGTCCGAATAATATCGATGCTGATTAAGTACAATTAAATAAAAATAATCTATATGATTTTTTTTCTCACTATATATAGTAGTCTATAATTCTACTATTGTTACATCCAATTTGTTATTAATTCAGCTTATTTGCTCATAAATTAATTAGGCTTGGCTAAATATGTAGCTTTAAGAAATTTATGATTATTACTTAAATCTAATTAATGTGTGCTAGCAGTTTGGTATCCTGCTAACCCTATGCATATTTTAATCACCTAAATGTTTGTTAGCCGTTTAAATTAATAAATTATTATATACAAGGATATGAAGAAAGTGTGTTTAATTATATTGAACTGATATTAATTATATTGATTTTAATACCTGCATAAATCACTTTCTACCTAGCAACCAAACGACCCCTAAGGCTAGTCTTGTTAGGGTTATGTATCGGTCGGTTCGGTTTTAAGTATTATCAGTTCGGTTTATCAGTTTTCGATTTTTAAATATGCTAAACCGATAACCAAATCAATATGATATTTATTATCGGTTTGCGGTTTATTGATTTTTTGTCTTTAATAGTTCGATTTTCAGTTTAACCAATAAGAATATGCTTTCCAAACAAATATATGACTTGTCCAACAATTTAACGCGAAATAAAAAAGAGAGAAATTAAATTACTCATTGAGTGCAAAAATTATGCTTAGTGTAGTAAAAGTATAGCAAATACACACAATTCACAATCCTAGCCGTTCTTTAGGTTTTGACGTTGTGAACCTAAAGACTAAAGTAATACTAAAATCTAAAGGATAAATGCAGAGAGCAAAGTTAAGTAGTGTTAATTGTGTAGGGTCCTTACAATTAAAGTCTACTATAGTGATTATGTTAATATTTTTTTTATAAAACTACTAAATAACCGTTAACCCAATAACCCAATAACAATAAACCAATAGCACTTTTTTCGATTCAATTTATCGCTTGATTCGATTTTTGCATACCCCTAGCCTTGGTATGACATAAATTAAATTTTACTAATTTACTCTTTAAAACTTAGTTTTGTGATCATAAATTAAAGATATGTTTATTAAAATGTCTTTTAATCTTGTGGTCTTAAACATGTCCTGTAAAAAATTGAAATTAAATAGTTATAAAAAAAGAAAAGAGCTATTTTTTGAAAACATACTAAAAAGTAAAGCAAGACAAATAAATTAAAACAGATGAAGTAAGTACCCATTGTTTGTAAATTGTCACCTATGGAGTGTCAATTTGTCTAGAGTACACTATTTATATTGACAACTCCTAAAAGCTAACAATCTAGACCCTTTAATAGGTTAGTCTAAATAATTTATTGCTTATAAATTAGTTGTATTTATTCATTATAAAGTAGTGTAGTAATGTACAAAATACACACTACATACTTTCTTGATTATTTCAAACAAATTTGTATAATCAAACAATATGAGTGGTGTATCAAGACTTGTATCCTCAGTTTGTAAAAAAATAATCAAACCATATTCACCTACTCCAATTTCACTTCGTTGTCACAAACTCTCCTATCTTGATCAAATGATTGGTGGCATTTATATGCCCTTTGCCTTTTTTTTACCCTAAATTGAGTAACACATGGTCAAATAAACCAAATAATGTTGTATCTCAACATCTTGAAAAATCCCTTTCAAAAGTTTTGACCAAATATTATCCATTGGCAGGGAAATTGAATGGCAATATTTCTGTTGATTGTAATGATAATGGAGTTGAATTCTTCACTACAAAAATAAATTGTCCAATGTCTGAAATTCTCAACGACCCTTATTTCGATAAACATAATTTAGTCTATCCAAAAGGAGTTCCTGGTGCGTATTCATACGAGGGTAGTCTTGCAGTATTTCAACTTAGTCACTTTAATTGTGGAGGAATCGCAATCAGTATGTGTTTGTCACATAAGGTTGGGGATGGATACACATTAGGTAACTTCATGAACCATTGGGCTACTATAACGCGTAATCCAATGAGTTCAGAAATATATCCAATAAGTCCTAAATTTGATGGATCCTCTTATTTTCCACCTACAAAAGATGAGGACTCATCTAACGTATCCAATAACAATATCGTGCCAGAAAGAGAAGAATGTGTGTCCAAAAGTTTTTCTATCTCATCATCCAAATTAACCGCGCTGAAAGCTAGGGTTATTAATCAATCAGAAGTACAAAATCCGACTGATACAGAAGTTGTGTCATCATTCATTTACCAACGCGCCATAGCTACAAAAAAGGTTGTGATTTCATTAGGATCCTTGATACGTCCATCTATACTTCATCAGGCTGTAAGCTTACGCCCTCCATTGCCCAAAAACACTATGGGAAACAATTTTTCTCTATTTTCTATACTAACAAAAGAAGAGAAAGAAATGGATTTAGCACAAGTGGTTAGTAAACTAAGAAAGGAGAAAGAAGAAGTTAAACAAAAATACAAACATGCTAAAATAGAAGAACTCCTCCCTATAACACTTGAACAATATAGAAAAGCAAATGATTTGTTAGTCAACAATTCATGTTATGATCTTTATAGATTTAGTAGCCTCATCAAATTCCCATTATATGATGTAGACTTTGGATGGGGAAAGCCTAAAGAAGTTATTTCACCAAATTCAACAAGTAATGCACCAATTAAAAACATTTTTTTTTTGATGGATAGTAAAAATAGGGATGGAGTGGATGTAATATGTAGCATGAAGGAACACGACATGTTAACATTTGAGAAGGATGAAGAGCTCCTACAATTTGCTTCTCCAAGTAGCTAAATCAATTTATTTTTTAGCTAGCTTGTTTCACACCTTTAACTATCAATTGTTTCATTTTTTTTACCTGAATTATCATTGTTGTGTCGTAATTTGACTTTTTCTAGAAAAATCACTTTTTGAAATATTCTAAGTATAAAACACTAAAGAAAAATACTTAGAAAAAAAGAAAAGAAGAAGAGTCGCCACTTAATTTTTTTAAAGAAATTAAGAAAACTTATAATTTTCAAAGATTTAAACAGAAAAAAGTCATTTGAAAATACCAAAGAGGGTTCGGGGTTCAATTTACACTTCGAGAAGGGTTTAAGCATTCGAAGTGTCCGCTAACATGCGGTTGACCTGCGACTTGACTAAAAATAATTTTTTGACTAATTCTTTGGGAAATTGATATAACATAAAAATAATAATTTATAATATTTGATTAACTTTAGGAAAATAATTAAATAAATGACACATTTTTATTTCATTTTATTTTCTTAGAGGAAGGGATCCAAAATGATACATTTGACTTGAAATACAAGTGATTGAAATATTAATTAAATTAATTAGAATTTATTTAATTCATTTTGAAATAATAATTCAAACTAATTTAATAAATTAAAGCATGAATATTATTTTGAATTAATTGACTAAATTTTTTGAGAAAATGACTAAGTAAGCATTATTATTTTAATTAATTGAAAAGGCTTTTTTTTAAAAAAGTTTATTTGGGAGAGACCTTAACTTGAAACAATTTTAAACGAACTAAAAGTGTGTTAAGTAAAAAACATTAAATAACGCTCTTTTTAAGGACAAAGAGTTTTAATTCAATTAATGATATAAGATCTTATTAGTAAAATAAATGAACACAAAAAATAATAATATATATATATATATATTAAAAGTAAACCAACATAACAAAAATAACTCATCTTTCGGGGAATCTAATTAAGTTATTTAAAGTTAGAATTAAATAAGATTAGTCAACACATAATCAAATCATTAGAAGAGTAAGAGAGATAATGAAATTGGGCCCCTTCTTGGGCCAATTTCGCTACATTTTTAAGCTTTAATTCAATTCCCTTTTTGGTATACAGCTGATGTATATCAGTGTATATCAGCATGTATATCGGCCCTTTTCACGTATTTATTGCTTCCGGACACCTGTATTTCGCCTCAGCCCTGTATTTTGCGTTTTTGAGCCGTGTATCGCTGTATAATGAGTGTATACTGCTGTATACAATATGTATACAGCCCATTTCCTGGGTTTTTGAACATTATAAACTACTTTCCAGCAGTATGTTGGGTCTCCAGGACCTGTAACAGCTTCCGTATACGTAGGGGGGTGACTCGAGAAGGAGGGAAAGCAAAAATCGAGCCTTTATGGCTCAACTTGGAAATGCGAGGAAGATAAGTCCACCATGGACTCGAAGGGATTCACATACACACAAAGAGAAAGAAAATAATTAGAAAAAGGATAAAGTTGTCAACAAATACATGATCTAATGATTTACTCATGACGGAGATAAACATACACACAGTGAACAAATGAGTACGGGTTAGCAAATGGAATGAGAGGATTAGTTGATGCACTATTTTTTAAACCGAAGGAAATTTTGGCATTTTTCATTGCAAATTCAGTTGTAGCTAACTTAAGACACCAAGAATTAAGGGAGAGGTATGTAAAGATAAGGTGCCCCTCTATTACTAACTTAATCAAATCAAGACATACTACGCCAATAAATTATTGTCACACTTAATCTTAAAAAAAAAAAGAAATTGACTATTGCATAAATTAATTTGAGAACGACTTGCTGTATCTTAAAGCAAAACAAGAAAGCTACACTTGACAATAGACCAATTTTTTTTTTTTTTATCTAAACCATATTTCGAGTTCATGTTCGTCACCAGATTCTCAACAGCCAAGATATCATTCCATGTATATTAAACTATTGGAAATCCTAGATCACTATCCCAATGATATCAAATTAAAAAACATAGCGGGGAATTAGAATTCACAAGAGGCAGTGGGCAAATATGTCATCCATAATCCTAAATTCCATTAACATTTATCTCAAAGCACATGCCTACTTAAAATTCTCTTCACAGAAATCAAAGAACATGTTAAAACCTAATTCATGAGCCTTTTTGAACTTAAAATAATATCAAGGGAAACATCTTGGCATAAAAAATAATTAACCAAAATGCCTCAATTCATTTCTTAATGGACAGCAAGAATTCAATACAAACAAAATGAAACTTAGATGACTAACTACACTTATTGACAACAACTTAAGTAATTGGAAAGAAGACAATCGTACTACCTATGAATCCATCGAGGGATCATTATGATCAAAGTATTATATGTGAACTAGAAAACTTGTCGTATTGAATTATTCATTCCACTTGATACGAAATAATGAAGAAAATGACATCTAACACTAAGCATCAATGCAGATTCACGATCAGTAGGTATAAGCTAAGGCTGATAAAGATTCGAAGCCAACCGCAACAATGCTCTAAGAGCTAATACAATAAACTAGTAACATACGGAAATCGACCTACATACACATTCTAATTATGGTTGAAACCAAAAATAAAAAAGGAAAAAAAAACGACTTAATGTAACAGGAACTCCATCTTTTACTGGAAGTTAGCATGAACAAACGATGAACAAGCCAATACTACTATACTAAAGGTGAAAAATTAAGAACTAAACGAGCAAAGTAAGTATAAGATTTAATCAACCACATCAAACAGTAAATTACAGTTAGAATAGGAAAGGACGCAAAGAATGAAAAACATACCTTTTTCGGAGCAGCGACTGAGAACAAAACGAGTCAAAGAGAGCAACAACTTCTTACACCGGTTTAGACTCGAACAGGGAAATTTGAACCAGCCTTCAATCAAAGCCTTTCTCAGAATTTAGAATTAGGGAATAGCCTCGAGATTTCGTAAGTGTAAAAGATTATGGCCAAAGAACCTCACTCCAAAACCTTTCAAAAACCCAATCTCAATCCCCCTTTTTCACTTAAAGGTAAAGGATTATTTATAGGGGAAGATGGGGTGATTTAGGGGGGAAATTCGTTGGATTTCAAACAAAATTTGAAACTTTTTTTCTTTTTCGAAGCAACAGCAAGGGTTGTTTGTGCAGGCCTGCGATTTCCGTGAAAGGGGGGGGGGGGAAAGGGGATGTGAGGTGATCGATTAGGCTGCTAAGGTTATGGGTTTCGCAGAGTAGTTGGATGGGATATTTGCAGCGTGATTTCTGGGTTTGTTCTGCTTGCTGCGTCGATTGTCACGTGAAGAAGAAGAGGACGAGCTGGGGTTATAGGGTATGGCTATTGTTGCTGCGTTGTTTGTACGCGTTTGCTGTTGTTGTTCTCGCGTGAACAGAGGAACGAAAGGGTGAATAGTTTTGGGCGAAGAAATGGGCTTGGGTCGGATGAATTGGAATGGAATTGGACTGCTAAATGTTGAGGATGGGTCGCCTATTACTGATGGCATTGTATTGCTATTGTTGGAATGGGTTGGAGGAAATTGGGCCCAAAATCAATTTTGAATTGGGTTTAGATTGGTAATAGGATTAACTTGCCATGTGTGGTTAAGAAATTAGCCGAATTAAATTTAATTAGTAAATTCAGTTAAAATTTAAATAAGACGAATTAACATTAATTAATTAACGAGCTTTTTAATCTTAACGAAATATAATAATTATTTCTATTATAAAATAATTAGTTTAATTAAAACTAATTAACTCGAAACTATAACTTAAAGTCATAAAATATTTAACTAAAATGTAAAATCTTTGTAAAAAATATACATATTTGTTATTTAAAATTATTAAAAGTATTAAAAATGATAATATTACTCTAAAAACAACTTGAAAGTATTTTGAATTTCATAAAATTCATTAATTCAAAATTATAACCCTTGCTAATAAAGTATTTAAAATATGAAATCTTTTCGAGATGATTTTGGAATACTCATAAAATGCATTAATTACATACCTAACTATATAAAACATATATATATTAAAAAAAAAGTGACAAAACTATTTAAAATAACTTGCGAACTGTGTTTATTTTATTTTATTTCTGAAATTTTTATAAAACTAATTATTTTAAATCGTTAGAAATTGAAGAAGCTCAATGATTAATTTATATTGTGGAGGGTCAAAATTGGATGTCAACAATCATCATCTATGTAATACAACACAACTCGAAATTGTCTAAGCCCCACTATATCACTACTCGTTCTGTTTTCCTACCTGACTTATATCACCATCTATTTAGTAATTTGTTTTAATACATAGATGATGATAATTCAGGTAGAAAAATGGAACAACTTAATAGTTGAAGTGTGAAACTCGAAAAAAATAAATAGTTCTAAGTGTGTTTTTTCTTTATCTCAATCTTTTATAAGTTAAGCTTGCTAATATCAATCTTTTCCTCCATTGATCTCAGCTTACATAATAAAAATATTATCCTTGCTTTAATATTTATGCAATCAATCTTTTTGTTGTATTGGTTTCAATTCACATAATAGTGATAAAGAAAATATTATTCCAATGTTCCATTTATTCTAACAATAGTTCTTGTTTTCTCTTTCAATTGACAGTTATTTTTAATACTAGTCTCATGCGCGTTGCGCGTGTATCCCGTTGAATATTAATAAGTTATGTCATATCAGAAATTATGATTGAGTTGCAAAATATTTCCCTTTTGATTAAACATGAAAATATAGAAGCACAAAAAAGTTGATGGATATGAGCAAATTTTCGAGAGAGAATTGATGAATTTGGTTACATTCTAGCATCCTACAAGACGTGTGTTGCCATATACAATCAAATTACTGTTGACACGAATTCAAAATTTAAACTATATGATACCAAATAATCAGCTCGTATAAACGATACGTTCACAATAATTTAGGATAACAAAAGAAAACAAATCATTAAGAAAATTATATTCTCTAAGTATGGTTTCTCATGACAAACACACTATAGTCTAAAGTACACTTAAATAATTTATCAAGGTAGAATGGTTGAGGTACGAAAATAATTCCAACCAAGAGACAAGACACAAAAAAAAAATGTTCAATTTTTTTTATATAAGTAAAAGATTGCCATTACTGAATCACAAAATCGTAGTAAAAGAATCATAATACATGCAGTTTAAATAAAATTAATCTAATGCTTCACTATAAATACCAATCATTACTTGAAAGTTTCTTAAACTGTAAATTCGTTGAAGATTTGTAGATAAATCTCAAAGAACGATAAATGAAGAGAAGTAAGTTATAATTTCTCATCTAGTCAAATCATAATGTTTCCCCCTCTTTGTTACATATTTATATTTATCTCACTTGAAGCTTAATAGGACTTATGAGCTTCCTAATTAAAGTCTAAAGAGTGTAACTATTTTTTTCTTACAATGTAAAACACAAAACTGGATTAAAAGTTTTAACTGATATTGTTAATTTAAAATAGGGAAAAAGGACAAATATATCCCGAACTATCGTAAATGGTATGCAGATTGTTGGGTTCTGAAGGGTGATTAGGGCGTCATGCGGAAGTTTACAATTTGCAAATCATATAGTTGATAAATCAGATAACAAAAACTTATACTAAAAATCAAAATATTATTATATCAAAACTAATATAAAGAAAAACATTGAAACTTTAGAGAGAATAAATCTCCCCATAAACAAGACTCTTAAACGACTACATTGTGGATTCTATTGTTTTTGTGTTAGAAGAAACAAACCTATATTTATAGAGTCCTAAAACCTTTCCTTACTAGAAAAGGAGTCCTAAAAGGAGAGAATAAATCAAATATGAAAGAATATTATATTTTCCTTTCAAGAAAGTAAAAACATTTATGCTAATGTTTTGTCTTTTCTTTAAGGAAAAATAAATCTCAAATTATGGTAAGAAAATCAGGGCAAAACCCTAACACAGATACCCTCCATCATACTTTTGGGACATTGGTGCCCCTGCCGTCCAAAAACTAGAGCATCTATTCCCTTCACTCTAACGGAAGACTAAACAGGGACACGTGGTGCAATCTTATTCGTCGATAAATGTCGGATCGGTGGATAAGATAATGACACGTGTATTTCCGTTAGTATAAAAGGTATATATGCTCTAGTTTTTGGACGGTAGGGGCACCAATGTCCCAAAAGTATGACGGAGGGTATTTGCATACCATTTACGATAGTTCGGGTATATATATTTGTCCTTTTTCCCTTTAAAATATTTATCAATTGTTGCCTAACCTCCACAATTTATCATTTTTTTAATAGTGGAGATGTGAGTGGAAGAGTAATGGTAATTGATTAAAAGACTTGAACTGCAACAATTAAAGATAAAAATAATTTTCATTAAAACTAAGGGTTTACAAAACTAAACCGTAAAAAAAGATAATGGGCCAAAGATCTGTCACATTATTAGACCATAGTCCATAATTATAATATAGTTACATTTAACTCTTCAAATTATGACATTTCAAAAAAAAAAAATCAAAAATATTAAGTGGTGAAAACATTTAGACTCAAGTGCATATAGTGTACACACAATATTCATCGAGCCCTAAATCAAATATCAAATGTAAAGTAAATTTTGGGTAAATTAGAAACTAAGTATAGAATTATCTATTAATTTCATAAAATGGACAAATATTGTTTGACATTCTAAAATAGTACATGAACAACTATTATTGGCCGGATAAAGTAATATAGTACTTAAAATCTTAGTAATTGGTTATAAAGTTCTAAAATTTAGGACCACCTACACAGTTTGGTGCCCGGCCTATGCCTACCCATATTTTACTCATCTAAATGTTTGGCAGCTGCTGAAAATAAATGAAGAAGAAAAAGTAAATCAAACCAATTGAAGCTTATTGCCATTTCATTTGGTCGGCAAACTAACGGGCCAAGAAGCTCATTTACTCAAGGAGTGTCATTAATGTTATTTGTAGGGTTATTTTTATTTTTTCAGATTTTTTAAATGTATATAATACTAAACTTTTTCAACGAAGCAGTGTCAATTAATACCCCATGACATAGGGTGGGTCCGTCCCTGAACAAAAGTAATATATCGGAACGTTGAGCGATGTATCGGGACAAATGTATCTTGTATCAACAAAGAAAATATATCGGAATGTGATGTATCGGGACATTGAGTGATATATCGGGACATGTGTGTCTTGTATCAACAAAGGTAATGTATCGGGACGTGAGTGATGTATCCGAAATCCTTAAATTTTAAGGGATTTTTTTAATTTGAAAAAGAGTAAGAATAAGATGTAATTAGCTCTTAACATTATAAGATTGATATATTTTTTATTAAATTTTTACCCAATTAGTCTCTAGCTACTTGTTTGTAACCTATGAAGTTTAACTTTCTAGAGTGCACTATTTATAAGTGGCAACTCCTAAGCTTACGTACACATTTAATAGGTTAGTCTAAATAATATATTGCTTATAAATTTGTTGTCTTTGTTCATCTACATATATAGTTGTATAGTAATGTATAAAAGTACAAAACACACTGCATAATTTCTTGAATATTTCAAACACATTTGTATCAAACAATATGAGTAATGTATCAAAACTTGTATCCTCAGTTTGTAAAAAAATAATCAAACCATATTCACCAACTCCAATTTCACTTCGTTGTCACAAACTCTCTTTTCTTGATCAAATAATTTGTTGCATTCATACCCCTGTTGTCCTTTTTTACCCTAAATTGAGTAACACATGGTCAAATAAACCAAGTAATTATATATCTCAACATCTTGAGAAATCCCTTTCAAAAGTTTTGACCAATTATTATCCATTGGCAAGGGAATTGAATGACAATATTTCTGTTGATTGTAATGACAATGGAGTTGAATTCTTCACTACAAAAATAGATTGTCCAATGTCTGAAATTCTCAACGACCCTTATGCTGATAAACATAATATAGTCTATCCGAATGGAGTTCCTAATGCGTATTCGTACAAGGGTAGTCTTGCAGTGTTTCAACTTAGTCACTTTAATTGTGGCGGAATTGCAATCAGTATATGTTTGTCACATAAGATTGCGGATGGATATACATTATGCAACTTGACTAACCATTGGGCTACTATAGCGCGCAATCCTATGAGTTCAGAGATATTACCAATGACTCCTCAATTTAATGGAGCGTCTTCTTTTCCACCTATAAAAGAGAATTTGTCACAAACAACATTCATTCCTGAACTAGAAACAGAAAAATATTCAATCAAAAGTTTTTCTTTCTCGTCCTCCAAATTAACCGCGCTGAAAGCTAGGGTTATTAATCAATCAGAAGTACAAAATCCGACTGATACAGAAGTTGTGTCAGCATTCATTTACCAACGCGCCATGGCTACAAAAAAAGTGGTGACCTCTACACTCAACCAGGCTTTAAACTTACGCCCTCCGTTGCCAAAAAACACTATGGGAAACAATGTTTCTCCATATTGTATACATACAAAAGATGAGAAAGAAATGGATTTGCCACAAATAGTTGGTAAACTACGAAAGGCAAAAGAAGAATTACGAAAAAAATATAAAAATGCTCAACCAAATGAATTTGTATCTATAGCACAAGAATCACTTAATGAAACGATTTTCAATGGTTCATCTTCTAATTTCTATATGAGTAGCACCATCAAATTCCCCATTTATGATGTTGACTTTGGATGGGGAAAGCCTGAAAAAGTTTGTACACCACTTAAAACATGTTTATGTTGATAGATAATAAAAATAGGGATGGAGTGGAAGTAATAAGTGGCTTGAAGGAACAAGACATGTTAGCTTTTGAGAGGGATGAAGAGCTCCTACAATTTGCTTCTCCAAGTAGCTAAATCATTTTTTATCATGTCATACTCACAGCCAGAGTAATATCGTAGTGAGTTGTGTGAAATAAAAGAGTGTTGCTTGTTTTGAAGGTGTGGTAGTAGTCTCTTGACACTATCAAGTCATAACAAGGGTTATTACATTTTTATTCCGTTAAAAGATATTTGGTATTGTTGTTACTCTCTTGTTCTTGCTATTTTGCATGGATATTATTCCTGAATGAGATTATTATTTTTCAGTAACATGGTATTAGAGCCATGACAAATAATAGTCCACTTTCTTTTCATTATCCCCATCTCATAATAGAATGTATATTATGAAAACAGGTGTCTACGAATGAAAATCATTCTGTGTCTTAAGATATTTGGTAATTGTAGATTGGAGTATACAAAACTTGGTAATAAGAAACTTTGCCTCAAACAAGGAAGAAAGATCAACAAGTCCTCTCTCTCATCAGTCATTTTTGGATGATGATATGTTTGAGAAGGTGACTGATGCATCCACGTGATAAAAGGAAGCTTGAGAGATTCTACAAAATTTTCTCCAAGGAGTTTGATAAAATGATAAAGGTAAAACTTCAAACTTTTAGGGATTATTTTGAATTTTTAAAATTATTGAAAGAATCCGAATCCATAAATATTTAGACGTAACAGAGTTAATGCCTTTGCAACTAGAGTTGCTAAAGCCTTTAGCAACATTTATACAGAGTATTGGTTGCTCTGTATGTTGTTCACATCAAATGTGATTTAGCTCTCTATACATTCCTGTCTTCATCACTTTCTCATGTGTTCAAACCGTATCTCTTTTCTTACTATTCCTTGACATCTTTTTGGGGCTTTCGATGAGTGATTTCACGAAATTGATGTAAGTGAAATGGCTTGGTTAGTGTCAACATTCCAACACAATTCATTAGCTGATCAAAGCCTGAATTTTGACACAATTCATAAGCTACCTTATATTGCTGGTACACATATATGCGATTGAAGAAGAAACCAAACACATAGTATACTTGTGATTCTCGATATCTAGATAAAAATAATGGTCTCAAACAGTTAAGTGACTTTTAGAGAGATCTAAAACTTATTCACCTGACTCTTGTTCTTGAACAATATTTCCTGCAGAATCCTCAACAGTAGTGTCGCAGTTATGTAATTCAATGAAAAACACGTATTGTACATGAACAGAGGAAAACAGATTCAATGTGTGAAACCAACGATTCTTATACGCCATAGGCAATACATAATAGATTGATAACATAATCTATTCCAAATAATCACATAACACGAAATAGATATTACAGTACATCAACAAATACCGTTTACAAAATACAAAATCACAAATGTATTAAATATGCTTATTCCTTAAACATGAATTTTACAACTGATCAGAATAAAAAAAAAAAAAAAAAAACGAAAGATTTTACTTTTCAAAATATAAATGAAAGGTTCTTCATTTGGAAGAAGGCATTAGATGGTCCCTCAAAATATGCTTTATTCCCCTGTATATGCAAGATAAAATGTAGAAATCATCATCTTCATTATTTTAAGGAGGTAAGATATAATAACAAAGACGAGAGAATCGAAAACTGTTTACAACTTACTGTGACTGTTACGGATGTAGACCTTAAGGATATTATTTCCCATGTCCTCTTGTTCTTGTACAATCTTTCTCGTAGAATCCTCAGCAATAGTGCTGCAATCATGCAACTCAATTGATTCCAAAGTACAAATTTCCCCAAACTCTGTTGGAATTTCTTGCATCTTGTAGCAATTCTTCAGAACAAGGCGTTTTAGATTTGGGAAGTTATCACTGCTAGCTTCCCAATGCTCAAGATTTAGTTTGCTCAGTAACAACAACTTCATGCTTTTGAACTTGTCTTCATCACTCAATCTCCATTCATCATTCAAGGTTCGACAATGTTTAAGTTTGAGCTCTTCAAGATTTGGCAACATCATAACAGTTGATGATATGTCTGCCCAAACAAAATGATTACACTTGCTTAAACTCAACCTCGTAAGTGATGTTGGAAAACCAAATTTCTTGATGGGGTCTAAGATGACCCGTAAAACTTGAATGTTTCGAGTTTTGTCAAACTGGACATATCCAATAGCCGATAGGGAAATTTTGTATCGTTAAAAGGTAGAGAAATGATCAATCTCTTTAGATTGGGAATGCCAGAAAAGACTTCATTTGTACAACTCGTGTAACAAAGAATAGAAAGTTCCTCTAGATTTGGCATCCCTGTTACAAGACTTTCTGTTCTAGGACTGGGTAAATAAGAGGGTCCCTTCAGACGTATATACCGCAAGTTCTTCATCATCCATATGTTCTCAGGTAAAGTTATATCAAAATAATTACCACTACAAATTAGAGTTTGCAAATTCTGAAGCTTTGAGATTGATTCAGGAATATTTGCGTAAAATGGAACTTGGAGATATCTCAAATGAAACAACTCTGTAATCACAAGTGGAAATGATTCGAAGTATCCAATTGTATTGAAGATGGCCAATACCCTGAGAAGGTTGAAACGAGAGAAAAATCCATGTATTATAGGATTACGATGGTAGATGGGAAATGTGCCGAGAAGCTTATGACGGGGTTTATGAAGTAGGTGTAATCGAGAAAATAAGTGGATAGATCTGGCCACAGGGGGTAATACCTTAAGCCAATTTTCAACTGAATAAGATAAGGTTTGAAAACTGAAGTGACGAACATTATGCTTTTGTGTTGGAAGAATAGGGTGAGTTCTCTGAACATGCATATGCTTTGTCATTTCAGCTTCTATCAAACAGAACTCACGCAGTAGATCATGTACTCCACATGCTTTTATCTCACCATTGAATCTCCTTTTTCTAGCTTGTATCAAGTTCCTGCTAATAAGGTCTTCCAAATAATGTTCTGCCACTTCCTCCAAGCTTTTACGACTTCCTACGGATGTCCTTATGAAACCTTCTGCGATCCATAATTGGATCAATCTCCGAGTATCAACCTGAAAGTCCTCTGGGAAACTACTCATAGAAAGAAAGCAAGGCTTGAGGCGATTAGGCAAGTGATAGTAACTCAAACCGAGCACTCCTAAGCATTTATTTGGATTACTAGCAATGATTTCACTTAAGGTTCGGGCAACATCCTTCCAACCCTCTAATGTCCTGGCCACTTTAGAGAGATGTCCCGCAATCACTGAAATCGTTAAGGGTAGTCCTTGGCATTTTTCTACTATTTCTTTTCCAATTTCTTCCAATGCAGGAGGATGATCATGTTTTGGTCCAAACACCTTATCACAAAGTAACTTCCAACCGTTTTCTAAACTCAAAAGGTTCATCTCATGAGGGCTACAAGTATTTGCATACATTGCTACCTCGTTTTCCCTAGTAGTCAATAAGATTCGACTTCCATTATAGTAATTAGGAAATATTCTACTTATACTATCCCAAACATCCCTACTCCAAATATCATCAACAACAACAAGGCATCTTCGACCCTTTAGGTTCTTTTGCACCAGGTCAACTAACTCATTGTCATCCATCTTATCATAATATTTTGCGTTCACAATATCTGTTTGCTTTGAAATGCTGTTTAAAGCTGAGATATTGTAACCCAAGCAAGAATGTCAAAGTGATACCTGATTGTGAGATGATCATAAGCTTTTTTAGCAAGTGTTGTTTTGCCAATGCCTCCCATGCCTGTTATTGTGACAACGTCTAGATCCCGTGGTTGTCCTTTCAACCTATTAACTATGATCTCCAAATCACCATCGAGTCCGTTCACGACATCATTTTCCAGCATTGGGTAACTTGTAGAAGAAGTACCAATAAAGGAATCCCCGGATAATTCGAGAACTTGATCAGTATCATGAGAAACAATCTTCATTACTTGTTTCTTTGTTGTATCCATTTTTTTAACAGCTTTTAGCAAATCCAGGTGTTGTGAAATTCCAAATTTCCACCTCGAGACTTTGACAATTCGAGAACTTTTCAGCTCAAGAACATCTTCTGCATAACTAGCAGCAACTCTAATTTTTTCCTCCAAAGATTTGATCTTTTCAGTGTCAAATCTACTCTTGCTAGCATTTTCAAGAACGTTTTGGAAATATTCAGCAGTAGCATGAAGAGAATCGAGCGCTTCAGCAGTGTGACCATGAAAGAGTTGTGGATTTCGTTGGTCAAGAGTTTGAAGAAGAGAAATTACAGCACTATAGGCTGCCATTAAGTCAATATGGAAAGGAATTGAAACAAAATAATTCTTCAAGGTGTAGAGACTTGTTGTATTTATAGAAACTTGTTGTATAAAAAAGTTTCAAAACGTTGTACTTCGAATTGACAGTCCCAAAAAAATTTCAAATTGTAGTATTTAGAATTGACAGTAGAAACTACCGCGAAATGGCTCCCATTTTTTTTTTTCAAAACGTTGTTCTGTGAATTGACAGCAGAAACTACATTGAAATTGCTCCCAAAGAAATTTCGAGGAAATCAAGTCTAAAGTTACACTTGGATGTAAATACGGTTTATATGTCAATACATGAGAATTTTTTTAACGTTTTAATAGGGTATATGTGAGTCATTTGTATAACGGTAAGGGTATATATGAGTCACTTTCATAACATGTATATATTAGCCACTTTCATAACGGGGTATATCACAAAGTTGAGGGGTATATCAAACCCTTTTCCCTATTTTTATTTGATTTTGTTCACTTTTTTTTTGGTATATATCCAAAATTAACTTATTTTAAATACAAGACACTTGAAATCAAATATATAAAAAAAATGTAAAGAAAATAAAAGAAATAGAAAAAAGATAAGAAATTTTTAAAGATTTTTTTTCTAAAAAAACATATATACACGTGGAGGTGCATGTATATCACTGGAACTAATTGAATTAGGTTGTGGCTCCACGTCAGCACATAAGGTGCAAAGAAATACAGAAAAAGAAGAAGTTTAGGGGTAATATGAAAAATAAAGTGTGTTCCTGAAATTTCGATCATAATTGAAGGGGCTACTTATGCCTTTTTCCAATTTTAATCCCACAGGTTGTAACAAAGCAGAACTCATAGTGTATCAAGAATGGTCAGTTGCAGAATTGGTCATATTGTTAATCATTGTGACATTAGTAGCCCTAATGCTTGAGTTGTCAGAATTGGTCATTTGAGATCATAAATAATGTCCAAGTTGACCTTATATTAAAGGTTTTCAACGATAAAGTCATAAAATAACAAATAGATCGTATAGTAAATATGGGGTACACACACAAAGCGCGTGCTGATAGACTAATATATAATAAATGTTGAACCTCCTTTGACTTGTTGTGTTTGTTTACTTGTTCATGTCTTGAACTTTCTTAATAAAAATCCTAGCTCCACTACTAATTGAAAACAATCACTTTGTTCCTTGTTTGTTCCTCTAACAGGCTAACCTAAAGAAGCAAGTTCCTCTGCGTGATTTTGTTTGAGCTATACAACATAGTTTTTAAGTGAAGAGTGTTCAATATAATTTTCAGGTAGAAACCCTGGCTCCACCACCCTTCAATGATTGTAGCTCCGCCTTTACCTATGTAAGAAAATTGGCTTACAAAAAAGTACACTTTTGTGTAGAACAAATGATATATAGTATCATAGCATAGGGTAGACACCTCTGCTTCTTAGAAAATGGCACAATATTTGTTCTCTTTTCGTCAAATAACCAACATTTGCATCAACTTTTTCTACCTCAAGAGATGGGGACTTTACGCAAATGTATGTAGTTGCTTAACGTATAATTGCAATGAGTTTCAACATCAATAGTATACGAACAAAAGAAGTCAAAGTTCACAAAAAGTAAAAGAATCTCATTCATCGTCTACGTATCATGCCCCAAGACATCATGGAGATTATACACTATACATCTACTCTCTGACATTCCTATCAGAAGCAAAGATGAGAGAATCGAAGAACTGTTTAGAAGTTACAGTAATTGTTATGAATGATGTAGACCTTAAGGAAATTATTTCCCATATCCTCTTGTTCTTGTACAATATTTCGTGCAGTATCCTCAGCACGAGGGGGGCAATCATGTAATTCAATTGATTCCAAAGTACAAATATCCACAAAATCTGCTGGAATTTCTAGCAGCGTGTGGCAGCCCTTCAGAACAAGGCGTTTTAGATTTGGGAAGTTATTACAGCTAGCTTCCCATTGCTTAAGATTTGCACCACTCAGTAACAACAACTTCAAGCTGTTGAACTTGTCATTATCACTCAATCTCCATTCACGACTAAAGGTTCGACAACGTTTAAGTTTGAGCTCTTCAAGATTTGGCAACATCATAGAAGTTGATGATATGTCTACCCAATCAAAATCACTACACCGAGTTAAAGACAACCTCCTAAGTGATGTTGGAAAACCAATTCTCATGATGGGGTGTCGAAAAAAAGTTGACCCATAAAACTTGAATGCTTCGAGTTTTGTCAATCTGGACATATCCAATAGCCGATTGAAATTTTCATTTATTTCAAATGGTAGATGAATGATTAACCTCTTTAGATTGGGAATGCCAGAAAAGACTTCATTTGTACAACTGGTGGAACAAAGAATAGAAAATTCCTCTAGATTTGGCATCCCTGTCAGAAGACTTTCTGTTCTAGGACTGGGTAAAAAAAGGAGTCTCTTCATACTAATATACCTCAAATTCTTCATCATCCATATCTTCCCAGGTAAAGAATAGCTTCTATCTAAAGGATAACCAATAAATTTGGCATCCCTGCCACAAATTAGAGTTTGCAAATTCTGAAGCTCTGAGATTGAGTCAGGAATATGGTTGTGAAACGGAAATTGGAAATATCTCAAATGAAATAACTTTGTAATCACAAGTGGAAATGACTGACAACTTACATTTCCATTGAAGATGGCCAATACCCTGAGAAGGTTGAACCGAGAGAGAAATTCAAGAGGTTGATCAAAGTGAGAAAAAAGGTAAATAGATCTAGCCACAGGGGGTAATGCCTTACAATAATCATCAACTGAATAAGATAAGGCTTGAATACTGAAGCGACGAGCATTATGCTTTTGTGTTGGAAGAGTGGTAGGGTGAGTTCTCTCAACATGCATATGCTTTGTCATTTCAGCTTCTATCAAACAGAACTCGCGCAGTAGATCATGTATTCCACATGCTTTTATCTCACCATTGAATCTCCTTTTTCTAGCCTGTATCAAGTTCCTGCTAATAAGGTCCTCCAAATAATCTATTGCCACTTCCTCCAAACTTTTACCATTTTTGGAAATCCTTATAAAACCTTCTGCGATCCATAATTGGATCATTCTCCGAGTATCAACCTGAAAATCCTCTGGGAAACTACTCATAGAAAGAAAGCAAGGTTTAAGGCGACTAGGCAAGTGGTGGTAACTCAAACCGAGCACTCCTAAGCATTTATCTGACTGACTAGCAATTATTTCACTTAAAGTTTGGGCGACATCCTTCCAATTTTCTAATGTCCTGGTCACTTTAGAGAGATGTCCCACAATCACTGAGATTGTCAAGGGTAGTCCTTGGCATTTTTCTACTATTTCCTCTCCAATTCCTTCTAACTCAGGAGGATGATCATGTTTTGGTCCAAACACCTTATCACAAAGTAACCTCCAACCGTTTTCTAAACTCAAAAGGTTCATCTCATGAGGGCTACAAGTACTTGCATACATTGCTACCTCGTTTTCCCTAGTAGTCAATAAGATTCGACTTCCATTGTTGTAATTAGGAAATATTCCTATTATACTATCCCAAACATCTGTATTCCAAATATCGTCAACAACAATAAGGTATCTTGGACCCTTTAGGTTCTTTTGCACCAGGTCAGCTAACTCATTGTCATCCATCTTATCATAATCTTTTGCGTTCACAATATCAGTTTGCTTTGAAATGCAATGTAAAGCTTCTAACAATACATTTCGACATCGAAATTCTTGAGATATTGTAACCCAAACAAAAATGTCATAGTGATACCTGATTGGGTGATGATCATAAGCTTTTCTAGCTAGCGTTGTTTTGCCAATGCCACCCATGCCTGTTATTGTGACAACGTCTAGATCCCGTGATTGTCCTATCAATCTTTTAACTATTATCTCCAAGTCATCATCAAGTCCGTGCACAATATCATCTGCTGACTGATTTGACAAAATCGGATAACTTGAAGAAAGAGTGCCTATCAAGGAATCCCCGGATAATTCAATAACTTGATTAGCATCATGAGAAAGAATCTCCATCACTTGTTTCTTTGTTGTATCCATTTTTTTAACAGCTTTTAGAAAATCCAGGTGTTGTAAAATTCCAAATGTCCACCTCGAGACTTTGATGATTTGAGAAATTTTCAGCTCAAGAACATCTTCTGCATAACTAGACGCAACTCTAATTTTTTCTTCCAAAGATTTTAACTTTTCATTGTCAAATCTACTCTTGCTAGCATTTTCAAGAACTTTTTGGAAATATTCAGCAGTAGCATGTAGAGAATCGAGTATTTTAGCAGTATTACCATGAAAGAGCTGTGGATTTGGTTGTTCAAGAGTTTGAAGAAGAGAAATTACAGCAGTATAGGCTGCCATTAAGTCAATACGGAGAGAAATTGAAACAAAACAATTTGAAGGAGTAGAGAGGATGTAATGGGGGTACACAAAGGAAAAATAGGAAAGGGGATTACAAGTGGGAATTGAATGGTCACCATGAGCTTCTAAAAAATGAATCTCTTACCACCAAAGGATGTGTTGCAGTGTATGGTGTTGTTTTTCTCTTAACTACAAATATCGAGTTCGAGCCTTGGGTATGAAAAAATCTTTGGAAGGAAGCACTTTCCCCCGATGAGGGTATTACACGCCGTAGTTCAAAATAATTGGACTTTAATACGAGTGTCAAACACCAGACAAAAAATCAAGAAAAATAAAAAATGAATTTCTTTGAAATTTTGAAAAGTAGTACCTAGAATTGACAGTTGAAACTATAACGTGAAGTTGCACCCAAAGAAATTTCAAAAAGTAGTACCTAGAGGCAAGAATTGATAATAGAAACTAGAAACTACCACAAAATTGCTCCTAAAGAATTTTTCAAGGAAATGGAGTTGAAAGAACTATCTTGTGGTCCCTGCCTGTCACTATATTTATTATTGCAATAAAGATGGTTGTTGACTTTAGTTGGAGTAGGTACGAATTGATCAATATGATCCCTAATGTATGGGGTTTAGATTCTTTGATCCTTTATATATACCACTTTATTAAAATAGTCCTTAATGTATGTAATATGTGATCGTTTAGGTCCTAAACTCTAATTCCCATTTTCATCTGATTAGTGAGATTCCCATTTGTGGAACAACGCGTGAAAGCACCGGTCATCAACGAAAAACACTTACATAGTTGAACAGACGAAAACAGATTCAAGTGTGAAACCAGTGATTCATGTACTCCATAGGCAAGATATAAAGTAGAAGTCATCATCTTAATTTCAAAGAGGTAATTAAAAATGTGAAGAATCGAACAACTTTTTGGAGAGATTAAAAACTTACTGCGACTGTTATGGTTGTAGACCTTAAGGGAATAATTTCCCTTGTCCTCTTGCTCTTGTTCAATCTCTCTTGCAGGATCCTCAGCAGTAATGCTGCAATCATGTAACGCAATTGACTCCAAAGTACCAATTTCGCCAAATCTGCTGGAATTTCTTGCAGCCTGTAGCACTTCTTCGGTATGAGGCGTTTTAGATTTGGGAAGTTATTACTGCTAGCTTTCCAACACTTAAGATCAGAGCCACTCAGTAACAACAATCAACAACTTCAAGCTTTTGAGCTTGTCTTCATCACTCAATCTCCATTCATCAATCAAGGTTTGACAATGTTTAAGTTTGAGCTCTTCAAGATTTGGCAACATCATACCAGTTGGAGATATGTCTGCCCAAAAAAATAAAAATCACTTCACGAAGTTTGAGCCCTTTAAGATTTTGATGCTCTGAGATTCATACAGGAATATCTCAGTTCAATCGAACTTGAATATATCTCAAATGAAACAACTTTGTAATTACAAGTGGAAATGACTTGAAGTATCCATTTGTATTGAAAATGGCCAATACCCTAAGAAAGTTGAAATGAGAGAAAAACCATGTATTATAGAATCACGGTGGTAGATGGGAAATACAAAATCACAAATGGGCCAGACATGTATTAAACATGCTTATTTCAAAAACATGAATTTTACAAATGATCAGAACATAAAAACGAAAGATTTTACTTTTCAAAATATTAACTGAACCATTCTGCATTTGGAAGATGACATTAGATGGTCCCTCAAACTAAGTAACAGTCCCCTGCATATGCAAGATCAAAAGTAGAAGTCATCATCTTAATTTCAAGATAAACAAAGATAAGAGAATCGAAAAACTGTTTAGAACTTACAGTCATTGTTATGGATGATGTGAATCTTGAGGATATTATTTCCCATGTTCTCTTGTTCTCGTTCAATCTTTTTGGCAGAATCCTCAGCAGTAGCGCTGCAATCATGTAACTCAATTGACTCCAAAGTACAAATTTCCCCAAAGTCTGCTGGAATTTCTTGCAGGTGGCGGCACTTCTTCAGAACAAGGCGTTTTAAAATTGGGAAATTATCACTGCTAGCTTCCCAATGCTTAAGATTTGCGCCACTCAGTAACAACAACTTCAAGCTTTTGAACACGTCTTTATCACTCATTCTCCATTCATCACTCAATCTACATTCATTACTCAAGGGTTCATAATGTATAAGTTTGAGCACTTCAAGATTTGGCAACATCATAGCAGTTGATGATAGGTCTGCCCAATCAAAATAACAACACCGACTTAAAGACAACCTCCTAAGTGATGTTGGAAAACCAAATCTCTTGATGGGATCTCTCAAATAAGGTGCCCCGTATAACTTGAATACTTCGAGTTTTGTCAATCCGGACAAATCCAATTGATGATGGGGAATTCCTTTCGGGATATGAGGTAAATGAATGATCAAGACCGTTAGATTTGGAATGCCAGAAAAGACTTCCTTTGTACAACTGAAGTAACAAATACCTTCAAGTTCCTCTAGGTTTGGCATCCCTGTCACAAGACTTCCTATTCTAGGACTGGGTAAATGAGAGGGTACCTCCAGATGTATATACCTCAAGTTCTTCATCATCCATATCTCCCTAGGTAAAGTATGACCACTACAAATTAGAGTTTGCAAATTGTGAAGCTTTGAGATTGAGCCAGGAATTTTGACGTGAAATGGAAATTGGAGATATCTCAAATGAAATAACGTTGTAATCACAAGTGGAAAAGACTCGAACCATACATC
Source organism: Solanum okadae (assembly GCA_036553675.1). Lineage (NCBI taxonomy): Eukaryota > Viridiplantae > Streptophyta > Magnoliopsida > Solanales > Solanaceae > Solanum > Solanum okadae. The sequence goes on along the minus strand of CM071681.1, from coordinate 10,164,242 downwards.
TGTATTGAAGATGGCTAATACCCTGAGAAGGTTGAAACGAGAGAAAAAATCATGTGTTATATGATTATGACTATAGATGGGCAATATCCAGAGAAGATTAATATAGGGTTCAAGAGGTTGATCCAAGCGAGAAAATAAGAAAATAGATCTTGCAACAGTGGGTAATATCTCAGAAAAATCAGCAAATGGATAAACTCTGGTTTGAAAACTGAAGTGACGGGCATTGTGCCTTTGTGCTGGAAGAGTAGGGCGAGTTCTCTCAACATGCATATGCTTTGTCATTTCAGCTTCTATCAAACAAAACTCACGCAGTATATCATGTATTCCACATGTTTTTATCTCACAATTGAATCTCCTTTTTCTAGCTTGTATCAAGTTCCTGCTAATAAGATCCTCCAAATAATCTATCGCCACTTCCTCCAAAGTTTTACCATTTTCAAAAGTCCTTATTATGAAACCTTCTGCAATCCATATTTGGATCAATATCTGAGTCTCAACCTGAAAATCCTCTGGGAAATCACCCATGGAAAGAAAGCAAGGTTTGAGGCGATTAGGCAAGTGGTGGTAACTCAAACCGAGCACTCCTAAACATTTATCTGGATGACTAGCAATGATTTCACTTAAGTTTCGGGCAACATCCTTCCAACCTTCCAATGTCCTAGCTATTTTAGAAAGATGTCCCGCAATCACTGAAATTGTCAAGGGTAGTCCTTGGCATTTTTCTACTATTACCTTTCCAATTTCTTCCAATTCATGAGGATGATCACGTTTTGGTCCAAACACCTTATCACGGAGTAACCTCCAACCGTTTTCTAAACTCAAAAGCCTCATCTTATGAGGGCTACAACTATTTGCATACATTGCTACCTCGGTTTCCCTAGTAGTCAATAAGACTCGACTCCTATTGTTACAATCAGGAAATATTCGTCTTAGGCTATCCCAAACATCCGTACTCCAAATATCATCAACAACAAAAAGGTATCTTCGACCCTTTAGGCTCTTTTGCACCAGCTCTGCTAACTGATTGTCATCCATTTTATTATAAGCTTTTGCATTCACACTAACTGATTTCTTTGGAATACAATGTAAAGCCTCTAACAATACATTTCTAGCTCGAAATTCTTGAGATATTGTAACCCAAGCAAGAATGTCAAAGTGATACCTGATTGTTACCTGATCATAAGCTTTTTTAGCGAGTGTTGTTTTGCCAATGCCACCCATGCCTGATATTGTGACAATGTCTAGATCCCGTGGTCGTCCTTTCAATCTATTAATTATGATCTCCAAGTCATCATCAAGTCCCTGCACAATATCATCTTCCAACATTGGATAACGAGTGGAATAAGTGCCAATCATGGAATCTCCATATAATTCAAGAACTTGATCAGCATGATGTGAAACAATCTCCATCACTTGTTTCTTTGTTGAATCCATCTTTTCAACAAGTGGTAGCAAATCTTGGTGTTGTAAAATTCCAAATGTCCAGCTTGATCCTTCGACGATTTGAGAAATTTTCATCTCAACAACATCTTCTGCATAACTAACAGCAAATCTTATTTTTTCCTCCAAAGATTTGATCTTTTCAGTGTCAAATCTACCCTTGCTAGCATTTTCAAGAACGTTTTGGAAATATTCAGCAGTTGAACGAACAGAATCGAGCGCTTCAGCAGTGCGACTATAAAAGAGTTCTGGATTTCGTTGGTTAAGAGTTTGAAGAAGAGAAATTACAACACTATACGCAGCCATTAAGTTAATATGGAGCGGAATTGAAACAAAATAACTCTTGAAGGAGTAGAGAGGATGTAATTCAAGATATCAAACAAAATAACTCTTGAAGGAGTAGAGAGGATGTAATTCAAGATATCAAATACTACTCTTTTGTATTTGTAGAAACTTGTTGTATAACATCCTATTCTCCACTCTTTTATTACTTCTCCTTTTCCGATAGTAGAAAAAGGGATAAGACATTAGTACCCCTAGACTATGACCAAAATCTCAGAGACACACCTTAACTAAACTAATGTCCTATTACCCTAAACTTATTCTTTTTATAATTTGGTACACCTTTTTGGCCTACGTGGCCTCCAAACATCTCCCACGCGTTTCACTTAAGTGGAGTCACGGAGTGTGCCACGTAAGCGAAAAGGTGTACAAAATTACACAAAAAATGAGTTTAAGGGGTAATAGGACCTTAGATTAGATAAGGTGTGTCTCTGGGATTTCGGTCATAGTTTAGGGGGTACTTTTGCCTTATCTCGTAGAAAAATGAAATTCTTTAAATTTGAAAAGGTAGTCCTTAGAAATGACAGAAGAACCTACCGCGAAATTTCTCCAAATTAAAAGAAATTTCAAAGAAATTAAATGGCATGCATACTTTTGTCTAGTATCTTTCACTATATTTATTATCACAATAAAAATGGTTGTTGGATAGGTGGGAGATTACATCTGCAAGGTTATTCCAGCAAACAAAGAAAATATCATCCAAGTTGTTAGTGACGTGACACCTAATTTTTTAATTAGAAAAATCGATAACATTAAACCGAAAATATTTAAACCAAAAAGCCTTCTATCGGACCTAGGTTACCCGATCTGAACAACTTAGATAATTTTGTCTCATTTCTTATATTTATGTTAAGAAATTTACTTTAAGTTGTATAATAATGTATCCTTAATTCAGTAAGCAAAAAACAAGTGTGAGCTTAGAACCATTTTTTTTGGTAGTACCATCAAACGTGAATTACATGCGCAACAGATCATATTTAGTACTCATTATGGCAAAAACAACTTTTAACGGGCAATAAATATACACATTAACAAAGAGTGCTAAAACCTTTACCATCATTAGGTAATTGTCATTGGATTCAATATAGGCTTTAGGGACATTTACAAAGAGTGTTAATTGCCGTTAAAGATCATTTTTGGTATAGTGACTGTTTCAAGCAGAGCAGTAACAAAGAAGTGAAACACTGGATTGTTTTAAACTGCAAGCAAAAACTATCATTCTTTTGTCTTCTTCTTTTCAGATATGGACCTCTATTTATTTAAGATGTTAAACAAGAAAACTACAACGTAAAACAAGGAAAGGTTAAACCATGGTGTTCCAACATAATGTAGGAAACGACTTGTTACAGCGTCAACGTGCAAGCCGATTCCATCAAATCAGCTGCAACTCCCCCCTCATTTGATGAAGAGACCAGCCTGTTGGTTGATTAGAACTGCTGTTGTTCTTTATGAGGGATACCTTCTCGCATTAGTTTTGAGTGAGAGATCTTCAGATTTGGTCTTCTGCATAACTAGCAGCAACTCTAATTTTTTCCTCCAAAGATTTGGTCTTCTCATTGTCGAATCTGCTCTTGCTAGCATTTTCAATAACTTTTTGGAAATATTCAGCAGTACCATGAAGAGAATCGCGCGTTTTAGCAGTATGACCATGAAAGAGTTTTGGATTTGGTTGTTCAAGAGTTTGAAGAAGAGAAATTACAGCAGTATAGGCTGCCATTAAGTCAATATGGAGAGGAGTTGAAACAAAACAATTTGAAGGAGTAGAGAGGATTTAATTGGGGATAACAGGGAGTCAAAATGGGGTAGGCAAAGGGAAAATAGGAAAGGGGATTACAAGGGGAAATTGAATGGTCACCATGAGCTTTTAACAAATGAATCTCTAACCAGCAAAATGATGTGGTGCAGTGGATAAGACTCTCTTAATGGTGTCGGATTCGAGCCTTAGGTATGAAAAAATGTAGGAAGCGCTTTCCCCAGGGCATTACACGGCACAAATCCAAAATAATTCGACTCCAATATAAGTATCGGACACCGGGCGAAAAACCAAGAAAAATAAAAAATGAATTTCTTTGAAATTTTAAAAAGTAGTACCTATACCTAGAATTGATGGTAGAAACAACCGTGAAGTTGCTCCCAAAGAAATTTCAAAAAGTAGTACCTAGAATTGACAGTAGAAACTACTGCAAAATCGCTCCAAAAGAAATTTCAAGGAAATGGCGTTGGAATAACTATTTTGTGGTGCCTATAACTATATTTATTATTGCAATAAAGATGGTTGTTGACTTTAGTTGGAGTAGATACGAGTTAATACTCCCCGTTCACATTAAGAAAATAATTATTGATATAAGTATTTAATGTTGAGAGTAAAAATGGAAAAATATTATTGTCTTCTCTGACAAGTAAAAATGAAAAATCTATTTTAGGAATAAGTGACAAGTAAAAATGAAAATCTATTTTAACCAATAACCTTTTATTGGACCCAAGTTACCCGACGTGAACAACTTAGATATTTTTGACTTAGACTTTATATTTATGTTGAGAAATTTACCCAAGTTGTTGTAACATCCGACAATTTGAAATAACTATGAAGAGGCTTAGAATTGGAATTTTATTTATTTTTTTGGAAGGAATTCAAAAAAATCTGGAAATTTGGTCAAGTGTGGGAAATCAGTGAGTTTTGGCCAACTTTGAACAGTAATAAATCCTAGCTCAGGATGATTTAGGTGTATTTCCAACTATGTTTGCAAATTTCATGGAACGATCTTTCCAACGCCACCGAGTTTGCTCGATTTCGAGTTCGTATGAGTGAGTTATGCCCTTTGAAAGTTGGGCTGTTGTCAGGGGAATCCGTCCGGAAATTTTAAGGGCATTTTGGTCTTTTCACTAACCAATTCTTTTGGTTATATTGTTGTGTTAGACTGATTTTTAGATTAGTTTGTTCCATTTTAAAAGAGTGAGAGTGAGGGTTTTGAGTGAAGAGGAGAAGAAGAGGAGAAGAAGAGAAGAAAGAGGAGATCAAACAAGATTCCGTCAAACATCGTCATGGATATTGTCGGGGGTGATCCCTACTATGTATGTGAGCTCATAGTGTTGGGTTGGTTCTTTCCCCCACACGCCAAACTCGTTTTATTTGTGAGAAAAGGTTGATTGTGTTGTTGAAGTTCCTTGTTGAATTGGGACATGATTTGGTTGTGTTTTTGAGTTGAATCTCTTGTATGTTGAGGGATTTTATGATCCTTAGTGGTTGGGGTTGAAACCTTTGAAGTTAGGGTGGTTTAGAGTTGGGAAAAAGAAGAAGGAAAGTCGAGTTTTCTGGGGAAAGGGGTGGCGCGTCGCGCCTACCAGCGCTCTCCAAAAGAGCTTCTGAGCTTTCTCCCTTGGGGCGCTGCGCCTAGCAGAGCGCCAGCAGGCCCCTTCTGAGCTTTGAGGGCTGGCGCTCCTCGCCTTGCAGAGCGCCAAGGACGCCAAGTTTTCCCATTCTTCCCCCACTTTCTCATGCATGTTCCTTGGTATTGTACCTATGTTTCCTAGTTGTTTCCAACACTCCAAAGTACTTCTAAACGTCAAGAACTCATCCATAAGTGTGTGATCATATACCTTGAATCCATAATTCAATTCAAGGCGAGTTAGTGTCAAGTCAAAGCAAAGTTAGATTCAAGTCAAGCAAAGTTAAGAAGTAAGTTCAAGCAAGTCTTTAAAGCTTTTCAAGAGTCGTTATTGAACGTTTTGACTTCGTTTTAAGGTTCAAGTTTCAAAGTCAAGCAAAGAGTGTAGAGTTTCAAGCTAAGTAAAGAGTCTCAAGTTTCAAGTCAAGTAAAGAGTATCGAGTTTAAAGCTAAGTCAAGAGTTTAAAGTTGAGTTCATTTCTCAAAAGCTATTAGGGAACTAAGTATTCCCAAAGAAGTTTATAAATGTTTTTACATTCGAGTAAGAGGGGAACCATGTTTTCCAAAAGAGCCTTTGGGCTAAGTTTTGAGTAATTTTCTCAATTAAAGAAAGATGTGTTTAAAAACACTTATGAGTCAAAGTATTTTTGGGAGTAGTATTGAGCACCGAATTGGGGACACGAGTTCATATTAACTCAACTCTCCATAAGAACCATGCGCCAACATGGGACTTGACGTATCATTCTTTTTAGATGATCACGTGAGATTAAGCTAGTGGATCCACTAAGCAAAAGTAAGGTCCTATATCACGGCAAGGTATAGGATGGTCCTTGGGCAACGTGAGGTAAAACGTTGTATCATCACTAGGGGTCATAGTGGTGGTTGTCGGTTAAAGAACCTCCCACAAAAGTTATATTACTTTTATATAATTAAAGTTGAGTTTGTTATTGTTTTATCATTGACAAGCTAAGTTGTTTACACTGTTTTACAAGTTATTTATATATGGCATGTGTCTTATTGCTTTATTTTGAGTTTGGTTATTCATGAGTCGAACAAAGCCAAGGTAAGTGTTCTCTTGTACTCCTTTCAAGCTTAAGTTATGGTTTAGCTTCCAGCTCGCATACTCGTACATTCCATGTACTGATGCTAGTTGGCCTGCATCTTATTATGATGCAGACACATGTACCCAGGATCAACATCCAGCACGCCATTGATCCAGCTGAGCACTTCAGAGTCAGTGGTGAGCCTCCTTGCTTTCCGGAGGACTCAGTTGTTTTGTGTTCTTAAGATTTGTTTTATTAGGATGTTACGGGGTCTGTCCCAACATCCATCTCAGTATTTCAGAGGCTTCATAGACATTCAATCAGTTAGTTTTGAGTCTCTCATCTATGTATATATGTAAATATTCTATTTGAGACTCGAGTTGCCTTTTTGGCCAGATTTTATCAGTTGGTTGTTTTATAACCTTTCATTGCATTATGTTATGCTGTCGAGTTAAGTTTTCGCTGAGTTAAGAAAGCCAGGCCAAGGGTTCGCTTGGGGCCAGCAATGGTCTCCGAGTGCCGGTCCCGCCCAGGGTGTAGGCTCGGGGCGTGACAGTTGTATAGTAATGTATCTTTAATTCAGTATCCAAAAAAAGAATAAGTGAGTTTAGAACTTGTAAACTTAAAATCTTGAACATGTTTATTTCTCAGTAAAATGATTTTTAAAAAAAACCAAAAAAGTCTGGACTAAAATAATTGAAAATTTAATCATCATATCATATATTATTATAAGTGGGAAGCTTCTAACTTCAAAGTTGGATTACAATTTTACCCTTCTCTAAACAAATCTCTTAATTTGAATTTATTTTTACAAAAAAAGAGGAGACACCCAAAGTCATTACTTTTATTTACTCCCTCTGTCCCTAATTACTTGTCCATTTTTCCTTTTATAGTTGTTCCTAATTACTTGTCCATTTTGACAAATCAAGAAAGGACAATTTTTTTTTACCTATTATACCCTCAATTACTTTGAAAAATGTAGAACTTTTCATCAACTTCATAATTAATAGGGGTAAAATGGTAAACTCATTATATCATTAATTATTTTCTTAATTGGTGTGTCAATTCAAAAGTGGATAAGTAATTAGGAACATAGGGAGTAATAAAGAACCATTCTTTTCTGGGAATTCAATGACCTCCTAAGAGATAACCCCCCATAAGTTTTTCAGAATTGAGAGATTTGTTTATCTTCCACATTCAACTCTTTGTTTTCTTATTGTTGAGATTGAAAGATTTTTTTGTCTTATCACGTGTATTTTTTTAATTTTTTTAAAGGGCAACAAACATTTATATTTTATCAGCAAAATCAATTACAAGACGATGCTGAAGAAAGATATCACCTTAATCTTCTGGGCAACATGAAAACAAAATTTAATTTAGGGAAGGTCAGCTCTAAAATGGCAAATATCATAAAGTCGGTTGTATCTTTCTAAACATGGATTGATTTACTATCTCTTTCTTTTTTTTAGTGTTCTTCATGAATATCTATATGTGTGATTATATATTGTTGTTTTATACAAGGTTTTTGGGATAATAGAATGCCAACTTGACTTTGCAACACCAATTAGTTATATATTTTTTGCTTTATGCAAATTTTATACGGTTGAAGCAGTGAAAAGATATAATTTCTTTCTTTTCGGTTTGCATCTTAGATAATTGTCTATTCAATATTTTAGCACTTCTTATGGACTATCAAGCTAATTTTTTCCTGTTTGCTTTTCTTTTTTTCTCATTTTTTATTTATCAATTGTTTGTTCATTGCAAAAGTCTATTTTTCTCATTTTTTAAATTTATCAATTGTTTTTAACATTTCAAAATCTCGAAATATACTTACTAGCTAATGAATACCATTTTCAATAATAAATATTATCTTTGGGATAAAAATATAATATTATACTTCATAATTCATTGTACTTAAGTCTCCAAAACATAATTTTCATTTTTATGTTATATTAATTTCTAAATTCTCATTTTTGCATATATTATATTATTATTTTGAAAGTGGAAGCCTTTTAAGTTGAAAAAATGAATTACCAAATGTCCATTATAAGTTGAAGGACATTTTTACTGATTAGTCATGAACTATTTCTTCAATATTCAAGTTATACAAAATTGTAAGAAAACATTTCATAAAATATTACCATTAAATTATTATAAATTTGTAATCAAATTATATTAAATGACAGAAAGTCAAATAAGTTGGGAAGTGTAACCATCACCTTATTGAATAGCTTTTATCTTTACGTATTCTTCTAGAATATTCTCTAATTGGTTATGTGGTTAAATTTTTGACGTGCTAATTAATTACGTTTGTTTTTAATAAAAAAATTATGTTTTTTTTAAATGGAAAAATATATTTGTAAGTTGAGTTGGAGGCTAAATCATATAAGACCGTGAAAAATTGAAAAATAAAAGTAAGAATTTTTTAGGTATATTCTTAGGTATAGTACTATGACAGGATATCTTTCATTTATTCCCTTTATTTTGCTTTATTTTTAACAATTTTAACTTTCTTATAAGTGATATTGTTATCGTCATATAGAAAGGAATTAACCTCCAAAAATCTTGAAAACAAATTAAAATGATAGGTATACATTGTGAATGATCTTTTAGTGTGTTGCATACTTATAATTATAGTTCTATTTCAAATATAATAATTTATTGTTAGATGTAAAATGACTATTTTAAATTGTAAGAGTGATTGTACTATATTACATTGGATTTGAGATACTTATAATGAAGTCATCTCCGGTGCAAACTGCACGTATCTAAACATGCACCCCTGGTTATTTGAGTAGGTGCCTAGGAAGCAACAAATTCATGTTGAATGGTGCGTAATTAGGAAATTCGTAGGGGTGTATAAATTTTTTATTTTGATTCGATGAGAAGACTCTTGAATTTTAATTGGTTATGGGAGAAGGTGTAGACAAGAACTCCGAAAATTATGTAGTAATTCTATCCCCCCTTTTGTTTTCCATATGCATTGTTATGAATAAAGTTTTAAGAAGGATGTGTATATTGTATTTTTTTCATGTATATTTTTTTTGTGTGTTTTCTCCCTATTAGACTTCTTTAGTTTAATTTTCTACGATTTTCTATATTTTTATCAGGCTCAAATTAGTTATTTGTGACTTTAGTGAAAGTTTTCTACTACTAACCAAAGTTTAGATGTACTGTTGGTTACTTTATAAGGAATTGCTTTTAAACATTAAAATGCACCCCTTGTTTGGTGTTTCTTGTCATACTTTTAATGATTAATTATTTGTAATTGTTGCATTTTATTTCTCATTACATGCATGTTTTCATAGAATTGTAATCGTTCTAACAATTTAAAATAAAATTACATGGGACACACGTGCAACGCACGTACCCAGAGACTAGTTATAAATAAATGAGGAAAGGGGTAAACTCAACAATCTGATCCCAAAGAGCACTCATGCTAACACAGTGAGTGTTGCCAGGCATCATCTCAGACAATGCTTTCAGCAACTATATACCACATCTGGAAGGCTCGAATGAAACTATCTGTAATATATAGAAGTATTTATTTTGTGTTATGTGAGTTCGAAATGAATAAGGTTTTTATTATGCATTGTCTATTTTGGGTTTGAACAATACAGGATTGGTCCATTAAACTAATCACCCATAATACTTCATCAATTGAATGCAAAGAGCAATACGCAACACCATGGAATTTATAATCTATAATTAAAGGGAACAATGATTTCAGATTATGCGGTAGTGTCTATGTAATGTGACTATCCACATTATGTTTTTTGCTAAGTAGTTCAAGAGTTATCCTTATTGCTTTATATATGATTGTAAATGTAAATCTTGCTGTAGTTGGTGGTGGCACAGCAAGTTTCAGAAGCAAGGCTCTCTGTTTGTTCAATTGACTCTTTGCCTAATAACTATGGATTTGTTAGATTGCCATGATGCTACCTGGTCCGGTGCAGCGGTATAAATTGATGACAGTACATCTAAAGATGCAGAAAGCATACTAAATGGTGTTAAGTTCAACCAAGTCACGAGGAGTCACAAGATACTTACTTAGAATACTTTCTCTTCAAGGACTGGGTAAATAAGAGGGGTATCCCCAGACGTATATACCTCAAGTTCGTCATCATCCATATCTTCCCAGGTAAATTTACATTGTAAGAACTGTTGGGTTTTAAAAGGTGTGAATGGAAAATGAAGAGTTGCGACTTTTATGAAGAGTTGTGACTTCTATGAAAAGTTGCGACTTTTATGAAGAGTTACGACTTTTATGAAGAGTTGTGACTTTTACGAAAAGTTGTGACTTTTATGAAAAGTATTGACTTTTATGAAAGGTTGTGACCTTTCCGAAAGATTGTGACTTTTCCAAAGGGTTGTGACCTTTTCGATAAGGCACAATAAGAACCTTTTCACACTACCCTTTGTTTTCTATAAATTGAGGGATTTTCTCTTATTTTAAAGAATGAATTTTCTTGACTTCTTCTACTACTACTAAATCTAGTATTCTAAGTGTACTTTACTGCCGTTGAGTGGTTCGTTGACACCGTGATTTTAGGTACCGATACACTGGTGAGTAAGATCGTTCTATCCTGGGAGGATATATTCCATTAACCTCGAGTACTTGAGGGGAATAATTTCCTTAAGAGGACACTGTGCATTAAGTGGGCTCGATTTTCTTTCTTTGAGAAAAATATTTTTATATTGTTTCTAATTTGTTTCTGGTTCTATTTTCTCTGCTAGTTTTAATTCTCTAGTTTTGAAAATACTCTTTAAACTTTGTTGTTTCTTACAAAGTTCTTCAAAGTTTTATTCTAAGTATTTTAGGAATACAAGATGAACAACAATCTTAAGGAAATTATTATACTATTGGTATTTCTTGTATTCTACTAATTGAGAGAAAAAAATCATGAAAGTAGAAGATTAATGCATTACTTCTCCAGAATTTGATGCTTTGTTTAGCAAGGTTGAAGTGAGAATGTACTAGAAGAATTGGTGGTATTTCGGTTAAAGATTACACCAGGTAACCCTCTTATTATTTATCTAAGGAGGAAAATAATTTCTAAAAGTTAACAGTTTTGATATTTATCATGTATGTCTTTGGAAAAAAATCTGCAAACCATATGGTTTTTTGAATGAATTTTCCTTGGCAAAAAGTGTTGCCTTTAAAATTCTTTAGTTTGCAGAATGAGAGATGCACATTTTTGTTTGATAAAATAGTATGTCAAAATGTTATAGTTGGAAGGCAAGGCTATTTGAAAATAAAAGCATATTAATGTGATAATCTATGAATATGTTCAATTATGTTTGGAGACTGAAAAAAAACTTTTGTAATTTCGTACTCCATGTGAAATTTGATTGTGTATGATTTTTGTAGACTAAAACTTTTGTAGTTTTCTACTCTGGATAAATTAGACTATGCAATTGGTTTGAAGAATATGAAAACTTCACATAATAAGTCAATGTTGTACTTTTGATTTTCTATAAACTTCATTGTTATATAGAAACAAATTGTACACAATTTTTTGTCTTTATTGTTAGTATTTTAAATACTAAGTGGTATGTCTATTTGTGATAGAGGAAAAATACCAGTGACTTAGAGTTTGTGATTTTGTGCCCTTATGAAATGAACTTTGACATTGTATAAAAATTGTCAAATGGAATTGAAGCACTATAATTCTTTTGTAGAATAATATTTTCAAAAGTGGTTTCATGTTGCCAATGACACTTTGATAGCATGAGAAAAAAAATATGTGGAAAAACTATTTTCAAATACTGGAAAAATACTTTTGAGATCATATTTAAAATGTAGGGGGTTCTTTGCTTATGACAAAGCTAAAATTAGACTTAGTGTCTAATTTAAATTTGGAGCACAAGATATGAAATTCAATGATACTTTGTATTATGTTAGACCAACAAAATTCTTGGAGTATATTTGATATTGTGGTTGTTGAATTTCTCGTTTACTAGTATATGGTATGACTAGCATGAAACTACCAAATTATATGTATACTTGTTCAAAATAATTGAGTTCTTTTATGAAAAAAGTGTCACTTAAAATGTTGTGATTTTTCATGAAAAGATATGTCTATTAAATATAACTATTTGTATACACATGAATATTGGTGAATAGTCATTTGTCATGTTTTGTAAAAGAAGCATTTGGACTATATTGCCTTTATTGGACCCGATAAAACTTTGTTCATGGGTAGTTCTATAACAATCAAATTGAAAGTTAAGGAAAGGTCCTTCCGAAAAGGACATTTGACAAGGTGATGACTCTAAATAGTGTTTGTATCACACAAAATTGTAAGAAAGAGGAACAAAATATTTGTGAGAAAAAGCTACATCGCGGAGAGCTTTTCAAAATCAATATTTTTATTTGTTCTTACTTGCTTGAGTCAAACTGTTTGTGACATGAACACTTGGGGCATGTTACAAAACCTTGTAAGGAAAACTGATCAACTTAGAAGTTTTATCTAACTTTGAGTGCAATAGTAAAAAATGTCAAGTTTATGTGGAATCTAAGTATGCTGAGCATTCTTATAAATCTGTTGAAAGGAATTCTAATCCCTTAGAGTTGATTTACACTGACATTTGTGATATGAAGTCAACATCATCTCATGGTGGGAAGATGTATCTCATAACTTGCATTGACAATTGCATTAGAAATGACTATGTCTATTTGTTGAATGGTAAGGATGAAGCAATAGAAATGTCCAGACAATATAATATTGAAGTTGAAAATCAGTTGGGAAAAAGATAAGAAGTGATAGGAATGGAGAATATAAATCTCCTTTTGCAGAAATATGTTTGGAAAGTGGATTTATCCATCAAACTACTGTCCTATTCACCTCAATCTAATGGAATTGCAGAATGGAAAAACAATCGAACTTTGGAGGAAATGATGGCTACATTACTTATAAGTTCAGGTTTACCACAAAACTTGTGTGGAGAAGCTATCCTTACAGCAAAAGGGAACAACAAAAAGTTGTCTTTTCAGAAAGAAAGCAATTAAAAGTTTTGTTTTTGCAGGACACAATCTATTCCATATGAGAAATGGACAGGAAGGAAATCCAACTTGAAATATTTCAAAGTGTGGGGGTGTCTAGCCAGAGTCCAAGTTCCTATTCCTAAAAGGATTAAAATAGGACTTATGACTGTGGACTAAAATTAGACTTAGGTAGTCTAGTGAAGGGTCTAAAAGACCTTGGAAAGGAAAAAGGAGAATGTACTTAATAAAGAGATTCAGAGGCGCAGTAAATGTCAAAGGACATCTACTTCCTTCGAATATGATTTTGCAACATTTCTTGTGTCTTCTATAGACTCATCCTTTTTGAAAGATGGTGTCAATAGTGAGATTGATTCAATCTTGAGCAACCATATTGGAAGTTAATTGATTTTCTTCCAGAAATTAAACCTAAATCTTCAGAAGGAAAATGAAAGTCGATGGAACTATTGACAAATACAAAGCAAGACTTTTTGTCAAAGGTTGTAGACAAAAATAAGGTTTTGATTTTGTCGACACATACTTGCCAGTAACTAGAATTACATTCATTCGGATGTTAATTGCATTAGCTGCGGTATATGACCTCCAAATTCATCAAATGAATGTGAAAATAATTTCCATAAATAGAGAATTGGAGGAAGAAATTTACATGGAACAGCCCAAGGGTTTTGCGGTTCCTGGTAAAGAAAAGAAAGTGTCCGAACTTGTTAAGTCACTTTATGGACTAAAACAAGCACCCAAACAATGACATAAGAAATTTGACCAAACCATGTTGGCAAATGGATTTAAGAACGATGGAAGTGATAAATGTGTTTACATTAAAATCACAAGGTCATTGTTTGTTTGTATATTGATGACATGTTGATCATCAGTAGAGACACTAATGACATAAATGCTACTAAACGTTTGCTAGAAAGCTACTTTGATATGAAATATCTTGGAGTTGCTGATGCGATCTTAGGTATAAGAATCCTTAGAACTCTATAATATTTAGCATTATCACGGTCTCATTGCATTGAAAAAATATTTGAATAGTTCAAATGTTTGGATTTCAATATTTTCAAGACTCCAATAAATGTAAGCTTTGCATTTCAAAAGAGTGAAGGCGAAAGTGACTCACAATTGGGTTTTGTTAGAGTATTGGGAAGTATGATGTATATCACAAAGTGTGTGCGAATAGATATAGCATGTGTTGTTAATGAACTGAGTCGGCTCACGAGTGATCCCAATCGAACTCATTGGATGACAATGAAAAGAGTTTTGGGGTATTTAAAGCATACTCAAAACTATGTCTTGCATTATAATAATATCTAGCAGTACTGAAAGGATATAGTGATGCAAATTGGATCACCGAGATCAAATAAAGTAAAATCCACTAGTGGATATGTGTTTTATTTAAAAATATATTTTAGACTGGTTTAGAGTTGCCACTTAATTTTTAAGAAAAATCAAGAAAAATATTGTTTTCAAAAGACTAAAACAGTAAATCTATTGAAAAGTTTAAAAAGGGTTCGGAGTTCATATTAGCATTTCGGGAAGGGTTTGAAAGCACCCGAAATGCCCGCTAATACGCGGTTATCCGGCAATTAATTATTTGGCTAAAATAATTTAACTTAACTTGAATTGCAAATTTTATAGTTAGAGCTATTTTTTAAAGGTGGCAAGGGGGAATATGGAACTACTATCTAAGTAAGACAATTCGCAAAATTTATTCTTTAAGTCTTGTTAAGCGATGACTGATTTAGTTAAATTATTAAATCCAAATGAGCGTCTCTCGGAGATTTGAATTTTTCAACCTTAAGGTTAACGGCAAATACTAGCAAGTAAAATGAGCACAATAAAGTAAAGAGGGAAAGAGAGTTGGGCCCAAATCTGGTTTTCCTGTCCGCCTGAGCCAGTATTTGGGCCCATTTTCATTTTTGGGCCTTTGGCTCATTTGAGTCACTTGCACCTGTCCTAGTCTAACATATAATAGCTATCTTTCTTTTGGGACTTAGGCCCAATTCCTCCACCTGTCCTAAAAACTAACAAGTAAGAGCAAATAAATGGGCTTAGGCCCAAAATAACAAAATACAAAAAAATTTGAATTAAGAATGGGCCTTTGGCCCAAAAGTTTCAATTTTCTCGATTTGTTGCTCCTTTCGACTTCTGGACCTGTTCATCGACTTTTATGGGGCCCACTCGATAAACACATAAATTTGAGTCTTTATGGCTCTCTCGAAAATTCAAGGGAAAGGAACGAGTTCGTGGCGAACTCCGACGGATTTCACATGCACAAGAAAAGTAAAGGCAAGGGATTAGCTTATTCACAACGAAAAGAGAGAGCCTTTATCTATACTACTGAGCAAACAAATTATCCGAAATATTGATCATGTCTATTGTTAACTCAAACTCGCCAAGTTATAACAAAATGGAGACTCGAGCATGATGTTATGAAATAAATTCATAGGGAGAGGGAATAACATGATACGGCTTAAACTAAGGCAAACATAACCACATTCTTGCATATTTAGAGCTAAAAGAGAACATGAAATATTCAAATTAAGGAAAAAGAAAAAAGAAAGACATTTGCAATAAAAATGGGTTGAAAATGAACGTCATGTGTCAAAGAAAAATATTACATGCTTGTTCTCTAACAATGAACAGATAAATGACTAGTGAGATTAAAAGAAATGCAAAATTCTCAACAATATTTAAGGAATCAAAACTAAACTATACCGACTTGTACCCATATGTAATTGTTCTTTATGTATACCCAATAACTAAATTAACACCATTATTAAATCTAAAATCTAAATAGCATCATGAATCTATTAATAATAAGCCAACACATTCCAACCAACAACTAAGCATTTCAACTTGGTAAAATGGATAAGTGATCATAGATTTGCAAGGATTGAAATAACTACAATCAATGGACCGCAATTTATTACACATATTTTAACGAACCAAGCACGTGAATACCAGCACTCGGAAAATATCGGCATCCTCACCCACAGAAGGGCCAGTATATAGTAAACATATTTCATATCATAGAGTATCTTGCCTCAAGCCATATAAGATTCATGCTTTTTGATGCAAAATAAAAGAAATGACTAAGAGATGGAGTTAACATTTGTTTACTTTTTCCCTAAACATAATAGTAATGATACAGACGTCATAATGAACAACAGAGACTATTTCAAAATCAAGAATAGGAGAAAATAATTAGGCCTATATTTACACATACTAAAATCCCAACAAGTAAGAACTTCAAAACTAAATAAGGATAGCAAAACAGACCCAAATATATACGTGGACTCTAAAACGGAATAAGGAGGAGTGAGGGGTGTTACCTTTTTCTAGGTAGCGATTGGGACGAAACGAGCTGGCTTCCACCACTGTAATGCAGGTTCCGACAATTTTCGGCGGCCCCGGCGAACAAAACAGAGAGTACACGAATGAGGATTAAACAAGTGTCCAGATCCTAGTTCCGCAGCCCTCCCTTAGCTATCCTAAACACTTGTATCTAGCCGTAAGATTAGAAATATCTAAAATATATGTTCATCCCAAAATTCTTCTCAACTCTTCTCTCTTCTCTCCAATATATATATATACATATACCCCCAAATTCCAGTGACTTCCTCTTAATATTTTCTTCACTTTTCTCTAATGATTCTCTAACACAAAAAATATTTTTTTTTTACTCCAAAAAAAATAAATTCCCCCCCCCTTGACAGTAAATGAGAAAGATACCTTTATAGAATGAAATTAGGGCCAAAACCAGGGCATACGCGGGAGTTTTTTGACAAGAACATGGCCTACAAAAAATCAAATTTCAAAAACCTTTGGACAAACACCCTTTTTCCGAAGTTTTGACCCATTCCGGAAGAGGAAAGGGTGAGACAAATGGTGGGGATTGATTCAACGTCCTTGGGGGGCGATGTGGAGTAATCTCACGATGCCAGGACAATTTTTGCGTGCCTGGTTGCTGGAGCTGCGTTGCTGCTCGTTCTGGGTTTGGCAGCGTGAGGAAGGGACAAGCATAGGGGTCGGGTTTTTTTGTTGCTGTACGTTTTTGGCTGTTTTTGTATTGTTATATTGTATTGTTGAATGGGTCTTTCAGCTGGGACAAGAAGTGGGCCGGGTCAAAGGGGAAAAGATGGGCTGGATCGGCTGCTGTTGTTGCTGGAAATTGAAGTTGTATGTAATGTGTGGGTGGGTTTTGGAATAAAGGAACTAAAGAGGGATTTGGGCTGAAATAAGGTATAAAGTGTGGGCTGGGAGGTTGTTGGGTTGCTGGAAATTGAACTTGGACTGCTGAAAAAGAAATAAGCAGGCCCAAAATTGGTCTTTTAAGGATTGAAATTGGGATTATAGAAATGGGTATATTCATGAATAAAAGTAGCCAAGTGTATTAAGAATGTTATGCAAAGAATTTGGCTAAAATTTAAATGCGATGAATTAATATAATCAACTAATGAACTTCCTAATTTCAATGAAATAAAATAATAAATTTAACTAAACTAAATTACTCGACATTAGAACAATAAATTAAACTAAACTAATTTAATAAAATATTTAAGTAAGAAATAAAATCTTTTGAGATGATTTCCAAATATTTATAATATATACTAATTATATACGAATTATATAAACCATATATATTATCTAAAAATTATAAAAATGACAAGTTTTGTTAAAAACAACTTGAAATATTTTGAACCTTATAAAAATTAATTATTTTAAATCGTTTGAAATCTAAGAAGCTCGATGGTTAAGATTTATCGGGGAGGGTCGAAATTGGGTGTCAACAACTGTCCCTCATTTTACTTGAATTGATACAAGAAATTCGAGGAAAATGAACTTGACTAATCCAATTTTGACCGATCACATCTTCATCTTTTTGAAAAAAGGGTTTTGGTACGGTCTTTAGAAATTGTGGCCTAACCCCAGAAATGGGTTTCCTACATATCTCAGGCTATATGAGAATTCAGGCCACTTGTAGTTCGATACGCTCGATTTGACGCACGATTTGAAAGAATTAAAAAGTCATCTCGATACCGAATTATGAAGGGATCGAAATGCTCGAGAATAATATTTAAGAGCGAATGGTGGAATACAACCGAGTTTTCAGCATTGATCCCGCCTACATATTCCTCAACTTAGGAAATCAGGCTGCTTGTAGTTCGACTCAATCGATTGACAAGGAAATCTATTATGCAAGACAACCTTTGGTTCTGGAAAAGTGACAAAATAAGTCGAGTATGAAAAAGAGGCTTGCAACCTCTTAGCCATGAATGTGGTGCACTTCACACCCATAATTAAGAACTTACATTGACATAATTCCCAAAGCTCTTGGCGCATTGTCACTCGGATTGGAAAGCCGCTTCCGGTAGAGACCAAAATTTCTGAAAGTGAAACTGAAACCGACAAACCTAAGAAAAACCCACATGCCTTCTGATAGGGGTGTGGTTTGATTGTGGTGGAAGTCGCTCCTCTGCTCGCGTCCTAAGAGTTTGACACTCCTCTTTGGACTATGTCCCAGTTTACTGCTAAGAAAAAGTTCCACGTTGTGATGCATCCTTTTTGATGTTGTTCGCACCTGTGGTTTGTTTTGAGAATTCATCCTCTTGGATGCTCTCGACAAAGACTGAGATAAAACTCATTACCATAAAAATGCCATTCAAATGGAGGGATAGTGTCTTTTACCGTGTTGACACTTAATTGTTCTCCTTGAACATTTGACGTCAACTCTATCTGGTTTGACGTGAAGCAAATAAAGCTTGTGTCTCATATTTGTAATATAATCTTCAATGTACTCTTCATTTGTTGTGAAAACAATAAAAATAAGCTGGTGTAACATATTGACGGTTCTCTTGATGTCGTTGTTGATGGTTCTCTTGATGTCGTTTTTACAAAGAAAAGTTGATGCAGTTGATGTTGATCCTCTTGTGATGGGTAAATCTTTCTCTTGCAATGCATAACTTTCTTTCCGCGATGCATGAATCCTTCTCTTGCTATGCATGAATCTCTTTCCCGTGATGCATGACGTTTTTTCTTGCTATGCATAAATCTCTTTCCCGCGATGCATGACTTCTTTATCTTGCAATGCATGACTTTTCTCCGCGATGCATGAATCTTTTTCTCGTAATGCATGAATCTTTTTCCGCGATGCATGGATCTTCTCTTGCAATGCATGAATCTTTTTCTCGCAATGCATGAATCTTCTCTTGCAATGCATGAATCTCTTCTTTCGCGATGCATGAATCTTTTTCCTGCGATGCGTGAATTTTTTCCCGCGATGCATGAATCTTTTTCCTCTTGCAATGCATGAATCTCTTTTCTCGCAATGCATGAATTTTTTCCCGCGATGCATGAATTTTTTTCCTCTTGCAATGCATGAATCTTTTTCCTCTTGCAATGCATGAATCTTTTTCCTTGATGCCTCCCTGGTACCGAACGAAGATAATGCTCCACCGAGCAACATAGGTGATCTTCTGGGACGACGGTATCGTCTCAATCGAAAATATATATAAAAATGACCCTCGGAGTAGTGGTATCATCTCATTTGACAATACGATATAAATGACTCTCCGGGTAGTGATATCGTCTCAATCGACAATATAAATAAAAATGACACTCGGAGTAGCGGTATCATCTCATTTGACCATACGATATAAATGACTCTCCGGGTAGTGGTATTGTCTCGTTCGATAATATAAATAAAAATGACCCTCGAAGTAGTGGTATCATCTCATTTGACAATACGATATGAATGACTCTCCGGGTAGTGGTATCGTCTTATTCGACAATACGATATAAATAACCTTCAGGGTAGGAATATTATCATATCTGATAATATAACGCAGATAAACGTCTTCCAGGTATCTCTAGTTGTTGGGAAATAATAATATTTCTCTCTTCGTGGTTTTCATTTGTCCCATCTCTGAACATAGTTGCACGTTTATTATGGACTTCGCCTTGTTGGGAATTGAATGAAATAATGTTATTCATATTTGATATAAGCAGCATAAAATATTTCCTGCATCCACAGAAAAATTATCAATTTTGGGGAGCTCTTTGCCCTTTGACTTCTCCATATTCATTGAATGGTGGAATATGTTGATCTTGAGGCAAGCTTATAGACCTGCGTCCACAAAAAAATTGTTAGTTTTTTTAAAAAATGAACTGATCCGTGTTGATCTCTTCGGTTGTCTGCTCCTTGTCTTGTTATCTTCGGTTGATTTCTCCGATCTCCCGCTTCTTGATAGATAAGACAAAACATTTTTTTTATGCAAATATAATTGAAACATGAAGGAATTTTATTTTTTATAAGGAAAATAGATTTTCAAAAGTAATGTTTGGAAAAAGTCACTGCCAAGTGTCATGTCACGTCGAGCTTAATGAGCACCATTTAGAGGTGATGTCTCGAGATCTATCTGATTACTTGTTGGGAAGTATTCAAAGTTGCTCTAAACTCTCGCTGAACCTTATTGAAAATTTTGAGGTCATCTTCAAAAATTTCTGTCCCAGTTAACTGTCTTGACTTATCTCGAACTGTTGGTGAGCAAATCACGAAATTTTTGAGATCTTCTCAAAAATTCTGTCTCAATTGCAAATCTCAAAGTAACTTCAGTCTTGGTTTGTTGAAAAGATCTTCTTCTTAAGAATTATTGAGTCCCTCTAAAAAATTCTGTCCTAGTTTCTATTGTGAAGGAAGAATAGAAATCTTACAGGAGATATGACCGAGCCGTTATGGCGCCTACGTATCCCGTTGAGGCAGGAATCAGGTCAAATGTAGTTCAAATACAAAGAATTATTAAAAGGGATAAAAGGGGTGACCGAGGCCGACATATGCCGCCTACGTATCTCATTCTTGAGAATTCAGGTCGGACGTAGTTCATTACAAAAGGGATAAAATTTTAAATGAAGCGATTACAAACAAATAGAACGATTACAAGGAAATGATAAAAACTGAAACTTCACACATAATATCTCTTGACAGCATTTGAGTTGATCAGTTTTGGCCTCCAGATAACACTTTGCGAACCATGTAGGGTCCCTGCCAATTTGGTGCAAACTTCCCTTTATATTCATCCTGGTGAGGGAAAATGCGTTTGAGAACCAACTGACCAACCTCGAACATTCTGGCTCTTACTTTCTTGTGGAAAGCACGAATCATTCTCTGTCGATACAATTGACCATGACAAACAGCAACCATTCTCTTCTCATCAATCAATGTTAAGTGATCAATCCGCTTACGAACCCATTCGGCATCACTCAATTCAACTTCTTGGATGATTCTCAATGAAGGTATTTCAACTTCCGCAGGTATAACTGCTTCTGTTCCATATACTAGCAAATATGGAGTAGCCCCAATCGATGTTCTGACAGTTGTTCGGTAACCCAACAAAGCATATGGCAACATCTCGTGCCAACCTCTGCGATTATCAATCATTTTCCTCAAAATCTTCTTTATGTTCTTGTTGGCAGCTTCTACGGCTCCATTCATTTGGGGACGATAGGCGGTTGAGTTCCGGTGGGTAATCTTGAATTGTTCACATATCTCTCTCATCAAGTGACTGTTAAGATTCGCTCCATTATTAGTAATGATGGATTCTGGTACTCCAAACCTACATATCAGGTTGTTGCGAACAAAATCAGCTACAACTTTCTTGGTTACCGATTTGTACGAAGCTGCTTCTACCCACTTGGTGAAGTAGTCAAAGGCAACCAAAATGAATCTGTGTCTGTTAGAGGCGACTGGCTCTATTGGACCAAGGACATCTATGCCCCAAGCTACAAATGGCCAAGGTGAACTCATAGCATTAAGTTCATGAGGTGGCACTCGAATTAAATCACCATGCACTTGACACTTATGACATTTCTGCACAAACTTGCAACAATCATGTTCCATAGTCATCCAAAAATAGCCGGCTCAGAGGATCTTTTTTGCCAAAGTGAGTCCATTCGTGTGAGTACCACAAACTCTGGCATGTATTTGTTCTAGAAACTTTGCAGCTTCATTAGCATCAACGCATCTGAGAAGACCTAAATTTGGAGTCCTGCTGTAAAGGATTTCCCCGCTTGCGAAGAAATTGAGGGCCATACGATGTATTGACTTCTTTTGGTTGGATGTTGCATTCTCAGGATAAGTTTCGGTCTCTAAATACTTCTTGATGTCAAAATACCAAGGTAAACCATCTGGTTCCGCTTCGACATGTGAACAATGAACTGGCTGTTCTTTTACTTCTATATCCACTGGATTAATATAACTTGTATCTGGATGCTTAATCATTGACGCGATGGTGCCAAGAGCATCGACTAACTCATTTTGTGTCCTGGGGGTATTCCTGAACTCAATCTTGCGAAATCTCTTGCACAACTTCCGTATAAACTGCACATACGGTGTGATCTTTGGATTTTTCACAGCCCATTCACCTTGAACCTGATGGATCAGCAAGTCTGAGTCTCCAATAACCAGCAACTCGTGAACATTCATGTCGATGGACATCTTCAAACCAAGGATACAAGCTTTATACTCAACCATGTTGTTCGTGCATTCAAATCGGAGTTTAGCCGCCATAGGATAGTGCTGACCAGATTCTGACACTAAGACTGCTCCGATACCTTTCCCTTGATGATTCGCCGCTCCATCAAAGAATACTCTCCATCCGGGGTACGCTTTAGAAATATCTTCACCCACAAATGCTATTTCTTCATCGGGAAAATAAGTCTTGAGCGGTTCATACTCTTCATCAACCGGATTCTCTGCAAGATGATCAGCCAAGGCTTGTGCTTTTATCGTCTTTTGTGTTACGTACAAAATGTCAAACTCACTCAAAAGCATTTGCCATTTAGCCAACTTTCCGATCGGCATTGCTTTCTGGAAAATATACTTCAACGGGTCCATCCTGGAAATAAGGTATGTGGTATAAGAAGACAAATAATGTCTCAACTTTTGAGCGATCCAAGTCAAAGCACAACATGTTCTCTCCAAAAGAGTGTAACGAGCCTCATATGGAGTGAACTTTTTGCTTAAGTTATAAATGGCTCGCTCTTTCTTCCCAGTTTTGTCATGTTGACCAAGAACGCATCCCAATGCATTATCCGAGACCGACAAATATACCAATAATGGACTCCCTTCTCGCGGAGGGACCAACACCGGTGGATTGGACAAATAGTTCTTAATAGCATCAAAAGCAGTTTGACATTCTTCGGTCCACTTGGTCGAGACATCTTTTTTTAATAACTTAAAGATAGGCTCACACACCACTGTGGATTGAGCTATGAACCGGCTGATGTAGTTCAACCTTCCTAAAAAGCTCATCACCTCTTTCTTGGTCTTCGGAGGGGGTAATTCTTGGATCGCCTTGATCTTGGAAGGGTCAAGCTCAATGCCTCTCCTACTAACTATAAATCCCAACAACTTGCCAGCTGGCACCCCAAAAGCACATTTGGCGGGATTTAACTTCAAATTGTATCGGCGTAGACGATCAAAGAATTTCCTCAAGTGATCCGAACTTTCGTGGGACTTGATTATAACATCATCTACATACACCTCGATCTCCTTGTGAATCATATCGTGAAAAATGGTTTTCATGGCCCTCATGTAAGTAGCACCGGCATTTTTGAGACCAAAAGGCATCACCCGATAATGATATACACCCCAAGGAGTGATGAAATCTGTCTTTTCTGCATCTTCTTCGTCCATCAGGATCTGGTGGTAACCCGCATAACAATCCACAAATGAATGCATCTCATGCTTAGCGCAGTTATCAATAAAGATGTGAATGTTCGGCAATGGAAAATTATTTTTCGGGCTAGCTTTGTTGAGATTTCTGTAGTTAACACAAATTCTTATTTTTCCGTCTTTCTTGCAACCGGAACAACATTGGCTAACCAAGTCGGATTTTGTGTCACTTCCACTACTTGAGACTCGATCTATTTTGTAATCTCCTCTTTGATCTTCAAACTCAACTCAGGCTTGAACTTCCGAGTCTTTTGTTTTACTGGACTGAAATCTGGATTGATCGGCAACTTGTGGGACACCATATTTGTACTCAGCCCTGGCATGTCTTTATAAGACCAGGCAAATACATCAATGTACTCCCTGAGCAAATGAACCAGGACTCTCTTTTGGGCTTCAGTCAGATGGACACTGACTCTGACTTCTTTGACACATTCCTCATCTCCGAGATTCATAGTTTCAGTTTCTTTAAGATTTGGCTTGTGTTGATTCTCGAATTGTCGAAACTCCTCAACAACATGTTCGGGTACATCATTTTCTTCTTCATATTCCTCACACTCATCATCACCTACCTCATTTCGTTCACTCGGTTCATGACATGACATGACATTGGCAGGTTTTAAATTAATATTACTGAAATCATAAACAAACAAAGTTAGGAAAGTAAAATATAAAAAGATAAGTAAACAGACAAATTTTGATAAAAGAGACTTTTCATTTAAATTGAAAGACAAGCATAAACTTTGGTCAGGGCTGAGGGCCATTTTGCCTTTTTAAACATCACAAGGGAATTTAAAAACTTCAGACAAATAACAATTGCATAAAGGTTGGGTCTCGGGCCTCTTCCGGACTAACACCAATTTTAAAACAAACAAAGACACATGTCTTTTCTACTCAGATAAGTGGGAAATCAGGAGTGGTGTGGAGGTCCAACTCTGCAATCGCTCCTCAGGTTCTGCATCATGGATGCCTGATGTCCCAGCCTCTTCCTCGATGACCGCATCAATCTCCTAAAAAAGGCCCAAGATTCCTTCCCCGAGACCACCATCATTGACATTTTCTCGTACCGGAAATGACTGATACAGATGAGGAATTGGCCTGGCCAATGTTTGATCAACACTCTTGTTCTTCATCTCTACTTCATCAGCCTCTGTGGGGTCATACCCCAAACTGAATTTTGCTCCTTTGGCGGGAATTTGGATAGGCTCGATGATTCCTTAAAAGTGCTTCCCCAATCCGAAACCTGGTTCGAAACCATTCTGGAGCATGACAGTAGCAATCATCTTGTACACGGCATACATAGGAGGCTGTGGAGCCAAGTCATCACCGGTGGCATTTACCAGCTCCACCGTGTAAAAATCACAACCTCGGGAGACATCATCGACGATCGATGCATACCCATTGGAATGAATCCCTTCACTATAAATGACCAATTCCTTGTCCTTCCAAACAAACTTCATTAGTTGGTGAAGGGTAGAAGACACAGCCCCAGCCTTATGAATAAACGGTCTTCCCAGAAGCAAGTTGTAACTGGTGTTGATATCCATCACCTGGAACTCCACATTAAAATCCGCAAGACCCACCTGAATATCCAAATTTACCGCACCCAATGTGTCTCTTTGCACTCTATCAAAGGCCCTCATATTGACTTGGTTCTGGTGAAACTTTCCTAAGTCGAATTTCAGCTGCCTCAAAGTCGAAAGTGAGCAAATATTAAGACCGGATCCGTCATCAACCAAGACGCGATTAATTATCTTGTCCCGACACATACAAGTGACGTGCAGAGCTTTGTTGTGCATCCTTCTTTCAAAGGGCAGCTCTTCGTCACAAAAACTGATTCGGTGTCTTCGGATGACCTGGTTTATCATGGCTGCTAAATTGTCACTGTTAGTACCCACAGGCACATAAGTATCATCCAAAGCTCTCATCAGAGCCTGCCTATGTAACTGCGAACTCATCAATAAGGCCCACATAGAGATCTGAGCTGGCGTTTTCTCCAAATGATTCACAATCGAATAATCTTTTGGTTGCATTTTTCTTCAAAACTCCTCAGCCTCAGCTTCACTGATCGGCCTTTTTGTTTGGTCCTTCTTCTGCCCACCTTGGGCCAATTCTTCCGGTGTGTAGCACTTGCCAGATCTGGTCATGCCTTGAGTAACAACCGTTTCAATCACAAACTTTGGTTGGGTAAGATTTTCTCGTGGCACCAAGGCGACAACCTTCTCGGGTGTTAGAATCACAAACTCTTTCTTCTCTCTGATGCTCAATGAAGCTACAGCCCTTTCTAGTTCAGCAGGAGCAATCGGAACTATTGCCTTCACCACGCACCAGTCATCATCTGTCTCTATCATATTGATAGTGGCGCCTCCATGATTTGGCAAAGGATTACTATTGACGTTGGGCGCGACTGTCTGAAGAGAGACCACATTCTGGTCAATCAAGTCTTGGATCTTATACTTCAGGTTGATACAGTCCTCGGTATCATGTCCAATACTGTTGGAGTGATACGCGCACCTCTGATCAGGTTTGTAAAACTTTGAGCTAGTGTCAACCGGCTTGGGCCCCACTGGATGAATATATCCTGCTGTAGTTAATCGCTCGGACAACTTTGTTCGGCTTTCAATAAGCGGAGTGAAAATTCTAGCAGGTTTCTTCTCAAATCTAGGACGGGAGGGATCATAATTGCCTTGTTGAGGGGGAGACATTTGGCGATAATTTGGAGCATTCGAACGTGGGGCTTGATATTTGGGATATGAGTTGGTTTGGTAGTTTGGTTGCGGAGCTTGGTAGTTCGAGGGGGTATTTTGGTAAAGTGGAGCTGGGGTTTGGTAGATTGGGGGAGGCATTTGGTAATTCGTCTGAACGTTGGCACAATTGGGGGCGACATTTCGGTAGTGATGAGATAGAGTCTGGTAAACTGTAAGGGGAGTTTGGTAGATAGTGGGGGGAGTTTGGTAATTAGGAGGGGGAGTATTTTGATAACTGGGAGGGGGGTATTTTGGTAATCAGCCTATGCATAACAAGCTGGGTATAAACTCTATGAAGGTCGAGAACGACCTTAGTATGATGATGATTTCCTTGGGGTCTTCTTCCCCTCATAGGAGATAGAGGACACATCCTCTATTTTCTTCTTCAACAAGCCCGAAGATCCGGGCGAGGCAGCAACACGGGCGATCTTCCCGATTTTCAATCCATCTTCGATAGTCTCACCTACCTTGACTCTCTCAGCAAATTTTGCTCCAACGAGCAACATGATTCTGTCATAATATTCGGGCTCCTGCACCCGCACGAACATTTCGACAATTTCTTTTCTGACATAGGAGGTCTAACTCTAGCTGCCTCCTTTCGCCATCTATATGCGAATTCTCTGTAACTTTCAATCGACTTCTGCTTCATCTTCTCCAATGAGTAACGATCGGAACGATCTCCACATTGTAGGCGAATCGTTCAATAAAGTCCTTAGCCAGAGCGTTCCAGCTAGACCACTGTCTCGTTTCATGAGACGTAAACCATTCTAGAGCCTCTCCACTAAGACTTCCACTAAAAAACCACATTAACAAAGCTTCGTCTCTTCCAACTCCCACGAGTTGGTCACAGTAAGCCCTCAAGAATGCAGTTCAACTCCTTCATGGCTTTTCTAATTTCCTCCTTCATATCTATCTTAACAGTATCTTTTTTTGACCTCCATTCTCTCTCCCTCTCCTCATAGTGGTCGAGCTCCGAACCATGGGCAACTTGCTCGTTGGGGACCGATATTTGGAAAGTGACTTTTTGCGGTAGGGGTGGAGCAATGGATGGACTTTGGCCATTTAAAATGACGTGATAGTTTTGGGGGAAAGTCTGGAGGCTGGTGTACTGGTTTTGGTGAAGGAGGGAAATGCGTGGGTTATTAGCGTTTTGGCTATGGTGGGGTAGGCCAGTTTGGTGGTTTGCATTGAGGGGAGGGAGTGGTGCTTGGAGGTTGGTATTTTGAGGAAGGGGTGGTGTTTGATAAGAGGCTGAGGCGTAATGGGGGTTTTGGTTGGTAAGGTCAATGATGGAGGGATTACGAGCAGGACTTGAATGTGGGTTTTGAGCTTGTTCCACGTTAGGAGGGGGAATTTGAGCTGAAGGTCTTCCGTCTGGTTGAGAATTGACACCAAAAATCGAAGGAGACAAATCTTATTTTCTCTGCATCTCGACCCTCATCTCAGCAATTTGTTGCATCAGCTGTAGGATCAATTCATTCTTATAAGCAAGGGGGGGTTGAGCCACCGCGACATCCGTAAGGCTGGTTTCTTCATTGTTATCACCAATTGCTGCTTTTCCTTTTTGTGAACTTTGATTGGGAAAGGAATCTGTAGGCCCTTTTGATCTGGTAAAATAAGGATGATCGGCTAGTGTAGCAACACAGATCAGTTCTTACTACCTGTAGAGAAAAATAACTCAAAGGCAAATCTGTCAGTATTAGTTCTGGATGAATAATGCAAGATATCACATAAAAAGCAGATAAACACATAAAAGTTGCTTCGTTTGAGGACCCGTTAACCCACGAGTAATGGGGATTGATTTTTTTGAACAAGCAGGAATTTGCTCGTTTTATTTTGGGGCTAGTGACTCAGAAAGGCTAAATTGCGTTGAGCTAAGGTTTTCTTGCTGCATCTTCTGGCATCTGTTGACCTGGACTCAATGTTTCCTTGTAGAATGAAAAAGGGGGAAAAGAAGATTTGAAAAAGATAGGAGCCGAGCCTTGAAAGGCTACCTACGTATCTCCCAAAGAGAATTCAGGCCCTACGTAGTTCAAATACAAAGAAAATTTTCATTTTCATTCATTCATTTCTGGTGATTATAAGGTAAGTGAAAGACAGACAATAAACCTCCTAAAAGATAAAATGTGCTTCCATTCAAGCTATTTTTCTTCCGATTGTTGCATTTATCATGGAGGGGTAAACCCGTATGCTTCGAGGATAATTTCTTATTCCCTTCTTTCTAGCGTCCCTGTAGAGGAGACCTATAGACAATTTCCTCCCTAGTATCTTCTTCAGTAGCTTCATGTCCAGTGCCTTCGAGATCACTGCTGGTGGTTTCTTGGTTAAAAAAATAGTGCTTTCCATGTGGCTTTCGAAGCGTCAGGGTCATATATTTTAGGGCATCGCGTTTATTTTGCACAACAGTTATCTCTTCATCTATAACAACACATTTTGTCATCTTTGCTGCCAACTCTGCGTCTAGTGCCGCATTTGCTACTCGTGCGACCGCAGTGGCAAACTCTACTTTCATTCTCCTTTCTCTGGTTTCTTGGATCTCTTGCTTGAGCCGCTGCAATTCCATCCTCAAATCCTCCTCAGTTAGCTCTATGTCGATACCCTTGCCTTTTTCCATCTTAGCAGCAATTTCACCTTTTCTGAGATGATAGAGTAGTATTTTAGGATTTGGTAGTAGGATTTTATTTTTGGCTGAGAAACTTAAGACTCATGGAATTTTGGTCGGACATTTGGGTAGTTACTTGTACTTGGTATTGTAGAGATTTTTGGAATTTTTTTGAAAAGAATTGGGCTAAAATATCCTCATTCAAAACAACCATATCACATAAACAGTTAAATCACACAAGCATATATCGTGTGTCCTAAACAAGTAGGGGGCCCTTTTGTGCCAAGGGTAGGCCTAGCGTATTTGAAAGATGTATGTGTAGAATTGAACCATTTTGTTACCCCAAAGCAAATTTCGCATATAAAGTGATGTTCAAGAAGCGAAAATAAGCAAAGGAAGTAGGGAATAAACGAAAAACACAAAGGAAAGGCCCACACAGGGGTCATTTGAAAAGAGTACCAAAATACAAGAAAAGCAAGCCCACGTAGGGGCAAATAGCAATAAGTACATATATAAAAACCCACACAGGGGCGAAATCCACTAAGACGCTCCCGATGGCCCAGCCTCTGATCTGCTCCTCTTGTTTTGTGCCATGAGATGCTGAAGCCTATATTGAATCATTAGCAAGTATCCTTCGCTCCGGCGGCCTTTCTCTTCCCAGTCTTCGAGACACATTCCGCTTTTCTTATCTCCAATCCATAAGTTAAGCTCTCCTAAATTGCTTCTCAAGCTTTCTAATTCTTGAGTTACGCTCTTGAGGGCGTACTTGTCCTCTTCTTGCTTTCTGAGAAATTCCTTGTGCATTTCCTGGGCTTCTCTTTTTACCTCTCTTAGTTCTATCAATGCTTTGGACTCTTTGTCCTCTACACTGTGGTAAATGTTCGGAACTGAGAAGGAGATACCCTGTATATTGCGCTTCAACCAAGCTTTGTAGGTTTCATCGTACCCAGCATTAAATCGGTCCGCGACAATGGTGTCGTCTTTCATTCGCACCGCTCTTTTCCATTTTCTCAGCATCTCTGAAGCCTCAGGCACTCTATCATCCCCGATGTCGAACACATAGATACGGTAGTATGCTTCTGGAGGTGTAGTCTGTCTTCTTCCGAACTGCCTCAAGACCCGGATGGGTGCATATGGGTGAATACCTCGAATACCTGGTAGAGGAAGCACAAGTTGTCTGTCACCCCGTACTATGGCATCTTTCGAGATGAAACGGTCGAACATCCACTGGATGTTTTCTTCTCTCAACTCAGAAAAAATTTGAGTCCATCTTTCTCTGGTTCTTCTTTTTTCTAAGTCTGCCCAGAACAACATGTCATTCAAACTCTTAAGAGCGCTATGCTCATCGAGGGTATGGAGTTCTTGAGTTCCGTGTCTCTTCACCAAGTGACTCATTATCCACCATTGAAGAAGAAGGTTGCAACCCTGAAAGTAAAGATGCCCTTCCTTGCATTTTCCCAAAGCACGGTATATGTCGGATAGGATGACAGTCGCGATGGGATAATACTTCACTTGCCCTTGGTTCAGATGCTCGTAGAACAGAGTGTGTGCAAGCATTATCACCCGGGTGTTGATACTGAGGCCCGGGCCGTGTGGAAAAACCATGGTGCCTAATAGTGCAACGGTGAATGCCAAAGGTCTGATCCCATCCCATTCTCTGAAAGTGACCTTGAACTCTTGGTTGTATTTCACATAAAAGCTCGCATGCCCGAATCTAGTATAGAGATCCATAAAAGAAATGCTAGAACTTTCTGCCCAGTAGGCGCAATCATTTCTTAATTCGAGGCAATTTATAATATCTTCGAGAGTGGGCTTGTTAGGGATTAAGATGTTTTCCCGTTTTCTCACTCTTCCTTCAAGCCCTGTAACGACTGTGTCTATTCCGTCCCAAATTTCCTCAATTATCGGGGTGATTTCCATGGTTCCAAATCGGAACACCATTTTCTCGTTGTCCCAATAGCCTGTTAGGACTTCAGTCAGCTCGGGCCACCCAACCATGATGATAAGTTCTGTTAAGGCTCATATATATTTGTTAAGGGTCCTTTTGTGAACCACAGTGAGGTCGTTGTACCACATCTTGAGTAGAATCGAGGCTTCAACTACTATGTCGAAAATGGGGAATCGATCCATACCTATAAATAAAACACGGTTAAGATTCCCTCCCCCAAATATGCAACAATCAGGTTTCCTCACATACATCTTTCAAATGTCAAATAATATGATATGTCGTTAGGTCGTGGACCTTGGAGATGAATTTTGGTGGTTTTACTAATGGACTTAATACGCCTTGGGTATTAAGCCGTCTTAGGCTAATGCTTAGATTTGGATTTGGTTTCGCTCTACTCTAGGTTGACTAGAATTGGTTGAGAAATGACGGTTACCCGAGTCGAACAAACAATGGGATGAAGTCTAATAAACGACGTTGGATGACCACAAGCCAACTATTCGTTTATCACTTCCAAAGAATTCAACTTGTGTTTTTTCTGAAGGACAGCCGTGGTAAGCCACGTAACCACCTTTTTTTCTAATGCAATCTATTTGCCATTTGGTAGAATAGGGTGCCATGAACGCCACAATTCAATATAAGCGATAAATAAGACAAGAAGACAGTTAAAACACGTAGCCAAATAAATTAATCTTAAGGTTAGAACCATTCAAATCCCCAGTGGAGTCGCCATTCTGTTTTATTTAAAAATATATTTTAGACTGGTTTAGAGTCGCCACTTAATTTTTAAGAAAAATCAAGAAAAAAATTGTTTTCAAAAGACTAAAATAGTAAATCTATTGAAAAGTTTAAAAAGGGTTCGGGGTTCATATTAGCATTTCGGGAAGGGTTTGAAAGCACCCGAAATGCCCGCTAATACGCGGTTATCCGGCAATTAATTATTTGCCTAAAATAATTTAACTTAACTTGAATTGCAAATTTTATCGTTAAAGCTATTTTTTAAAGGTGGCAAGGGGGAATATGGAACTACTATCTAAGTAAGACAATTCGTAAAATTTATTCTTTAAGTCTTGTCAAGCGATGACTGATTTAGTTAAATTATTAAATCAAAATGAGCGTCTCACGGAGATTTGAATTTTTCAACCATAAGGTTAACGACAAATACTAGCAGGTAAAATGAGCACAATAAAGTAAAGAGAGTTGGGCCCAAATCTGATTTTCCTGTCCGCCTGAGCCAGTATTTGGGCCCATTTTCATTTTTGGGCCTTTGGCCCATTTGAGTCACCTGCACCTGTCCTAGTCTAACATATAATAGCTATCTTTCTTTTGGGCCTTAGGCCCAATTCCTCCACCTGTTCTAAAAACTAACAAGTAAGAGCAAATAAATGGGCTTAGGCCCAAAATAACAAAATACAAAAAATTTTGAATTAAGAATAGGCATTTGGCCCAAAAGTTTCAATTTTCTCGATTTGTTGCTCCTTTCGACTTTTGGGGTGTTCATCGACTTTTATGGGGTCCACTCGATAAACACATAAATTTGAGTCTTTATGGCTCTCTCGAAAATGCAAGGGAAAGGAACGTGTTCTTGGCGAACTCCGACGGATTTCACATGCACAAGAAAAGTAAAGGCAAGGGATTAGCTTATTCACAACGAAAAGGGAGAGCCTTTATCTATACTACTGAGCAAACAAATTATCCGAAATATTGATCATGTCTATTGTTAACTCAAACTCGCCAAGTTATAACAAAATGGAGACTCGAGCATAATGTTATGAAATAAATTCATAGGGAGAGGGAATAACATGATACGACTTAAACTAAGGCAAACATAACCACATTCTTGCATATTTAGAGCTAAAAGAGAACATGAAATATTCAAATTAAGGAAAAAGAAAAAAGAAAGACATTTGCAATAAAAATGGGTTGAAAATGAACGTCATGTGTCAAAGAAAAATATTACATGATTGTTCTCTAACAATGAACAGATAAATGACTAGTGAGATTAAAAGAAATGCAAAATTCTCAACAATATTTAAGGAATCAAAACTAAACTATACCGACTTGTACCCATATGTAATTGTTCTTTATGTATATCCAATAACTAAATTAACACCATTATTAAATCTAAAATCTAAATAGCATCATGAATCTATTAATAATAAGCCAACACATTCCGACCAACAACTAAGCATTTCAACTTGGTAAAATGGATAAGTGATCATAGATTTGCAAGGATTGAAATAACTACAATCAATGGACCTCAATTTATTACACATATTTTAACGAACCAAGCACGTGAATACCAGCACTCGGAAAATATCGGCATCCTCACCCACAGAAGGGCCAGTATATAGTAAACATATTTCATATCATAGAGTATCTTGCCTCAAGCCATATAAGATTCATGCTTTTTGATGCAAAATAAAAGAAATGACTAAGAGATGGAGTTAACATTTGTTTACTTTTTCCCTAAACATAATAGTAATGATACAGACGTCATAATGAACAACAGAGACCATTTCAAAATCAAGAATAGGAGAAAATAATTAGGCCTATATTTACACATACTAAAATCCCAACAAGAAAGAACTTCAAAACTAAATAAGGAGAAGTGAGGGGTGTTACCTTTTTCCGGGCAACGATTGGGACGAAACGAGCTGACTTCCACCACTGTAATGCAGGTTTCGACAATTTCCGGCGGCCCCGGCGAACAAAACAGAGAGGACACGAATGAGGATTAAACAAGTGTCCAGATCCTAGTTCCGCAGCCCTCCCTTAGCTATCCTAAACGCTTGTATATAGCCGTAAGATTAGAAATATCTAAAATATATGTTCATCCCAAAATTCTTCTCAACTCTTCTCTCTTCTCTCCAATATATATATACATATACCCCCAAATTCCAGTGACTTCCTCTTAATATTTTCTTCACTTTTCTCTAATGATTCTCTTACACAAAAAAAATAAATATTTACTCCAAAAAAAATAAATTCCCCCCCTTGACAGTGAATGAGAAAGATCCCTTTATAGAATGAAATTAGGGCCAAAACCAGGGCACAAGCGGGAGTTTTTTGACAAGAACAGGGCCTACAAAAAATCAAATTTCAAAAACCTTTCGCCACTTTGGACAAACAACCTTTTTCCGATGTTTTCACCCATTCCGGAAGAGGAAAGGGTGAGACAAATGGTGGGGATTGATTCAACGTCCTTGGGGGGCGACGTGGAGTAATCTCACGATGCCAGGACAATTTTTGCGTGCCTGGTTGCTGGAGCTGCGTTGCTGCTCGTTCTGGGTTTGGCAGCGTGAGGAAGGGACAAACACAGGGGTCGGGTTTTTTGTGCTGTACGTTTTTGGCTGTTTTTTTTTATTGTTATATTGTATTATTGAATGGGTCTTTCAGCTGGGACAAGAAGCGGGCCGGGTCAAAGGGGAAAAGATGGGCTGGATCGGCTGCTGTTGTTGCTGGAAATTGAAGTTGTATGTAATGTGTGGGTGGGTTTTGTAATAAAGGAACTAAAGAGGGAATTGGGCTGAAATAAGGTATAAAGTGTGGGCTTGGAGGTTGTTGGGTTGCTAGAAATTGAACTTGGACTGCTGAAAAAGAAGTTAGCAGTCCCAAAATTGGTCTTTTAAGGATTGAAATTGAGATTATAGAAATGGGTATATTCATGAATAAAAGTAGCCAAGTGTATTAAGAATGTTATGCAAAGAATTTGGCTAAAATTTAAATGCGATGAATTAATATAATCAACTAATGAACTTCCTAATTTCAATGAAATAAAATAATAAATTTAACTAAACTAAATTACTCGACATTAGAACAATAAATTAAACTAAACTAATTTAATAAAATATTTAAGTAAGAAATAAAATCTTTTGAGATGATTTTCAAATATTTATAATATATACTAATTATATACGAATTATATAAACCATATATATTATCTAAAAATTATAAAAATGACAAGATTAGTTAAAAACATCTTGAAATATTTTGAACCTTATAAAAATTAATTATTTTAAATCGTTTGAAATCTAAGAAGCTCGATGGTTAAGATTTATCGGGGAGGGTCGAAATTGGGTGTCAACATTATGTATTTACTCTTGGTAGAGGAGTAGTCTCTTGGAAATCTTCCAAAAAGACATGTATCACTAGCACTACAATGATCTCTGAGCTAGGTTCTCTAGATAAGGCCGGTGAATAAGTTGAAAGACTCTGAAATTTCTTGATAGATATTTTTTTTTTTTGCCCAAACCATTGGCATCAATAAGCATACACTTTAATAGTCAAGATGCAATAGGTAGGGCATGGAGTATGATGTATAACGGAAAGTCTCATCATATAAGAGATAGACATAATACTGTTAGAAAACAACTACTCTCTAGTGGAATTATCACAATTGACTATGTAAAGTCAAAGGATAATGTGTCAGATCCACTTACAAAAAGGCCTAACTAGAGAGAAAGTTGAAAGATCATCTAAGGGAATGGGTTTACGGCTTAGGACAAGTCATCATGGCGGTAACTCTATCTAGCAAACTGGAGATCCCAAGAGCTAGATTCAAGGAGAAAAATAAAGTTGTGACTGACGGTTCGACATTGTCAATCAACTCAATCCATTCTCATGATGAAGACAATGTTCAGGAACAAGGTTAAAACATTAAGGCTTGTTAATGAGTTAATAAAGCTTAAATTTTTTAATGATTTGCTAAGTTTGGTAGACTTGACCAAATAGTATATCTACGCGATGACACGGTTAGAAATCACCTATGTGAGTGTGAAGTGTAAGCTGCTTCAAAGAGAATTATTGTCAAAAGCCTATTCTCTATACACTCATGAAACCAGGAGGTGTTCATGGCTAAAACGAACACAACCGTAAGAACCATAAATGGTAAAGGGTTAATTGTGTGACATATGGTTGCCTAGGTATACACCAAAGCTCGACGGTTCAAAGATATCGCATCTACCAATTGACCGAGTATATCTGACATATGTTCACTATGGAAAGTCCAAAGGGAAACCTACTTATCCAAATGCAATTGATCCTTGCTTGTAAAGTACATACTTGTCCGTTTCTTTGTCTTGGAGTCATTTCTCATTCATGCGGGGGATTG
The DNA here is from genome assembly GCA_036553675.1 of Solanum okadae. Taxonomy (NCBI): domain Eukaryota; kingdom Viridiplantae; phylum Streptophyta; class Magnoliopsida; order Solanales; family Solanaceae; genus Solanum; species Solanum okadae. The sequence goes on along the minus strand of CM071681.1, from coordinate 10,127,889 downwards.
TTGGATTTTAAAAGGTGTGAATGGCAAAATGAAGAGTTGCGACTTTTATGAAGAGTTGTGACTTTTATAAAAAGTTGCGACTTTTATGAAGAGTTACGACTTTTATGAAGAGTTGTGACTTTTACGAAAAGTTGTGACTTTTATGAAAAGTGTTGACTTTTATGAAAGGTTGTGACCTTTCCGAAAGATTGTGACTTTTCCAAAGGGTTGTGACCTTTTCGATAAGGCACAATAAGAACCTTTTCACACTACTCTTTGTTTTCTATAAATTGAGGGATTTTCTCTCATTTCAAAGAATGATTTTTCTTGACTTCTTCTACTACTACTAAATCTAGTATTCTAAGTGTACTTTACTGCTGTTGAGTGGTTCGTTGACACCGTGATTTTAGGTACCGATACACTGGTGAGTAAGATCGTTCTATCCTGGGAGGATATATTCCATTAACCTCGAGTACTTGAGGGGAATAATTTCCTTAAAAGGACACTGTGCATTAAGTGGGCTCGATTTTCTTTCTTTGAGAAAAATATTTTTATATTGTGTCTAATCTGTTTCTGGTTCTATTTTCTCTGCTAGTTTTAATTCTCTAGTTTTGAAAATACTCTTTAAACTTTGTTGTTTCTTACAAAGTTCTTCAAAGTTTTATTCTAAGTATTTTAGGAATACAAGATGAACAACAAGAATAATCACTCAAAATTAGAGTTTGCAAATTCTGAAGCTCTCTGCGATTGATAGAATATCTTCGTTCAATCGAACTTGGATATATCTCAAATGAAACAACTTTGTAATTACAAGTCGAAATGACTCGAAGTATCCATTTGTATTGAAAATGGCCAATACCCTAAGAAGGTTGAAATGAGAGAAAAATTATGTATTATAGGATCATGGCGGTAGATGGGAAATACAAAATCACAAATGCGCTAGACATGTATTAAACATGCTTATTTCAAAAACATGAATTTTACAAAATGATCAGAATATAAAAACGAAAGATTTTACTTTTCAAAATATAAACTAAAACATTCTGCATTTGGATGATGACATTAGAAGGTCAATAATCTCCACTGCCCCTGCATATGCAAGATAAAAAGTAGAAGTCATCAATTTAATTTGAAGGAGGTAAAACTAAACAAAGATGCGAGAATCGAACAACTTACAGTTATTGTTATCAACGATGCAGACTTTAAGGATATTATTTCCCATGTCCTCTTGTTGTTGTTCAATATTTTTGGCAGAATCCTCAGCAGTAACGCTGCAATCATGTAACTCAATTGACTACAAAGTTCAAATTTCCCCAAAGTCTGCTGGAATTTGTTGCAGGTGGTGGCACTTCTTCAGAACAAGGCGTTTTAGATTTGGGAAGTTATCACTGCTAGCTTCCCAATGCTTAAAATTTGTGCCACTCAGTAATAACAACTTCAAGGTTTTGAACACGTCTTTATCACTCATTCTCCATTCGTCACTCAAACTCCATTCATTACTCAAGGCTTCATTAAATATAAGTTTGAGCACTTCAAGATTTGGCAACATCATAACAGTTGATGATACGTCTGCCCAATCAAAATGACAACACCGACTTAATGACAGCCTTCTAAGTGATGTTGGAAAACCAAATCTCTTGATGGGATCTCTCAAATAAGGTGCCCCGTATAACTTGAATGCTTTGAGTTTTGTCAATCCGGACATATCCAATTGATGATGGGGAATTCCTTTTGGGATATGAGATAAATGAATGACCAATCTCTTTAGATTGAGAATGCCAGAAAAGACTTCATTTGAACAACTCATGAAAGAAATACCAGAAAGTTCTTGTAGATTTGGCATCCCTGTCACAAGACTTTCTATTCTAGGACTGGGTAAATGAGAGGGTACCTCCAGACGTATATACCTCAAGTTCTTCATCATCCATATCTCCCTAGGTAAAGTATGACCACTACAAATTAGAGTTTGCAAATTGTGAAGCTCTGAGATTGAACCAGGAATTTTGACGTGAAATGGAAATTGGAGATATCTCAAATGAAATAACGTTGTAATCACAAGTAGAAAAGACTCGAACCATACATTTGTATTGAAGATGGCTAATACCCTGAGAAGGTCGAAACGAGAGAAAAAATCATGTATTATATGATTATGACGGTAGATGGGCAATATCCTGAGAAGCTTAATAAAGGGTTCAAGAGGTTGATCCAAGCGAGAAAATAATTCTTCAATGAGTAGAGAGGATGTAATTCAAGATATCATCCTATTCTCCCACTCTTTATTACTTCTCCTTTTCCTAGAGTAAAAAAAATGAAATTCTTTAAATTTGAAAAGATAGTACTTAGAATTGACATTTAAAAGCAGAAACTACTGTGGAATTGCTCCAAATTATAAGAAATTTCAAAGAAATTAAATGGCTGTGAATAACTTTTGTCTAGTACCTATCACTATATTTATTATTGCACTTAAGATGGTTGTTGGATAGGTGAGAGTTAATAATTGTGTAATGAACTAGCTGTTAGATGCACCGACACTATTTTTAGTGACGTGACACCTAGTATTTTAAACAGAAAAATCAATAACATTAAACCAAAAATATTTAAACCAAAAAGCCTTCTATCAGACCTAGGTTACCCGGTCTGAACAACTTAGATAACTTTGGCTCAATTCTTATATTTATGTTAAGAAATTTACTTAAGTTGTATAATAATGTATCCTTAATTCAGTAAGCAAAAAAAGAAGTGTGAGTTAAGAACCTTTTTTTTTTGTAGTACCAACAAACGTGAATTACATGAGCAACAGATCATATTTAGTACTCATTATGGCAAAAACAACTTTTAATGAAAATAAATATACACATTAGCAAAGAGTGCTAAAACGTTTACCATTATTAGGTAATTGTCATTGAATTCAATGTCGCTATAGGCTTTAGGGACATTTAGAAAGAGTGTTAATTGCTGTTAAAGATCATTTTCGGTATAGTGACTGTTTCTAGCAGAGCAGTAACAAAGAGGTGAAACACTGAATTGTTTTAAACTGCAAGCAAAATCTATCATTCTTTTGTCTACTTCTTTTCAGATATGGACCTCTATTTATTTAAGATGTTAAACAAGAAAAATACAATGTAAAACAAGGAAAGGTTAAACCATGGTGTTCCAACATAATGTAGGAAACGACTTGTTACAGCGTCAACGTGCAAGCCAATTTCATCAAACCAGCTGCAACTCCCCCCTTATTTGATGAAAAGACCAGCCTGTTGGTTGATTAGAACTGCTGTTGTTCTAGAACTATCCATGAACAAGTATAAATAGAGGATGGTCTTGTTCATTTGTGAAAAACCCAAGAAAACCCAAGAACAACCCAAAACAAAGACAACTCAAGAGTTTTCTTCCATACACAAGTTCTCCCTTCTAGCTTCCTCTTCTTTGGTTGAATCTTCCGATCTTAGTTTAACAATCTTGGGCTAGCAAAAGTGTTCCCCAGTTATACTTTTCTTCTGCTATTCTCTACATGGTATCAGAGCCATAGCCGTAGATTGGCTTGGGGGTATTATTTCAAGATCGGGTTGGTGGTAGATTCAACTAGTTTGTGTTAGATGGATTTTAGCGGTCATGTTAATGGACTGGGGATGGAGTTGTTGAATCAGTCCAATTACAAGGTATGGAAGACATGTATGGAATCATACCTTGTGGGGAAGATTTGTGGGATGTTGTTGATGGGAGTAACACAAGTCCTCCTACTGACGGACTGGAAAATAGCATTGTGTACAAGAAGTGGAAGCAGATTAATGCAAAGGCGGAGTTCATTCTGAAGAGGACAATCTCCTCCAGTTTATTCGATCATATTATAAAGTGTAAATCAACTCATGAAATATGGAGGACCCTCGATCATTTGTTCAACAAGAAGAATGAAGCTCGGCTGCAGATATTGGAAAATGAATTGGCCACACTATCCAAGGTAATCTTTCTATTGCTGAGTATTTTTTAAAGATTAAGAACTTATGTTCTAAGATATCTTTTACCATTTTTGGAGATTCTTATAAAACCTTCTGCGATCCATAATTGGATCATTCTCCGAGCATCAACTTGAATATCCTCTGGGAAACTACTCATATGAAGAAAGCAAGGTTTAAGGCGACTAGGCAAGTGGTGGTAACTCAAACCGAGCACTCCTAAGCATTTATCTGACTGATTAGCAATTATTTCACTTAAGGTTCTGGCGACATCCTTCCTACTTTCTAATGTCCTGGTCACTTTAGAGAAATGTCCCGCAATCACTGAGATTGTTAAGGGTAGTCCTTGACATTTTCCTACTATTTCCTTTCCAATTCCTTCTAACTGATCAGGATGATGATCATGTTTTGGTCCAAACACCTTATCACAAAGTAACCTCCAACCGTTTTCTAAACTCAAAAGCTGCATCTCATGAGGGCTACAAGTATTTGCATACATTGCTGCCTCATTTTCCCTAGTAGTCAATAAGATTCGACTTCCATTGTTATAATTAGGAAATATTCCTCTTATACTATCCCAAACATCTATACTCCAAATATCGTCAACAACAATAAGGTATCTTGGACCCTTTAGGTTCTTTTGCACCAGGTCAGCTAACTCATTGCCATCCATCTTATCATAATCTTTTGCGTTCACAATAACAGTTTGCTTTGAAATGCAATGTAAAGCTTCTAACAATACATTTCGACATCGAAATTCTTGAGATATTGTAACCCAACCAAAAATGTCAAAGTGATACCTGATTGGATGATGATCAAAAGCTTTTCTAGCTAGTGTTGTTTTGCCAATGAGACCCATGCCTGTTATTGTGACAACATCTATATCCCGTGATTGTCCTATCAATCTTTTAACTATTATCTCCAGGTCATCATCAAGTCCGTGCACAATATCATCTTTTGACTGATGTGACAAAATCGGATAACTTGAAGAAAAAGTGCCTATCAAGGAATCCCTGGATAATTCAATAGCTTGATCAGCATGATCACGAGAAAGAATCTCCATCACTTGTTTCTTTGTTGTATCCATTTTTTTAACAGCTTTTAGAAAATCCAAGTGTTGTAAAATTCCAAATGTCCACCTCGAGACTTTGATGATTTGAGAAATTTTCAGCTCAAGAACATCTTCTGCATAACTAGCCGCAACTCTAATTTTTTCTTCCAAAGATTTTAACTTTTCATTGTCAAATCTACTCTTGCTAGCGTTTTCAAGAACTTTTTGGAAATATTCAGTAGTAGCATGAAGAGAATCGAGCGTTTTAGCAGTGTTACCATTAAAGATCTGTGGATTTGGTTGTTCAAGAGTTTGAAGAAGAGAAGTTACAACAGTATAGGCTGCCATTAAGTCAATATGGAGAGAAATTGAAACAACACAATTTGAAGGAGTAGAGAGGATGTAATGGGGGTACACATTGGAAAAATAGGAATGGTCACCATGAGCTTCTAAAAAATGAATCTCTTACCACCAAAGGATATGTTGCAATGTATGATGTTGCTTTTCTCTTAACTACAGATATCGAGTTCAAGTCTTGGGTATGAAATAATCTTTGTATTGCAAATGGAAATGACTCCAAGTATCCATTTGTATTGAAAATGGCCAATACCGTAAGAAGGTTGAAAAATGAGAGAAAAATCATGTATTGTAGGACCACGTCGGTAGATGGGAAATACAGAATCACAAATGGGCCAGACATGTACTAAACATGCTTATTTCAAAAACATGAATTTTACAAAATGATCAGAATATAAAAACGAAAGATTTTACTTTTCAAAATATAAACTAAAACATTCTGCATTTGGATGATGGCATTAGAAGGTCAATAAGCTCCTCTGCCCCTGCATATGCAAGATAAAAAGTAGAAGTCATCAATTTAATTTGAAGGAGGTAAAACTAAACAAAGATGCGAGAATCGAACAACTTACAGTTATTGTTATCAACGATGCAGACCTTAAGGATATTATTTCCCATGTCCTCTTGTTGTTGTTCAATATTTTTGGCAGAATCCTCAGCAGTAGCGCTGCAATCATGTAACTCAATTGACTCCAAAGTACAAATTGTTGGGAAAAATGCGGACTAACACAAAAAAATATTTGGTCAAAATAATGGAAATAAAATGGGAAAGTAATGACACCAAAATTTTACGTGGAAACCCTTTTAAATAAGGAAAAAAAACCATAGCCCAAGAGGAGCAATTGATATCACTATAGTAAGGAATTTTACGTTGTGTAGTCACAAATACAATACTCAAAGTAACTACGAGAAACTCAAAAGGAATAGCACTCTTTTGATTTCCACCTAACTAAAATATCGCTCACACTCTATTTTTCTTCACAAACTATTTTTCTTGTATAGTCTATGGAATACCTCACTTTGCTCTCAAAATAGTTTTTTCTCTCTAACTTGGTGTGTTCTACAAATGAGCAAAAATGCTCTATTTATAGGAAGAGAAAACCATGCCTGTGTCACTAATGACATAGGCAAATGTAACAAATCTCAAAAGAAGGTTGCAAATCTTACCAATTTGCCAATCACCAAATCATTAATTTTCAACTCTTGCACCAATTTCTTTTTTTCAACATTTGTTGTCACTATTCCTTTTTAACAATTGTTTGTAGCAATTGAGTAACAAAAGTTGACCAAAAAATATGGGATGGACTCAACAAATCTCCCCCTCCAGTCCCATTTACCAGAAGGAGGTATCTTCATCTTCTTTAGAGAGACATCATACCCACAAGTTCTTTGCATAACTCGAACTTGTCTTTCGGTATCGTCTTGGTCAGCATATCTGCAGGATTTTCACTTGTGTGGATCTTTTTGACGTGAAATGATTCACTCTCCACTTCCTCACGAATCCAATGATACCTGACGTCAATGTGTTTTGTCCTTGCATGGTACATGGAGTTCTTGCTCAAGTCTATTGCACTCTGGCTGTCACAATAGACAATATACTCCATCTGATGCAAACCAAGCTCTTGAAGAAATCGCTTTAGGCATATCATCTCCTTGCCGGCTTCAGTAGCCACAATATACTCAACTTCAGTTGTAGATAGTGCAACACACTTCTGCAACTTCAACTGTCATGATATAGTTCCCCCTGAAAAGTAAACAAATATCCAGTAGTGGATTTTCTGTTATCAAGGTCACCTGCCATATCAACATTTGTATAGCCCAAGATTGGATTTGATGCTCCAAAACACAAGCATTCATCTGAGCTTCCTCTAAGATACCTGAGTATCCACTTAAATAACTTCCCAATGCTCCTTTCCCAGATTGTCGAGAAATCTGCTGACAACACCAACTGCGAGAGAAATATCAGGTCTAGTGCATACCATTGCATACATTAGACTTCCGATGACGGAGGAATATTGAACTTTGGCCATGTTCACTTTTTCCTCCCTAGCTATAGGACACATCTTCTTGCTCAACTTCATATGACCAGCAAAAGGTGTGCTAACATGTTTAGCATTCTTCATGTTGAAGTGCTCTAGTACATGTTAAATGTACTTTTTCTGTGATAAATAAATCTTCCTTTCATCTCTGAGACGAGTAATTCTCATGCCCAAAATTTGTTTGGCATGACCCAAGTCTTTCATAGCAAAAGACTTACACTACTCTTTCTTCAACTCGTCAATCTTGGAAGTATCATTGCCCACAATCAACATAGCATCCACATACAGCAAGAGGATGATAAAGTCATTGTCAGAAATTTTTTGTACAAATACACAATTATCTGATGAAGTCTTCTTATAGACTTGCTCCCCCATAACAGATTCAAACTTCTTGTATCACTGTTTAGGAGCTTGCTTTAGGCCATAGAGACTCTTTTTGAGTTTGCACACAAAATTTTCTTTACCTTCTACTTTGAAGCCCTCAGGTTGTTCCATATAAATCTCTTCTTCTAGGTCACCGTGAAGGAAAGCTGTCTTCATATCCATCTGCTCAATCTCTAAACTAAGAATAGCAGCCAAACCCAGAACTGTACGAATTGAGGACATTTTTACAACAGAAGAAAATATTTCATCAAAGTCAATACCCTTCCTTTGACCAAATCTCTTAACAACCAATCTAGCTTTGTACCTGGGCTTCAAGTTGTGTTCTTTAACTTTAACTTTGAACACCCACTTGTTCTTCAAAGCTCTCATGCCCTAGGGCAATTTTACCAACTCATAGGTGTGGTTCTCATGCAGAGGCTTCATCTCATCTTGCATGGCTTCAATCCATTGATCCTTGTGCTCATCTTCCATGGCCTCCTCATAACATTCAGGTTCTCTCCCATCAGTGAGTAACACATACTCATTGGGTAAATAACGAGAGGAAGGAACTTGCTGCCTTGTGGACCTTATAACCGGAATATTTGATTCGTCCACATCTTTATGAGCAGGAGGATCATCAATAACAATATCATTGTTATTATCAACATCAACATGTTGAGTCGATACATGATTATGGGAGTCACCATGATCATCAAGCCCAACAACATCATGCATACTTGTGTGAGGAACTTCATTTAGATTAACTATGCCATCAAAACTTGAAGATTCTAGCTTCTCCGCTTTGTCAATGTCTTCAATTGTTTGATTCTCCATGAAAATAATATCATGGCTTCTCACAAGTTTCTTTTTAATTGGATCATATAGCATGTAACCAAATTCATCAAGGCCATATCCAATGAAGATGCACTGCCTTGTCTTGTCATCTAACTTTGATCTCTCATCTTTCGGCACATGTACAAAAGTTTTGCAACCAAATACTCTTAAATGGTCATAGGAAACATCGTTTCCATACCAAACTCTATTTGGCACATCACTTTGCAAAGCAACAGTAGGAGATATATTAATAACATGTGCAACAGTCAATAAAGCCTCACCCCAAAATGAGTTTGGCAACTTTGCTTCAGAAAGCAAACATATAACTCTTTCCATCAAGGTCCTGTTCATACTCTCAGCCAAACCATTAAGGTGAGGAGTCTTAGGAGGAGTCTTCTGATGTCTAATACCTTGATGCTTGCAGTATTTGTCAAATGGTCCACAATATTCACCACCATTATCAGTGCGAATACATTTCAGTTTCTTTCTAGTTTCTCTTTCAACTGAAGCCTGAAACTGCTTGAAGACACCTAACACTTGGTCTAGTCTTCAAGACATAGACCCAAAGCTTTCTCGAGCAGTCATCAATAAAAGTGACAAAGTAGAGTGCACCACCCAATGTCCTTGTCTTCATTGGACTGCATAAATCAGAGTGCCCCAATTCAAGCAACTCTGTCTTTCTCGAAGGAGGGTTAGACTTAAAGGAAACTATATTTTGTTTACCAGCCAAGCAGTGCTCACACTTTTCTAATTTAGCATTTTGTAAATCTGACAATAATTTCTTCTTGGCTAGAACATTAAGTCCTTTGTCGTTGATGTAGCTAAGCCTCTTGTGCCATAACGTTAAAGAGCTATCTCTCTCAATTGCATTCACCATATCAACACAAGCAGAAGCCGTAGTTCAGTATAAACTACATCATTTGTTACCACGAGCCACAACCAAGGAACCCTTAATAAGTTTCCATTTTCTATCACCATTGGTACTAACATATTCTTCATCATCCAAAACACCAACAGAAATCAGGTGCAAACGAACATCAACAGCATGTTTCACATTGTTCAAAACTAGTTTAGTTCCAACACTAGTTTCCAAGCAAATTATACCAATACCAACCACCCTAGAAATAGTCTCATTACCCATACTCAAGGTTCCAAAATCACCAAGAGTATAGGAAGAGAAAAAAATCCTCCCTTGACGTCACGTGAGATGCGGCACTAGTGTCCACAACCCAGCTTGATTCATCACAAGCAATATTTATCATATCTGCATCAAGGACGATAACAAGATCTTCGGCGGTGACGGTGGCTAGGCAATTTTCATTGCCATCTTCTTTAGTTTCCTCTTTGTTTTTGTTCTCCTTCTTCAACTTCCTGCATAACTTCTTTGTGTGCCCTTTCATGCCACAATGATAGTACTCAATATCCTTACGTCTGCCTCTAGATTTGCTCCTATTTTGTTCTCTATTCTAAGAACCACAGGTTTTATTTCTCCCCCTAGAGCTAGTTATTAGGACATCCCGATGAAAAAGAATCGAGATATTTTCTTCTCATCTTTTCGTTCAAGACACTACTCTTGGCGGAATCCATAGAGATCACCCCATTTGGAGCAGAATTTGACAATGAAGTTCTAAATGTTTCCCAAGAGTCTGGTAGGGAACCAAGTAGAAGCAAGCCTTGAATTTCTTTATCAAATTTGATGCCCGTAGCAGATAATTGGTTCATGATCCCTTTAAAATTATTCAGATGGTCTATCATCGGAGAACCATCATGATATTTTAAACTCAACATCTGCTTTATTAAGAACATTTTAATGTTGCCAGTTTTCCGAGCATATAAACTTTCAAGATGCTCTCATGGGGTTCAAGCACGTGTCTCCCCAGAAATATGGTTCAACACATTATCGTCAACCCATTGCCTAATGAATCCATAAACCTGTCTATGCAACAGATTCCACTCTTCATCTGTTTTATTATCAGGCTTTGCAGTGGTAAAGACTGGTTGATAAAAATTCTTGACATAAAATAGATCTTCCATTTTCCCCTTCCAAATGGCATAATTAACACCATTCAAAGTAACCATTCTACTTGTGTTGGCTTCCATCGTTTCCCCCCAACAATATAGTTATTGCAAACCAAAGTAAATCTTTTCTGATGTGAAAGTTCAGACTGTGCTGCAACCACAGAACATACTTAGATAAAACTTTGGCTTTGATACCAGTTTGTTGGAAAAAATGCGGACTAACACAAAAATATAAATGGTCAAAATAATAGAAATAAAATGGGAAATTAATGACACCAAAATTTTACGTGGAAACCCTTTTAAAAAAGGAAAAAAAACCACTGGCCAAGAGGAGCAACTGATATCACTATAGTAAGAAATTTTACACTATGTAGTCACAAATACAATACTCAAAATGACTACTACACACTCAAAAGGAATAACACTCTTTTGATTTCCACCTTACTAAAATATCACTCACACTCTATTTTTCTGCACAGACTATTTTTCTTATAGTCTATGGAATACCTCACTTTGCTCTCAAAATAGTTTTTTCTCACAAACTTGGTGTGTTCTACAAATGAACAAAAATGCTCTATTTATAGGAAGAGAGAACCATGTCTATGTCACTAATGACATACACAAATGTAAGAAATTTCAAAAGAAGGTTGCAAATTTACCAATTTGCCAATCACCAAATCATTAATTTTCAACTTTTGCACCAATTTCTTTTTTACAACATTTGTTGTCACTATTCCTTTTTAACAATTGCTAGTAACAATTGAGTAACAAAAGTTGACCAAAAAATATGGGATGGACTCAACACAAATTTCCCCATAGTTGATGATACGTCTGCTCCATCAAAATGACAACACCGACTTAATAAAAACCTTTTAAGTGATGTTGGAAAACCAAATCTCATGATGGGATCTCCCAAATAAGGTGCCCCGTGTAACTTGAATGCTTCGATTTTTGTCAATCCGAACATATCCAATTGATGATGGGGAATTCCTTTTGGGATATGAGATAAATGAATGGTCAAGCTCTTTAGATTTGGAATACCAGAAAAGACTTTCTTTGTACAATTGTAGTAACAAATACCAAAAAGTTTCTCTAGGTTTGGCATACCTGTCACAAGACTTCCTATTCTAGGACTGGGTAAATGAGGGGGTACCTCCAGACGTATATACCTCAAGTTCTTCATCATCCATATCTCCCTAGGTAAAGTATGACCACTACAAATTAGAGTTTGCAAATTTTGAAGCTCTGAGATTGAACCAGGAATTTTGACGTGAAATGGAAATTGGAGATATCTTAAATGAAATAACGTTGTAATCACAAGTGGAAAAGACTCGAACCATACATTTGTATTGAAGATGGCTAATACCCTGAGAATGTCGAAACGAGAGAAAAAATCATGTATTATATGATTATGACGGTAGATGGGCAATATCCTGAGAAGCTTAATATAGGGTTCAAGAGGTTGATCCAAGTGAGAAAATAAGAAGATAGATCTTGCAACAGTGGGTAATATCTCAGAAATATCAGCAAATGAATAAAATCTGGTTTGAAAATTGAAGTGACGGGCATTGTGCCTTTGTGTTGGAAGAGTAGGGCGAGTTCTCTCAACATGCATATGCTTTGTCATTTTAGCTTCTATCAAACAAAACTCACGCAGTATATCATGTATTCCACATATTTTTATCTCACCATTGAATCTCCTTTTTCTAGCTTGTATCAAGTTCCTGCTAATAAGATCCTCCAAATAATCCATCGCCACTTCCTCCAAAGTTTTACCATTTTCAAAAGTCCTTATGAAACCTTCTACAATCCATATTTGGATCAATCTCTGAGTCTCAACCTGAAATTCCTCTGGGAAATCACTCATGGAAAGCAGGAAAGATTTGAGGCGATTAGGCAAGTGGTGGTAACTCAAACCGAGCACTCCTAAGCATTTATCTGGATGACTAGCAATGATTTCACTTAAGTTTCGGGCAACATCCTTCCAACATTCCAATGTTCTAGCTATTTTAGAAAGATGTCCCGCAATCACTCAAATTGTCAAAGGTAGTCCTTTTCAGTTTTCTACTATTACCTTTCCAATTTCTTCCAATTCGGGAGGATGATCACGTTTTGGTCCAAACACCTTATCACAGAGTAACCTCCAACTGTTTTCTAAACTCAAAAGCCTCATCTTATGAGGGCTACAACTATTTGCATACATTGCTACCTCGATTTCCCTAGTAGTCAATAAGACTCGACTCCGATTGTTAGAATTAGGAAATATTCGTCTTAAGCTATCCCAAACATCCGTACTCCAAATATCATCAACAACAAAATGGTATCTTTGACCCTTTAGGTTCTTTTGCACCAACTCAGCTAACTTATTGTCATCCATCTTATCATAATTTTTTGCGTTCACAATATCTGTTCTCTTTAAAATGCATTGTAAAGCTTCTAACAATACATTTCTACCTCTAAATTCTTGATATATTGTAACCCAAGCAAGAATGTCAAAGTGATACCTGATTGGAAGATGATCATAAGCTTTTCTAGCAAGTGTTGTTTTGCTAATGCCACCCATGCCTGATATTGTGACAACGTCTAGATCCTGTGGTCGTCCTTTTAATCTATTAATTATGATCTCCAAGTCATCATCTAGTCCCTGCACAATATCATCTTCCAACGTTGGATAACGAGTAGAATAAGTGCCAATCAAGGAATCCCCATATAATTCAAGAGCTTGATCAGCATGATGTGAAACAATCTCCATCACTTGTTTCTTTGTTGTATCCATTTTTTCAATAAGTGGTAGCAAATCTTGGTGTTGTTAAATTCCAAATGTCCATCTTGAGCCTTTGACGATTTGAGAAATTTTCATCTCAACAACATCTTCTGTATAATTAACAGCAACTCTTATTTTTTTCCTCCAAAGATTTGATCTTTTCAGTGTCCAATCTACTCTTGCTAGCATTTTCAAGAACGTTTTGGAAATATTCAGTAGTAGAACGAACATAATCAAGTGCTTCAGCAGTGCGACTATAAAAGAGTTCTGGATTTCGTTGGTTAAGAGTTTGAAGAAGAGAAATTACAACACTATACGCAGCCACTAAGTTAATATGGAGCGGAATTGAAACAAAATAATTCTTCAAGGATTAGAGAGGATGTAATTCAAGATATCAAATATTACTCTTTTATTTTTGTAGAAACTTATTGTATATATCCTATTATCCCACTCTTTATTACTTCTCCTTTTCCTATAGTAAAAAAATGAAATTCTTTAAATTTGAAAAGGTAGTACTTAGAATTGACAGTACTAAAAGTAGAAACTACCGCGAAGTTGCTCCAAATTATAAAAAATTTCAAGGAAATTAAATGGATTTGAATGACTTTTACCTAGTACCTATCACTATATTTATTATTTCAATAAAGATGGTTGTTGGATAGTGAGAATTAATAATTGTGTAATGAACTAGCTTTTAGATGCACCGACACTTTTTTAGTGATGTGACACCTAGTGTTAGATCGAGAAAGATTTTAATGCTTGACAAAAAGGGAAACAGATGAAAGAAACAGGTTGCGCCGACATGTTCCTTTCAGATCGAATTCGACTGTCATAAGGAGAACTCAACCACGTGAATTAGAAGTTAGAAAGAGGTGGAAGGGTTGCTTTTTCGACAAGAAAGCAGTGCAAAAAGGTTTCCTTTCATAAAGAATTCCTTCAAGGAAGAGGATGCATAAAATCGGTTTACAAGAATTTCCAAATACCACACGGATAAGGAAGCAGAGTTGAAGTAGGAAAACAAATTGAAGTAGAGTTGAAGTACGAAAAGGATTCTTGATCTACTTATTCTATAAATAGAGCAAGGATCTTCCAACCAAACTTGCGCACTTAAACAGAGATTTACAAGCATAATACAATCAAATAGAGGGAGTTCATATTTGAGTGATTTTTTTATTACAAGTTGCAGCCAACGCAAGGAAATAAGATTGAAGAACCTGATCAATATTCATAGGCTTATGCTTTATGGTTCTTAAGTCAAGTTTTCTTGTATTGAGTTTTTATTGAGTTGTATCTTTATTCTTTCTAGATCCAGTGAAGTATAAACTGGAGTAGGAATAGAGTCTTCAAGTTGGGGGTGACTTAAAGACTTGGGAACATAAACCTTGGGGGGTTTGTGTTGGAGTTTATGAATTAGAGTTAGTTCCTAGGATTGCAAGAGTTGTAATCTGAATTCATAACTTGAAGTGGGGTCGACGATCTAGTTGGTTGTTGACGCTAGGAATTACAGTTTATAATTCCTTAAGTTACATAGGTTTGTAATCTTTTGTTGAGGCTCAGAGTTTAATGAAATGGAGTTAAATCCTGCAGAGGTGTAGGTCGTGGTATTTTACACTTCAAGAGCCAGGGTTTTTCGCGATAAAATTATATTGTGTCATTACTTTATTTGCTTTACATAACGTAACTGCTGTAATCTGCAAAGAAACATATAGAATATACCTATTCCTTAGGCAAATCTGGGGGTTAGTATTCCAACACCTAGTTTTTTAAACAAAAAAATCGATAACATTAAATCGAAATATTCAAAGCAAAAAGCCTTCTATCGGACCTAGGTTACCCGGTCTGAACAACTTAGATAACGTTGGCTCAATTCTAATATTTATGTTAAGAAATTTACTTAAGTTGTATAATAATGTATCCTTAATTCAGTTAGCAAAAAAAGAAGTGTGAGTTTAGAACCTTTTATTTATAGTACCAACAAACGTGAATTACATGAGAAACAAATCATATTTAGTACTCATTATGGAAAAGATAGCTTTTAACGACAATAAATATACACATAAACAAAGAGTGCTAAAACATTTACCGGCATTAGTTAACTGTCATTGGATCCAATGTCATTATAAACTTTAGGGACATTTACAAAGAGTGCTAAAAATACATATTTAGTGGCAATTAAACTATTGTGGTTAGTTTATTGCCGGTAAATATCATTTTTGGTGTAATGATTGTTTCTAGCAGAGCAGTAACAAAGAGGTGAAACACTGGATTGGTTTAAACTGCAAGCAAAAACTATCATTCTTTTGTCCACTTCCTTTCAGATATGGACCTCTATTATTTAAAATGTTCAACAAGAAAAATACAATGTAAAGCAAGGAAATGTTAAACCATGGTGTTCCAACATAATGTAGGAAACAACTTGTTACAGCGTCAACGTGCAAGCCAATTCCATCAAACCATCTCCAACTTCTGTTGATGAAGAGACCAGCCTGTTGGTTAATTAGAACTTCTGTTGTTCTTTATAAGGTGATAAGTGCTTATGTTCCTTGATGTTTTGATGATCTCCTCACAAGAGCAGGGAACTGGTCCTCTGCAGAGTATGAATACTCGTCCAGTGGTCAAAGTGCTAGACAGCTGGAAACTGTCTGCGTCAGAAAGTTGGTGAGCTGTAGAGTACTCCACCAATCAGAAGAGATGAGGTTGCTTGTACGTTTGGTAGTATTTCTTCATGGTATATATCAAAAAACAAGCAACACTATCTATCATTCATTCAAAAAGGTAGAAAGTTTTTTTTCAAGCTTCAAGAACAGCAAGGGATCTGATCGATAGCTTCAAGAGCTTTTTGTACCAGTTGTTATTTTGTTTGCTTGTAATAGTGCTTACATTGTAGGATTCGTTTCGTTGTGATAAGAAACATTTCAACTTGTGTGAATTATTGTGAGTTCTAAGTTAGAGTTAACTTGGTTCTTACTCTAAAATCTATATTAATCAGGATAGGATTAGTATAATGGGTAGTATGGTATCTACTCTAGCTCGTTTAAGTAATATGAGGTGTTACTTAAATTTGGGATTAGCAGGCTAATCTCGATTTGTAACTGGCTTTTACTTTTGCTTAGAGAAGATTAGTGAAAAGCAGTTCTAAAAGTCTTGGCAGGCCATGTCGTGGTTTTACTCCCTTGAGCAAGGAGGTTTCCACGTAAACTCTCTTGTCAATATTTACTTTTCAGCACTTGTTCTTTACTGTTTTAGTTTCAACTGTGCTGAGGACCTGGTCCCATTGATACTGGTGGACGCATGCAATCCAACAAGTGGTATCAGAGCCTGACTTTTCAGTTTGGTTAACACCAAGAAAAGAAAGGATCCTGAAGGAATGGTTGCTCCACCCAATATGGAGGAAGGACAATCTTCTACCAGGCCACCGCGTTTTAATGGACAATACTATGGCTGGTGAAAAAATTGAATGCACGACTACATCAACGCTGAGGACTCTGAGTTATGGGACATCATCCTTGATGGACCATATATTCCTACAAAGGAGATGAAGGATGGGGAGCTTACCACCACTGTTGTCAAAACCAGAAAGGACTACAACGAGGCAGATAGGAAAAAGATAGAAAAGAACTACAAAGCAAAGAAGATTCTGGTGTGTGGAATTGGAGCAGATGAGTACAACATGATTTTTGTTTGTGAGACTGCCAAAGAGATATGGGATTGTCTTCAAATATCCCATGAAGGAACTCAGCGAGTAAAATAGTCTAAGGTTGATATGCTTACCACTCAGTATGAAAATTTCATTATGAAGGAAGGGGAAACCATCTTTGAGATGAACTCAAGATTCACCTTTATCACCAACGAACTGAGAGGTTTGGGTGAGGCTATTCCTGTCTATAAGCAAATTCGCAAGATTCTCAAGGTGCTTCCAAAATCTTGGGAAATCAAAGTGGATGCCATAACAGAGGCCAAAGATCTAATGACGCTTCCCATGGATGAACTGATTGGGAATCTTCAGACCTACGAGACGAACAAGAAACAGGGGACGACTGTGAAGGAAGGAAAGAAGGAGAAGTCCATTGCTTTGAAAATATCTCAAAGTGAGGTGACTGAAGAGGAGGATGAGATGGCATATGTCACTGGAAGATTTCAGAAGATCTTAAAGAAGCATGGAGGCTTCCAAAAGAAAACCCCTTCCAGCAGAACTGCTACTGCAAATGATCTTTGCCATAAGTGTGGCAAGCCTGGTCACTTCATGAGGAATTGCCCCAGTCAAAAGCAGGAAACTCATGACACTAGACCTCGCAAGAGGGACCTGGTCCTAGACCATGCTCAAAGGAAGGCACATGCGGATCAGTTGGTGAGAAAAGCCTTTGCTGTGTGGGGAAATGACTCAAGTGAATCAGAAGAAGATGTAGAGAGTCATGAGGATGTTTCAATGATGGCCATTGAAGATGATGAAAGCATTTTCAACTCCATTTTCTCCTTAATGGCACATTCTGATGATGAAGAAGATTCAGACGAGGTAACTCTTTTTTATCTTAAAAATGATCTAGATAATCTGCCTATTGAAAACTTGAGGAAACTTGCTGCTCTGCTTATTGACTGTGTTGATGAACGAACCACTGAAAACTTAATGTTGAATAAAAAATTAAGTTTGTGTGAAGATAAGAATTATGCTCTCATCTCTCAAGTTGTTGAAATTAGTGAAAGGATAGGAACTCTAGAAACTAGTAACATAACACTTGAGAAGAACCCTGGAAACTCAGTAGGTGGGAAGAGAAAGCTTAGCATTTTTTAGGAAAAACTGGAAGAACAGCTAAAAAATTCTGAGACTAAGCTAGGCGCTTCTCTTGAAACAAATTCTCAATTGAGAAAAGATCTGAGTAAGGTCAAGGAGGAATTAAGTCACTCCCTAAAATGGACTGACTCCTATAAGATACTCTCTAATCTGTCCAATCAAAGTTTCAATGGAAAGAAAGGGTTGGGACGCAGACCAATAGAACCTCCCTAAAATCCCCATAGCAAATATGTGTCTGTATCTGACAACCTTTTGTGCACTCACTGTGGTCGAAATGGTCATTTGAAAGAAAATTGCGAGAGTCTGAGAAAAGCTAAAGAAAGGCATGTGAGATTTGTTAGATCTGAAAATGATGTTAAAAAGGGACACAAGGGACCCGATCCCCTGTATCGTTTCAGTAAGAACATCCTGCCTCCCTGGACAGAAAGGTTTCTTATCAGACCTCTTGATAATTACTGGGAACTCCGTCTGAAGTGGGTTCCTAAATCTAACAAATGATTTCTATGCAGAAGAGAGGAAGGAGTCAGTGTTGGTACATGGACAGTGGATGCTCAAGGCACATGACTGGAGACACTTCAAACTTCCTTTCTTTGAAAGCACACCAAGGTGGTGGTGTGTCGTTTGGTGGTGGAAAGAAGGGCTCTATCCTTGGCATTGGCAGAATAGGGAGATCGACTGATAATTCAATAAATAATGTACATTATGTGGAGGGTTTAAAATACAATCTTTTGAGCATTTCACAAATCTGTGATAAGGGAAATGAAGTCAAGTTCATGTCTAAAAGGTGTGTGGTTACAAATTGTGATGTCTGCAAAAAGAGTCAAGAATATGTATGTTGCTGATCTTGATTCTGTTGAAGGAGTTAGCTTGTCATGTCTGAGTGCTCAAACTAATGATGCAAATCTTTGGCATAGACGACTGGGTCATGTAAGTACCTCTTTACTTATCAAGCTTGTTGAAGGGGACCTGGTCCGCGGACTACCAAAGCTGAAGTTCTCCAATGACAAAGTCTGTGACGCCTATGCAAAAGGCAAACAAACAAGATCTTCTTTCAAGGCAAAAAAGGGTGTGAGCACTATCAGACCTTTGGAACTTCTCCATATGGATCTGTGTGGACCTGTCAGAATTCAAAGCAGAGAAGGTAAAAAATATATTCTTGTGATTGTTGATGATTTCTCTAGGTACACCTGGAATATGTTTCTGCCGAAAAAGGATGAGACTGTTGGAATTCTGATCACTTTTGCCAAAGCCATCCAATTGAAGATAAATTGCAAAATAGCCAGTATCAGATCTGATCATGGTACAAAGTTTGAAAACTCTATACTTGAAGGGTTTTGTGCAGAAAATGGAATCAATCACAACTTTTCAGCACCAAGAACTCCTCAGCAAAATGGAGTTGTTGAAAGAAAGAATAGAACTCTGGTGGAGATTGCTAGAACTATGTTGATTGATTCAGAACTTGCAATGAATTTTTGGGCTGAAGCAGTTAATACCGCTTGCTATGTGACAAACAGGTGTCTTATCAGATCAATCATCAAGAAAACACCTTACGAGTTGTTAAATGACAGAAAGCCCTCAATTGCTCATCTCAAGCCATTCGGGTGCAAATGTTTTGTGCTAAAAAATTGAAAGGATGATTTAGGCAAGTTTGATGCCAGAAGTGATGAGGGTGTATTTGTTGGGTACTCATTTACAAGCAAGGCGTACAGGGTGTTCAACAAAAGAACTCTGTGTGTTGAAGAAAGCATGCACATCAAGTTTGATGAATTGGGTACAATAAATGAGAACAATGAGGACTACGAGTGTGAGGAGCTGATGAACAAGCAGCAGGATGATCAGGGCACAAAAGAGAAGGATACAGAACACTCAGGAGGACCTGGTCCCTCAGGTTCATCTCAGGAAACAGTGTCTCAAAATCCTGAAGAGGATGAAGGTAATTCTAATGCTGACAGAGAAGAAGAGATTACCATAAAGTCTGGATGGAAACATCAATCTTCACATCCACTAGATAATCTCACCTCTCCACTTGACTCAGCAATTCAAACAAGGTCTAGATCAAGAAATCTAGTTGCACATCCAGCATTCATATCATCCATTGAACCCAAGAACATCAAGGAAGCTTTGAAGGATGTAGATTGGGTAACTTCAATGCATGAGGAGCTTCATTAGTTTGACAAAAGCAAGGTGTGGCACCTGGTCCCCAGACCACTTGACAGAACCATTATTGGGACCAGATGGGTCTTCAGAAACAAACTTGACGAGCATGGAATCATTACTAGAAATAAGTCAAGATAGGTGGTACAGGGTTACAACCAAGAAGAGGGAATTGATTATGATGAGACCTTTGCTCCTGTTGCCAGAATGGAAGCCATCAGAATCTTAATAGCATTTGTCGCTCACATGGAATTCAAACTGTTTCAAATGGATGTCAAGAGTGCTTTCTTGAATGGGAATATGAAGGAAGAAGTATATGTCAAGCATCCTCCAGGCTTTGAAGATACAGGACTGCCAAATTATGTGCTGAAGTTAGACAAGGCTCTGTATAGGTTGAAACAAGCTCCCAGAGCTTGGTATGAACGCTTGTCAAAATTCCTTCTTGCAAATGGGTTCAAAAGAGGTAAAATTGATAATACACTGTTTTTGAAATACAGAGGAAATGAGTTGTTGATTGTGCAGGTTTATGTGGATGATATCATCTTTGGAACCACTACAGATTTACTTTGCAAGAAATTCGTTGATCTGATGAGCAGTGAGTTTGAAATGAGCATGATGGGAGAACTCACTTTCTTCCTAGGCTTGCAGATCAAACAAACCTCTCAAGGCATTTCAATATGCCAAGAGAAGTATATCAAAGAGCTGCTCAAGAAATTTAATCTTCTTGAGGAAAAGGTGCTGGATACTCCTATGAGCACAAGTGTGAAACTTGATGGAGATGAAAATGGCGTGGAGGTCAATCAGACCATGTACAGGGGAATTATTGGGTTACTCTTGTACCTCACTGCAAGCAGGCCAAATATAGTGTTCAGTGTAGGGATGTGTGCAAGATTTCAAGCAGCGCCAAAGGAGTCTCACCTGAAATTAGCCAAACGTATCCTAAGATACTTGAAGGGAACTCAGGACCTGGTCCTATTCTACCCTACTGATGACTCTTTTGACCTTATAGGTTATGCTGATGCTGATTATGCAGGTTTTCTTGTTGATAAAAAAAGCACATCAGGCATGGCACACTTCCTGGGATCAGCTTTCATTTCATGGGGAACAAAGAAGCAGAATTCCGTGGCATTGTCTACTACAGAGGCAGAGTATGTGGTTGTTGCATCATGTTGTACACAACTGTTATGGATCAAGCAGCAGCTAGAAGACTTTGGTGTACTTTCAGACACCATTCCTCTCATCTGTGATAACACCAGTGCCGTGAATATGGCCAAGAATCCTATCCAGCATAAGAGGACAAAACATATAGATGTGAGGCATCACTTTTTGAGGGACAATGTTGAAAAGCAGAATGTGGTGATGAGGTTTTGCAAAACTGAAGACCAGTTGGCTGATATCTATACAAAACCATTAAGTAAAAAATTCTTTATCAAAAATAGGATGAGGCTAGGGATGCTCAAAATCACCTGACCCCTCGACAGATTTGCACAAAGAAATCCTTCTTATTGATTATGTTAAGGAGGGCAGGTATCTATACTTGTTTCACTGCTTGTCATAAAAGAATTCACTTTCGGTACCGTAATGCAGGTGTACACTCATGGTGTGTTTAGCTGAACGAAAGGTTTAATTACACAGGCAGAGTTACAAACTGAAAGGAGGACCTGGTCCTCATGAGGTGAGTATCAAGTATACCACACTGTCTAAATGTCAACATCACTGCCACGTGTCACTCTCCCATTCATCGCGTCTGTTTCAAAATGTCTTGTCCTTTTTAATACCAAGGGTCAACTCTTTTGGGACCCGATACCTTTTAAACGTAAATCTCTCTTGAAGGTTTACTATTTAGCTTCCCTCTCCTCTTCTAAAACTAAAAATCATAAACCTTTTCCCAAAATCTCTAAATTTCTCTCCAAGTTCTATTTTCCTCCTCTCTTCAAGCATGTTTATCCCTGAGTCTTCTTCGAAAACATCTATCTCCCAAGAAGTCCGTTCCCCCTCCTAAAGAATCTCTGTCCACCCCAGTTTGTGGTGTTGGAGAAATGGATGAATCCATCTCCCCGGCGGCCGACATCTTGGTCAGCCCTATTCGTCACTCCGGAAATATGTTAGTTTGCTCTCCTACTCTGGTTCTATCTGGTGACAAATCCCAAAATTCAGAGGCACAGTCTGTGGCAAAACCTAATGAGGGTCTTTTTACGGAAGAAACTAACATTGGTTCCCTGGAAGTGTCATCAACCATATCTGAGAGAGTGTTTGAAGGGGAGCTACCTGAAGGAAAAGGTCCTGAATCTTGTATCCTAACTGCTGGTGCTGAACTGGTGGTTGTTCAAAGCTTAGCCTCTTTAAGACGTGATGTTCCACCCACTTCTCTGGAATATGAATTAGAGTCACCGGATCAGGTCCCTCCCAGAAGTGAGCCTACTTTTGACCAAACACCAAAATAATTTGATGTTGGAGGCGATAAGGAAGAAAAAGAAGAAGAGATTCCATTAAAATGGCGCTCTAGGGGAATGCGTGGAGCAAACCAATCTCAAATGAATGTTTCTGAGTTGGAAATAGTTAAAGGTACATCTGAGGTTGATATTGTTGAAAAATTTGCTGAACGAGAAAAGGAGCAACAGAGAAAGGGGAAGGGAAAGTTGGTACTGTCTCTCTCTAAAGGGGACAAAAGGAAGTACATTACAAGGAGCGAAGCACAAAAGGTTATTGAAGTGCTATTGCTGCAAGCAAAGCCCACACGGAAAGAAGTAGGAAGAGAAGAAGAGAGGGGCTTAAACCCGAACAACCTGCCTCTACTCCCTTGTCTATTGAGAATAGTGAAACTGAATCTGAAGAAGCTGCCAAGTATGTGACAAAACGGAGGAGAAAAGCTGAGGAAGAAAGTATTAAAACAAAGGGAGATCAAAAAGGGGGAAAGAAATCTCCTACAAAGAGTGTGAAGGTTAACAAGAAGAAATCTCGTGCAAAGGGAGAAAAAGTAAGAAAGTAGTTAGAGGAACAAACTGTAAAAGGACATGGTCCCAAGGTTAAAAATCAAATCGAAGAGAAGGACTTGACTAGAAAAGAGCGGGTAGAGAAAATGGAGCAACAAAAGGTTTTGAATGGTACAGTCTTTGACCCTAACATTCTAACACAGTTTGGTATGGGAAATTTGGTTGATGTTGTTACCATTCAAGGCTGGAATCATTTATTTGAACCACCAGTTCCATACTTACACGAACCTGAAGTGCGTGAGTTTTTCTATAAAATGGAACTACTGGAAGGAGGTAGAATCACAACCACTTTCAGGAATGTGGAGATTCATCTTGTTGAAGAAACTCATGGAATTATTCTTGGAGTGCCTGTAATGGGAGTTCGAACTATTGAGGGATGCAAACCATCTGGTGATTTTTCGAAGCTTGCTACCAAACGAGGAGATGTCAAGCGTGCAGGGCTCCCTAAGAAGTTTCTTAAAGGGGAGTATCAATTGATGTTTGAGTTCATTAACAAAGTCATGGTGCCCAGGACTGAGAAAAGAACAGTGGCTTCTGCTGCCGATCTTTTCCTTATGGAAAAGCTTGATGAGCTTAAGGAAATCAACCTCCCTACAATTATGCTAGAACATATGCATAGAGTAATGACATGGAAGAATGCTAAGCACGAGATTCCCTATGGGTATTTGCTTAACTTTGTCTTTAACCATTTTGATGTTCCAATGGGAAAAGGGGTACCAGGTACTACCAAACAGATGTTCACTATGTCTACTCTACTAGAATGTGAGCGCATTGAGGGACAGGCTAGGGGTAAATCTCAGGTGGCAGATGTTTTGGAACAGCAAGCTACTCTTAGGAGGGAGGTGACTGATCTCACCAAGATTTTGAGCGATAAGGAGGTTGAAATCACCAGGCTAAAGTCTGAACTGCAGAAGGCCGCTTCCCGGGGACCTGGTACCAGTGAGGGTCACGAGCTAACGCTCAAAGAGTTAAGGGATGACAACACAATGCTGCTGAAGACAAATGTCTCTCTCAACGAGGAAATTAAGTCCCTAAACAAGCAATTGATACAGGCCCATGAGAGTGCAAATGAGCGCATGATGTTGTTGATGCGTACTTTTACTCCCTTCCCTCCTCCATCCTAAATGTGTCTTGTTCTCTTGTTGTTTGTCTTTTCTTTTGAAGTTCCGCCTTGTCATCACATACTCTTGTGGATTTTTGTTAGTATGACAAACTACAGTGGTCAGTATATATGATATGTATCTCTCTTTTGTTTTGTGCCCTGTTCATGTGTGGTTTAATATTCTCTTTATGCTTACATACCCATGTTCTGTGTGGCCCAAGGCACTGAATTCTTTATTGCCTTTCATTTAACTTGAATATGTTTACTGCTTCACCTTTTCAATGATGTCAAAAGGGGGAAGTTTTGTTGTAAAGGTTGGCTGTGGAATTAAGGGTATTGAACTAAGGGGGAACATACAAAGGAGAAACTGATAAAGGGGGAATACCAGTTTTATTGTTTTATTGAATGAATGTTTGTTCACTCACGTGAGGAGTTATGCAGGTTGTTTGTCATCATCAAAAAGGGGGAAATTGATAAGTGTTTATGTTCCTTGATGTCTTGATGATCTCCTCACAAGTGCAGAGACCTGGTCCTTTGTAGAGTATGAATACTCGTCCAGTGGTCAAAGTGTTGGACAGCTAGAAATTGTCTGCGTCAGAAAGTTGGTGAGCTGCAAAGTACTCCACCAATCAGAAGAGATGAGGTTGCTTGTACATTTGGTAGTATTTCTTTAGGGTATATATCAAACAACAAGCAACATTATCTATCATTCATTCAAAAAGGTAGAAAGTTTTTTTTCAAGCTTCAAGAACAGCAAGGGATCTGATCGATAGCTTCAAAAGCTTCTTGTACCAGCTGTTATTTTGTTTTCTTGTAATAGTGCTTACATTGTAGGATTCGTTTCGTTGTGATAAGAAACGTTTCAACTTGTGTGAATCATTGTGAGTTCTGAGTTAAAGTTAACTTGGTTCTTACTCTAAAATCTATATTAATCAGGATAGGATTAGTATAGTGGGTAGTATGGTATCTACTCTAGCTCGTTTAAGTAATAGGAGGTGTTACTTAGAGTTGAGATTAGCAGGTTAATCTCGGTTTGTAACTGGCTTTTACTTTGCTTAGAGAAGATTAGTGAAAAGTTGTGGCAGGCCAGGTCGTGGTTTTACTTCCTTGAGCAAGGAAGTTTTCACATAAACTCTCTTGTCAATCTTTACTTTTCAGCACTTGTTCTTTACTGTTTTAGTTTCAACTGTGCTGAGGACCTGGTCCCATTGATACTGGTGGACGCATACATTCCAACATAAGGGATGCCTTCTCATATTAGTTTCGAGTGAGAAATCTATTATGCATTGTCTATGGTGTGTAAGAATCCAAAGTTTCACCGGAACGTCAGATTGAGCTGATTTGTGAATCTCTTGAACTAGTTGTTGAGCAAAGCTCGAGGAACAACAACAAGCTTCTGTGTTCTTTGTTTCCGGTAGACGTTAAAGTTCTGCTTTACTTGATTACAAATTAAACCTGTTGTAGAGCTATGGATTCTAAAAGCTGTCAAAAACAAATTAAACCTGTTGTAGAGCTATGGATTCTGATGCTGCATTATATTGTTGATTAAATTCTGGTTTGAAACTCAACGCAAGATTGAATTAGTGATCAGGACAATAAGCTGGGAATACATTGAACAATACAGGATTGGTCCATTCAACTAATCAACCATAGTACTTCATCAATCGAATGCAAAGAGCAATATGCAACGCCATGGAGTTTCATCTTTCATACATGCCCATTATATCTATAAAGGAAACTATGATTTCAGATTACGCGTTATTGTCTATAATGCGTAATCTGCATGTAATGTGACCACCCATATTATGTTTTCTCCTTATTTCTTTAGCTAAATATAAGAACCCCTTTGAAGAATAATGTGTGAAAGCACTGCCCATCAACGAAAAACACTTATATAGTTGAACTGAGGAAAACAGATTCAAAGAGTGAAGCCAGTGATTCTTGTACCCCATAGGCAATGCATAATTCCTTAATCATTTCAAACTATTACACACACAAAATAGATATTACAGTACATGAATAGTTACCATACACAAAATACGAAATCACAAGTGGGCGAGACTCATCTATTAAACATGATTATTCCTAAAACATGAATTTTACAAATGATCAGAATATTAAAACGAAAGATTTTACTTTTCAAAATATAAAGTAAAAGATTCTGCATTTGCAAGATAGCATTAGATGATCCCGCGAAATAAGCTTCATTTTCCTGCATATGAAAGATAAAAAAGTAGAAGTCATCATCTTCATTTCAAGGAGGTTAGATTAAACAAAGCCGAGAGAATCGAAAAACTATTTAGAACTTACTGGGAATTTTATGGATGTAAACCTTAAGGAAATAATTCCCTATGTCCTCTTGTTCTTGTACAATATTTGTTGCAGAGTCCTCAGCTGTAGTGCTGCAATCATGTAACTCAATTGATTCCAAATTACAAATCTCCCCAAAATCTGCTGGAATTTCTCGCAGGTTGCGACACTTCTTCAGAACAAGGCGCTTTACATTTGGGAAATTAGCACTGCTAGCTTCCCAATGCTCAAGACCTAAGTCACTCAGTAACAACAATTTCAAGCTTTTGAACTTGTCTTCATCACGCAATCTCCATTTATAACACAGGGCTTGCCATTGTTTAAGTTTGAGCTCTTCAAGATTTGCTAACATGATTAAAGTTGATGATATCCTTTCCCAAAGAAAATAATCACACAGAGTTAAAGACAACCTCCTAAGTGATGTTGGAAAATCAAATCTCTTGATGTTGTACCCCAATAAAAATGACCCGTAATACTTGAATGCTACGAGTTTTGTCAATCTGGACATATCCAATTGTTGACAGGAACAATCTATTTCATTATTAGGTATATAATAGATCAATTTCTTTAGATTGGGAATGCCAGAAAATACTTCATTTGTAAAATGACCCAAAAATTCCTGTAGATTTGGCATCCCAGTCACAAGACTATCTTCTCTAGGCCTTGGTAAATAAGTGGGTCCATCCATACGTATATACCTCAAGTTCTTCATCATCCATATCTTTACAGGTAAAGTTATATCGTAAGGATAATTACCACTAAAAATTAGAGTTTGCAAATTCTAAAGCTCTGAGATTGATTCAGGAATATCTCCGCTAAATCGAACTTGGAGATGTCTCAAATGAAGCAACTTTGTAATCACAAGTGGAAATGATCTGAACTTAAAATATTTATTGTTCATGGACAGCACCCTGAGAAGGTTAAAATGAAAGAAAAATTCATGTATTATTGGATCATGACAGTAGATGGGCAGTCTCCTATGAAGCTTAATACCGGGTACAATAGGTAGATTCAATCGAGAAAATAAGTAGATAGAACTCGAAACAGAAGGTAATAACTTATAACAATGTCACGCCCCGAGCCTATACCCTGGACGTGGCTGGCACTTGAAGACCATTGCTGGCCCCAAGCGAACCCTTGGCCTGGCTTCTTAACTCAGCGGAAAACTAACTCAACTGAATAACTCCATGCAATGCAAGGACATAAAACAACTTAACTGATAAAATCTGGCCAAAAAGGCAACTCGAGTCTCAAAATAGAATATTTACATATATACATAGATGAGAGACTCAAAACTAACTGACTAACTATCTATGAAGCCTCTATAATACTAAAATGGATGTTGGGACAGACCCCGCAATATCCTAATAAACCAAAACTAGGAACACAAAATAACAGAGTCCTCTGGAAAGCAAGGAGGCTTACCACTGACTCTGGAGTGCTCAACTGGATCAATGGCATGCTGGATGCTGATCCTGGGTACCTGCGTCTGCATCATCATAAGATGCAGGCCAACTGGCATCAGTACATTGAATGTACGAGTATGCAAGCTGGAAACTAAGCAACAAGGCTAGAAAGAGTTCTGGAAGAAAATGAATAACTTACGTGGCTTAACTCAACTCAACCTGACTGACTCATTTCAATATAATGCAATTTAAAACAAGTGTAATATAAAGAAAAGTTGTTTAAAACCTGCTATAAACTTTGTGTGTATACAAAGATACAATAATTGTTGTGTATAAAAATACAATAACTGTTGTGTATAAAAATACAATAACTGCTGTGTATAAAAATACAATAACTGTTGTGTATAAAAATACAATAACTGTTGCGTATAAAAATACAATAACTGTTGTGTATAAAAATACAATAACTGTTGTGTATAAAAATACAATAACTCTTGTGGGAGTTTCTCTAACCGACAACCATCACTTAGAGCTATAGTGATGATACAGCGATCGACCTCACGCTGCCAGAGCATCCTATACCCGGCCAAAAGTATAAGACCTGAACTGCCTAATGGATCCACTAGTCTATCTGGAAAAGGATTCATCTAAAAAGTATGATCCTTTTCTACCCATGGTGGCTAACATGGTTCTATGGGGGCTGTGGTTCCTTGAACGCTCCCCCAACTAGGTGCTCGATACTACTCCCAAAAAATGTACTGGCTCTTATGTTTTTAAAACATATGTCTTCCTGCTGATTTGAGATAATTACTCAAAACTTAGCTCAAAGGCTATCTTGGAAATCTCAGTTTCCTCTCTTGCTTCATTTCGAAAGCGATTACTCTTTTCTGAAAAACTAGCCCGAAGGCTCTTTGGAGATCTCAGTTCCAAAGCTTGTTTAAATGTAAAAACATTTCTTTAAAACTTCTTTGGGAATACTTAGTTCCCTAATAGCTTTTGAGAAGTGAACTCAACTTTAAACTCTTGACTTAACTTGAAACTCTATACTCTTTGCTTGACTTGAAACTCTGACTCTTTACTCTTTACTCAACTCTTTACTCGAAACTTGAGCCTAAAAAATGAAGTTAAAACATTCAATAAAGACTCTTGAACAACTTTAAAGACTTGCTTTGACTCACTTCTTTAACTTCTAGACTTAACTCTTAACTTCACTTGACTTGGAAACTAACTCTCCTTGAATTGGAATTATGGATTCAAGGTGTTTGATCCCATGTTATGGATGAGTTCTTGACGTTTAGACGTACCTTGGAGTGTGGAAAACAACTATAAAACATAGGTACAATACCAAGGAACATGCATGAGAAAGTAGGGTATGAAAGGGAAAACTTGGCTTCCTTGGCGCTCTGAGAGGCGCGGGGCGCCAGCCCTCAAAGCTCAGAAGGGCTGCTGGGGCACACTGCTAGGCACGCCGCCCCAAGGGAGAAAACTCAGAAACTCTTTTGGGGGGCGCTGGCAAGCGCGACGCCCCACCCCTTTTCCCCGAAAACTCGACTTTTCTCCTTCTTCTTTTTTCCAACTCTAAACCTTCTAAACCTCAAAGGTTCCAGCCCCAAACACTTAGAATCATTAAAACCCTCAACATACAATAGATTCAACTCAAAACACAACCAAATCATGTACTAAACCAACAAGAAACTTCAACAACACAACCAACAACATCAACAACACAACCCAACAACTTCAACAACACAACCAATCTTTTCTCAAAAATAAAACGAGTTTGGCGTGTGGGGGAAAGAACCAACCCAGCACTATGAACTCACATACCTAATAGGGATCACCCCCGACAATATCCACAACGATCTTTGACGAAACCTTGCTTGATCTTCTCTTTCTCCTCTTCTTCTCCTCTTCACTCACAAACCCTTACTTTCACTCTTTAAAAATGAGAAAAACTGATCAAAATCATCCTAACACACTAATATATATCCAAAAGAAAAGGCTAGGGAAAAGACCAAAATACCCTTACAAATTTCCGGACGGATTTCCCTGCCAACTGCCCAACTTCCAAAGGTAATAACTCCCTCATACGAACTCGTAATCAAGTAAACTCAGTGGCGTTGGAAAGAACATTCCACGAACTTTGCAAACATAACTAGAAATACATCTAAATCATCCTGAGCTAGGAGTTATGACTGCTCAAATTTGGCCAAAAACTCACTTTCTTCCATACTTGGCCAAATTTCCAGATTTTTAATTCCTTCCAAAAATGACTATTTCCAATTCTAAACCTCTTCATAGTTATTTCAAATTGCCGGATGTTACAAACAATCATCAACTGAATAATATTCATTTTGAAAACTGAAGTGACGAACATTATGCATTTGTGTTGGAAGAGTAGGGTAAGTTCTCTCAACATGCATATGCTTTGTCATTTCAGCTTCTGTCAAACAGAACTCATGCAGTAGATCATGTATTCTACATGTTTTTATCTCACCATTGAATCTCCTTTCTCTAGCTTGTATCAAGTTCCTGCTAATAAGGTCCTCCAAATAATCTATTGCCACTTCTTCCAAACTTTTACCATTTTCGGAAGTCCTTATGAAACCTTCTGCAATCCATAATTGGATCAATATCTGAGTCTCAAACTGAAAATCTTCTGGGAAACTACTCATAGATAGAAAGCAAGTTTGAGGCGATTAGGCAAGTGGTGGTAACTCAAACCGAGCACTCCTAAGCATTTATCTGGATGACTAACGATAATTTCACTCAAGGTTCGGGCAACATCCTTCCAACCTTCGAATGTCCTGGCCACTTTAGAGAGATGTCCCGCAATCACTGAAATTGTTAAGGGTAGTCCTTGGCATTTTTCTACTATTTCCTTTCCAATTTCTTCCAATTCGGGAGGATGATCATGTTTTGGTCCAAACACCTTATCACAAAGTAACTTCCAACCGTTTTCTAAATCCAAAAGGTTCATCTTATGAGGGCAACAAGTACTTACATATATTGCTACCTCAGTTTCTCTAGTAGTCAATAAGATTCGACTCCCATTATTGTAATTAGGAAATATTCCTCTTATACTATCCCAAACATCCCTACTCCAAATATCATCAATAACAACAAGGTATCTTTGACCCTTAAGGTTCTTTTGTACCAGGTCAGCTAACTCATTGTCATCCATCTTATCATAATCTCTTGCATTCACAATATCTATTTTCTTTGAAGTGCAATGTAAAGCTTCTAACAATACATTTCTACATCGAAATTCTTGAGATATTGTAACCCAAGCAAGAATGTCAAAGTGATACCTGATTGTTAGATGATCATAAGCTTTTCTAGCGAGTGTTATTTTGCCAATGCCACCCATGCCTGGTATTGTGACAATGTCTAGATCCGACGGTGGTCCTGTCAATCTTTTAATTATGATCTCCAAGTCATCATCAATTCCCCGTACGATACCATCTTCCAACTTATCTGACAGCATTGCATAACTTGTAGAAGAAGTGCCAATCATGGAATCCCCGGATAATTCAAGAATTTGATCAGCATCATGAGAAACAATCTCCATCACCTGTTCCTTTATTGTATCCATATTTTCAACAAGTGGTAGCAAATCCTGGTGTTGTAAAATTCCAAACATCCAGCTTCTCCCTTTGATGATTTGACGCGTTTTCAGCTCAACAATATCTTCTGCCTCACTAGCAGCATCTCTAATTTTTTCCTCCAAAGATTTGATTTTTCCAGGTTCAAATTCATCAAGAACTTTTTGGAAATATTCAGCAATAGCACGAAGAGAATCGAGCGTTTCAGCAGTATGACCATGAAAGAGTTCATGAAAATTTCGTTCGTCAAGAGATTGAAGAAGAGAAATTACAGCACTATAAGCTGCCATCAAGTATTCAAGATTAATCAAAATATTGTAAATGGAATGTTTGAAGATGAACAAGCTCTGTTTGCAAGGAGAGAAATTTTTTGGTTGTAAGAAAAAACTTTGAACACAAAATTACTAATAATTGGACGGATTGAGTTATGACTCAATTTTTAACTCATTTCAGCCCAAATAACATATAAGTGGGCTGTGGGCCAATGACGCGCACATTTGTTAACTCAGCCCGTTTTGACATTCTCAAGTTTAGTCCAATCCGTACATTTGACACCCCCTAGTAATACTCTTTAATTAATTTAATTTCCAACACCATGCTAGTGTTTATGAACAAATTATTTGACTTACTACAAAAAAAACTAAGTCAATGCCAGTTGTGTGTGTGAAATCAGATCTGTCAATTCCAGTAGGTATATAATACTAATGAATTTCCCATCCCTTTTAGAAGCACTAATTTTTTTAACTTGTTCTTGATTGAATAAAACAAGAATCTTTACAGTTGTTAATTAATGGATCAGAAAAGAAACATTAATCAAATGAACAATACTAATTGGTGCTTTTTAAATTAAGTAAAAAATAACGGTCTATAAGGCATAATACATAAACATGACACTCAAACTTGGTCTCAGGCTCCCCGTTGATAAGTAAATATTCCAACTTTGAGAGTGGAAATGTAATCATCTTAACTTGATTTCAAATGACAACTAAATACTCTAACTCGTCCCTATTGTTTTTCGTGGACATATGACATATAGTTTTTGGAGGTGTCTAAATGAATTTTAATAACTGACTATATTTTATTTGAATTTGGTTCTATTAAAGAAATAACCAAAGCAAGACAAATGTATATACACTAATTTTATAAGTAATTGGATTTTAGTCTTATTATTTCACATGCATTGTAGCACTGTTAAAAATCCCCCCAATGCTTATATAACCATAACATGCTTATCTACAAGGGGCGTTATTTAGTGCACCTTCTTTTATTAAAGCCCACGCTTCAATGTTTTTTGTGATTATTAAAGCCCAAATATATTTGAAGTGTTTTTTTAAGCTTTTCGCCTTTGACAACACTGCGGATAACTCCCAATTTTGTAGCGTATGTTTTGTTTAGAGGTGTCAAAAAAGAGCTCAACTATAGGTAACCCGCTCATTTCGTCCAAAATTTTAAGGGTTGGACTCAAGATAATTTGAATTGGGTTCAATCTCAACTCATTCAAGCCTTAACTCATTTTAAGAGAATTCTCAATTGGGCCCAATTTAATCTCTAATTTCAACCTGATTTAAGACTCTTTATTTGCATTGATGTAATGTATGTTCGTATATTGAAGGTATGATTTACTATCTATTTTATATTTTTAGGATTTATCTATCCATTTGTAACTTTTTTTAAAAAATTTTCTTAAGTTGAAATTCAAATTGTGGTTATAAAAGTTAAATAACAATATGTTAAATTTTTTTAGATTAAGCAGGTCAAATTGGGCGGGTCATTGACTCAACCCGTTTTTTAGCCCATTTGAATCCAACTATTTGAGCCCAAAGTAAACTTGGGCGGGACAAGACCCAACCCAATTTCTATTTCAACTCATTTTATTATCTTCAATTTCAACTCAACCCGCCAATTTGACACCCCTAAGTTTTGTTCACTAAAATAGACCTTGATCAGTTCTTAAAAGTACAAAATGCAGTCAAGTCTCAAATTTTCACCAAGTATTTTGCTATACATGGTTTTGTTACCTTGTCAACTCATTCAAGTTAAAACTTGACCATAATAATTTGTGCAATAAGCAAATTCTCTATAAAGAGAAGTGAAATCCATCGCTTTAGGCATACCATTATTTCGAAAAATATATAAATGAAGTTGCATCTTCGCCAAAGTTGGTTTTTTACTTTTGGTGTCACATTTGTGTCGACCTGACATGGGTGTGGGCTTGGTTGTGGAATCTGTACTGAATTTGATCAATCGATTTTGGATAATTTGACTAAAATCGATAGAGAAATTCAAGACATATAATGATTTTTGTATAAAAACAAAGCATAGGTGAAACCGAAGAAAATGGAATAACTTGTATATATAAATTTTTATGTCAGTCTTTTTCCCTTTATATCCTTCAAGAATTCTCCTCTTAATCAATATTTTCTTCTCGAAATACCTTGTATAATGTCTCATAATTTAGACATATAACTTTTTTTTAGATATTTAAAATATTTTTAGCCGAATCCCAACACATGTGTCCTTACCTAGATTTGTACCCTCCAAATCTTAAAATTTAGACCATTAAAGATCCAGCCTCTAGATTCACACTCGTATCGAGCACCCGCCGCCTATATTGACCTTAAAAACAGTCACAATTTCGATTAAGTAACTAATATAAATAAGGGATAGTCTTACAATTAGCAAAATTGTGCCTTAATTAGAACTTTTAGTGTAATGTGTCATTCTTGTGGTCTCTCCAAAAAAATGACTAACAGTTAATCTTTCTTTCTCATCATATCTCGATATCCTATAATCGAGATGAATTTAAATGGAGTAACATAGTCGGAGCGACCCTAACTTATTTAAGATTGAAGAGTATTAAATTGGAGTAACATGGTCAACTAATGTTCACGTAGTCGAGTCTATCTTATTTGGGATTGAAGCGTAATAATTTATTGTTAGTTTATGTTGTTTCAGTATATAATATCAATTCCTCTGTTTTGATGTTGGATTCGACTCATCTTCCCTCCCCTTTCAGCCCTTTCAGGTACAATAGCTCGCAAATCATATAGGAGATGTAAATCGTACTAGGCAAGTCCAGTGCAACGAACTCGATTAAGAAAAAGTTGGTAGGGGAAATCAATCTCTGGCCTCCTTTATGACATACCACCTATTACACCAACCCAGTCACTCTAATGGGTTAGTCATTTATTACTTGTTATTCTAATCTCTTACTGTAATTTGTACAATTTCCACTAGGACATGAGTCTCTTCAACAGCTTATGCTATACATATACTTTGCAGATTCTCTTTTCATTAGTTCCTCATTTAAATTATTATACCAAATATAACATATATATCTTTTCATCTTCAGAGTCGTAATATCGTATAGAATTATGCTTTTTATAATATGATATTATTTAGTAATTCATTTGTTTGTTTGCTTCTTCTTAACATTGACGTCGAATCACTTAAAAAAAAAAAATTGCTTACGTCACTGATAAACCAGGTGTTATGCGCTAGCAAAGAAACCAACTTTATCACAAGGAATGTTTAACTAAAACTATATGTCTAACTAATTTAACTAACTTGAGAATTTAATTCAAATAATTATATATGTTTAATGTTAAGAATGTTTGTTAATTTCCTATGTTTAGGTATTGGTCACTAACCTATCTAATGGGTAACTACTAATTAGGAATTTGGATCATCTCCTTGTTTCTAACCTATTTAACTTTAATTTAAAGAACAATATTTGACCGGGCACAAATTGAAAAAAAGGGAAGAAAAAAAGACTTCTGAAAGAAAAAAAAGACTTTTGAAATATATAATTTAAAGAAGATATAGATATCCGTGTGGCTAACTATCATCATATTAAGAACAAGATAAGAAATATAAAATTAATTTTTCTAAATATAAAAATGAATTCTTCTTTTTAATTTTTTCTCTGTTTTGTTTCATGGTATCAAAGCCACCACTGCAGGTATATTATTGGTTCCCATGAACTCATATGTTGGTACTTTAGAACTACGTACCTCTACGAGCATATTCCTCTTTAAGTTTGCAAATATACCTCTAAACTTTGTAAAAATGATCAAATATACTCTTGAACTTTGTAAAAATAGTCAAATATACCCTTACGTGACTTTTATTTTAATAAAAAAAATTAAAATTGATATGTTCACTTCTATTAGTCGAAAAGGGTATAACTATGTCATTTTTATAACAATAAGATATAAGTGAGTCACTTCTAATTTAACTTGAAGTATATATATCAACTCTAAATCATAAAGTTAAGAGGTATATATATATTAGCACCTTTCCCCTATAAGTTATACTCGTTTGGTTTATATAATACATGAACTCGAATTTAGTTGTACCCCAATGTGATATCATAAAAATAAAAATATATATATACAAAGATATATTCTGATACAACGATTCTTATAATATATAAGTAAGGTGAATAGAAATATATAGAGTGTTTAAACAAATCAACAATAAAATAAAATAAAATATTGACTCGTTCATAAATATTAGGTCCATCTTCTCTAACGAACACATTCTAATTGGCATAATTAATATTTTATAAAAAGAAACACTCAAAAAAAAAAGATCTAAATTTTGTATTTATGCACAAGTCAAAGTGCTGACATTTTATTTTTTTTTGGATAAAGTTAGCTTCATTTTTGCAAACTAACATCCACCAACCGTGAAATTTCTTTATTTTGTAAATGCATTTAATCGCATTTTTTTTATGACCACACCACACTAGGACTTGCAAAATGGGTTTAAAAACAAGTAATCATTCAATTCGACCCGTTAGTTATGGGTCGAATAACCAATTTTTCATTCGTGTAAAAAATAAGCGTTTCAGATATTTTTTTCATTTTCATTTAATTTATTTTCAATCCGTTCATATCTGATGGATCAGCCCGCTTGTCACTCCTACATCACACCTTATCGAGTATTTTCGTAGAGTGATGCAAAAGAGATACATTACAACATGTCAATGTTGAATATTTTATGTCTACAAAAGTTGAAATAATACCAATGTAAAATTTGAATTACTAGTCAAATTAAATCTTCGTTGTAATTTTTCGTATTAATGATGCATATGTTAATTATGTGATGATTCCCGTATTATTATGTACCTACTGACCTCTCATATTTTTGAAACTCATACCATATATATCAATGTTGAAAGGAGGGTTTTTAACAGTAAAGTTGTCTTCGTGTGATTTATAGATTACGAGTTCGAGCCGTGAAAGCAATCACTAATACTTGCATTGGACTAAACTATTTGTATCACACCTATGAGGATTGCAACCTTTTCTCAAATCATGCTAATATGGAATGTATTATGCACCGATTAACTTTTTTTCCATATCATATCAAGAGTGTCATATTCATTGAAACCACCGAATTGTTCACCGTTACATATGGCATACTTTTTTAGTTTATTTTAAAAAAAAGTTTTGAAAAGGACAACTTAATTGTTAAATGTTAAATAGTATAAGGCAGATCAACTAACTATAATGCATGCCATGTTTAATTTATCTTATAAATAAAACAAATCAACAATAAAAATTGCAGATAGAAAATTTTGCTTCCCAACTAAAACCAAACTCCTTCCGTCCCAACTTATATGTAACTTTTCCCTTTTCAAGAGTCAATTTGACTGATCTTTGAAATTGAATCCGATCAAATTAATTCAATATTTCAAAAATAAAATTTGAATATTCGGAAACTATACAAAAAAAAAAAACTATACGTAGTAGTTCTTCTCATATTAATTAATATGGTTATGAAAATTACACATCTTAAAATATTGATCAAAGTTCATATAGTTTGAATATTGAAAAGCGAAAAGATATTTTGAGTTGGAGGGCATATCTTTTATTATTATTTTTATGGTAGTTCAAAATAGGTAGTGTTCCTACTTGAAACCAGAAAAATTATTTATGAAGAAAATTTCAAACATTAAAAAAAATAGTGAGATAGCTTTCACTTCTAGCTACTTTGAGAAAATGTACTATAAAAGCAAGTCTTAAATTTTATTTACACACACAATCATCCTTTTAACAAACACACACACACAGTGTCATTTCACTTTGAAATCTTTCTTTTTTAGCCTTTTTTTATTAAAAAAAAATGGCACTAATAGGATTAGGCTACATTGAAATTTTCCTAGCTTTGTTCTGTTTTCTTTTGTTTTATTGCTTTAGACATTCAAATTATCCAATAAATTTTCCAATTTTTGGTATGTTACCAGGATTACTTTACAACATACAACAAATTCATGAAAGGTGCACTATGTCAATGAGAGCCTCAGGGGGGACATTTTTATTCAAAGGTCTATGGTTTGCAAATATGGACACATTAACAACAGTTGATCCAGCTAATGTTCATTATATCATGAGTGCAAATTTCATGAATTTTCCAAAAGGTCCTAAATTCAAAGAGATATTTGATGTTTTAGGTAATGGTATATTCAACGCGGATTTGGATATGTGGAAGGTTCAGAGGAAGATGACGCGTGCTCTCATCACTCATCATGAGTTCTACAAGTTTTTAGTCAAGACTAGTCGCGATAAGGTGGAGAAAGGACTAATTCCGGTTATAGATCATATTTGTAACAAGGGTTGTGTTGTGGATTTGCAAGATTTGTTTCAAAGGTTCACTTTTGACACAACTTGTATATTGGTTACTGGATATGATCCTGGATGTGTATCGATAGATTTCCCTGATGTTCCCTTCTCGAAAGCAATGGATGATGCTGAAGAAGCTATTCTTTTTCGTCATGCATTGCCTGAGATTGTTTGGAAGTTGCAAAGATGGCTTAGAATTGGAGAAGAAAAGAAGATGATTAATGCTCAGGAGGTATTGGACTATACTATAGATAAATATATTTCCAAGAAGCGCGAAGATTTGAAGGAAGGAGACAATTTGAAAGAAAGTGAAGAGGGATTCGATCTCTTGACATTTTACCTAAAGGATGAAAAAAGTTTGGGAGTTAAGTGTGATGACAAGTTCTTGAGGGACAATATATTGAATCTTATGATAGCAGGGCGCGACACGACTAGCTCTGCTCTCACATGGTTCATTTGGCTTGTGTCAACAAATCCACAAGTGGAAAAAAAGATTAGGGACGAAATCAACTTTGTTATCCCTAATGAAGAAGTCGAAAAATTTAGGCTTTTTAATGTTCAAGAATTGAACAAACTTGTTTACTTACATGGTGCATTGTGTGATTCACTAAGGTTATATCCACCGGTGCCATTCCAACACAAGGAGCCTCTTGAGGAAGACATACTCCCAAGTGGACACAAAGTTCATCCAAAGTTAAAGATTATGTTTTCATTGTACGCGATGGGGAGAATGGAGTCGATTTGGGGGAAAGATTGTTTAGAATTTAAGCCAGAGAGATGGATTTCAGAACGAGGGACGATTAAACATGAGCCATCATACAAGTTTTTGGCTTTTAATGCTGGACCAAGAACTTGTCTTGGTAAAGAAGTGGCTTTCACTCAAATGAAGGCTGTGGCTGCTGCTATTATTCACAATTATCAAGTTGAGCTTGTTAAAGGGCACATTGTGGAACCAAATGCTTCTATTATTCTCTACATGAGACATGGTTTTAAAGTTAGGATTAATAAGAGGTGGACTTAATTATTAAGGATAAGTATGTTTTGTTTGTTCAATTTGTTGCCTATTAATTTTTTTATTTACTTTCATATAGGGATGTAAATTTTCATTAATGAATTTGTTGTATGTTTATTTGGTATTTGATTTTACAAGTAAGTTGTTGAATATATATGTGGATCTCCTATAGGATTAAGAAGTAGCCTACTTAAAGTAGAAGTATAGAAAAGAGGTTGAATAAATAGAGGTAAAGTATGATTCTAAATCTTCCACTAATTTGGAGTGTGGAAACTAATAAAAAGAGGTCCTTCGGATTATTCAGTCGGTTTGGAGGGACCCGTGATTCATCCCCCCTTTATATATGAGTTAACGGTCAAAATACATGTAAAGTACCTCGATTTATTGAGTTCAATATTTGAATTATCATGTGTGTGAGTTTTCTATCCTGAACCATTATCAAATGTTATCGAAACACACTTCAACTATCATGATTTGTTCACTTTTACTATTTGAAATATTACCATCATTCAAGTAGGAAAATTGAACAACTGATAGTTAAGATGTGTTCGGACAAATATTTGGCGATAGTTCAAATATGAGTCGAAACACTTTAGATGTGCTTTTGATCCTTTCACCCTTTATATATATAGGGTTGTCCATAAACTGTTTGAAGGAAAGCCTCAAAGAGAAAATAAACACTATGCTTAAAATGGCTCTCACTTCTCTATTGGCTTCAATAGGATGCCTTGAAATCTTTATAGCAATATTTTTCTCGTGTATTCTGGTCTTTAGCAGATAACAAACATGGCCTACCAAGAAATTGCCCGATTTTCGGAATGTTCCTGAGCCTTCTTATGCATATACATAGAATTCATGAAAGAAGTGCAGAGGTACTTTCTTGCTGAAAGGCATTTGGTTTACTAACATGGACATTCTTGGCACAGTGGATCCTGCAAATGTGCACTATATCATGAGTGCAAATTTTCCGAATTCCCTAAAGGGCATGAACTCAAGAAGATTTTCGATGTTTTAGGCGATGGAATTTTCAATTCCGACTTGGAATTGTGGAAGAATCAGAGGAAGCTCGCGAGAGAAATGATCATTCATCAGAGATTCCACAAGTGTTTGGTGAAAACCAACGTTCACAAGGTCGAAAATGGCATGATTCCGGTTCTTGAATTCGTAGCTAAAGAAAGCAGAGTTCTTGATTTGCAAGATGTTTTCAAGAGATTAACATTTGATACAATATGTATGCTACTCACAGGCTTTGATCCTAACTCGCGAACGTTCCCTTCTTGAATGCCATGGACGATGCTAAAGACGTATGTTTCAAACGCCATTTGTTGCCCGAAAGTGTTTGGAAGTTGCAACAATGGCTTGGATTTGGGCCTGAAAAGAAACTGAGCAAAGCAGAGGAAGTCCTTGACCAAGTCATTGGCAAGTATATATCGATGAAACGCGACGAATTGAGCAATGCAACAAAATCTGAGGAAGATGAAGGGGGTTATGATTTATTAACATCATACATGGTAAATGATGCAGAAACCAAAACAGGGCTAAAGTTTGACGACAAGTTCTTGAGGGATACCATACTGAACTTCATGTTCGCAGGGCATGACACAGTTGCTTCGGGCCTTACTTGGTTCATCTGGCTAGTTGTCACACACCCCGAGATTGAGAAGAAAATAAGGGAAGAACTTAAGGCAATCGTCTTGTTGGGAGAAGGCGAAAAATGGAGGCTTTTTAAGGCGGATGAAGTGAAAAATGCAATATATTTACATGCTGCATTGTGTGAATGGTTAAGGCTATATCCCCCTGTTCCAATCCAGCACAAGACTCCACTAGAACCTGATACTCTTCCAAGTGGACACCATGTTCATTTGAATATGAGAGTGATGATTCCGTTATATGCAATGGAGAGGATGGAACACATATGGGGATACGACGCCTCAGAATTCAAGCCAGAGAGATGGATTTCAGATCGGGGAACCGTTAAACATGAGCCATCTTACAAGTTCTTTTCTTTCAATGCAGGGCAAAGGACTTGCTTAGGGAAAGAAGTGGCATTTACTCAAATGAAAATTGTTGCTTCAACTATCATTCATAATTACCAAATTGAAATGGTAAAAGGCCATACTGTTTGTCCCAATATCTCTGTTATGCTCTACATGAAACATGGCTTTAAAGATAGCATTAAGAGGAGGTGAGAATAGTACTTTATATGTGGAAGTATGTAGTCCAATCCATCTCTTTCATTTGTTTGTCTTACTTTCATTTTTTGGTACCTCTTTCCTTTTCTGACAACTCTTTTATTTGAACTTTTGACATTGCATGCTTAAAACCACAAGATTAAGGGTGTGTTTGGTATGAAGGAAAATGTTTTTCATGGAAAATGTTTTCCTAGAAATTGTTTTTCTGGAAAACAAGTTGATTTTTGACTTATTTTCTCACGTTTGGTTGGTGAGTAGAAAATATTTTATGGAAAAGATTTTTAGTGTTTGATTTATGAATGATTTTTTTTTTTGAGAAATATCTTTTATTTTTACAAGAGTAGAAAATAATTTTTGAAATTGAAAATAATTTTTAAAAATAAGCTTAAATTGTTTTTGGGGGGTGGGGGTGGGTGAGGGGGGGAGGGTCGAGGGTAGGGGTGAAAAATTGAAATTTTGAAGTTGAAAATATTTTTTAAAAACAAACTTAAATTATTATTTTTTCGGGCAGTTGGGGGGGGGGGGGGGGGGGTCGAGGGTAGGGATGAAAAATTGAAATTTTGAAATTGAAAATATTTTTTAAAAACAAACTTAAATTTTTTTTGGCGGGTGGGGGGGCGGGGTCGAGGGGTTGAGGGTAGGGGTGGAAAATTGAAATTTTGAAGTTGAAAATATTTTTTAAAAACAAACTTAAATTTTTTTTTGGGTGGTGGGGGCTGGTAGGGGGTGGATGGGGGGGATCGAGGGTTGGGGTGAAAAAATAAAATTTTGAAGTTGAAAATATTTTTTAAAAATAAACTTAAAATGTTTTTTGGAGGTGGGAGGGGGGGCTGGGTAGGGGTGAAAAAAATGAAATTTTGAAATTGAAAATATTTTTGAAAAACAAACTTAAAATTATTTTTTTGGGGGGTGGGTGGGGGGCTGGTAGGGGGGTGAGTGGGTGGGGGATTGAGGGTAGGGATGAAAAAATGAATATTTTGAAATTGAAAATATTTTTTAAAAACAAACTTAAATTATTATTTTTTGGGGGTGGGGGGTGGGGTCGAGTGTAGGGGTGAAAACTAAATTTTTGAGGTTGAAAATATTATCGGGATGAAAAAATAAAAATTTGAAGTTGAAAATAATTTTTAAAAACAGACTTAAATTTTTTTCTTTTTGAAGGGGGTTGGGGGGCAGATTGGGGGGGGGGGGTAGTGGGTGGGGGTAGAAAAATAAAAAATTGAAATTAGAAATATCTTTTAAAAACAATTTGTAATATTTTTTTGGGAGGGGGAGGGGGTAAGGGTGAGGGTGGGTAAAAAGATTGAATTGAAAAATAAACTTTAAAATTATTATTATTTTTCTTTGGGGGGGGGGGTTGGTTGGGGGGCTGGTGTGAGGGTAGGGACAAAATAAATTGATTTTTTCAACAAAAATGTAATTGTAATTTGAAGTTGGAAGAGAGTTTTGGAAAATGTTTTCCTTAAGTTTTGAAGGGAAGTCATTTTCCTTAAATTTGAGGAAAATGAGTTGATTTGGAAAACATTTTCCAAAACATGTAACCCAACCAAACATGAGAAAATTGAAAAACACACCCTAAGGAAAATGTTTTCCAAATCAACTCATTTTCCTCAATTTTAAGGAAAATGACTTCCTTTCAAAACTTAAGGAAAACATTTTTCCAAAACTCTCTTCCAAATTCAAATTACAATTTTTTTTGTTGAAAATATCAATTTGATTTTGTCCATATCCTCAAACCACCCCCAACCACACCCCCCCCCCCCCCGCCCTCCAAAAAAGTTTAAAGCTTGTTTTTAAAAAATGTTTTTAACTTCAATTTTTTTACCCCACCCTCACCCCTGGGCCCCATACCACCACCACCCCTCAAAAAAAAATTAAAAGTTGTTTTTAAAATATATTTCTAATTTCAATTTTTTATTTTTTTATCCCACCCCCTACCCTCGCCCCCCATCAGCCCCCCACTCCATTCAAAAAAGAAATTTAAGTCTGTTTTTAAAAAATATTTTTAACTTCTAATTTTTATTTTTTCACCCCCACCCTCGACCCCCCCTCCCCCACCCCCCCAAAAAAAAGTTTTAAGTTTGTTTTTAAAAAATATTTTCAACTTCAAAATTTCATTTTTTCACCCCTACCTTCGACCCCCCAACC
This sequence comes from Solanum okadae, assembly GCA_036553675.1. NCBI lineage: Eukaryota > Viridiplantae > Streptophyta > Magnoliopsida > Solanales > Solanaceae > Solanum > Solanum okadae. Next base: position 10,084,193 of record CM071681.1, on the reverse strand, counting down.
AGCCCCCCACCCCCACCCCCCAAAAATAATTTTAAGTTTGTTTTTAAAAATATTCTCAACTTCAAAATTTTATTTTTTCACCCCTACCCTCGAAAACCCCCCCCAACCAGCCCCCTACCACCCCCAACCCCCCACCCCAAAAAAAATTAAGTTTGTTTTTTAAAAATATTTTCAATTTCAAAAATTATTTTCTACTCTATTAAAAATAAAAGATATTTCTCAAAAATATTTTTCATTCATAAATCAAACACTAAAAATCTTTTCCGAAAAATATTTTATACTCACCAACCAAACATGAGAAAATAAGTCAAAAATCTACTTGTTTTCGAGGAAAACATTTTCTAGGAAAACATTTTCCATGGAAAAAGTTTTCCTTCATACCTAACACACTCTAAATGACATTCCTGTACATTCTACATATGTTTACTTAAGAATATAAGATTCAAATGTCTTATTTACTTTATTATATTCCATACCAAGTCTAAATCAGACAAACAAAATAAAACGGAGAAAGTAACTCTTTGTGGAAAGTAACTAGGGTGAAGTCCATTACTCCCTTTTGGGCTGCCATTTAAATTATATCAAATTTTATTTTATTTTTTTTGGCTATTTTTTTTATAATAAAACATGACTATATTTATTATAAACTAATACTCCCTCTATCTCATTTTATGTGAGGTAGTTTGACTCGGCACAGACTTTGAGAAAAAAAAGAAGACTTTTAAAACTTGTGGTCCAAAATGAATGATAGAAATTTGTGTGACTATAAATTATTTCATTAAGGATAAAATAGATAATTTATAGTAAATTGTTACTTAATATAGAAATGTGTCATTCTTTTTTTGGACTAACTAAAAAGGAAAGTAAGTCACATAAATTGGGACAGAGTGAGTAACTAATTAATGAAAGTGGTTTTTAAAAGCAAATGCCAATCTTGTCCTCGATAATCATGGCATACTATTTGTGTCCCTTACGCAACGGCGTCATGAGATAAAACGTGGCCAGTTAAACTATTTCGATAGCTTAACCATTATTTTAACAAAGGCAATGTCAAGACTTTTTAATGAGGACTACCGGATAATATCGTGTTCGATTAATCTGACACAAATAGTAATAAAAATACAAATATATAAACCAAGTATGAGTACTATATTAATGCTTAAACTTTAATTTTGTTGAAATAATTATGATTTAAAATATGAAATTTGTAATCTTAAAAATAAAAACTTGCTAGCTGGCAACAATCCATCATACAATATAGTATATATATATATACCTAATAGGTAACCTTATCATATAAATATTTTTTACACTGTCAGTACATATAACTTAAAAGTCCAATCATATTCCCATGACGACTCTATAAAATACTAGAGAGTTTATCCATAAAGCATGAAGTAAACACCCAAAGTAGAGTAAACATTGAAATGGCTTTCAATTTTTTAGTATTAGCCTCAATAGGTTACATTGAAATCTTTGTTGCAATATTTTTCTTTTTTGTGTTGGCTTTTGGAGGAAAAGGTGATTTTGGGTGGAAATGGCCAATTTTTGGAGAGTTCCCAACCCTTTTTTACCATATAAACACAATCCACCAAAGCCTTACAATATTATTTTCAAGAATTGGAGCTACTGCCTTAGTAAAAGGTCCATGTTTTGCAAATATGGACATTTTAGGCACAGTGGATCCTAAAAATGTACATTATATTATGAGTGCAAATTTCCAAAATTTTCAAAAAGGGCCTGAATTTAAGAAGATTTTTGATGTTTTAGGTGATGGAATATTCAATGCTGACTTTGATTTGTGGAAGAATCAAAGGAAAATTGCTAAAACATTGATCACTCATCATACATTTCACAATTTTTTAGTGAAAACTAGTTGTGACATGGTGAAAAGGGACTTGTCCCGGTCCTCGAATTCATGGCTAAAGAAGGTAGAGTGTTCGATTTACAAGACGTTTTTCAGAGATTCACGTTTGATATGACATGTATATTAGTGACAGGGTTCAATCCTGGCTCCCTCTCTGTCAATCTTAACAACATTGCCTTCATGAAAGCAATGAATGACGCGGGAGAGGTCATGGTCATACGTAATTTGTTGCCACAATGTGTTTGGAAGTTGCAAAAATGGCTTGGAATTGGGCCTGAAAAGAAATTACGCGATGCTAGGGAAGTCATTGACCGAGTTATAGGTAAGTATATATCCATGAAACGCGATGAATTGAGGGCTAAAGGAGAAAAACTGAACGAAAATGAAGAGGAGGAGGGTGTTGATTTATTAGCATCATACATAGCTAATGACGATGGAGAAATAAAAACAGGGCTAATGTTTGATGACAAATTCTTGAGGGATACCATATTGAACTTTATGATCGCGGGGCGTGACACAACTAGCTCAGGACTTACATGGTTCATCTGGCTAGTTGTGACCAGAGACGAATCTAGGATTTTTCGAACATGGGTGCACCAAGTAAAATGTATTAAAGTGAGAATTGATCCTTAATCTTCAAGGTCAAAAGCTCAACATTTAGCCATGTAGACCATTTAGACTTCTTGTAGTACGGGTGCAAGAATTTAATATTATACAAAATCTTAAAAAATATACATATAAAATATCTAATTTTACGAAGAGACCACGGGTGCGGGTGACCTATTTTTTGGCTGTAAATTCGCCACTGGTTGTGACACACCCAGAGATTGAGAAGAAAATAAGGGAAGAACTCAAGGCAATCATCTCATTGGGAGTAGAAGGCGAAAAACAAAGACTTTTTAAGGGGGGCGAATTAAAAAATGCAATATATTTACACGCTGCATTGTGTGAATCGTTAAGGCTATATCCCCCCGTTCCGTTTCAACTAAAGACTCCACAAGAACCCGATGTTCTCCCGAGTGGACACCGTGTTCATCCCAAGATGAGAGTGATGGTTATTTTGTACGCGATGGGGAGGATGGAATCGGTATGGGGAAAAGATGCATTGGAGTTCAAGCCAGAGAGATGGATTTCAGAACGAGGAATAGTGAAACATGAGCCATCTTACAAGTTCTTTTCTTTCAATGCAGGACCAAGGATTTGTTTAGGGAAAGAAGTGGCTTTCACACAAATGAAAGCTGTGGCTGCTGCTATTATCCATAATTTTCATGTTGAAATGGTGAAAGGTCATGAGGTTTGTCCTAATGTATCTGTTATCCTCTACATGAAACATGGATTTAAAGTTAGGATTAGGAATAGGTGGACATAAACATTTTTTGGTGCTCCCTCTTTTCATTTTCTTCTAAACGAACTGTCAAAAACACATCTAAAGTATTTTGTTTTTTTTGAGTTTCATGTCTGAAGTACTTTCACTAAATATTTATCAAGTTACACCAACTATAAATTATTCACTTTTCCTACCTGAACGATTATGATATTTCAAGTAGGAAAAGAGAACAACTCATAGTTAAGGTGTGTTTTGATAAATAGTTGGTGATAGCTTAGGTAGGAAACTCGCACACCTAATAGTTCATGTATGAAATTCACAAAAAAATGTGATAATATATGTGTGTTTTTTGACCATTAACTCATATTTTCCTTTTTTTGGTGTACTTGGAATCCATCGAAGATTGACATGTCGAAAACATTTTTGTTAGGATTTTTCATCGAAAATCTCTTAACGACGAACTGTCCTTCAAAAAAATTGCATTTTTTTTAAAGTAGTGAGCCCTTCTTCATGAATTGGCAAGGTATAATGTTACTTATGTTTAATCATTCAGTATTCAGAGTTACTGAATCGATTAATTCAAATTTGTTACTTGTATTTTATGTTCAAATAATGAAGATGTCATTAGCCCAAAAAAGTAAAGAGCAAATGCATTGTCCCTTATAGCAATGTGCAATAGTATAATATAGTAGATCTTTCTATAGGAATTTTTTGCTGTAATAATATCTCATTATGAAGTCAAGTTTTTTTAAAACTAATTTTTATGCTGTATTATAACAATATTTTATTATAACAAATAAAATGACAAAAACGACGATATTATAAAAATATTGACTGTATGAACAATTTTCGTACAAGTCAGAGACTTTTTTCTAGTGTTGTGTACTATTTCAAACTTCTTTCTTTTTCTAGTTTGTCAAAGTGTTTGGGAGCTACTGAGTTCTAGTACAGGAAAGAAGCACCAGTATTTATATGGAGGCTAATGGAGCGCGACTAGTTCTCGTATTGCTGGACCCGTTTTTGAGGGCTAACACTCACAATAAAAAATATCATTTTCAGAAGCTTAAATCTTGATTCATTCTACCACCATCCATTTCGAACTAAATTAACTTAGGGTAAACCCGTTTCTGAGGGCAAACGCTCACAATAAATCTTGATTCATTCCACCAGAAAAAAAATATTATTTATATTCATATTTATTTTTTTGAGTTATACAAAAGTGTTTTTTCTTTTAAAAAATAAAAAATCACTCTTATTAATTTCCTTATCTTTCCATTCACCTATCCAAGAGAAAAAAAATATGAATATAAATAATAATTTTTTTCTTACTCGATACTAGTTTATTTTCACATATAAAAATAAAAATAGAATAAAAGAATCACTACGTGCCGTATTTATCAGTACAGTGTCTATTGATTAATTATTGGAGAAATAATTAGTACGTGATAGTGTCTCCACATTGTCACACTTAATTTGTTCCCTACTAGAGCGGTCAAAAAGGATCGACCCAGCCCAAGCCTCGCAGATCAAGGAAATTGAAGTGCTAGGGCGGGTCGGCCCTTCATTTGGAAGGACTTGAAAATGTTCAACCCAATCCAATCCTAGAAGGGCTGGGGCGGGCTAGCCCTTCTTTTTTCATTTTTTTTTTTTAAACTTATAATTCTATAATATCAAAAAAATGAGAAGATTCTCAAATCAAATATGGCAAACAACTGTGTTGTTTCAATAACACTAGCAAAAAATCTAGTGTAATACCAGATACGCGAGCTAGATAAGAGAGTGACAAGATAGATGAGAGGGAGGCGAGGACACGAAATTTGTCTATATATCTTAGATAAATGCGAATTTACTTGGATAAAGTGTATCTAGAACAAATTAACCTAATTTTGAGTCAATATATTTCGAGATACATGTATCTGGACGTACCAAAATCTCTTAAGATTCATAATATTACAATATAGCGTATATTTAAATAATTAGATTCTACACTAGTGAGATTATTGTAATTTATCATTAAATAAAAAGTTTTGGCCCATGGGCCAACCCCGACCCGGCCACGATGAAGCCTCAAGGGTCAAGGACTTATATAGGCCTGACTTATAAGCCCTAGTTTTAAATGGGCTTGAAAAATCTTATCCCAATCTTATCCCAATAACGGATTGGATTGGACCGGCCCCATGAGCTAAGCCCGTTTTGACGGCTCTGTTCCCTACAAACAAGAAAATAAAAATAGAAAAAATAGAACATCAAGAGAAATTTATTCAACAACTAGACATTCACTCTTTTTTTTTCCTTATTGCAGTTTTGACCGAAAAAAATAATACATAATGAAAATAAATAATCCTTTCACCCAAAAAAAAAATACACTTTTAAATCTTAGTGGTTCAATTGATTCACTATTTTTATTGAGGGAGTCCGAATCCCCCTCCTCCTGTTCTTCTTCAATAGTCTCCGAGAAAAACGAGTTCCACATTATGTGACACCCGACATCGATCGGTACTAGCACCAATATACCCCTTTATTGGTATCGACTTCTTTATTTTCTATCTTTTTTATTGTAATATTTTAAAAGTGTTTCATCTTTATCGCTAGATTTATTAGAAAATAAACAAGATTTTTTAAAGAAAAAAAAATAGGTTTGTTAATGAAATTACTCGAGAAATGGATTTGAAGAGATCTCATATTCAACGATTGTCATGAATATAAATGTCTTTGAATCCCGCTTGGGACTCCATTTTATCGTCTATATCTACGCCAACACATCAAAGAAAACAAAATATCTTTCCGACCTGACATACGTTTATCGTATGAGATAATTAGTATTGAAAACACTCTTAAACTTGACATGAATTATTACTTTAATCCTCTAACTATATTTGACAGCCTTAAAAATACACATCTACTTGATTAAGTGAATTTAGAAATACCCCTCTTATGCCACATGTGCATATATGTAGAATTTTCTGCTGACGCAGCGTACACATAAATATATGTAATAGGAAAAATATTTAAAGAACATTTATATAATAAAATGTAATTAGCAATTTAAGAAGATAAAAAAACTTTTTTTTCCTTTTTAAGGATTTATTTTTCTAATCACCCCACCCCATCCTCTACCTAGTACCCCTAGCCTCACACCTCACTACCCAACCACCCCAAAATAAGATTCTTTTAATTAAACCTTTTTTTTTTTAAGGGGAGAGGAGTGGGATAAGAATAAAATATATACTTATTTTATTTTAAAAGTAATTTTTTTTGGGGGGAGGAGGTGGGGTGGGGAGGAGTCGAGGTACTCGATAGTGTTGGATAAAAAGTTTTTTTGGGGTGGGGTCGGGGTAAGTTAAGAAAAAAAATTCTTCTTTACTAGTATTTTTTAGCATTTAATTATTTGAATGTTTTATTTTTTTACTACATATATCTATGTGTACGACACATATGTGCATAGGTGGACGACATGTGGCATAAGAGGAGTGTTTTTAAATTACTTAATCAAGTAGAAATGTATTTTTAAGGGTGTCAATAGTTGAAGGACTAAGATAATAGTTTACGTCAAGTTTAGAGGTGTTTTCAATACTTTATCTCTTATCGTATTGGTTGATAAGTGAGCTAATTATTTATCAAGTGCATATTGTTTGACAACTCAAAAATTTGAATATAACAAGGAATGACATAAGTTATGTACCAAAATATTTCAAAATTAGGACCACAAAGATCATTGTTGATAGACATTATGGTATTTTTGTTATCATTACATAATTTAGTTAATATGTGCAGTGCATATTTATGATAATATATAAAAAAATTTAGTTTGACGATTTTTTAAAATTCAATCAGTTAACAAAAAAGAATAAATATATAATATTTATTAGATGACGAGGATAAATATACAATGTTTGATAACAATTAAGGGTATATACGCATATCAGTCTTTGAATGACCCTAAAGAATATATATTGTAAAGTTGAGGAGTATAGTTGTCCTTCTCCCCTTTTAATAACTAACCAAAAAATCATTATGATATATAATCAAATATTTAAAAAATAATTATATCCAAACGGCTCTTACTAAAAATTTATTAATCTAAAAAACCTATATATGTAGATAGTGCGCGCAAGTAATAATTTAAAAAAGTTTCACAGCTAGCATTGAGCCTTGTAAATGTCATCATAGCCAGTGCAGCAAGAAAAGGAAACCAATTAAAAGGGCAAAAAGACATAGTAGATGGTGTGCACTCATCTTTTTATATTCAAATCTTTCTTGGTGGCAACAACACATCCAATTTGTCTCAACATTCCATACTAACTTATTTTTTTAGTGTTTAATATTTATATTAAAGCTCAATAAATTAAAATTTGCATATTCTATGACCCATTTTTGAGTGCTTTAAATATATTTTTTTTCATTGTTAAAGATTTGAATTCAATTTTTTTAATTAAGAGTCGAGGCTAGGAATTCCAAAAAGGGTGAATTTACATGTTAAAAATGAGATGTATGAACTTATGATTTCTCTATAAGTAATATTACCATATATATATATATATATATATATATATATATATATATATATATATGTTAACACGTATGCTAGGATAAGGCCAAATTGCCCATTAGTTTAATGTTGATGGTGCCCACTCTATCTTTTCCTATACCAATCTTTCTTGGTGGCAACAAACATCCAATTTGTCTACATTCAATACTTCCCTTCTTTTTATGTTTGATATTTATATTAGGGTTTAATTAAATTTAAATTCATCTATTATAAGGTCCATTTTAATTACGCACTTCCAATAAGATACTCTATTATATTAAGGGAGATCTCAATCTTCCCATTCAATACAAAATACAGCAAGCAAAGCACTTCTCTCCTTATTCTATAAAAACATAATCCCAAACAACACAACTTCTCTCCAACAAAAAAAATTCTCCTCTTTCCCCTTATAAAATAGTTTCTTTATATTTATTTTCCTTGTTCATACTCTTACAATGGAATATCACAAAGAGGTAATTAAGAGGCTATCTTTGTTAATTAATCCACATATTGTTGGCTGTCTTCTTTTGCATTTTGTTGCTAATTTTTTTGATAATCACAAGATTTCTTTCTTTTATTCTTTCTTCAAAAATTAAGATAAACATTAGGTTTCCTTCTTTATTTTCTTGTTCTTAAATCTTTCTTGTTATCATAGTAATATATGTCTTTATTTGTGGCTTATAATTGATCTGTTTCGTCAAACTTCTAAAATTTATTTATTTTAATTGGTTAGGTCTGTTTTTTTAAAGGTACTTTTAATAAGTAGCATTTTATGTTATGATTTGACTAATATTAGAATAACAAATTGTGTTTGATAGCTTTTGCTACTGTTTAAAAGTATTGTTTTTTCTTCTAAAAACTTGGACAAACACATCAATTCTTTAAAATATACTGTATATCTCTTCTTCTTCTTTTTTTTAAGAAAAAAAATACTTTTTAACTTCTCATAAATTTGGCCAAATTAACTATTAGTCTAGCTACTAGCACTATTAAAAAACATTGGAGTAATTACCTATGAACTTGGTGGTTGGTCCGTTGCTATTTTACTCATAGCTATTCAATAGGATTAGTGACAGATTGTGCTGTTTATAGCTATAAAATTTATCCATCGCTGAATCTGAGATTTTCTTAGTAGTGTAGGAAATTTATTGGTGGTTCAACTTTTTGAAGAAGGTATTCATCTTTTTAATTAATATTGGTTGTAGATTAATCAATTTGTAACATATTTGATATTTCTAAAAGTAAAAAATGTACATATTAATTTATTGATTGTAAGTTTCTCTTATTATGCAGAAGAAGAGCACTGGACCATGGCTATCTGTGCCACAATTTGGACATTGGGATCAAAAGGGTGTCTACCCTGACTACTCAATGGATTTTTCTAAAATAAGAGAAAATAGGAAACAAAACAAAAAGGACTTATCAAGAGCAAGTTTTGGAAATGAGAATGACCTCATTTTCTCTACCAAAAGTGATGCAAATTCAGTTTACTTTCCCAACAGTAATGATCATCATTACCATCAGAACCAATCTTCAGCTGTAAGATTTTTTTTTTTTTTTTTATGCTAGTGCGATCTATAGGTCATGCATTTGAGCTGTGGTATCAACAACTGATATTGTGTTAGGATAAGTTGTCTACAACTCACCCCCTAGATTATGGCCGTTTCATGTACCTTGTGTGAATGCAGGATGCGTTGTGCACTAGGTTGTCGTCGTTTAGTTTGTTGTAATTTTGAAGAGGAGAACTTAGAGCAATAGTAGAACTGTCTCTATGTGACTTATAGGTCATAAGTTAGAATCATGAAATTAGCTATTGATATTTGTATTAAGGTAGGTTGCCTACGTCACACCTCCTTACAATTTAGCCTTTGATTACCAACCCATGCATGAACGCAAAATGCATTGTGCACGAGACTGCTTACCATCTTTAAACAATGATATATTACTTATAGGTCTTTTAATTAATATTCCAAGGTGTATATGGTAAACAATATATGAGTCAGATAAATAGTTGACATATTTTTGGGAAAAGATATAGTGGGGTACATGTTGTAGGACCATTGTTGAGGACAATGCTTAGTTGTCCATATAGAAATGCTGACCTTGTTGATCATTAGATGGCAATGAACCAAATAGTCTTCTATAATTTGTTTGACTTAGTTTTAATTATGAAATATAACAATTGGTTTACTAATTAAACAGAATGAATAATTGTTCTCTTAGGAGTGTGGCCTAACGATCAATAACATGGGTGAAAATTATAAAAATTGTGTATTTTTGAATGATTCGACATTATTTTTGGAAAGTCTAAACAATACTGAATATGAAGGTTACTATACTCTTCTTTGCATTTTTTAGCATAGTGAACTATAAAAGTAATTGTTAATTTTATTTTTTTCTTTTGACAGAGGATGAGAAGGATCTTTAGATATTTCAATTGCTGTGGAAAAGCTTGAAGTTCATGGAATTGATTTCTTCCAATTTCCTTGTAATGAAAATACAGTAATTTGTGATTTCTACCTAAGGTTTGAGTGACTTTTATAAGAAATAGGAAAATGTTATGAATTTTGGAAATTGTGGTGATTGCTTCTTACCATCCTTTGTTTCTCTTGTGTACATTTGAGATTTATCTATATGTAATTTGACTAAGTATATTTAACCTTCAAATTAATATAAACGTACAATTCTAGTCTCTTCAGCTGACGGAAGTTAAGAAATTATCGGAATCAATAAAATCTATATATATATATATATATATATATATATATATATGCTTTATTTAAAAAAATATAATTAAGACTGGTTTAGAGTCGCCACTTGATTTTTAAGGTAAAATTAAGAAAACTGATTTTCAATAGATTAAAACAGGAAATCAATTGAAAATATTTAAAGGGGGTTTGGGGTTCATATTAGTTTTTCGGGAAGGGTTTGAAAGCACCCGAAATGCCCGCTAACACACGGTTATCCAGCAATTAATTATTTGGCTAAAAATAAGTCGACTTAATTCAAGTTGAGAAAATGAACGATTTTGAAAGTTAAAACCATTTTAAAGGGAGAAAAGGGAATATTGAGATATTACCTAAGTGAAATATTTTTTGTAAACTTATTTATTTATTTTTAGTCAAGTAAAAGATGAATAATTTAGTTAAGTAATTAATTCAAAATGAGTGTCTTTTAGGGATTTGAAGTTTTGAAACCTTAATATTAATTTTTAACAAATAAGCACATAATATCAGTCAAGTAAATAGGGAAAGAAAATTTGGGCCCAAGTCTGGATCTGTCTGCCTGAGCCAGTACTTGTGCCCATTTTCGTTTTGGACCTTTGGCCCAATTTTTCACCTGTCCTAAATTCTAGCAAGATAATAGATAGGTGGGCTTAGGCCCAAAAGTAACAAAATACAATTTGAATTAAGAGTGGGCCTTTGGCCCAATCTTTTCAACTTCTCGATCTATTACTTCTTTCAACTTCGGGACCTGTTCGTTGATTTTCAATGGCCGATTGACTTGATAAAGGAATTTGAGCCTTTATGGCTCTCTCAAAATGCAAGGGAAAGGAGTGAGTTCGTGGCGAACTCGGGCAGATTTACATGCAAAACGATGAACAAATTTACTGAATTAGCTTTTTTAGGACGAAATGAGGTGATAAGATAAAGAACGAGTAAATACACAAAACGACATAGACCGCATTTAAACACTAATGTAAGGGGAAAACTCATGAAGACTTAATATATATCTATTATGTGGGGACAAAGGACAGTGATGGGGCAACAAGTCAAAGGGAATTTAATATCCTTTTCAGAGACCAAAAATGAAAGAAACAAAGGAACCAAAATTCAATATCCTTAAACTATTAATATTAGGCATGCTAGCTTAATTAAGTAAACCTTTAATAATATGAAAAGGAACAGTGACATAACCTTATGGAATAACTAACACAAGATTAAACTAGATGAACAAACTGAACAAGACTCAGTGGACTATCAAATGCAGAGAACAATCAACTAGTTATCAAGCATCATTAGAGAAATAATCGAAGTAAACCATATTATATTAACTCGAATTTGGGAAGAGAATTAGCTAAACCAACAAAATGTAATTAACATTCAGCTACTTAAACTAGTTAAGATAACGAAAGCCTTCATTTTGAACAAACTAATCACACAAATAGACCACATTTTCCACACCGAATTAATATTTGAACACTACGCCAACCAACATGATTTAAGCTCAAGTCTAGCCTCATAATCTTAGCATTTCTAAAGCATGATGAGATATGTTTAAGGACAACTAAAATAGACCTCATGAAGAATAGAAATAAGGCAAAGATAGGAGAAATATGCTAAGGAAGCTTACACTTAGACTACAAATGGCAAGCATTTCAACTAAAATTAGACAAATATGAAAACACGACTTGACTTAAACATGCTTTGCTAAACAGTAGAACAATCACTAATAGACCAACGAGCCATGGATGAAACAACATGCAAGTTCACTATTAATTAGTTTAAAATTCTGCTCCTATTTTTGAAACGAGAGTGACATTAATAGGCCAAGAGAAGGGTCGAGATCGCAACCACAACAGTTATTTCAACCAACAACGAGCCAAACGAGTAACAGACCGAACAAAGAGACAGATGCATTCCAAAAGGAAGATAAGGAATCAACAGAAAGAAATTTTCATTTACGAACAGCAACGAACCAAAACGAGTTAAAATCAAAAGGAATTTTACCTTTCCTGGGGTAGCGACCTGGACAAGAACGAGCTAAGGATGCCGGGCTTCCACCACCACAAGCGAAGACCTCGAAAGAATCCGATAAACAAGCAAAGCGAGTAACAACCAAGAGGATCGAAAATGGTCCTCCTTTCTGTTTTGTATCTCTTGTATATCTATTTTCTTTCTATATGACTTTCACTCTATGTCTGTATATCAACAGAAATTCCAACCCTTTTTCCAATTTTTATTTTATTTTTCTTCTAGTAAAGAATTTCCAACTAAAAAATCTCCAACCCCCAAAACAAAGAAGATGAAGAGAGTATATATAGAGGATTTTCTAGGGTTCGGAATGGGGGAAAAAGATGAAAATCGGACTCAAGGGCCCAATTCCAAAATTCAAACTCGAAATCTCTTTTACCATTTTGGTGAAGCACCTTTTTTCTTGCGATTTCAACCCATTCCGAAAGAGGAAAGGGGGAGAAAACGCGTACCTGCTGCAATTCGTACAAGCTGAAAGGGACGGAAAGGAGAAAACAAAATTTTCAGAGTACTATCTTCCGCTTGGTCGCTGCTCTGTCTGTGAACGTTGGAGCTGGAGTTTGTCGCTTCTGGGGAAGCTGCTGTTCGCGCTGGGTTATTTTGTGAAGGGGAAAAGGATTTGGGCTGGGTTAAAAAGGGGAATTGGGTCGGTTTGGAGGTTAGAGAGTGGGCTGGGATTGGATAATTGGAGAGGGAATTGAAGTGGGCTGCTGGGTCACGTACGTACTGGTTTGTATTGTTGTTGTATGTTGCTGCTGGAATGGATTTCTTTTGCTTGAAATTGGAGAAATTAATTGGGCTTGAGAGTTATGAAGTGGGCCATTGAAAATTTGGATTCAAAATTGGGTAGAAAAAGTTAAAAGTGAAATGGGAGTGGCCAGCAATTGCAAAATTGCTAAATTATAATTATAGTCATATAAAACTCAAAATATAGTCGACTTGAGTTAATTTAGTGAACCCGACTAGAAATTGAATAAGACAAATTAATATAATTAACTAACGAGCTTCTTAATTTTAACGAAATAAAAATAGTTAGTTTAATTATAAACTAAGTAATTCAAAACTATAGCCATAAATTAAACTAAACTAATTTAATAAAGTACCTACTAAAATTAAAATCTTTTTGAGGCGATTTTCGAGTATTTTGAGAAACACTAATTACACATATAATTATAAAAAAACTATAAAACCGACTAGACTTACTTAAAGTAACCTCGAGAAATATTTGAATTTTATGAAACTAATTATTTTAAATCGTTTGGAAATTGAGAAGTTCGAAAATTAATTCCTATCGAGGAGGGTCAAAATTGGGTGTCAACAATATATATATAAAACAACTTGCTTATACTCTATTATTTTTAGCCAAAACAATGAAAATTCACATTGTGTATCTCTTATATATGCATAATTTGTTCTATATAATTTTAGATGTAATGGTATTTGTGTTAGTTGTGCATTTTTTTGGGCCAAATTTGTAACAGATTTAACTAAAATTTGATCATTTTTACCAAATAAGAAAGAAAAAAAAAAGATGCCTAAATAGTGGAGTTCTAAAAGTTTTCTTTAACTAAAATTTGACTTGTAAAAGATGATTTAAATGAATTTAAAAATAGGGAAAAGTGGCAAAATATTCCTTAAAGTAAATATACCCTCGTTAAAAAAGTGATACATTTAAAATAAAATAAAATTGGGGTGGTAAAAGAGAAATGGAGGAGGCGATTACAATGTGGGAAATCGACCATCATCACAAAGTGAGAGTTCAGGTAACTAACTAAACTACATATATATCTTCATCTAACAAATAGAGCAAATGTATCATTTTTGTTAACAGACTTATACTCTCTAAGTTTTGATTTGTTTGCCCTACTTTTTAGTTTATTTCAAAAAGATGTCTTTTTTCTTTTTAATAATTCTTTAGTTCTAATTTTGTATGTGAAATATTTAATACCACAAGATTATATTCTACATATTTTTAATTTAAAATTATTTTTCTTTTTATATTTTATATTTTGTGTCAGATCAAAATGAAACGAATAAATTAAAACGAAAAAAGCAGTATTACTCCTGAATTTCTGTGTGGTGGTTTAAACCAACACGCCAAACCTTATCAACAGAGCTTCTAGTTATCCCAAAAAATTCCCCCAACAATTTTTTTGAGAAAAAAAAATGTCAAATTCTACATCATCTCTCTTCACTACGCCTTCTCAATTTTTAGTACAATGTAATAATCCATTAATTATTTCTGGAAAATTGAGCATAAAAATTCGAGCTTCAGCAGCTTCTTCTTCTCCTTCATCAACTGGTGTTGATTTGTCCAACCTCCAAACCGCCATTTCTAAGGTACATTCCCTGTTTTTCAATCGAAAGTTTTAATCTCGTCTCCATTTTGTGCGTATTATAATTGTCTTGTCATTTTTGAGGTGTGTGTCGATAAATAATTAATTAAGGCATAATACATGAACATGACCTTTAACTTGACACAAGTAGGGTGTGCATAAGTAGATATTTAAACTAGTCTAAAATTGAACAAATAAATACTCCTACATGGTACTCTACATGGCAATTTTGTGTCATACGTGGTGGTGACCTATGTGTATAATGCCACATTGGACAAGTGTGTCTTCTTATTCAATTTTATACAAGTTTAAGTGTGTACTTGTGCATTCTCAAATTTGGAGGGCATAGTTGTCCATTGAAGTCAAGTTAAGGGTTATGTGTATGTATTATGCCAATAATTAATGATGCTCTATTTAGATATGAAACTCGCAATAAAGTGATGCTTAAAGTGTTTTTTTTTTTTTTGGCAATTACTCTCAACTGTTTTATGTGCATATTTTCTTGATTGTAGAAAGATAGTAATGCCGTAAAAGAGGCGCTTGATCAGCTAGTTGAAATCGGTTGGTCGAAAAAGTGGGGTTCTCAACCATATGTGTCACGTCGAACGGTCAGTTTTCATTTAAAATGTGAAGGTTTTAGAAAGACCAATATGTATCTATCTGATTAGCACACATTGTGGCAATAATTCTCTGTAATGGTCTTAAAATTTTCTCTTGCAGACATCTCTTAGAGAGCTGACAACTCTCGGAATAAAGAACGCAGAGAACCTTGCAATCCCAAGTGTCAGAAATGATGTAAGTTTCTTGATGAAATTTGTGTTGTTATTACGTTGATGACAGTAGCTCTCAATTCGGGTATTGTTCTATATTCTGATTGAAGAAAACTATATGTTCACAAGTGTGCGATAATTAAGGGGAACATTTGAGTAAACGCTGTGTTTTTGGCACATATATTGTTCGATCTGTTTCATACAGCGGAACATTGGTATCTGTCTGATCATGAAATGAATTTATGTCTACACATTTATTACATTTCATTCGTAGTCCCTACAAACACCTTTCATGGCTCCAATTGTTGTTACTTGAAACATAAAAAGTTGTTTGACAAATAGATGATTAATGTGGTTATGTCTTTTCATTTGACTTTTTTGGACTTCGTTATTAAATCTGTTTGATACTGATTTCCTTCAGTGATGCAGGCAGCTTTTCTGTTTACAGTGGTAGGCACAACAGGGTTTTTGGGAGTTCTTGCTGGCCAACTTCCTGGTGTAAGTTCTCTTACTACCCTACTTTTCTGCTGTTCATTGTGCTTTATTTCCCCCAGAAGTTTTGTATAACATCTAAATAAATAGTTCCTCTTAAGGAGCAGAGTACTTTGGTTTATATGCCTCATTCTCCCTGTTAAGTATGTGGATAACGCACTGGATACGGGGCCTGAGTCTTTCATTTGGTTCTATTGTTATAGTCGATCTAGATAACTATATCTAGTTTGGTTTCGTGGGATTACAATCTCTCGATTTATTATCTGGACGTAAACCAAGTTGACAATCCTAAGAGGTGTTGGGGTTGGATTGTAGTTCAACACCCCACGTCTTTCTAACTACTGACCACTTGTTTAATAGTGTGAATCACCTCATCGAAAAGGTTAATTTGTTAAATAGATGAAACTTTTGTTTGTTCATTATAGTTCAGAACATGTCTCGCACCCAAGGGTGTAGCCTAGTGGTCAATGGATGAGTGAGTTAAGAACCATGAGGTCTCGGATTCTATTCCCAACGGAGGCAAAAAGCACTAGGTGGTTTCTTCCCATCTGTCACTTAGTCTTGTGGATAGAATATCTGGAACCTGTGCTTGTAGCAGGTATCCCGTGAAATTAGTTGAGAAGATCAACATGTTCCCATATGTCTGCACCTGAACATTATTAGTGATGTATGTGGCATTAACATAGAAATACTTTTGGAGGTAATTTGCAAAAATGTAATAACGCGCGCAATTCTTAGATTGTTGTGTTTGACTTGGTGTTACTCCAGCACCAACATGGGCTGTGAAGTACATTGATGCGACTGTGTATCTGTATAGAAGTTGACATATGCATACAGGGCACATTGTTGATTCCTTCTTTATGTTTTCAGGATTGGGGTTTCTTCGTTCCATACTTGATCGGAAGCATATCTTTAGTAGTTTTGGGAATCGGAAGTACTTCCCCAGCGTAAGTCAAAATTTCAGGCGTTCTTCTGATTCTAATAATTTATGATACTATATATTCAGTTGAGCCTTTTCTACCGCATGCAGGTCATTATGGCTCATTCTTTTATTCATTATGTAGGCTCCTTCAGGCCGCCATTGATGGATTTTCATCCTTTTTTCCTGATTACCAGGAGAGAATCGCCAGACATGAAGCAGCTCATTTCTTAGGTGACATCCTGTTCTAGTTTTCAATATTTTACACTTTTATTTTTATTTGGCTATGATAATGACATAAGTTGAGCTTTAAATGAAACATTGAAGATTCATATAACACGAACCTCGACTAGTTATTGTTGTTGTTATTTGGTTATGATAATGACATCGAGGCATAGTTGTTATTGTTGTTGTGCTTCTGCGGTTCCATTAACTTTCCTCTACTAAGCTGTACAATGTCAATTTCAGTTTCCTACCTAATCGGTGTTCCGATCCTTGGATATTCACTGGATATTGGGAAAGAGCATGTCAATTTAATTGATGAAAGGTTGGAAAAGCTTATATACAGTGGGCAGCTTGACTCAAAAGAACTCGACAGGTATCGACCTCAAAAAAATCTCATCTACAATCAATTAATTACTCCTTCCGTCTCAGTTTATGCGGCACCGTTTGACTTTGCACAAAGTTTAAAAAAAGAGGAAAGACTTTTGAATCTTGTTGTCTAAACCAAACCTTAGACATTTATATGGTTGTAAATCATTTTATTAAGAATAAAAAAAAATTTAAACGTTAAGTTGTTTCTAATTATAAAAAGAAATGACATTCTTTTTTGGGACAGATTAAAAAAGAATGTGTGTCACATAAATTGGGACACAGGGAGTACTTGCTTTGAAAGGAGAGAATGGAATGCTTTACCTATGGGTCTGGTCCGTCGGAACCCTATAAAATGTCACTGATAAGTACAAATAATTGATTTCGAAGCCAGTAAATCAAATAATTTGTGGTAGAATTTCTAGCTCGAACTATAATGTTCAAATCCTGTATCTATCATTGCTTCTAAAATTTTCACTGGATTTTTTTTTAATTTACGAGTAGTTGCATTTCTCAGGTTGGCAGTGGTAGCGATGGCCGGGCTAGCAGCAGAAGGGCTAAAGTATGATAAAGTTGTTGGTCAATCAGCTGATCTTTTCACTCTTCAGGTTTAGTGTACACTATCATGGAGTTAAATTGCCCTTTTTCTGAAACCATTTATAAAAAAACTGTTGCTCTTTGTTTTAACAGAGATTTCTAAACAGGAGCAAGCCGTCACTTAGCAAAGATCAGCAACAGAACCTTACAAGATGGGCGGTGAGTCTAAAACCGAACACATACTGTGATAAATACACACAAACTATTGAAATATATAATATAATTAAGTAATTGAAAGTGTGTTCATCTCTAGTAGTTAAGCTTTCATATGAAATCATCACACATTTCAACATGGTATCAGAGCACTTCACAAGGCGTAAACATAATATAACTACATGATTGAAAGTCTGTTCTCTCTAATAGATCAAGCTTCTAAAATGAGATGGTCACATACTTCAACATACAAACATATACAAATTTCAAGATGCATGCACGCATAGATTGTTTGCTTTGCCACTTCTAAGCTACCCGAAGACATCGATTATAATGGTACCATTAGTTTGTCTGATTAAATTTTTGCAGGTTTTATTTGCTGCTTCACTACTGAAAAATAATAGCAAGCTTCATGAAGCCCTAATAGCGGCAATGACAAACAAGGCATCGGTTGTAGAATGCATAGAAGCAATTGAGAAAGCAGCTTGATCTTACTCCAGAAATGTGACTAAACACTTGTACATGAAAAACATGTGAATTTTTTCTCATAAATTTGAAAATATATCGAGGAACAGAAAGAAGTATATATATAAACATGCTGAAAAGAGAATGTATTCTATTTTTTTGACATTGATGTTGAACATATGAAATGTCACCAGAAATGTGAAATATTACATGTACGAGTTGTAGAGTTTTCGAGTTTCCTACTTGAACTAACACCAACAATTTATGTGAAGATAGAATAACTAAGGAATCGTTTGGTAGAGTGTATTAGGAAATATAATGCATGCATTAGGTGTGTATTAGTAGTACCTTGTTTGGTACACTTTTTCTTGCCATGTATAACTAATGCTTGCATTAGTTATACACTCCATTGTGTATTAAGTTGTGTATTACTAATACCAAGTAATTCTAGGTATTAGTAATACATAGCATTTAACACTTGCATTAAGATTAAATAATTACAAAACTACCCTCATTGCCTTTTTAAAACATTTCCTAACATTTTCTCTTCTTTTCATTTTCTTTCTTGTCATATGTTTTTATTTTTATTTTTATTTTTATTTTTATTTGTTTGTCAATGTCTTTTAATTTGTTGGTGTCTTAATAGACTTTATGGCCTCTTAAATATCTTTTTTTTTTTAAAAAAAAAAAAATCTAATTTCAACATAATTTAATAAAATTTTTTACTGTTGTGGCGATAAATTTGATAAAAAATTTATTTGCCAACTTTTCACAAAAATATTTAGACTCAAATAGTACAACTATTTAATATTATTTTTGAAAAGAAGAAGAAGAAGAGGAGTTAATGATGTTTTAGCAAAGAACTTTGTTGCAAGGAAGTGCAAAAATAAATAAAGTGTGAAGGGTATTTTTGTAAACATATATTTTTAAATAGAAATTATGCAAGATTTGTTATTTCTAATACATCAAACCAAACAATGTATTAATATAATGCTTGCATAACTAATGCAAGCATTACTAATAATACAAGCACTACTAATGCAAGCATTACTAATGCACCCTATTTTGCATTATTCTTATACACTCTACCAAATGATCCCTTAAGTGATTTATAATATGATATGAAGCAAACATATTCAAGTGTACATATACCCCATAGACAATGCATAATAAAAACCTTATTCATTTCGAATTATCACATAACACAAAATAAAGACTCCTATTACAGTACATCAATAGTTGTTGTTTACAAAATACTGAATCACCAATGGGCAAAACTTGCATTAAACAACTTATTTACTAAAACATAGTATTTAACAACTGATTATAAGAGCATAAAATAAATACTTTACTTTTCAAAGTACAGGTTTAAAAGTTTCTGATTTTAGCAAAAAAAAAATAATTTCTTTGATTTGTCAAACAACATCTTAAAAAGTAGGTGACTGTCAATAATGTATGAAAAGAAAAACTAATAATGACAAAATTCCACATATTGATGGTGACTGTCAATAATGTAGTATCATATTTCTTCTCTTTTGAGTAATATTTAATATCTTCAATTAAATTCTATCCACTCCTTACATATCCATTTCTTAATATTCCAAACTTTTCTTGTTCATCATTTTTGAGTATTAATTTGATGGCAGCTTATAGTGCTGTAATTTCCCTTCTTCAAACTCTTGTTGATCAACGAAATATTGCAGAACTCTTTCATGATCATACTGCCAAAACGCTCGATTCTCTTCATGCTACTGCTCAATATTTTCAGCATGTCCTTGAAAATATTAGCAAGAATAGAAGATTTGACCATGAAAAGATCAAATCTTTGGAGGAAAAAATAAGAGTTGCTGTTAGTTATGCAGAAGATGTTGTTGAGATGAAAATTTCTCAAATCATCAAAGGCTCAAGCTGGACATTTGGAATTTTACAACACCATGATTTGCTACCACTTGTTGAAAAAATAGATACAACAAAGAAACAAGTGATGGACATTCTTTCTCATGATGCTGATCAAGTTCTTGAATTATCCAGGGATTCCTTGATTGGCACTTCTTCTACAAGTTATCCAATGATGAAAGATGATATTGTGTACGGACTTGATGATGACTTGGAGATCATAATTAATAGGTTGAAAGGACGAGTACGGGATCTAGACGTTGTCACAGTATCAGGCATGGGTGCCATTGGTAAAACAACACTAGCTAAAATAGCTTATGATCATCTTACAATCAGGTATCACTTTGACATTCTTGCTTGAGTTACAATATCTCAAGAATTTAGACGTAGAAGTGTATTGTTAGAAGCTATACATTGCATCTCAAAGTCAACAGTTAGTTTTAACACAAAAGATTATGATAAGATGGATGACAATGAGTTAGCTGACCTAGTGCAGAAAAAACTTAAGGGTCGAAGATACCTTTTTGTTGTTGATGATATTTGGAGTACGGATGTTTGGGATAGTATAAGAAGAATATTTCCTAATTACAATAATGGAAGTAGAATCTTATTGACTACTAGGGGAACTGAGGTAGCGATGTACGCAAGTACTTGTAGTCCTCATGAGATGAGGCTTTTGAGTTTAGAAAATGGTTGGACGTTACTTCATGATAAAGTGTTTGGAATCGAACTTGATCATTCTCCTGAATTGGAAGAAATTAGAAAGAATATAGTAAACAAATGCCAAGGACTACCGTTAACAATTTCAATGATTGCGGGACATATCTCTAAAATGGCCAGGACATTAGAAAGTTGGAACGACGTTGCCCAAACCTTAAGCGAAGTCATTTTTAGTCATCCAGATAAATGCTTAGCAGTGCTCAGTTTGAGTTACCACCACTTGCCTAATCACCTCAAACCTTGCTTTCTTTCTATGAGTAGTTTCCCAGAGGATTTTAAGGTTGAGACTCAAAGATTGATCTACTTATGGATTGCAGAAGGTTTCATTAGGACTTCCGAAAATGGTAAAAGTTTGGAGGAAGTGGCAATAGATTATTTGGAGGACCTAATTAGCAGGAACTTGATACAAGCTAGAAAAAGGAGATTCAATGGTGATATAAAAGCATGTGGAATACATGATATACTGCGTGAGTTCTGTTTGATAGAAGCTGAAATGACAAAGCACATGCATGTTCAGAGAACTTACCCTACTCTTCCAACACAAAAGCATAATGTTCGTCGCTTCAGTTTTCAAACCAAATCTTATTCAGTTGAGGATTGTTATAAGTTATTGACCACTGTTTCCAGATCTATCTACTTATTTTCTCTATTGAATCTACCCCTTGATCCCCGTATTAAGATTTTCTGGAGAATTCCCAGCTACCGCCGTGATCCTAATATAATACATGAATTTTTCTCTCGTTTCAACCTTCTCAGGAGATTTCCCATCTACCGTCATGATCGTTTAATACATGAATTTTTCTCTCGTTTCAGCCTTCTCAGGGTATTGGTCATTTTCAATAAAGTTGTAATGTTGTCATCATTTCCACTTGTGATTACAAAGTTGTTTCATTTGAGATATCTCCAAGTTCGATTTGATGGAGATATTCCTGAATCAATCTCAGAGCTTCAGAATTTGCAAACTCTAATTTGTAGTGGTAATCCTTTCAATATAACTTTACCTAGGAAGATATGGATGATGAAGAAGTTGAGGTATATAAGTCTGTCTAGGAAAGCCACTTATTTACCCAGTCCTATAACGGAAAGATTTGTGACAGGGATGCCAAATCTAGAGGAGCTTTCTGGTCTTTGTTGCACCAGTTGTACAAATGAAGTTTTTTCTGGCATTCCCAATCTAAAGAGATTGATCATTCATCTGCCTTTTTTCTCATTCAAGAATTTGCCCAATTATTGGCTCATGGATTTGTCCAGTTTGAGAAAACTCGAAGCATTCAAGTTTTACTGGGACTTTGATTCGCTATACCCCATCAAGAGTTTTGTTCTTCCAACATCACTTAAGAGGTTAACTTTAGCTAATTTTAATTATTTTCCTTGGGAAGACACATTATCAACTGTTGTAATGTTGCCTAATCTTGAAGAGCTCAAACTTAAACTTTGTATGTCCAATGATGTTGTATGGAGATTGAGTGATGAAGCCAAGTTCAAAAGCTTGAAGTTGTTGTTACTGAGTAACACAAATCTTGCGCGTTGTGAAGCTAGCAGTAATAACTTCCCAAATCTAAAACGCTTTGTTCTGAAGAAGTGCCGCAACCTGCAAGAAATTCCAGCAGACTTTGGGCAAATTTGTTATTTGGAGTCAATTGAGTTACATGATTGCAGCACTACTGCTGAAGATTCTGCAATAAATATTGTACAAGAACAAGACGACATGGGAAATAATTTCCTCAAGGTTTACATACATAACAGTCTCCGGTAAGTTTCGATTCTTCACATTATTAATTACCTCATGTTTATTAAATCTTATCTCCTTGAAATTATGATGATTGACTTCTACTTGTTATTTTGCATATGCAGGGAATTGGAACTTATTTTAAGGGACCATCTAGCTAGTAATGCTATCTTTCAAAATTGATGTACTGTAATATCTATTTTGTTTTATGTGATAGTTCGAAATGTATAAGAATCGATGGTTTCACACTTCGAATCGTATTTTTATGTCAGAGGTATTTTCAGCAACTTTTTTGTTACTTAAAATGCTGAAGTGGAAAACTAAAAATCATCGATTTGAGGGGGAAAGTTTAAGATCACCCCAAAATAGGAGTTTTTGTGCAAATGACCCATAGGAAATTTTACCTCGACCATTGAGCGTTAGTTGAAGCCCATAGTAGGTGAGCCTCAAGATGTTTTGCGATGAAAAAAGCCTTTGGGATGCTTTTTTTTTTAATCAGAACAAATGAACAATAATTGATGCTTTTTAAACTAAGTAAAACTTGTCCATATGAGAAGAAAGAAAACAATAATCAAATGAAAATGGATGGGATATGATAATTATTATTACAATTATAACTGACATAGATCTGCTTTCACGCACCCAATTGGCATTGCCTTTGTAACTAACAAGCTGCTATAAATACATATTGCTGAGTACTCCATTTGATATCCTGAATTACATAGTATTCTTTTACATATTGCTGTAGTTTCTCTTCTTCAAACTCTTGACCAACAAAGAAACACGTGATTGGCGCCTCTTCTACAAGTTATCCGATGTTGTCAGATAAGTTGGAAGATGATATCGTGCAGGGAATTCATGATGACTTAGAGATCAAAGTTAAAAGATTGACAGGACCACCGTCAGATCTAGACATTGTCACAGTTTCAGGCATGGGTGGCATTGGCAAAACAACACTCGCTAGAAAAGATTATGATCATCTCCCAATCAGGTATTGATAAGTGCTTATGTTCCTAGATGTTTTGATGATCTCCTCACAAGTGCAAGGACCTGGTCCTCTGCAAAGTATGAAAACTCGTCCAGTGTTCAAAGTGCTGAACAGCTGTAAAAGCTGTCCGCGTCAGAAAGTTGGTGGAACTGCAGAGTACTCCACCAATCAGAAGAGACGAGGCTGTTTGTACATTGGACAATAATTCTTCTTGTCTAATATATTCAACTTGAAAACATAAAAAGACTCATTCATTCAAAGAGAGATACTTTCAAGCTTCAAAAACAGCAAGGGACTCTTGATAGAAGTGTTTCTATTGCTTTCTGTTTTTGCTGTAATTTTGGTTGCTTGTAATAGTGCTTATATTGAAGGAATCGTTTCACTTGTGATAGAAACGTTTCAAACTTGTGTGAATCGTTGTAAGAACTAGGTTAAGGGTAACTTAGTATCTTACTCTAAAAGTCTATATTAATCGGTTATGATTAGTATAGTGGGCAGTGTGCTATCTGCTCTGACTGATCAACTAAGTGATAGGAGGTATTGCTTAGTGTGGAGATTAGCAGGCTAATCTCTTTTTTGTAAACTGGCTTTTACTTTTGCTTGAAAAGATTAGTGGAAGCAGTTTGAAAAGTCCTGTTGAGACAGGTCGTGGTGTTACTCCCTTGAGCAAGGAGGTTTCCATGTAAAGTTGCTTGTCAATCTTTACTATCAACATTTGTTCTTTACTGTCTATTACTGTAACTGTGTTGAGGATCTGGTCCCATCGACTTAAGTGGACGCACACATTCCAACAGGTATCACTTTGACATTCTTGCTTGGGTAACAATATCTCAAGAATTTAGAGGTAGAAATGTATTGTTAGAAGCTTTACATTGCATTTCAAAGCTAACAACACTACACCAAAAACAACCTTTAGCGGCAATAAATAAACATATCAATAAAGAATGCTAAAGTCTTTACCAGCATTAGTTAAGTGCCATTAGATCCAATGTCACTAAAGGCTTTAGGGACATATACAAAGGGTGTTAATTGCCGCTAAAAATATATATTTAGCGGCAATTAAGAATTAATTGCCACTAAAAATTATTTTTATTATAGTGCGGTTAGTGTCAACGCAAAAGATTATGATGAGATGGATGAGAGTGAGTTAGCCGACCTAGTGCAGAAAAACCTAAAGGGTAGAAGATACCTTGTAGTTGTCGATGATATTTGGAGTAGGGATGTTTGGAATAGTATAAGAGGAATATTTCCTAATTACAACAATGGGAGTCGAATCTTATTGACTACTAGGGAAACTAAGGTAGCGCTGTATGCAAATACTAGTAACCCTCATAAGATGAACCTCTTGAATTTAGAAAAAAGTTGGAAGTTATTTTGTGATAAGATGTTTGCAACCGAACATGATCATTCTCCTGAATTGGAAGAAATTAGAAAGGAAATAGTAGAAAAATGCCAAGGACTACCCTTAACAATTTTAGTGATTGCGGGACATCTCTCTAAAGTGGACAGGACGTTCGAAAGTTGGAAGGATGTTGCCCGAACATTAAGTGAGATCATTGTTAGTCATCCAGATAAATGCTTACGAGTACTCGGTTTGAGTTACCACTACTTGCCTAATCACCTCAAACCTTGTTTTCTTTATATGAGTAGTTTCCCTGAGGATTTTGATCCAGTTATGGATTGCAGAAGGTCTCATTATGACGCCTGGAAGTCATAAAAGCTTGGAGGAATTAATTAGCAGGAACTTGATACAAGCTAGAAAAAGGAGATTCAATGGTGAGATAAAAACATGTGGAATACACGATCTACTGCGTGCGTTCTGTTTGATAGAAGATGAAATGATTAAGTTTATGCATGTTGAGAGAACTTACCCTCCTCTTCCAGAACATAAGCATAATGTTCGTCGCTTCAGTTTTCAAACCATATCTTATTCATTTGATGATTGGTGTGAGCTATTACCCCTTATTGCCGGCTCTATCTACTTATTTTCTCGATTGGATCTACCTTTTTCACCCCATAATAAGCGTCTCAGGAAATTGCCCATCCACCATCGTGATCCTATAATATATGATTTTTTCTCTCGTTTCAACCTTCTCAGGGTATTGGCCATTTTCAATAAAGATGTAAGTTCTCAGTCATTTCCACTGGTGATTACAAAGTTATTTCATTTGAGATATCTCCAAATTTGATTTGATGGAGATATTCCTGAATCAATTTCAGAGCTTCAGAATTTGCAAACTCTAATATGTAGTGGTAATTCTTCCGATATAACTTTACCTGAGAATATATGGATCGATGATGAAGAACTTGAGGTGTATGCGTCTGCGAGGAGTTTCTTATTTACCCAGTCCTATAAGTGAAAGTATTCTAAATCTAGAGGATTTTTCGGGTCTTTGTTATGCCAGGTGTACAAAAGAAGTCTTTTCTAGCATTCCAAATCTAAAGAGATTGATCATTCATGAAGCTTTTCTGAAACAACGCTATTTTCCCGATCTTGAGTTCTTGGATATGTCCAGCTTGAGAAAACTTGAAGCATTAAAGAATTACTCCTATAGCTATTGTCTTATGGACATATCCATCAAGAGTTTTGTTTTTCCAATATCACTTAAGAGGTTGAGTTTGAACTGTTGTAAACATTTTCTTTGGGAAGACATATCATCAACTATTATCATGTTGCCAAATCTCGAAGAGCTCAAACTTAAAAATTGTAAATCTAGGGATGATATATGGATATTGAGCAATGAAGAGGAGTTCAAAAGCCTGAAGTTGTTGTTACTGAGCAGACTAGATCTTGAGCAATGAGAAGCTAGCAGTGACAACTTCCCAAATCTTAAACGCCTTGTTCTGAAGAATTGCTTCGACCTGCAAGAAATTCCAACAGATTTCGGGGAAATTTGTACTTTGGAATCAATTGAGTTACATTATTGCAGCGCTACTGCTGAGGATTCTGCCAGAAAAATTGTACAAGAACAAGAAGAAA
Source organism: Solanum okadae (assembly GCA_036553675.1). Taxonomy (NCBI): domain Eukaryota; kingdom Viridiplantae; phylum Streptophyta; class Magnoliopsida; order Solanales; family Solanaceae; genus Solanum; species Solanum okadae. The sequence goes on along the minus strand of CM071681.1, from coordinate 10,057,081 downwards.
TGGGAAATAATCCCCTTAATAGCTATATACATGAAAGTTATTAGAACATTATTTATTACTGCTTAATTAATTCTTATAGTTACTGTTGTATAGATAGATTATTTTATTGTATTGTTAGTTACTTTGTTTTCACTATTCTAGGAGTCTAGTATTTTGATTTCCCTGATCTCTGGATAGTTTCCATAGTGGAGGGGCTGTTATTTTGTTTATGTATATAGTTCAGTTCATAATTGATTAATGAAATTAATCGTTTGCTTCATCTGCAATCTCATAATAACATACAGACTCTAAAATCATGCTTTGAAATATAAAGTTCATGAATCATAAGTAACATCATATCGATAAGGCATCAATAACTCATAAGAATGACCATGAAAAATCCTACCAAGTATAAAAATAAAGTATAATAGTCAAGAATCCATAATCATGAATAAATATATTGCAGATTCAATGAAACAGTAATATTTGGTGAAGAGTAATCAATGAAACAGTAGAAAAAGGGGAAATTCAGGGAATAGAAAATGAGGAAGACAAACTAGTTGCTAAGCTAACTTACAACTAAGAGATATATGGCAAACAAGATAATCCCATTTCATTTTCATCAGTACAATATATATATAGGACCACAACCCTAGCTGATTCATAGAGTATGCTTGCAACAGTGTCCTCACCTACTACTGCTTCTGACAGAGCTATGCCAGCTCATACAAAGATGACTAAAGTGCAATTAAACAAAATATAATATTACTATAACTTCAGGGACTAAAGTGCTAACTTAACAACTTCAGCCACTTTCATTCTGCATTGTTCCTCCATCCTTATGAACTTCCTTGTCCTCAAGGAAGAACTCTGGGAACCTGATCTTCATAGCCATAAAATCTTCCCACTGCCTTATTTCCTTTCTTAATCATTATTCTTCCTTCAATGCTCTGGGGCTCCACACAAAATGGACTTGCTATGTCAATGATTGGTGGATGATGGGTAGTGTCTGGTAGTTGAAGGCACAACTTCAACTGAGACACATGTATAATGGGATGGATGGCGACATGAACTGGTAGAGATAGCTTGTATGCTACTGTTCCAATCTTTTCTAAGATCTGATAAGGTCCATAAAACTTTGCTGACAGTTTATTGAATGCTTATTGAGACACTGTCACTTGTCTATAGGGCTGAATCTTCAAATACACCCAATCCCCTACCTTCAATTGCCTATCACTTCTATGTTTGTTAGCCAAAGACTGCATCCTTTGCTGAGCTCTGTGTAGATGGAAATTGAGAAATTGAGCCTTAAATTCTCTGGTGATCAGACTCTTATCCACTTCTTCTTCAATAGCTTCCCCTAGTAGATATGTCAGATGGATAGGTGGAGCTTGACCATATAGTGCTTCATAAGGGGTGGTTTGTATAGCTGACTGGTAGGTGGAATTATACCACCATTCTGCTAGTGGCAAGTATAAATCCCAGTCATGCTGACTATCTGAGCAATAGCACCTTAAATAAGTCTCCAATGTCTTGTTAAGGACTTCAATTTGACCATCTGTTTGTGGATGATAAACTGAAGATGTGCTCAATGTTACTCCTTGTAATGACAACAATTCTTGCCAAAACCTGCTCAAAAATATGGGAACCCTATCACTCACAATATTTTCTGGCATGCCATGGAGTTTGAACACCTGGTCCATGAATGTTTGAGCCACAGAAACAACTGTGTAAGGATGGCTGAGTGCCATGAAATGACCATACTTGGTCAGCCTGTCTACCACTACAAGGATGGTGGCTTTCCCCTTAGACTTTGGAAGGCCATCAATGAAGTCCATGCTTATGCAAGACCATGAGGTCTTGGGAATAGCCAAAGGTTGTAAGAGGCCCGGAGTTGCTGAGGCATCATACTTACTTCTTTGACAAACTTAACACTTCCTAACATATTCATTTACATCTTCTCTGATATTCTTCCAATAGAAAAGAGTAGCTAGCCTTCTGTAGGTATTATCCATTCCTGAGTGCCCCCCATTAGTGTTATCATGCCACAGTTGCATGATGTCCTTCCTTAGCTGTGCATCTGCTCCAATAACCAGCTTACCATACTTCCTTAGTTGTTGGTTAGTGTAAGTGTATCCTTTTACTGTTTCACCTTGCTCCTCCAGCTTTTGAATAAGAGATCTAAGCTCTTGGTCTTTGTTCCAAAGTTCCATGATCCTATGAAACAAAGTGTGATCTGCTGGTGTTACTGAAATAATTAGCAATTCAGTATTCACTTGTCTTGATAGAGAATCAACGGCCTTATTTTCCCTTCCCTTCTTATACTCTATTGTGGAATAAGATTATTGAATAATTTCATTCAAATCTTTCTATGTCATGTACATGGCTTTATATATACATAAAAGATTGTGGAATAGAATCACCTAAATTTTTACATTAAGAGAAAGAATCAGAGATATGATATTCTAGATTACCACAATTATACTAAGATCTTAGAGGATCATATCTTGATATGAAGAATATCTTCTCATCTTAGAGGATCACATCTTTGATGATAAGAATATCTTCTTGGAAATCCTCCATCAGCCAACACTCCCCCTCAAGCGGGTGAATGGATATCTTCCATTCCTAGCTTGCTTATTAGATCTTGAAACATATTGTTTGGCAATCCTTTTGTTAAAACATCAGCAACCTGATCTTTTGTATATACAAATGGCGTACAAATGAGTCCGTTATCTAATTTCTCCTTAATGAAATGTCTGTCTACCTCAATATGCTTAGTGCGATCATGTTGTACAGGATTATGAGCTATACTTATTGCTGATTTATTGTCACAATATAGCCTCATAGGTCCTTCCCATCTTATCTTCAAATCATCAAGGATTATCTTTAGCCATAACTGTCACGCCCCGAGCCTACACCCTGGGCGAAACCGGCACTCGGAGACTATTGCTGGCCCCAAGCGAACCCTTGGCCTGACTTTCTTAACTCAGCGGAAACCTAACTCATAAAATAACTTCATGCAAAGCAAAATCATAAGACAACTTAACTGATACAAATCTGGCCATAAAGGCACCTCGGGTCTCAAAATAGAGTATTTACATATATACATAGATAAGAGACTCAAAACTAGCTGACTGACGGTCTGTCTATGAAGCCTCTAAAATACTGAGATGGATGTTGGGACAGACCCCACAACATCCTAATAAAACAAAAACTAAGAACACAAAATAATTGAGTCCTCCGGAATGCAAGGAGGCTCACCACTGACTCTGGAGTGCTCAGCTGGATCAACGACGTGCTGGATGCTGATCCTGGGTACCTGAATCTGCATCATCAAACGATGCAGGCCAACTGGCATCAGTACATGGAATGTACGAGTATGCGAGCGGGAAAGCCAAACCACAACTTAAGCTTGAAAGGAAATACAAGAGAACACTTACCTCGGCTCTGTACGACTCATGACTAATTGAACTCAATATTTAAAGCAATAAGACGCATGCAATATATAAAGCTTGTAAAACAGTATAAACAACTTAGCTTGTTAATGATAAAACAATAACAACTCAACTTTACTTATATAAAAGTAATATAACTTATGTGGGAGGTTCTTTAACCGACAACCACCACTATGAGCCCTAGTGATGATACAACGCTTTACCTCGCGTTGCCCAAGGACCATCCTATACCTTGCTGTGATATAGGAAGCTAACTTTACTTAGTGGATCCACTAGCTTAACTTTCGTGATCATCTAAAAAGTATGATCCGAGAAATCCCATGTTGGCGCATGGTTCTTATGGAGAGTTGAGTTAATGAGAACTCATGTCCCCAATTCGGTGCTCAATACTACTCCCAAAAATACTTTGGCTCATAATTGTCTTTAAACTCATCTTTCTTTAGTTGAGATAATTACTCAAAACTTAGCCCAAAGGCTCTTTTGGAAAAACATGGTTCCCCTCTTACTTGATTGTAACAACGTTTATAAACTCCTTTGGGAATACTTAGTTCCCTAATAGCCTTTTTAGAAAAAGAACTCAACTTTAAACTCTTGACTTAACTTGAAACTGAGACTCTTACTCGACTTGAAACTTAAGACTCTTACTTAGCTTGAAATCTACTCTTTTACTTGACTTCTAACTTCACTTGACTTGGAAACTATCTTTCCTTGAAACGGAATTATGAATTTCAAGGTGTTCGATCACATGTTATGGGGAGATTCTTGAATGCTTAGACGTACTTTGGAGTGTCAGAAGCAACTATAAAACATGGGTATAATACTTAGGAACATGCATGATAAAGTGAGAAAAGAATGGGGGAGACTTGGCTGAGACTTTAGATTTCTGGTGACACAGATGGCATTTACGGACGCCATCGACGGACCGTAGATGGACTTACGGTCCGTCCTGCAGGTCCGTAGATCGTATCAGAAACTTCCCCAGAATTCAGTTAAAAAAATGACTAAGTGTTGACCTACGGTCCGGACTTACGGTCCGTCGATCAGGTTACGGACCGTAGGTCGTGCCCGTAGATCGATGCCCCAAAGAGCCCAACTTCTGTCCCGATTGACTGTTGACCAGTACGGACCGTCAATCGATCTACGGTCCGTAGGTCACGCCCGTAGATGGGAATCGACAGTCAAAATTTGCTGAAAATTGATGGTGAATCAACTTCAAATGGTCATAACTCTTAGAATCATAATTCCCTCAACATACAATAGATTTCAACAACACAACCAACAACATCAACAACAACTAACAACTTCAACAACTTCAACAACAATTCCAATATTTTCTCAATTCATAAAATGAGTTTGGTGTGTAGGGGAAAGGATCAACCTACACAAAGAACTTACATACCTATTAGGGATCACCCCCGAAGATAATCCATGACGGAAACTTGTTTATCTCCTTTTTCCTCTTCTTCACTCTCAAGAACCCTAACTCTTTCTCTTTTAAAATGGGATAAAAAAAAAAGATCCAAAATCAACCTAACACACAAAGTAACCTCAAAAGAAAGAATTTGGGAAAAGACCAAAATGCCCTTAAATTTCCGGACGGATTTCCCTTCCAACTGCCCAACTTCTAAAGGGTATAACTCCCTCATACGAACTCGAAATCGAGCAAACTCGGTGGAGTTGGAAAGATCGTTCCACAAGATTCACAACCATAACTAGAACTACTCCTAACTCATCCTGAGCTAGGAGTTATGACTATTCAAAGTTGGCCAAAAACTCACTTTCTCCCATACTTAGCCAATTTTCCAGATTCTAAATTTTTCAAAAAAATGACTACTTTCCAAATTTCAAGCTTCTTCAAAGCCACTTCAAATTGTCAGATGTTACAATAACAACTCACAAACTCCCATCGCCATGGATCTAAACTCAGATTCTGCACTTGATCTAGCTACTACATTTTGTTTTTTACTCCTCCAAGTCACCAGATTTCCTCCTAAGAAGGTGCAATATCCAGAACTTGACCTTCGATCCACTAATGAACCAGCATAGTCCGCATCTGTATAAGCCTCTAAAACCATGTTTCCTCCTCTTTTGAATAATATTCCTTTTCTTGGACTTCTTTTAAGATATTGTAGAATCCAGTTGACAGCTTGAAGATGCATTTCTCTAGGATCATGCATAAATTGGCTAACTACACTTACAACAAATGCAATGTCCGGCCTTGTATAGGACAAGTAAATCAATTTCCCTACAAGCCTTTGATACAAGCCTTTATCTACCACTGAATCTTCTGGAGCATTGCATAATCTATGATTGTATTCAATTGGTGTAGCCATTGGTTTACACCCTAATTTTCCTGTTTCTTTCAACAAATCAAGCACATATTTTTGTTGGGAAATAAAGATTCCTTGTTTTGAGTGTGCCGCTTCGATTCCCAAAAAATACTTTAATTTCCCAAGCTCTTTAATGTCAAATTCCTTGAGTAAACACTTCTTCAAATTTTGTATCTCCTCTGAATCATCACCTGTTACTATGATGTCATCCACATAAACCAACAATGCTGTCACTTTTCCTGTTTTTGAGTGTCGTATGAACAAGGTGTGGTCTCCTTGACTTTGTCGATACCCTAGCTTGATCATAACCTTTGTAAATCTTCCAAACCATGCACGAGGTGATTGCTTTAATCCATAGAGTGCTTTCTTCAATCTACACACCATTCCCTTCTTGCTTTCAAAAGCAGGTGGCACCTCCATATAGATCTCCTCATCTAAGTCTCCATGTAAAAAGGCATTTTTTACATCAAATTGTTGTAGGTTCCAATTAAAAACTGCAGCCAATGATAATAAAATTCTCACTGTATTCATTTTTGACACTGGGGCAAAAGTCTCCAAATAATCAATTCCATAGGTTTGTGTATAACCCTTTGCTACTAAACATGCTTTATATCTTTCTATGGACCCATCTGACTTATATTTCATAGTAAACACCCATCTGCACCCGACCAACCTTTTTCCTTTTGGTAATCCCACAATATCCCAAGTTTTGTTTTTCTCCAATGCTTCCATTTCTACCTTCATAGCTTTCTCCCATTCTTTATTTCCTAATACTTCAAACAAATTTCTGGGGATAGGAATTGTGTGGAGGTTACAGAGAAAAGCTTTTGACTGATATCTGATTTTTGCTTTAGCAAATAGATCCACGTAACTCTTGTACAATCATCAATGAATGACACAAACCATCTAGCACCAGAAATATTAGGAATGGGAGAGGGTCCCCAAATATCACTATGAATAAGAGAGAATGGAGTTACATCTTTTGTGACTAATTGGAAAGGAAGTACGTTTGTGTTTTGCAATTTCACAATCATCACAATGAAAAGACTCAACAATCAAATCTTTGAACAAAGATGGGAACATCCTTTTGATTACATAAAAGGAAGGATGACCTAACCGACGATGATAAAGCCATACTTTCTCTTTATTGGACATGATAGATTCAGACAAGAATGAACTAGACAAGGAATTCTTAGATATATATTCACCATTGTGGAAATCCAAACAATAAAGACCACCTTTCTCACTAGCACACCCAATCATCTCCTTTGTGTTCTGGTCTTGAAATAAGCAATTTGAAGGGAAGAAAATTACTTGGCATTTGGAATCTTTGGTGAGTTTCTGGATAGAAATGAGATTTGCAGATAACTTTGGGATATGAAGGACATCTTTAAGTATCAAGGATTTTCCAAGTGGTATGTCTACTTGCCCAGCTACAGTAATAACTAAACTATCAGCTGTAGTTATTTTTTTATAGCTAGGACAATGGGAATATGATATGAAGAGATGAGAGAGACTGGTCATGTGATCAGTTGCCCCGGAATCAACCACCCATGTAGGAGAAAGTTTGTCTGAGACATTAGTAATAAAAGAGTAAGAAATACATGTGAAGGCCAATGAACAACTACCTGTTGAAGCTGAATGTTGCAAATCTCCAATTGAAACTGTAGAGTTATTCTCTACGGTTGCAGAAACATTTTCAGAGACTGGAATATTTGCGGCAGTACCATTTTCAGACATGGTTTGGGCAGATAAAGATAGCAAAATGGGATTTTTCAAGATATGATGAATAAAATTGGCCAGGAATAAGCCTAAAGCTCTGATACCATGTGGAATAAGATTATTGAATAATTTCATTCATATCTTTCTATGTCATGTACATGGCTTTATATATATATAAAAGATTGTGGAATAGAATCACCTAAATCTTTACATTAAGAGAAAGAATCAGAGATATGATATTCTAGATTACCACAATTATACTATGATCTTAGAGGATCATATCTTGATATGAAGAATATCTTCTCATCTTAGAGGATCACATCTTTGATGACAAGAATATCTTCTTGGAAACCCTCCATCAGCCAACATCTATTTCAAAATCAAACTGCATCAACTTTGCTATCCATTTCATCTGAGTCCCAGTATGAAGTTTTTGCTCCAGTAAAAACTTCAGTGCTTTTTGATCTGTTCTGATTAAAAACTGTCTTCCCAGCAGATATTATGACCACTTAGTCACGGGTATGACTAAAGTTAATAGATCTTTGTCATACACATAAACCTTGATGCCTTGCAGAGAGGCCCTTGCTCAAATAAGCCAATGGATGTCCATCCTGCATCAATACTGCCCCTATACCGTAGTCACATGCATCTATTTCGACCACAAACATCAATGTACTATTAGGCAAAGCTAGCACATAAGCACTTACCAGTGCTAATTTCAACTTCTCAACAACTGCAGTAGCCTTGTCACTTCAATGATACCCCTCATTCTTCAAAAGATCAGTCAACGGCTTGCTAATGACCCATAACCTTTGATGAACCTCCTATAGTAACCAGTTAATCCAAGAAAAGCCCTCAACTCCTTTAGTGTTTTAGGTATTGGCCAATTTTGAACAACTTCTATCTTTTTTGGATCAGTAGCTACACCCTCAGCAGAGATGAAATGACCTAAGTACTCCACCTTTGTTGCCCCAAAGGAGCATTTAGCCTTCCTCACAAACAACTTATGTTGTACCAACAAGTTGAAAGTGATTCTCAAATGCTGCAAATGTTCTTCCAAGCTCCTGCTGTAAACCAAAATGTCATAAAAAAATACCAAAATAAACTTCCTTAGGTAATCTTTGAACACATGGTTCATTAACCCTTGAAAACTAGAAGGTGCATTAGTGAGGTCAAAGGGCATCACTAAATACTCATAGTGTCCAGCATGTGTCCTGAAAGCAGTCTTCTGTACGTCTTCCCTTGCCATCCTAATCTGATGATAACCAGACCTAAGATCCAGTTTAGAGTAGATCCGTGAACCACCAAGTTAATCTAACAACTCTTCGATAATGGGGATGGGAAATTTATCTTTGATAGTCATCTTGTTGAGTGCCATATAATCTACACACAACCTCCAAGACCCATCCTTCTTCCCTACCAATACCACTGGTGAAGCATAAGGACTAGAGCTTGGCCGCACAATGCCTTGATCCAACATTTCTTGCACCATCTGATCAAGGACATCTTTCTGTCCTGATGAGTACCTGTAACACCTAGCATTGACTGGATTGCTACCTTGCTGCAAGGGAATCTTGTGGTTAAACACTCCTTTATGAGGTGGCAAGCTCTTGGGATCCTGCAAGAGTATCTGAAACTCCTTAGTTAATTCTAAGATAGGATTAGCACTAACATCGGCCTGTGGTTCCTCTCGTTGTTCCTGATCAGTTGGCAATACCCTAATCATGAAAAGTTGACAGCCATTTTAGGCTAGCTTGTCCAACTTCTTGGCCTCCACAATTCTAGTTTTCTCTCTAGTACCTTGTATTACCACTTCCTTGCCTTGATACCAGAACCCCAGCGTTAACTTCTGGAAGTTGAGTTTGATGTCTCCTAGAGGAAGCAACCATTGAACCCCCAAAACCATAGCGTAAAAACCTAGTGACAGCAACAAAAAATCATCCTAGAATGTGAGCCCTTGCATCATCCAAATGAAGTTTCTACAAACCTCATTAGTCTGTCTATTGCCACCATCAGCTACATTCACAGACTGTGGTTTTATCAATTGTGTATCTCCCTGCAACTTCTTAATTAGCCTATCATCAATAAAATTATGTGAGCTTCCAGGGTCAACCAATATGTTTAGAGGACCATCCTTAGTGTAGCCCATGATTCTAAGTGTATTGAACCCATGGATTCCATTAAGAGCATGTACAGATATTTCACAATTCTGTTCATGTCCCTCCTCCTCGTCATAGTTATCATGATTCTCCTGCACTTCTAACATTTGGTCTTCCTCCCCATCTTCAGCCACCTCTAACAAATATAGTTGTTTGTTAGAGCTGCACCTATGACCAGGCACAAACTTCTCATCACAAAAGAAACATAGACCCTTCTGCCTTTTCTCAGTCATCTCAGCAGGTGTGAGCCTTCTTGAAGTCTTCCTGTTTAGACTCACAGATGAGTCCTTAAATGGTTGGCCTTCTCGTTTGCTTCCTTCTCCCTTGGAAAATGAATTATATGTCCCTACCCTTGACTGAGAACCCCCTACAACATATAGAGATGATCTAGTCAACTTCAACTGGGCATTTACCTGAGCCTCAGTGTTTCTTGCTAACTGGTAAGCTTGTGGTAAAGAATAGGGCCTATGATTCTTAATAGTAAATCCAATCTCAGGTTTCAAACCAGTGATAAAAGCACTAATAGCATACTCATAGAGAATAACCAATTTGGTCATAATCCTATCAAACTCCTTTTGATACTCATCAACCATACCAACCTGCTTGACTAGTTTAAGTTCAGACATAGGATCAGTATACTCAGCCCCAAATCTGTCCATTAGCGCATAAACACACTCCTTCCAAGCAGGGTAAGGTAAGTGAGATCTACTTTTCAGATAGGCCAGATGCCATTCTATAGCTATATCATCAAAATGAATGGATGCTACCTTAACCTTCCGATTGTAAGCTACCTCATCCATTGAAAAGTATTGTTCCACCTTACACAACCATGCTCAAAGATTAGTTCCATTAAACCTAGGAAATTCCATTTTGGTGAACCTGGTCATTGATTGGTTTCTTGAGCAGTTTCCAGGTGATGCTCCAAATGATACCCCTCCTTGAGATCCTGCAACATGTGGTCCTTGATTCATCCCTTGTGAAGAATGTCCTTGAGGTGTGGTTGTTTCCATATTAGCTTGAAAAGGAGGCACAGACCCCCACCCCAAAGGATTCATTCTTGGTGATTGTTGCATTCAATAGTTCTGATTCATCCAAGCTACAGGGTTCCCAGATGGAGTATAGATGTCTCCACCACTCTCTGTTACTTCTGTTCCTTTTCCTTTATCTGTCATCCTTGCTGCCTCTAGAGATTCCTTCAAGACTGCATAGGATTTTTCATGATGATCCTCCATTTAAGTTTGCCTCATGGAGACATTAGCCATCTCTAGAGTTATCCTCTCTAACATTGATTTGATCTCAGTCATATCAGTAGCCATGATAACACCCACAAAGCTCAAGACTATGCTCTGATACCAAATATTGTTGATTCAATGAAACAGTAATATTTGGTGAAGAGTAATCAATGGAACAGTAGAAAAAAGGGAAATTTCGGGAATAGAAAATGAGGAAGACAAACTAGTTGCTAAGCTAACTTACAACTAAGAGATATATGGCAAACAAGATAATCCCATTTCATTTTCATCAGTACAATATATATATAGGACCACAACCCTAGCTGATTCATAGAGTATGCTTTCAACAGTGTCCTCACCTACTACTGCTTCTGACAGAGCTATGCCAGCTCATACAAAGATGACTAAAGTGCAATTAAACAAAATATAATACTACTATAACTTCAGGGACTAAAGTCCTAACTTAACAACTTCAGCCACTTTCATTCTGCATCAAAATAATTCAAGAAATCATGCAATTCGGGTCATAAATGTGATGAATTCGAAAGTGGGTTGGGTAACCCTAACTATGAAATTAATTATGTTCATGCAAATTGTGAAATCTTGGACATGAGGATGAAAGTATTCCTCATTAAAGTCCTACATACCTCAGTAAGGAAGCTTGATGGAGAATCATGGAAGATGAACCCTAGCCTTGGTGTTTCTTGAAGTTCTTGAGCGTAGAATTTTAGGAGTGATTGAGAGGATTTAATTATGAAAAACTGATTTTATACACCTTTAGGGCTATTTAGATGACTGCCTAATGGTTTTTAGGACAAAAATACCCTTAAAAAAATTAATAATAAGAGCTGGAAGACAAAATTTTATTCCAGCAGATAGTGAGGTCCGTATTCACTCCGTATCGCGGAGCCATAGTGGAGCTTCTACCAGGTTAGAGCGTCTCTAGTAAATCAGTCATAACTTTTTCCTCCAAACTCAAATTGACGCAAACTTGTCGGTGTTGGAAAGAAGACTCACAGAACTTTAATTGAATAGGTTATGGGTAGCCTAACTCTTAATATTCTAAGAGATATGGTTGTTTGAAGTTGACCCTTATATAGGCTCATGTGAAAACTTAGCCGATAGAAATGCTTTGAATTTGGCTTGGTGTTAGAGGTCCCTTATAACCCTAAATCACTTCCGATACCCTTTCTACATTTTTTAAAGAACCTTAAAACACATGAGCAAGTAGGACATCACCCGGTTCAAGCTTATATACTTATGACGAACGATTCAGATTCTAAGAGTAGAGTTGCAAGGTGTTACAAAAGACTACCCTATAATAGTATCATTCATGCAAATGACCGTTGAGCGTCAAGCGTGCTTGAAGCCCATAGTAGGTGAGCCTCGAGATGTTTAGCAATGAAAAAAAAGCCTTTGGGAATGTGCTTTCTCTGATCCATTCATTGTCAACTGTATAGATGCTTTGTTTTCTCTGATCAGAACAAATAGACAATAATGGAGGTGCTTTTTAAATTAAGTAAAACTGTATTTTATTATACAGATCTGCTTTCACACACCCAACTGACATTGACTAAGTTTTTAATATCATCAAAAACTAATTGATTAAAGGATGTTTCTATAAAAGCAAAAGAATGGAGGAAGTATTCATTTAACTCTTACCTAATCTAACTAGACAATAATAATTATTTCAATGCCATTTCCTTTTTGAAATTCAAAGAAATTCATTTTTCTACTATAAGAAAAGGAGAAGTAATAAAGGGTGGGAGAATTTGTCTACTTCTTCAAGAATAATTTTATTTCAATTCCTTTCCATATTGACTTCATGGCAGCTTATAGTACTGTAATTTCTCTTCTTCGAACTCTTGATGAACGAAATATTCCAGAACTCGTTCATGGTCACATTGCTGAAATGCTCGATTCTCTTCATGCTACAACTGAATATTTTCAACATGTCCTTGAAAATGCTAGCAAGAGTAGATTTGACACTGAAAAGATCAAATCTTTGGAGGAAAAAATTAGAGTTGCTGTTAATTATGCAGAAGACGTTGTTGAGATGAAAATTTCTCAAATCATCAAAGTCTTGAGGTGGACATCTGGAATTTTACAACACCGGGATTTGCTACCAGTGGTTAAGAAAATGGATGTAACAAAGAAGCAAGTGATGGAGATTGTTTCTCATGATGCTGATCAACTTCTTGAATTATCTGGGGATTCCTTGATTGGCACTCCTTCTACAAGCAGCCCAGTGCTGTCAGATCAGTCGGGAGATGATATCGTGCATGGAATTGATGATGACTTGAAGATAATAATTAAAAGATTGATAGGACCACCGTCGGATCTTGACATTGTCACAGTATCAGGCATGGGTGGCATTGGCAAAACTACACTAGCTAGAAAAGCTTATGATCAACTTCCAATTAGGTATCACTTTGACATTCTTGCTTGGGTTACAATATCTCAAGAGTTTTGATATAAAAATGTATTGTTAGAAGCTTTACATTGCATTTCAAAGCAAACTGATGATAGTTTCAATGCAAATGATTATGATAAGATGGATGACTCTGACTTAGCAGGCCTATTGAAGAAAGAGTTAATTGGTCGTAGATACCTTGTTGTTGTTGATGATATTTGGAGTACGGATGTTTGGGATAGCGTAAGAGGAATATTTCCTGATTTTAAAAATAGGAGTAGAGTCTTATTGACTACTAGGGAAACTGAGGTAGCAATGTATGCAAATACTTGTAGCCCCCATGAGATGAGCCTTTTGAGTGCAGAAAATCGTTGGAGGTTACTTTGTGATAAGGTGTTTGGACCAAAATATGATCATCCTCCTGAATTGGAAGAAATTGGAAAGGAAATAGTAGATAAATGCCAAGGACTACCTTTAACAATTTCAGTGATTGCAGGACATCTCTCTAAAGTGGCCAGGACATTAGAAGGTTGGAAGGATATTGCCCGAACCGTAAGTGAAATCATTGCTAGTCATCTAGATAAATGCTTACAAGTGCTCGGTTTGAGTTACTACCACTTGCCTAATCACCTCAAATCATGCTTTCTATCCATAAGTAGTTTCCGAGAGGATTTTCAGGTTGAGACTTGGAGATTGATCCAATTATGGATCACAGAAGGTTTCATAAGGAGTTCCGAAAATTGTAAACATTTGGAGGAAGTGGGAATGGATTATTTGGAGGACCTAATTAGCCGGAACTTGATAATGGTCAGAAAAAGGAGATTGAATGGTGATATAAAAACATGTGGAATACATGATCTACTGCGTGAGTTCTGTTTGATAGAAGCTGAAATGACAAAGCATATGCATGTTGAGAGAACTTACCCTACTCTTCCAACACAAATGCATAATGTTTTTCGCTTCAGTTTTCAAACCGAATCTTATTCAGTCGATGACTATTATAAGCTATTACCCCCTGTTGCCAGATCTATCTACTTATTTTCTCGATTAAATCTACCTCTTGAACCCCGTATTAAGTTTTTCAGGAGATTGCCCATCCACCATTGTGATCCTATAATACATGAATTTTTCTCTCGTTTCAAACTTATCAGGGTATTGGCCATCTTCAATGAAGATAAAATGTTTAAGTCATTTCCACTTGTGATTAAAAAGTTGTTTCATTTGAGATATCTCCAAGTTCGATTTCATGGAGATATTCCTGAATCAATCTCAAAGCTTCAGAATTTGCAAACTCTAATTTTTGGTAGTTATCCTTACAATATAGCTTTACCTGGGAAGATTTGGATGATGAAGAACTTGGGATGTATACGTCTGGAGGGACCCTCTTATTTACCGAGTCCTAGAGCAGAAAGTCTTGTGACAGGGTTGCCAAATCTAGAGGAATTTTCTATTATTTGTTACAACAGTTGTACAAATGAAGTCTTTTCTGGCATTCCTAATTTAAAGAGATTGATCATTCAAGCACCTTTCAACATAGAAGAGTTTACACATCGGCTATTGGATATGTCCAGATTGACAAAACTCGAAGCATTCAAGTTGTACGAGTCACCTTTTTTGGGAGACTCCATCAAGAGATTTGGTTTTCCAACATCACTTAGGAGGTTGTCTTTAACTCGGTGTTGTTATTTTTATTGGGCAGACATATCATCAACTCTTATCATGTTGCCAAATCTTGAAGAATTCAAACTTAAACGTTCTCGATCCTTGAGTCATGAATGGATACTGAGTGATAAAGAGGAATTCAAAAGCTTGAAGTTATTGTTACTGAGTGGTGGAGGACTTTCGCGCTGGGAAGCTAGCAATGATAACTTCCCAAATCTCAAACGCCTTGTTCTGAAGAATTGCTGGTTCCTGCAAGAAATTCCATCAGATTTTGGCGAAATTTGTACTTTGGAATCAATTGAGTTACATGATTGCAGCACTACCACTGAGGATTCTGCAAGAAAGATTGTACAAGAACAAGAGGACATGGGAAATAATATCCTTAATGTCTACATTCATAACAGTCGCAGTAAGTTTTAATTCTCTCGAAAAAGTTCTTGGATTCTTCACATTATTAATTACCTCATATTTATAACTTTTCCTCTTCGAAATTAAGATGATGACTTCTATTTGTTTCTTTAATATGCAGGGAATTGAACCTTATTTCGAGGGACCATCTAATGTCATCTTCCAAATGCAGAACCTTTTAGTTTATATTTTGAAAAGTGAAATCATAATTCGGTTTTATATTCTGATCGTTTGGTTAAATTCATGTTTTAGGAATAAGCATGTTTAATACATATCTCGCCCTTTCTTTGTTTTGTAAAAAGGTAACTATATGATGTATTGTAATACCTATTTTGTATGATGTGATGGTTCGAAATGAATAAGGTTTTATTGCATTGCCTATGGAGTATAAGAATCGAAGTTTCACACTTCGAATCTGTTTTCCTCTGTTCAAGTATATCTTACAATTAAAATTTCTGGGAATAGACTATACTTCAGTTTGGTTCATTCTTGCTTGATGAAGCGAATTTCATTTGCCTGCATTATTCTTTTGTTTTTTTCGATGTCAAAGATATTTTCAGTCACTCTTTTGTTACTTAAAATGCTGAAGTGGAAAATTAAAGCCCATCTATTTGAGGGGAAAAAATTAAAGATCACCCCAAAATAGGAATATTTGTGCAAATGACCCATAAAGAAATTTTACCTCGACCATTGAGCGTTAGGCATGCTTGAAGACCATAGTAGGTGAGCCTCAAGATGTTTTGTGATGAAAAAAGCCTTTGGGGATGCTTTTTATTTTTTTATCAGAACAAATGAACAATAATTGATGCTTTTTAAACTAAGTAAAACTTGTCCATATGAGAAGAAAGAAAACAATAATCAAATGAAAACGGATGGGAGAAAATTGTATTACTATATTATATAACTGGCATTGACTTAGTTTATTTTAGTAAGTCAATTAATTTATTGATACTTTAACACTAACATGGTGTTGGAAATTAATTAAAGGGTGTTATACAACAAGTAAATATTATTGGTTCTTTTAAAGTAAAAAAAAGAAGTGTCTATGGGAAGAAAGAAAAGATTAATCAAATGAAAATAGATGGGATATGATAATTATTAGGGAAAATGCATAAGTACCCCCAGTCTATGCCCAAAATCCCTGAGATACACCTAACCTTTACTAAGGTACTATTACCCCCAAACTTATTTTATATATAATTTTCTACCCCTTTTCGGCCTACGTGGCACTATCTTGTGGGCCCAGCGCGTGTTGACAACTTTTTCAAGGATAGTGCCACGTAGGCCGAAAAGTGGTAGAAAATTAATTAAAAAATAAGTTCGAGGGGGTAATAGGACCTTAGTAAAGGTTAGATGTGTCTCAGGGATTTTGGGCATAAGTTGGGGATACTTATGCATTTTCCCTAATTATTATTACAATTGTAACAGACATAGATTTGCTGTTATGTACACTATACCCAAAGGTGTCTACATTCATTGTGTAACATGGATCGCAGAAGGTTTCATAAGGACTTCAGAAAATGGTAAAAGTTTGGAGGAAGTTGCAATAAATTATTTGGAGGATCTAATTAGCAGGAACTTGATACAGGCTAGAAAAAGGAGATTCAATGGTGAGATAAAAGAATGTGGAATACATGATCTACTGCGTCAGTTCTGTTTGATAGAATCTGAAATGACAAAGCATATGCATGTTCAGAGAACTCATCCTACTCTTCCAACACAAAAGCATAATGCTCATCGCTTCAGTTTTCAAACTGAATTTTATTCAGCTGATGATTGTTAAATCTATTACCCCCTGTTGCCAGATCTATCTACTTATTTTCTCGATTGAATCAACCTGTTGATCCCCGTATTAAGTTTTTGAGGATATTGCCCATTTACCGTTGTGATCCTATAATACATGAATTTTTCTCTCACTTCCACCTTCTCAGGGTATTGGTCATCTTCAATACAAGTTCATGGTTCTCATCATTTCCACTTGTGATAACAAAGTTGTTTCATTTGAGATATCTCCAAATTCAATTTGATGGAGATATTCCTGAATCAATCGCAGAGCTTCAGAATTTGCAAACTCTAATTTGTAGTGGTTATTATCCCTATGTAAATTTACCTAGGAAGATATGGATGATGAAGAACTTGAGGAATATAAGTCTAGACTGGAAAGCCACTAATTTACCAAGTCCTAGAGGAAAAAGTTCTCTAAATCTGGAGGAATTTTTTGGTCTTTGTTACACGAGTTGTACAAAAGAAGTCTTTTCTGGCATTCCCAATCTAAAGAAATTGATCATTCATCTGCCTTTTCTCCTATTCAAGAATTGTCCAGATTATTGTCCCAATGAACTCATGGATATGTCCAGCTTGAGAAAACTCGAAGCATTCATATCGTCAACTGTTATGATGTCGCCAAATCTTGAAGAGCTCAATCTTAAATATTGTATAATCATTGATGATATATGGAGATTGAGTGACGAGGAAGAGTTTAAAAGCTTGAAGTTGTTGTTACTGAGCAAACTAAATCTTAAGCATTTGGAAGCTAGCAATTGTAACTTCCCAAATCTAAATTGTCTTGTTATGAAGAATTGCGCCGACCTGCAAGAAATTCCAGCAGATTTTGGGGAAATTGCTACTTTGGAATCAATTGAGTTACCGCCGAGGACTCTGCCAGAAAAATAGTACAAGAACAAGAGGAAATGGGAAATAATCCCCTTAATCTCTACATACATAAAAGTTACTGTAAGTTTTACATTATTGATTCTCTCATCTTTGTTAAATCTTACTTCCTTGAATTTAAGATGATGATTTCTACTTGTTATCTTTCAGATGCAGAGGATTGAAGCTTATTTTGCAGGACCATCTAATGCGCGCTATCTTCCGAATGCAGATCCTTTTAGTTCATATAGAAGTTAGAAAGACCTGTTACTTCCAAACAGAAACAAACCTGTTCTGAACAGGTGTTTTTGCACCATTTCAACTCAGAATTTTGGCTATAAATAGAGAGGTTTACCCTCATTTTCTGTATCGGATTCTGAACCATTTCTGCATATTTTCTTACAAACACAAATCGAGTCTTTGTGTGATTTGTGACTGCTTTTGAGATCGATGAAGTTGTAGGCGTTTGAGGTACTGCTACTCCTGCAACAGGTCCATCACCTAAATGAGCGTATTTAATTCCTTAAGGGTACCCAATGAATTCTGTGGTTGTGATTATTTTATTTTGGTATAATACATAAATTGGACCCTTAACTTGGCTTCAAATTATAATTTTGACCTTTTAACTTTGTCACTACACAAGTAGGCACTTTAACTATACAAAACTTAAACAAAAAAACACTCGAATCCTATTCGGCAAAATGCGTGAAATACACCCAAATTAGACGCGTCAGAGATAAAATTTGAGGGCCCCAACAGTAAAAAAAAATATTGAAAAAACTATTAAATCCTTAATCAATCCTTTTAAATATATATTTTAATTTTTTTAATTAAATTTCACTTTATTCTCTTTCTAATTTTTTCAACATTTTCCCTTTTTTTTTTCTGGCATTATTTGTTGTTCATTGCAAAATGCACAAATTGCAAGTGACATTTAATTATTTTTTGTTATTGTGAAAAAAAAGGTATAATGAAGTTTTTTTATTTTTCCCTATATCTATTGTAAGCAAGATGGGGTAAGTATACACTTATAAAAATCAAATACAATCTAAGTCCGAAGTCTCTCAATCAACGACTCGAATCCACACTTACATGACTCCTTACATTTTGATTAGGTATCAGATTGCTATTCAAACTTGACAAATTTTTTTGAAAAGTTCATTTAAACATTTTATCAAACAGTTTAAGTGCACCATTTTACTTAATAATTTTTAGTACTCTATGCTTATTTTTTAGCCTCCGAAAATTCGTAATTGTAATTTGCTACTCACTAGAAAATCATAATACACAAAACATCCTCTCTTTTTTTTCATCAAGTATTTGACAACCTAAAGCACAAACATACTTCAAACTAAAGAAAGAACAAAAAGTTAATTGATTTTCATGTCTTCCTATATATATGGGCTGCTCTGAAATAATTTTGCAACAAAAATGTTAGCTTCCTCTAGTGATTCCCATATTGGCTTGAACATCTGACCAACAATATGCAATTCTTGTTTGTAAAGTGTTGAACCTTGATACCTTGACTAAATTAAGGAAGAAGAATAGGTAATCGTTCAAGTATATGAATTTTCTACACATATTTTGAATAATTTTTTCTTTGATTTGAATATAAGGGGCATGAATTTTAGAAATTTAGATTAGGTTTTTTTTTTAGAACATAGAGGACAAGAGCGTAGGAAAGGTTTTTCCCAAAAATGAATTTGTTTTCTTTTTCACCTTATTCTATATCATAATTTATTTCTATTATTTTAAAATCTAGGTGTATTTATTTTAGTTAGTTGGCAGCAACTGAGTGGTTCACTTATCCATGTCTGAACATTTATATATCACGTGTTTTGTCTGAAATATTCGAGTTTTTTTGTTTAAATTTTGGATAGTTAAAGTGTCTCTTTGTACGCTATCAAAGTTAGAAGACAAAATTATAATTTGAAGCCAAGTTAAAGGTCATATATATATATATATATATTATGCCTTTTTTTCCCTAAATATAAGTTTATGTTTTCCGGTCTATGAAATTTTTCTGATTTACAGCAGTGAATACAGATTATTAACATAATTGACAACTGTATAGATGCTTTAAATTAAGTAAAAAAACTGTCCATCAAAAGAAAGAAAACATTAATCAAATGATAGTTATTATTCCTCCGTCCCATTTTATATGGCAACATTTGATCGGGCACGGAGTTTAAGAAATAAATAAAGACTTTGAAATGTTTATCAAATTGCCCTTTAAAAAGTAGACTCACTTTTCTCTCTCCTCATGAATGTATTGGAGTACTATCTTTAAGATTAAGTAGAACCAATAAAGATAAAAGATAAATTGTATCTTTAAATACTTCTCATATAAGGAAATGTGACATTCTTTTTGAGACTGACCAAAAAAAATAATGGTGCCACATAAAATGGGACGGAGGGAGTAATATTATAACTTGACACAGATATGCTTTCACACACCCAACTGTCATTGACTTAGTTTTTTTAGCAAGTCAAATTATTTATTAATAAAATAAACACCAACATGGTGTTGGAAGCTAATTAAAGGGTCTTATAAATACAAAAGAGTATTTGATATTTTAAATTACATCCTCTCTTTTCCTTCAATAATTATTTGTTCCAATTCCTCTCTCCATATTGACTTAATGGCAGCTTATAGTGCTGTAATTTCTCTTATTCAAACTCTTGAACAACGAAATCCAGAACTCTTTCATGATCATACTGTACAAACGCTCGATTTTATTCATGCTACTGCTGAATATTTTCAACAAGTCCTTGAAAAAATTAGCAAGAATAGTAGATTTGACCATGAAAAGATCAAATCTTTGGAGGAAAAAATTAGAGTTGTTGCTAGTGACGCAGAAGATGTTGTTGAGCTGAAAATTCGTCAAATCATCAACGAATTAAGCTGGACATTTGGAATTTTACAACACCAGGATTTGTTACCACTTGTTGAAAAAATGGATGCAACAAAGCAACAAGTGTTGGACATTCTTTCTCATGATGATGATGCTGATCAAATTCTTGAATTATCGAGGGATTCCTTGATTGACACTCCTTCAACAAGTTATCCAATGCTGTCAGATCAGTCGAAAGATGATATCGTGCACGGACTTGATGATGACTTGGAGATAATACTTAAAAGATTGACTGGACCACCGTCGGATCTAGACATTGTCACAATATCAGGCATGGGTGGCATTGGCAAAACAACACTCGCTAGAAAAGCTTATGATCAACTTCAAATCAGGTATCATCACTTTGATATTCTTGCTTGGGTTACAATATCTCAAGAATTTAGAGGTAGAAATGTATTGTTAGAAGCTTTACGTTGCATTTTAAAGCCAACAGATTTTAATGCAAAAGATTATGTTATGATGGATGAGAGTGAGTTAGCTGATTTGGTGCAAAAGAACCTAAAGGGTCGAAGATATTGAAGACTGATTCAAAGTCTGACTTGACCAAGTCAGACTTTGAATCAGTCTTCAATACTCCCCCTTGATTCAAAGTTACAAACACCAATCAAAGCCCTCAAATGGATAAACTTGTTTACTGCCAAAGGCTTGGTCAGTAGATCAGCTAATTGCTCATGAGTGCTGCAATGCTTCAATACTATTTCCTCTTTTGCTACCAGATCACGAATGAAATGGAAGCGGACATCAATGTGCTTAGTTCTACTATGAAAACTTGGATTCTTTGTCATGGCAATTGATGCTTTGTTATCACAGTATATCTCTGTAGCACTTGCTTGCATATGCTGAAGTTCTGCTAATATCCTTCTTAGCCAGATGGCTTGACAAGCTGCTGAAGTTGCTGAAATGTACTCAGCTTCTGAGGTTGATAACGTTGTTGTAGCTTGCTTCTTTGAACTCCAAGTCACCACACCTGAACCTAGAGTGAAAACATGAGCTGAAATGCTTTGTCTATCATCCAACGAACCAGCATAGTCACTATCAGTGAACCCACATAATTTGAAATTGGAAACTTGTGAGTACCAAATCCCATAGTCCATAGTTCCAGCGATATAACGTAGAACCCTTTTTGCAGCTCCAAAATGAACCTTTGAAGGTTGTTGCATGAACCTGGAAACGACACCAACAGAGAATGCAATATCGGGATGAGAGTGAGTTAGGTAAATCAAACCTCCAACCAGGCTTCTGAAACTTCTAGCATCATCCATCTCTGCTCTATCATTAAGCTGCAATTTTTCACCAACATTCATAGGTGTAGTTGCAGGCTTGCAATTAAGTAGACCAAATTTAATGAGCAGGTCCCTAGCATATTTCCTTTGTGACAGAAATATTCCATCTTCAGCTTGATGGACTTCAAGGCCAAGAAAATAATGTAATAAACCCATATCCGACATCTCAAACTCATTCTTCATTTGAGACTTGAATTCATCCACAAGAGAAATAGAAGAGCTAGTATAAATGATATCATCAACGTAAAGGCAAACAATGATGAAATCATTACCTTTACTCTTTACATACAACGTGGGTTCATTCTCACTTCTCATATATCCCTTTTTCTGAAAGTACCCATCGATCTTGCTATACCACGCTCGAGGGGCTTGCTTCAAACCATATAATGCCTTTTTTAGCTTGTAGACCTTTGTTTCACTGCCCTTCTTTATGAAACCTTCTGGTTGTGCTACATAGACCTCTTCTTGCAATTCTCCATTGAGAAATGCTGACTTGACATCAAATTGATAAACTAGCCATCGTGACTGTGCTGCCAATGCTAGAACAAGTCTCACAGTTTCAAACCGAGCAACTGGAGAAAATGTTTCTTCAAAATCAATACCATATTGTTGTGCATATCCTTTTGCCACGAGACGAGCTTTATGCTTCTGTAGGCTGCCATCTGCCGCAAACTTTGTCTTGAAGATCCACTTCAAGCCAATTACATTTTTGTTTTCTGGTAATTCCACCATCTCCCATGTGCCATTCTTTTCGATAGAAATCATCTCTTCTAGCATCGCATTCCTCCACTCTTCCTTTTCAGCTGCTTCTTCATAATGTATTGGATCTGAAACAGTAAAAGAAAACTGACAAGACGTAAACATGTCACTAGCATACTTGGAATTCGGCTTTGTAATCCTTGTTGATCTTCTTAGTGGAGCTGACTCTTCTGGAGACTTTTCAGGAGTTGTAGATGCAGAGTTTCTGCTTGATGAAGCTGAAGAGGATGAATCTGGGGAAGATGTAGAAGAACTCACTTCCGTAGCTGTAGGAGTTGACTGTTGAATTCCATCAAAGGTGATTCCTGTTGGCGTAAGAATCTGTTCTTGCTTCTTACCATTGCTTCCACTCCAATTCCAGCTAGCCATTTCATCAAATACTACATCCCTTCTGATTAAAATCTTTCTGCTAAGGGGGTTATAGAGTCTATATGCTTTGGATTGTGTACAATAACCAATAAAAATACACTTTTCAGATTTTTCATCCAACTTATGACGAAATTGGGAATTTACCAAAGCATAAGCAATACAACCAAAAACTCTTAAATAACTTACAGATGGTTTTCTACCCCGCCAAGCTTCAAATGGAGTTTGATTCATAACAGCCTTTGTGGGAGAGAGATTCAGTAAATGGACTGATGTTGCCACAGCTTCAGCCCAAAAATGATTCGGAAGTCCCTTTGCCTGCAACATGCTTCTCGCCATCTCCACAACAGTGCGATTTTTCCGCTCAGCGACACCATTTTGTTCTGGAGTATGAGGTGTTGCTAGTTCCCTGTGAATGCCACTTTCTTCACAAAAGAGATTGAATTCCTTGGACACGAATTCACCTCCTCTATCAGTGCGAAAGGTTTTGATGGACAAACCACTTTGTTTCTCAACCTTGGCTTTAAAATGCTTGAATTTTTGAAATGTTTCTGATTTGTTTTCCAAAAAATAGACCCAACTCATGCGACTATAATCATCAGTAAAGAGTAGAAAATAACGACTCCCACCAAAAGAAGTAGTATGCATAGGTCCACATAAATCAGCATGTATAAGTTCAAGACACTTTAAAGCCCTCCAAGCCTTTCCAACAGGAAAAGAATTTCTAGTTTGTTTTCCATAAATACACCCTTCACATAAATCAATAGAATCAATTTTTGGTAGTCCAAGAACCATACCTTTGTCAACTAACAATTTCAAGCCGTTTATGTTGAGATGACCATACCTCAAGTGCCACAACTTTGAGTCATCCTTTGCACTGGCAGCAAGGGCAAAATTTTCCATATTGGAAACATCCAGCGGAAACATATTGTTTGGTGTCATAGAGATGCGAACCTTTTTGCCTGTCTTCTTATTTGTAATGACACAAGCATCGTCATCAAACCAAAGAGAATGACCATCAATCATTAGTTGTCCAACACTCAACAAATTGTATCCTAAATCAGGTACAAATTGGACGTTATCTAGCATTTTTACTTTTTCATGACTTGTATCAATACTCACAGTGCCTTTTCCTTCAACCCGCATCTCTTTTGTGTTGCCAAGCTGTACCGTCTTCTTTTGCTTCTCATCAAGCTCCTTGAACAAGGATTTGGCGCCTGTCATATGGTTTGAACAACCACTATCTACAAACCATAAATCGCTTGGTTTATGGTCTGTATCAACGCAAGCCATAAAGAGATAATTCTTTTCCTCATTTTCTCCTGCTGCAAAATTTATTTTCTGATCTCTATACCAACAATCAGCCCTTATATGCCCATAGCGCTGACAGTGATGACACTGGATACCATTTTTCCTATTACCTTGCTCATTGGACTGCTTGTGCCCATCATTCCTCCCTCTGCCTCTTCCATAACCACGACCTCGACCACCACGGAATCCTCTTCTTCCTCGACCTCTGTTTGCTGGACCATTATTTTCTCCATACTTGGCTGCTTCCTCCTTTACTTGGAATGCCTTCTCCTCATTCTTTTCAGTAGATCGATTGAGTCTCGCCTCATGAGCTTGAAGCGATCCCATTAGTTCATCAAATGAAAATACTGAAAGATCTTTTGACTCTTCTATAGCAGCAACTACATGATCAAATTTAGGAGCCAAGCTTCGCAGTATCTTTTCCACAATAGTCTGGTCAGTAACTTTTTCACCATAGGACCGCATTTTGCTGACAATTGCCACTGCTCTGGACAAAAAATCAGCAATAGATTCTCCACTTTTCATCATCAAGGTTTCAAAGTCACGCCGAAGTGACTGCAATCTCACCACAATGACCTTTGAATCACCTTGATACTCCTTCTGCAGAATGGACCAAGCTTGCTTTGATGTGGTTGCTGCCGCGATCCGTGAAAAGACACTATCATGGACAGCTTGCTGGATAAACACCAACGCCTTAGCATCTTTTTGCTTATTGTTTCGCAACCTATCTCCTTCGTCAGGATCTTCAAATCCACTTTCTACCAAGTCCCAAAGATTTTGGGATTTGAGTATAGTTTTCATACGAATACTCCAAAATTCGTAGCTTTCTCCTGTGAAAACTGGAATCAGTGGTTGTACCACAGTTGATGAATTGCTACTACTTGCCATAGCTTTGATACCAGAAATGTTGGAGAAAAGGGCTGGAAACAACTTAAAGGTAGAGGCTAAAAGATAAGAGGATCAAATAGTTTGCTGTAACTTGACTTATCTGTTTAAAGTTAATTTGTTAGTAGTTTCCTATTTTCTTGGGCTGTTAGCAGTCATGTTGCAGCAGTTCTCTTTTTCTAATTTAGTGGTAGATGTTGCTTAGTTAGTGGAGTAGTGGTTAATTTAGTGTTTGCTTATGTTTAAGTCTATATAATGTTGTATCTTCCTTTGATGAATTAAACAGATAAGTCAAGTTACAGCAAACTATTTGATCCTCTTATCTTTTAGCCTCTGCCTTTAAGTTGTTTCCAGCCCTTTTCTCCAACAGAAGATACCTTGTTGTTGTTGATGATATTTGGAGTAGGGATGTTTGGGATAATATAAGAGGAATATTTCCTAATTACAACAATGGAAGTCGAATCTTATTGACTACTAGGGAAACTGAGGTAGCGATGTATGCAAATGCCAGTAGCTCTCATGAGATGAACCTCTTGAATTTAGATAACAGTTGGAAGTTACTTTGTGATAAGGTCTTTAGACAAAAACATGGTCATCCTCCTGAGTTGGAAGAAGTTGGAAAGGAAATAGTTGAAAAATGCCAAGGATTACCCTTGACAATCTCAGTGATTGCGGGACATCTTTCTAATATCCCCAGGACATTAGGAGTTTGGAAGGATACTGCACGAACCTTAAGTGAAATTATTGCTAGTTATCCAGATAAATGCTTAGGAGTGCTCGGTTTGAGTTACCATCACTTGCCTAATCGCCTCAAACCTTGCTTTCTTTCTATGAGTAGTTTCCCAGAGGATTTTCAGGTTGAGACATGGAGATTGATCCAATTATGGATTGCAGAAGGTTTCATAAGGACTTTTGGAAGTGATAAAAGTTTGGAGGAAGTGGCGGTAGATTATTTGGAGGATCTTATTAGCAGGAACTTGATACAACCTGGAAAAAGGAGATTCAATGGTGAGATAAAAGCATGTGGAGTACATGATATACTGCGTGAGTTCTGTTTGAAAGAAGTTGAAATGACAAAACATACCCCACTCTTCCAGCACTAAAGCATAATGTTCGTCACTTCAGTTTTCAAACCTTATCTTGTTCAGTTGATGACTGTTGTAAGCTATTGCCCCCTATAGCCAGATCAATCTACTTATTTTCTCACTTGGATCCTATAATACATGAATATTTCTCTCGTTTCAACCTTCTCAGGGTATTGGTCATCTTCCAAATAGATATAGATCCAAATGTAGAGTTGTCATCATTTCCACTTGTGATTACAAAGTTATTTCATTTAAGATATCTCCAATTCCCATTTCACTTTAATATTCCTGAATCAATCTCAGAGCTTCAGAATTTGCAAACTCTAATTTGTAGTGGTTTTCCTTCCGATATAACTTTACCTGTGAAGATATGGACGATGAAAAACTTGAGGTATATACGTCTGGGGGGATCCACTTATTTACCCATTCGTATAGGAGAAAGTACTCTCAATTATCTAGAGGAATTTTCTGGTCTTTGTAGCACGAGTTGTACAAATGAAGTCTTTTCTGGCATTCCCAATCTAAAGAGATTGATCATTCAAGTACCTTTACTCTGTAACGACTACTCGCCCAACAGACTCATGGATATGTCCAGCTTGAGAAAACTCGAAGCATTCAAGTGTATTTGTTGGGTACAGTCTTCTGTAGACACCATCAATAGTTCTGTTATTCCAACATCACTTGAGGATTTTGTTTTTCCAACATCACTTAAGAGGTTGAGTTTAACGCGTTGTAGTAATTTTATTTGGGAAGACATATCATCAACTGTTATGATGTTACCAAATCTTGAAGAGCTGAAGCTTAAATCTTGTCGAGCCAATGATGATGTATGGATATTGACTGATCAAGACGAATTCAAAAGCTTAAAGTTGTTGTTACTGAGCAGCCTAAATATTGACCTTTGGAAAGCAAGCAGTGATAACTTCCCAAAACTAAAACGCCTTGTTCTGAAGTATTGCAACTACCTGCTAAGAATTCCAACAGATTTTGGGGAAATTGCTACTTTGGAATCAATTGAGTTACATGGTTGCTTCCCTAATGCTGAGGATTCTGTAAGAGCGATTGAACAAGAACATGAGGCCATGGGAAATAATTTCCTTAAGGTCTACATCCGTGATAGTCTCTGTAAGTACTAAAAAAGTTCTTCGATTCTTTCATCTTTGTTAAATCTTACTTTGAAATTAAGTTGATGACTTCTACTTTTTATCTTGCATATGCAGGGAATTGAAGCTTATTTTGAGGGACTATATATCTGCAGAACCTTTTTAAGTTTTTATTTTGGAAAGTAAAATCTTTCTTTTATGTTCTGATTGTTTGTTAAAATTCATGTTTTAGGAATAAGCATGTTTAATGTACTGTAATATCTGTTTTGTTTATGTGATAGTTCGAAATGAATAAAGTTTCAATCTTTTATACATTTCCTATGGAGTATAAGTATCGATGTTTTCACATTTTGAATCTGTTTTCCTCTTTTCAATTATAATAAGTGTTTTTCATCGATGGGCGGTGCTTTCACACAGTGTTCATCAAATGAGAACCTCACCAATCCATGAAATTCATCTTGTTTACGTAGTATGCATTTCTGGATCATTGTCAATAGTCATAATGCATAAACATGCTCTTAAACTTGGCCTACACTGACATTTATGTCCTCCAACTTGCGATGTGCACAAGTATATGCACTTAAGCTTGTATAAAGTTGAACAAGTAGACACATGTCGTCCTACATGACGTCTTATGCCTGTAATTCTTTCTTCCTCATGTTTCCTCGCAGAGGTGTGATAGGTTAGATATCTAATGAGCGCAAACATTGTGCATTCTCTAAGAAACAGAGGTCTCTACCCTCTGCTATGATACTAAATATCATCTGATTCTACACAAAACTATACTTTTTTTTAAAGCCAATTCTCTTACATAGGTAGTGGCAAAGCTACAACCATCGAAAGGTAGCCAGTTGAACACCCTTCACCTGAAAATTATGGATTATACATAATTTTATTATATACGATCATACGTATAGTATACATAAATTATACATATATTATACATCTGCCGACTAGTGTTAGCCTGATGGACACTCTCTCTACTGAGCTGTTGAGAATCAGTTAGAGCTTCAATCTGGAGGTTCATTTCATTGCCTTCTACATATTTCATTGCCTTTTACTCCATTTGTTCTATTTTATGTGAGGATGTTTGACTGACACATGGTATAAGAAAAATAGAATGATTTTGATTTGACTATAGTTCTTTGCAATTGACCTAAGTACACTGGTTCAAGATTAAATTTTGACTTAATTAATTAGCATATGGGTAACACATCCATGCAATTAACTTTTCTTTAGCAGGTTGTGGGGGGACGATTGGATACATTCGACCTTAGTTAGAAGTCTCAGATTCAAGCACCTAAGAATGAAAAAAAATCTAGTTGAAAGTATAGCCTCCAGAAATGAGTCCTGCAATGCGCGAATCAAAATTTAGTCAGGTCCAACACATGTACCGGGCTCTCGAGTGAAAAAAGAAAAAGAAAAAAAAGAAGACTCTTCTTTAGCATCATATTTTATTCATGTTCTCTTTTGGAAAGTAGTAAGGGAAAAATGCAACTTGAATTGTAAAAGATCACACCTTTTTAAGAGCATAAAGGCATATAGCTTTTGAGACGCCATGACTCCACGTTGTCAAAATATCCATTACATATGCATATAAATGAATGTCGTTGTTTCAAATTATGTGACATAGCTCGTATTGACATGAAATTTAAGAAATATGACTTGATTCTGGAATACGTGACATCACTGGTGTGAAGCTTTTGTCATCTGAAAATAAAGACAAATTTAGCATATTTTAATAACAGCAATAACACATTAGATCTCAAGTCTATAAACAAATAGTACTAAATATGTACTATCTCATATAATTAGGAGCATATTTAATCTTTTTGCTCATTAAAAATGATGTTTTGCTCATTAAAAAATGATGTTACATAAAATGAAACGACGGAACGGGTAATATGTGGCCTTTCGAGGTAGCATATAACTTTTTTTTTCTTATTTAAATTCTTTTTCTGAGTGAGAATCACTTTATGATAAGGATGTCCTAGTATATATACCGTACCCTCTTTCTTAATTTGTCCTATTATTTCACCTTTTGTACTTTGTAATAAAGTACGATTTGCATGGACCTTATTGCAACAACATGTCCACGAAGAACTATTCGGTATCCAGAATCAACTAGTACGGCTTATTAAGATTTGCGGCAAAAAAAAAAGGAATATATCATTTTTTTTAGGAGTACTGTTAGAGCTCGAATTTAAAATTTTTAGTTAAAGATGAAAGATGTGCATTCATCTTGTTACATCCTTTAGTAATTTTAGTGTTGCTTGTTTAAATTCATTTCCCCAACAAGAAAGTGGAAGGATATAACTTTTTTGTACTTGGGAGGTTGGGTCAGGCCGGTCCGAAAAGAGTTTGTTAAGTAAATATCCGAGTTTACAGATGTCCTTGCACATTCCTTTCTTCATGCATGGTTGTTTAGTGTACTGATCAGCTTTGTGTCTGATTCGACTTCAAAAGTTATTTCATGATTAGAACAGATTTCTTCGATCAATTGTGATACTCACCCCGCACCCCGCCCCACCCCACACTTTGCCCACATAAGAAATTGGGCTTGGATCTATCATCCTTGTCACCCCAAAAGCATATGGCCTTTGGAACTTGGAAGTACCAATTGACCCTCTCTATATATATTTGGAATATTTCAAAAGCATTAGTTCCAAACCAGCTAGAAGAAAGCTAACTCTTCCCCATTTCAATCTGTCTTATTCTTTAGCAACTCTTTAATTTCAAATATCTCATATGACATATTTAAGAGCACAAAATTCAAAGGATACTTTAGTATATTATACATATTTAGCTTAAGACCATAAAATTCAAAAAAAAATAATCATTTTCTTCAACTTCGTGTATCCAATTAAATTATGACACATAAAATAAAACTGACTGAGCATATCAATATTGCATATATCCGTGTTATATTTACATATTTAGTTCTTAAGGAATATTAATATGGGGTGTAAATCGAATTATCTACACTTAATTTCTAATGTATATAAAATTAAATAGTAAAGGACTGATTTTTCTTTTGAGGAACTTAAGAAACATGGTTTATAACTTAGGTTACGATGTTGGACTATATATAGCTCAACAAAAAAATCAGCAACAGACAATTCTGTCTCTAAACAATAAAATCGTTAATTAATGGATTATCGATAAATTATCAGAAAACTCTATCAGCTATGAGCTATTTAACGATGAATTTGATAGTTAATTCTTATTTTGGAATGTTAGTCATTTTATCCACGTTACACATAAAGTGCTCAAAGATCATAAAAAGTTATATTCCATTCTGATTTTCAAGATTGTAGAATGTGATGCAGTTTCATTTATCATACAAATGATAAAAAGTATATATATATATATATATATATATATATATATATATATATATATATATATATATTATTTTTTTTGCTCTTTTATTTATATATAGGAATATTTTGATCTTTTTATTTAACCCTTATATATATATAGCTCCCTCCAATTCAAGTAACCATATCAACTCAACAAACTCAATACACAAAAAGCCTTTTCTCTTCTAGTTGCCTTCACATATTTTCTTCCAATAAAAATATATCTTTCACAAAAGACTTAAAAACATTATGGAAATGGTGATGAAGTTGGGAGCACAAAGTCCAGTGGTGATTTTCAGTAGAAGCACTTGTTGTATTTCTCATAGCATCGAAACCCTAATCCGAAATTTCGGAGCAAACCTATTTTTTATGAGCTTGATAGAGTTCAAAATGGGAAGGAATTGGAGAGGGCATTGGTTGAATTAGGGTGTCAACAAATTGTGCCTGTTGTTGTGTTCATTGGAAATGAGTTAGTTGGAGGTTCTAATGAAATTATGAGTCTCAACATTAGAAACAAGCTCAAGAAATTGCTCATAAAGGCTAATGCAATTTGGGTATAGAAAATATATGTTTGTGATTTATTTTTTAATAACCATGGCTCCAAGGCAATTTGCACACAACTCGACTAGTTACATGAGTACTTGTGCTTCCTACATCAACAAAGGTACTGGATAACTTTGTCCATTACAACTTGAACTGATAGAAAGAAATCACCTGGTATTTGCCACAAGAGAGATTTATTACAAGACTGAAATTTGATAGCTAAATTAATGTCTAGGTCTTGATGTCAATTTTGGGCAGTGAAAGACCTAGCTATTGAGGTTTTCTTTTATTCACCTTTTATCCCCAATTTTTGTTGTTAATGTATTCTTTAATATAATAATTAATGGTATGTTTTGGCCATACAATGATCATCATATGTTTTATGCATTATTAATTCATATCACATTCCTAATGTTGTTCTTGCACACAGAACCTAGTAGGCTTGTCTATTGAAGTAACTTTTTTGTTCAAATCCTGTATATGTATTAAAATTTTACTAATTCTGTATAAAAAATAAATTCAACGCCCAATTTAACACTTGATGAGGTCATTATCCTAAAATCAAGAACCCAGAAAATTTAAATTCTAAATCTATTTTCTGCTCGCGTTATTTCTAGAGTTATAAGCAAACACAAGATATATATAATGCTATCATATAGGTGCTTTCTGGCTCCTTCTTTAGCCAGTAGATCCGCTACTACATTTTGCTCCCTAAATGTGGGCCATTATAAGCTCAGGGTTCCTAATAACGTCATTAAGTACCTGCATTCATGAATAATAATTGAGTAAGTAAAGTTATTATTATTCAGAAAATTTAATATCTCTATAGAGTCGATTGCAACTCTAGATCTATTGTTTTAGGTTGCCTCAAAGAACGACATCTTTTTGTACATAGATTAATTCTTAAAAACAATTTAATTATAATTATGACATGTTTAAAATTATAGATCCAAAAGTTTTCCTTTTTTTTTGTTAAAATTCATACTAATCAAATATCGTCGTCGCGTAAAATGAACTAGAGGAAGAACATACCTTGATGTTGGAGATAAATTGTAAAGAAAAAATAAAAAATTGTGACCTTTCGAGTTTGTAAGGGAGATATTTTTATGGGTGAGAATATATTGTGATGATAAAATTGACATAATAATTTATATATTCCCTTTATTGATCAAGTAATTCACTTTATTCCTAAAATATAATAAAGGAATTTGAATCAATTAAGTTAGTCATTTATCAACCAAATTACTAGCTAGAAGAAGCATCAAAATTTGTGTGTGGTACTTACTTTTGGTACGGATAATTATGTGAACTATTGATTTCAACAGCATGTATATACGTCTATAAGTATATATTCCGAAAAAAAAAGATATTTTTACATCATCATATTATTATTACGATAATTTTTATATAAATAACTTGTCGTATTTTTAAGATCACAAATTCCATATTTTAAAAAGATTTATATGTAAATATATTTTGAGTCATGATTCGATATATAGTATATAGCAAAAAATCTTTATACTTATTATGTGCATAACTTAAACTCAATCACAAAATGTATTCACTCCATTTAAAAAGTTGTAATTACTCAATATGTAGTTATTGTATTATAATATTGCCACAAGATATACATAAACATGCTCTTCATGCATGTTATAAACGGTGGATAAAGCAAAATTGCCTAGATTTCCAAAAGAAAAGACTAGGTATGACCAAATTAAAGTATAATAACTTTATTTATACATCAAGATTAATCATTAATCACAATGTGAAGAAAATTACAAAGATCAAAGATAAAAGTCTCACTATATGAAAATTCCTAGACCTAGTACACTTGCTACATCAGGATGACTTAGGAGTAGTTACAGTTATGATTGCGAATCTTGTGGAATGATCTTTCCAACGCCACCAAGTTTGCTCGATTCCAAGTTCGTATGAGCGAGTTATGTCCTTTGAAAGTTGGGCAGTTGGCAGGGAATCCGTCCGGAAATTTTAAGGGCATTTTGGTCTTTTCCCTACCTATTTCTTTTGGGGTTATATTGTTGTGTTAGGCTGATTTTTGGATCATTTTGTCCCATTTTAAAAGAGTGAGAGTGAGGTTTTTGAGTGAAGAGGAGAAGAAGAGAAGAAAGAGGAGATCAAACAAGTTTCCGTCAAAGATCGTCGTGGATATCGTCGGGGGTGATCCCTACTAGGTATGTGAGTTCTTAGTGTTGGGTTGATCCTTTCCCCTACACACCAAACTCATTTTTATTATTGAGAAAAGATTGGATATGTTGTTGAAGTTGTTGGTTGTGTTGAAGTTCTTGTTGGTTTAGTACATGATTTGATTGTGTTTTTGAGTTGAATCTCTAGTATGTTGAGGGATTTTATGATCCTTAGTGTTTGGGGTTGAAAACATTAAAGGTAAGGGAGGTTTAGAGTTGGAAAAATGAAGGAGAAAATTCAAGTTTTCGGGGAAAAGGGTTGGGGCGTCGCGCCAGCCAGCGCACCCCAAGAGGGGCTCTGAAGCCCTGCCCTTGGGGTGGCGCGCCAGTCAGGGCGCCAGCAGGTCCCTTCTGAGCTTCAAGGTTTGGCGCTCCGCGCCTTGCAGAGCGCCAAGGACGCCAAGTTCCCCCATTCTTTTCACACTTTTTCATACATGTTCCTAGGTATTGTACCTATGTTTCCTAGTTGTTTCCAACACTCCAAGGTACGTTTAAACGTCAAAAACTCGTCCATAACATGTGGTCAAACACCTTGAATTCATAATTCCAATTCAAGGAAAGTTAGTTTCCAAGTCAAGTGAAATTAAGAGCTAAGTCTAAAAGTTAAAGAAGTGAGTCAAAGCCAGTCTTTAAAGTTGTTCAAGAGTCTTTATTGAACGTTTTAACTTCAATCTAAGGCTCAAGTTGCGAGTCAAGCAAAAAGTATAGAGTTTCAAGTCAAGTCAAGAACATAAAGTTGAGTTCATTTCTCAAAGTTGTTAGGGAACTATGTATTCCCAAAGAAGTTTGAAAGAAATGTTTTTACATTTAAGCAAGGTTGGAAACTGAGATTTCCAAAGAGCCTTCGGGCTAGTTTTTGAGTAATTATCTCATATCAGCAGGAAGAAATATGTTTTAAAATCATAAGAGCCAGTACATTTTTGGGAGTAGTATCGAGCACCGAATTGGGGGAGTGTTCAAAGAACCCACAGCCCGCATAGAACCATGGGTAGAAAAGGATCATACTTTTTAGATGAATCATTTTCCAGATAGACTAGTGGATCCATTAGGCAGTTCAGGTCTTATACCTTTGGTCGGGTATAGGATGCTCTGGCAGCGTGAGGTCGATCGTTGTATCATCACTATAGCTCTTATGTGATGGTTGTCGGTTAGAGAAACTCCACAACAGTTATTGTATTTTCATACACAGAAAGTATTATATTTTATATACATCAGTTCATTTGTATTTCTATATACATTAAGGCTTATTGTATCTTTGTCTACACACAGAGTCTATAGCATGTTTTAAACAATTTTTCTTTATATCACACTTGTTTTAAATTGCCTTATATTGAAAGAAGTTAGTCAGATTGAGTTGAGTTGAGCCAGGTAAGCTTTTCAGTTTCTTCCAGATTTCCTTCTAGCATTTGTTGCTTAGTTTTCCAGCTCGCATACTCGTACATTCCATGTACTGATGCCAATTGGCCTACATCTTATGACGATATAGATACAGGTACCCCGGATCAGCATCTTGCACGTCGTTAATCCAGCTGAGCACTCCAGAGTCAGTGGTGAGCCTCCTTGCTTTCCGGATGACTCAATTATCTTGTTCTCTTAATTCTGTTCTATTAGGATGTTGTAGGTCTGTCCCAATATCCATCTCAGTATTGTAGAGGCTTCATAGACAGTTAGTCAGTTAGTTTTGAGTCTCTCATCTATGTATATATGTAAATATTCTATTTTGAGATTTGAGTTGCCTTTGTGGCCAGATTTTATAAGTTAAGTTGTTTTGTAACCTTGCATTTGCATGGAGTTATTCTGTTGAGTTAGGTTTCCGCTGAGTTAAGAAAGCCAGGCCAAAGGTTTGCTTGGGGCCAGAAATGGTCTCCGGGTGTCGGTCCCGCCCAGGGTGTAGGCTCGGGGGGTGACACAAACATTGTGCATTCTCTAAGAAACAGAGGTCTCTACCCTCTGGTATGATACTAAATATCATCTGATTCTACACAAAACTATACTTTTTTTAAAGCCAATTTCTTACATAGGTAGTGGCAAATCTACAACCATCGAAAGGTAGCCAGTTGAACACCTTTCACCTGAAAATTATGGATTATACATAATTTTATTATATACGATCATACGTATAGTATACATAAATTATACATATATTATACATCTGCCGACTAGTGTTAGCCTGATGGACACTCTCTCTACTGAGCTGTTGAGAATCAGTTAGAGCTTCAATCTGGAGGTTCATTTCATTGCCTTCTACATATTTCATTGCCTTTTACTCCATTTGTTCTATTTTATGTGAGGATGTTTGACTGACACATGGTATAAGAAAAATAGAATGATTTTGATTTGACTATAGTTCTTTGCAATTGACCTAAGTACACTGGTTCAAGATTAAATTTTGACTTAATTAATTAGCATATGGGTAACACATCCATGCAATTAACTTTTCTTTAGCAGGTTGTGGGGGGACGATTGGATACATTCGACCTTAGTTAGAAGTCTCAGATTCAAGCACCTAAGAATGAAAAAAAATCTAGTTGAAAGTATAGCCTCCAGAAATGAGTCCTGCAATGCGCGAATCAAAATTTAGTCAGGTCCAACACATGTACCGGGCTCTCGATTGAAAAAAAAAAAAAGACTCTTCTTTAGCATCATATTTTATTCATGTTCTCTTTTGGAAAGTAGTAAGGGAAAAATGCAACTTGAATTGTAAAGGATCACACCTTTTT
The DNA here is from genome assembly GCA_036553675.1 of Solanum okadae. Classification (NCBI taxonomy): domain Eukaryota; kingdom Viridiplantae; phylum Streptophyta; class Magnoliopsida; order Solanales; family Solanaceae; genus Solanum; species Solanum okadae. Next base: position 10,020,530 of record CM071681.1, on the reverse strand, counting down.
AAGAGCATAAAGGCATATAGCTTTTGAGACGCCATGACTCCACGTTGTCAAAATATCCATCACATATGCATATAAATGAATGTCGCTGTTTGACATAGCTCGTATCGACATGAAATTTAAGAAATATGACTTGATTCTGGAATACGTGACATCACTGGTGTGAAGCTTTTGTCATCTGAAAATAAAGACAAATTTAGCATATTTTAATAACAGCAATAATACATTAGATCTCAAGTCTATAAACAAATAGTACTAAATATGTACTATCTCATATAATTAGGAGCATATTTAATCTTTTTGCTCATTAAAAATGATGTTACATAAAATAAAACGATGGAACGGGTAATATGTGGCCTTTCGAGGTAGCATATAACTTTTTTTTTCTTATTTAAATTCTTTTTCTGAGTGAGAATCACTTTATGATAAGGATGTCCTAGTATATATACCGTACCCTCTTTCTTAATTTGTCCTATTATTTCACCTTTTGTACTTTGTAATAAAGTACGATTTGCATGGACCTTATTGCAACAACATGTCCACGAAGAACTATTCGGTATCCAGAATCAACTAGTACGGCTTATTAAGATTTGCGGCAAAAAAAAAAGGAATATATCATTTTTTTTAGGAGTACTGTTAGAGCTCGAATTTAAAATTTTTAGTTAAAGATGAAAGATGTGCATTCATCTTGTTACATCCTTTAGTAATTTTAGTGTTGCTTGTTTAAATTCATTTCCCCAACAAGAAAGTGGAAGGATATAACTTTTTTGTACTTGGGAGGTTGGGTCAGGCCGGTCCGAAAAGAGTTTGTTAAGTAAATATCCGAGTTTACAGATGTCCTTGCACATTCCTTTCTTCATGCATGGTTGTTTAGTGTACTGATCAGCTTTGTGTCTGATTCGACTTCAAAAGTTATTTCATGATTAGAACAGATTTCTTCGATCAATTGTGATACTCACTCCGCACCCCGCCCCACCCCACACTTTGCCCACATAAGAAATTGGGCTTGGATCTATCATCCTTGTCACCCCAAAAGCATATAGCCTTTGGAACTTGGAAGTACCAATCGACCCTCTCTATATATTTTTGGAATATTTCAAAAGCATTAGTTCCAAACCAGCTAGAAGAAAGCTAACTCTTCCCCATTTCAATTTGTCTTATTCTTTAGCAATTCTTTAATTTTAATATCTCATATGACATATTTAAGAGCACAAAATTCAAAGGGTACTTTAATATATTACATACATATTTAGCTTAACCATAAATTAAAAAAAAAATCATTTTCTTCAAAAAACATTTTCTTCAACTTCGTATGTCCAATTAAATTATGACACATAAAATAAAACTGACTGAGCATATTATCAATATTGCATATATCCGTGTTATATTGTACATATTTAGTTCTTAAGGAATATTAATATGGGGTGTAAATCTAATTATCTACACTTAATTTCTAATGTATATAAAATTAAATGGTAAAGGACTGATTTTTCTTTTGAGGAACTTAAAGAAATATGGTTTATAACTTAGGTTACGATGTTGGACTATATATAGCCCAACAAAAAAACAGACAATTCTGTCTCTAAACAATAAAATCGTTAATTAAGGAATTATCGATAAATTATCAGAAAACTCTTTTTAGCTGTGAGCTATTTAACGATGAATTTGATAGTTAATTCTTATTTTTTGAATGTTAGTCATTTTATCCACGTTACACATAAAGAGCTCAAAGATTATAAGGAGAATATTTAAAAGGTAGTTATATTCCATTCTGATTTTCAAGATTGTAGAATGTGATGCAGTTTCATTTATCATACAAATGACAAAAGGTATATCCTTTTTTTTTTGCTCTTTTATTTATATGTAGGAATATTTTCATCTTTTTATTTAACCCTTATATATAGCTCCCTCCAATTCAAGTAACCATATCAACTCAACAAACTCAATACACAAAAAGCCTTTTCTTTTCTAGTTGCCTTCACATATTTTCTTCCAATACCAAAATATCTTTCACAAAAGACTTAAAAAAATTATGGAAATGGTTATGAAGTTGGGAGCACAAAGTCCAGTGGTGATTTTCAGTAGAAGCACTTGTTGTATTTCTCATAGCATCGAAACCTTAATCCGAAATTTCGGAGCAAACCCTATTGTTTATGAGCTTGATAGAGTTCAAAATGGGAAGGAATTGGAGAGGGCATTGGTTGAATTAGGGTGTCAACAAATTGTGCCTGTTGTGTTCATTGGAAATGAGTTAGTTGGAGGTTCTAATGAAATTATGAGTCTCAATATTAGAGGCAAGCTAAAGCAATTGCTCATTAAGGCTAATGCAATTTGGGTATAGAAAATATATGATTGTAATTTTTTTTAAAATAACCATGGGCCAGGGGCAACTTGCACACAACTCAACTAGTTTCATGAGTACTTGTGCTACCTACATCAACAGAGGTACCGGACAACTCTATCCAGTAAGACTTGGACTAATGGAAAAATTCACTTGGTATTTGCCTCAAGAGAGATTTACAAGATTGAAATTTGATGGCTAAATTAATTTCTAGGTCTTGATGTCATTTTTGGGCAGTGAAAGACCTAGCTATTGAGGTTTTCTTTTATTCACCATTTTATCTCCAATTTTTGTTGTTAATGTATTATTTAATACAATAATTAATGGTATGGTTTGGCCATACAACTCATAGACTAGTTCCACTTTTGTATGGTTGAACATATTATTAACTAAATAAAATCCTTCCGTTATTTAGCAAAAAAAATAAAATTCATATCACATTCCTAATGTTGTTCTTGCACACACAACCTAGTAGGCTTATATATAGAAGTAACTTTTTTGTTCAAACCCTGTGTATGCATTAAAATTTTACTAAATATGTATAAAAAATAAATTCAACACCCAATTATTAACACTTGATGAGGTCATTACCTTAGAATCAAGAACCCATAAAATTCAAATTCTAAATCTATTTTCTGCTTGCGTTATTTCTTGCATTATAAGTAAACACGAGACATATAATGATATCATATAGGTGCTTTCTGGCTCCTTCTATAGCCAGTAGATCCGCTACTACATTTTGCTCCCTAAATGTGGGCCATTATGAGCTCAGGGTTCCTAATAACGTCATCAAGTACCTGCATTCATGAATTATAATTGAGCAAGTAAAGTTACTATTATACAGAAAACTTAGTACCTCTATAGAGTCGATTGCAACTCTAGATCTATTGTTTTAGGTTGTCTCAAAGAACAACATATTTTTGTACATAGATTAATTCTTAAAAACAATTTAATTATAATTATGACATGTTTAAAGTTATAATTAACATACGTTGATGTTGGAGATAAATTGTAAAGAAAAAATAAAAAATTGTGACCTTTCGAGTTTGTAAGGGAGATATTTTTATGGGTGAGAATATATTGTGATGATAAAATTGACATAGTAATTTATATATTCCCTTTATTGATCAAGTAATTCACTTTATTCCTAAAATATAATAAAGGAATTTGAATCAATTAAGTTAGTCATTTATCAACCAAATTACTAGCTAGAAGAAGCATCAAAATTTGTGTGTGGTACTTACTTTTGGTACGGATAATTATGTGAACTATTGATTTCAACAGCATGTATATACGTCTATAAGTATATATTCCGAAAAAAAAAGATATTTTTACATCATCATATTATTATTACGTGTAATTTTTATATAAATAACTTGTCTTATTTTTAAGATCGCAAATTTCATATTTTAAAAAGATTTATATGTAAATATATTTTGAGTCATGATTCGATATATAGTATATAGCAAAAAATCTTTATACTTATTATGTGCATAACTTAAACTCAATCACAAAATTTATTCACTCCATTTAAAAAGTTGTAATTACTCAATATGTAGTTATTGTATTATAATATTGCCACAAGATATACATAAACATGCTCTTCATGCATGTTATAAACGGTGGATAAAGCAAAATTGCCTAGATTTCCAAAAGAAAAGACTAGGTATGACCAAATTAAAGTATAATAACTTTATTTATACATCAAGATTAATCATTAATCACAATGTGAAGAAAATTACAAAGATCAAAGATAAAAGTCTCACTATATGAAAATTCCTAGACGTAGTACACTTGCTATATATAGTCTTTATTAATTCCTATACCCAAATGGCATTAGCCCTAATTAGCAATTGCTTAAGCTTATCCCTCACATTAAAACTCATTATCTCATTAGCACCACCAACTAACTCTTTCCCTATAAATATTGCTGGGACACTTGGATGACACCCTAGTTCAATCAATGTCTTCTCCATTTGCTTCCCATTTGGATGTGTATCGAGCTCGTAAACTATAGGGTTTGCTCCAAAATTACGGATTAAGGTTTCAATAGTATGAGAAATGCAACAACTACTCTTAGTGAAAATCACCACCGCGCTTGATGCTCCAAACTTCATCACCATATCCATGTTTGAAGTAGAAATTTAAATGATGAGTTTGGCCAAATGCCAAGATTTTTAGGTTTTAGTGAAGAGGAAATTAGAAATTGTGAAGGATACAAGAAATGAAATATGAAAGTTTGTGAAGTGAATTTGAGACTTGATTTGTTGTTGAGAAAATTGAACCTAACATGAAGCTATATATAGAGGCATTATGTTAACTAAAAGAGAGATAGAGAATAAAAGGTGAAAATTGTTGTGGATATGGATATATCTAGATTGTTCTTGATCACTTGTATGATAAGGACATAACAAAACTAAATTGAAAATAAAAAGAATATAATCTATCACATCTTTAAAATATTCCAAGAACATTGTAAGGCCACTAAAGTCCTTTTGGATTTTCATTTTTCACACAATTTTATTTATTTTTCAAGTTTACGCTTGCTTGGTTTTTTTTTTTTTACCCTCCCTAGGAGCTCCCACCTCTTTTGCTCCCTTGGTGATTCGAACTCGCAACCTTCGAATTGGAAGTGAGGGGTGCTTACCATCCGAACAACTCCCTCTCGTCCGCATGCTTGGTTTGGTTTGTGTTTTTAATGCAATTTTCTCTTTCCGAAAACAACATTCTCGTATCAACGTATTAAAGTATGTGACCATTTCATTTCTAGCTTAAATCATTAGAGATCAAAGCACACCTTTATTTTTTTAACTGCGGACCTAAATTTCCTTATTAATACACTACGTACTATTACTCTTCAATAATTTATATAACGTTGACTTGTATGTTTCGATAATTATATGCAATCATGAAAAGTGTATAATATTATGAAGAATCAAGACCGATGTTACAAGAAATATGAATGTTTTATTTTCAGTTAAGTTCTGATAAGAACAAATTGTATTTTTCGAATGCCCTCTTTAGGGGGTGTACATGGTCGGGTTGGTTCGAGTTTTTCAAATATCAATCCAAATCATTTGTGTCAGATTTTTAAATCTATAAACCAAACCAAACCAATAAAACTCGGGTTTTTTAACTTTGGATTTTTTCGGGTTTTTCGGGTTTTTTCCGGTAAAGTATTCATACAAACATATAATTTACTTGTACTTCTAATATTTCTTTAGTCCTACCAAAATACAACTATCTAAGATGGTTCTTAAGAAAATAACACAAAATATTATATGAGTAATGATACTAAAATATCCAACAAAAAAATAATAATAATGAAATCGTGTAAAACAAATATTGCAAATTAACAAGTCATAATGACAATAATCATAATTTAAAAGTATTAAATCATGCTAAAATAAGTTTAATAAGTTTTAGTTACATGGCTAAATATTAAAGAAAATTAAAATTAGGGCTAAATATTAAAGGAAATTAAAATTAGATTACGTATTTGAATAAACCAATGTAAAACCATAGAACAAATATTCAATATTATTGTCATTTTTAGTGTTGAATTGATTTTAATTTCTTTTTGCATTAGTATTAATTTGATTTTGATTTAAACTTTATTATAATTACCAACATTTGTGGACTATAATATTTATTGAACCATTTAGAATTCTAAGTTTCAAACTTGAAATAATAATATATTAAAAGATAAAAACTATGAAAAAGTATAAGAAATATTTAAAAATTATATCAAAGTAAATATTTTTATGTATAAAATAAGATTTTAAAATTATATATATAATGTCGGGTTGGTTTGGTCTCGGGTTGGTTTTTTTAGTTAGAACCAAACCAAATCAAATATAGTCGGGTTTTTTTTTTCAATACCAAACCAAGTCAAACCAACTACTAGTCAGATTTTTTTCTCGATTTAACTCAGTTTGCGATTTGGTTCGATTTTCGGTTCAATTTTGTACACCTCTAGCCCTCTTGAGCACAATGTATCTACTAAAGGTAAAATAACTCTATATGTCCAGCTGGAGTAATCTTTTTCAACAGAATATAACTTTTAATTTGGGAGATAAAAATGAAATCTTTTAAGAATATATATCCACATATATATAGACGTGTTGTTGAAATCAAGTCCACATTAATTATACGATCTGTACCATAGACAAATTTGATTAAAATTCCCTTTAGTATAAAGTAGATATCAAAAAAGGGAATTTAGTACAATTATATTACTTATCTATGAAAAATGCTCAATCCCTTACAACCTCGAAGAGCCACATATTTAACGTATTACTCTACTTTCCCTCTTAAGGTATCAAAATGTAACAAGGTCATACTTCAGATAAAAATAACGTTAAACTTTAATTGAATGCGTACTTTCAAAGTTGTGTCTTGGAAAGGCGTTATATATAGTTTTTTTTTAATGAAGTTATAATATATGTCTTGGCAAGATCCAACTTTAGACATTTTTCTTAGTTATGTCTTTGGCAAGGCCAACTTCGGATTTTTTGGCATGAAGTTAGGACATATATATTATATGCCTCAATTTCAGATATATATGACTTAAATTCTAAACTTATGTTGAAGCAAAAAACGAGAAAAAAGGACTTTAGTCTTTATGTTTATTTAAATGAAGAACGGCTGATTTTATTTTTTTTATTTGTAATTATCTTTACGTATTTTTTCCCACCAAATTCGAATAGTGCATATTGAGAGAGTACGATATGAGAGAAGAAGAAGCAAGAAGAATCATATTAATCAAGCGATGTATTTTCAAGTGCATAAAATACAAGGTTTGTTTGGTACGTAGAGAGGTAGAGGCAACTTTTTCAGAGGAAAAGCATACGCAAACCTATGTCAAATTTGTGAAAGAAATAACTATACGGCTGAAGGAGTCTTAATTGTAGATTTTGAATTTGAGCCTTGAGTATATATAAATTATGAAATAGTCTTTTATAGAAAATGTTTTGCTCTCAAAATGGAACTTTCCGATGCAAATTCAAATTAGTCCATCCCCAAATAGTACCGGATACCGAATTGAAAAAAAAGTTTCCCCATGCCATTGCATGCAAAAGATGGAAGTGAGGAATTTCTTATTGATGGCAAGAAGATTTCATTCATGTATATATGTCACCAAAAGTCAAAACTTTTAATATGTAGGTACATATAAGAATATTTGCAATATGTGTGTTCATGTGGTCTTTAGCCTGTTAGAACAAGTTGTACCTGTTGTATGTAAAGAATGTCATTCGAACAAATCAACAAGTTTCATAACGATACATAGAGATGCTAATTTCTCTATTAAATTCTTCCTAAGTCTTTACAAAATTAATTAAATCGAAATCGCCACTTCTTTATAGATAAATAAATAATATAAGTTGTCACCCATGAAGGGTTCCTGTGGAGGGTTTGACTTGACCCCTGCCACTAGATTGCAAAAAGAAAAGACTTGCTATGACCAAAGTATAAGTAGTTTTTATTTATATATCAAGAAGCAAAATGTGAGACTAATTGCTATATACATAGCTAGTCATTATTAATCAATTTTTACACCCAAATGGCATTAGCCCTAATAAGCAATTGTTTAAGTTTTCCCCTCACATTAAGGCTCATTAACTCATTTGCTCCACCAACTAACTCTTTCCCTATAAATATTGCTGGCACACTTGGATGACACCCTAGTTCCATCAATGCCTTCTCCATTTGCTTCCCATTTGGATGTGTATCGAGCTCGTAAACTGCAGGGTTTGCTCCAAAACTACGGATTAAGGTTTCAATGCTGTGAGAAATGCAACAACTACTCTTTGTGAAAATCACCACCGCGCTTGATGTTCCCAACTTCATCACCATGTCCATTTTGAAACAACTTCGTCAAGAAACAATGAGTAGTTTGGCTCAAATGCCAAGATATATGTATATAGCTTTTAGTAAAGAGGAAAGAAGTTGTGAAGTGAAATTTGAGGGTTGATTTGTTGTTGAGAAAATTGAACCTAACATGAAGCTATATATAGAGGCATTATGTTAGGTAAAAGAGAATAAAAAAAAAGGTGAAAATTGGTACAAGTTGATGATGTGATATATCTAGATTGTTCTTTGATTACACTTGTATGATAAGGGCATATAATTGTATGCCTTAGCAGGATTTTAAAGTAGCATAACATATCAATCTGAAAATGAAAAGAATATAATCTATCACTTTTAAAATATTACAAGAACATTATATTGCAATGTCACTATGATCTCTATCTTGGTTCGATTTGTATATTTAAGGCAATTTTCTCTTTTAGAAAATAAAAATCTTGTTTGAACATGTTGAATTGTACGACCACTTCATCTTTAGCTTAAATCATTAGAGATCAACTCACATTAATTTTTATTTACTTAACTAAATTTATAAAACGTTGACTTGTATGTGTCAATAATTATAGATGTTGCATTTTCAGTTTGTACACTTAATTATTCACTATTAATTAGTTTAAACTCCGATAAGAACGAAATATATTTTGTGAATGCCCCCCTTGAAAACAAAGTATCTACAAAAAGAAAATTAAATGTATATTATATCCAGCTGGAGTGATATTTATCAATAGAATCTTACTTTTGATTGGAGAAAAAAACTGATTTTTTTTCCAGAATATATTCTCATAGACATACTGTTAAAATCACGTTTGATTGCTATGTGACAAACTTGGTTAATATTAATTCCCTTTGGTATTAAATAAAATCATTCGATAAAGAAAGGGAATGTACGTAGTACGAGTTGTTCTATTATTCTCATTCAAATAAATTCTCCCTTACTACATCGAAAGGTCACATATTATCATAGTACTCTATTTTACCTTATTAAGGTCACTATATACGATAATTGTGTGAGACTTCTTTTTATTTCATAATTAAATGAGACTCAAAGTGTGTGGACCCAAAAGTCACGTACAGCCGCCTAGGTGGTCAAGCCAACTAAAGCAAAGACTTTAGGCTCTAAAATTTTGAGGGCCAATGTTATTTTTTCATCCATCTAATGTTAGTATCTGTATTGAATTTCTCGAGTAATTCGATTTTGAGACACGCAAGGCCAATTAAAGAGAAAAATGTTCTCTAGAAAGATTTTCTTTTTACTCAGAGGCTCAAACTTAAAACCTCTAGACTCTAGTTAAGTTTTTTACCTATATAATCGATGTATATGCTATAGCTTAGCCTTACTTTTCTTTTAGAAAATAATTGAGCAAAAAAATAAATAAAGCTTCCTGTTGATGGTTAGGCGGCCACCAATCTTATTGAGTAGTCTATGCCAAAAGTGTAAGATGTGGATTCCACATACTCGTGAGACAAAAGATAGTCTCACTCAACTATTATCAATTATGCATGAGGCATACAATAAAACTTTTGAGTTAAGATATTATAATAATGTAACGACTATAATATTATCTTGTGTAAATGGGAACACAATATTCCTCTGCCATTGCAAAAAAGGGGAAATAACAAATCTTCCTATTAATGGCTAGAAGATTTCATTCATATGTCACCTCAAAATTCAAAACTTTTATAGGTAGGTAAGAATATTTGCAATATGTACCATATGGACTCCATTTAAAACAAGTTGTTTTGATTGGATAAGAGGAAGGCATTCGAATGGGTCATTTAGTAATCTTCAAGATTAATTAAGAACAACAATATATATATATATATATATTTGATTAATTAATAATTAAATAAAAACAAAATTTATGTGGCATCTTGAAATTCATAAATGGCACTAGCCTACTACATATTAGGTTCTTTTGAGGTCCTTTGAGGATGTGTTGTCTTTGCAAGGAAGTTAATCAGCTGGTTTGCTTCTTTGTATAGAAAAATGATAAATATTGGAGTCAAATTGACACTTCTTCGAGTGTTCTGTTGAGAACATAATTAAGTATATAAAAATGTGTTTTTTTAATAACTCAAGTTTTTCGATAAGATAGTTATATATGCAGAATTCTTAAGTAAAAGAATGAGAGCAATGAAAGATTGTATTGATAAATGAATCGTCGAGTATATGCTCCTTATATATGAGTTGTTACAAAAAGTTTGTGGAGTTCTAGGTTAGCTACACTTAAAGTTATACTACAATGCAAATACAATTACAAGAGTAGAGGTTTGACTACTACTACGGGAATAACTCTTTAACAAGACATAGTAGCCTAGTCCTAGTACGACTCGAACTTTTTAACAATTAACACTGTTGTACCACGTTGTTTAATGTGTCCCTTATCTTCAGGTACCCCCCCTATCTTCAACAATATTGTAATGACCCGAAAGGTCATTTTGGTAATTTTTCGTGGAAATGACTATTTTGCCCTTTCGGTAGTTGCCCCGAGTCCCATGTTTTGTGGTTGTAAAGTTGGTTTGAGGAAAAGTTGGTAAAAAGTTGAGTTTTTGAGAAGTTGAGTTTTTATGAGTTAAAGTTGGTTAAAAAGTGCTTTTTCGAGTCAGTTGGAGTTTCGGGACTCGGATCGAATTTCCGTCGATTCCGACAGTTTTAGAATGTCGAAACGGATTTGTGTGAAGTTACGGAGTTGAATTTGGAGTTGAAACGAAGAATTGAGGTCCTAAGTTGCTAAAGTTGTAAAATTTTGATAAAGAGTTGACTTTGGTCAACATATGAGGTTCCGAGGCTCAGATTGAAATTCCGAGAGTACCGTTGGTTTCGGGAGGCGATTCTAAGTCTAGAATGAGTCTTGGTTGAATTTTTAGACGCTCCGTTTGAGTTTCGAATTTTTTTGGCGTTAAACTAGTTTCTTGGCATCTTATTGAATTTCGGGTCAAGGAGTCCTCGAATTCAAATTCCGACAGTTCCATTGAGTCCGGAACGTCGAATTTAGTGGGGGTACATATTTAGTTTGTGTGCACGAGATTCCGAACGAATCCCGAGGATCCAACGGGGACTTAAACTTTGGTGTTATTATTGTGTTTCAGCTGCAATTTCAGCTGCAATAGCAGTCTTTTTTAGTCAAAAACCAGCAACTATTTTCCCCCAACTTGAAAAATACCCATTTCTCCATATTTAGACTTTGAGAGCTCGAAAATAGGTGATTTCAAGTGGGTTTTCGCAAGGAATTCATTGGGTAAGTTATTTCCAACTTAGATCTTTGATTTCCATCGATTATTTATGGATTTTAACATCAAAATTTGAGATCTCAACTGTAAAATTTGGGGTTTTTTGCCTAATCCGAATTTAATAGAAAATTTGAGTTTGTGAACTCATTTCAACTCCTTTTTCGAAACGGTTTTCACTATTGGATTCTAAATTTCTTGGGGAACATTTTTCACTAAAAATTTCCAGATTTCGAGAATATTTTCCGGAACGTGATTTTTTGACCATTTTACCCTTTTTCTCCAAATTTCACGATATTGGTGTTGTTAGATTCGTATTGATTGTGGGATTCCATTTATGAATAGATTGTGGTGATTTGGAGCGTGCTCGGAAGGGTAAAACTCAGATTTGAGTTACTAGTTGAAGTGTTTTGAGGCAAGTGACTTTTAAACTTTGTTAAACTCTTAGACTACGCATGACTACTTTCCTAATTGTGTTGGGGAGTAATGGGGATTGAGGATGAGTTTTATTTGTTGATTGAAATTGTTGTAAATGAAAGATGGGGAATAAAACGAGCTAAATGTGTTATATGTGACTTGAATTCGTTGAATAAGTCATGTGATAACTGATATTGAGGGGATAGAAGAGCATGAGTAGGCTATGATTGATACAGACATTGATGTTGAGACAGATGATGTGTAATACTATGATGTGGTCGTGATATGGTTGTGATTGAGACAGATGATGTGTAATACTATGGTGTGGTCGTGATATGGTTGTGATTAAGACAGATGATGTGTAATACTATGATGTGGTTGTGATTGAGACAAATGATGTGTAATACTATGATGTGATCGTGATATGATTGTGATTGATGATATGTGCATATTCATTATTCATCTCATGTGTGAACTATCTGTTGCATAAGTTCTGAGACACTGATATGAGGATGGATGGATATGAGACACAGTTGAGACTAGCTCCGGCTAGAGATATATGAGATGGACTAGCTCCGGCTAGTGATTTGGATGCCGATGGGATCTGGTTCCGGCGGTGATACATGGTCCATGTGTGGCCCCCATGGGTTCTGATTTGAGTATTCAGCGCAGACTGATTACGTCAACAGATGTGTATCGTAGGACAGACATGCATCATGACTACATGACATCATTATTGCATTTGCATCGCATTTGACTTCATCTTTGTCTGTGGTGTGTGAATTTTACCTATTTGCCCCTCTTCATGTGATATATGATCTATTTGCTCTTATATGAGGATATGAGGTTGATGTTGAGACACTGTTGGATATATCTGTTGATTATGAATTGTGTAGTATAGGTTGTTGGTTCGCTGTTAGAATGAAGTTTCGGTGGTTCGGTTGGGATTGAAAGGAGTTGTTTGTAGCTGCTAGTTTAGTTTAGTTTAGTGTTACTTGCGAGTACCTGTTGCTTTTGGTACTCACCCTTGCTTCTACACAGTTGTGTAGGTCGACAGCTCTATCAGATCCGACTTTTTACTCATCTTCAGATTAGAGCTTCCAGACTTACTTGAGAGGTAGCGGTTCATTCCAGACGTGCCCTCAAGTTATCTATATTTACTGTTCTGTTCTATTCTAGAACTTTACTATGATACTTGTATATTTTATTCAGATTCTATATTAGAGGTTTGTACATGTGACAACCAATTCTGGGGTTATGTTGAGTTTATTTAAAGACTTCCGCTTATCTTCTATCTTATTCTTGTTTTATTAATTCTGTATCGTCGGGTTTTTGGGTGTTAGGCTAACGTGTCCGGTGGGGTTTGGGCACATGCCATCACATCCGGTTTTGGGGTGTGAGAAATATACACTTCTAACATGGTATCAGAATAGGCAAGAGTTCTGAGATCGAATCGTACCACTAACCTTTGTCCAAAAGAGAATTTTGATGTGCATGCTAAGAACATAATCAAGCAAATAAAGGTGTGTTCTCTCTGAGATATGATCACACACACTAACAAGTTCTTCAATGCTTCTCTACATAATTTGGAGATTATTATATATAATATATTGAATCAATATAGACTTCAAGTATCACTAATAGGATATTGATATTGTTTATTTCATCTTATGATGGACTTTGCTCAATCTCAAAATGTAAAAGTGATAACACATAACGTATGTATATAACCACATAAAGTAGTATAAAATATTATTGATACTTTATTAAAATTCAATACATAAAGACATGATCATTGTTATGAACTTTTTCCATGCCATCAGCTGTACACAAGTAAAACAGCCACTAGCTATGACCAAAGTATAACTCTTTTTAGTACACTAAGAAGCAAATAAAAATGGGAGAAAAACACAACATTTGCTAAAAAGCTAAAAAGAACCTCTACAAATAGGGTTGATTTATTGTCAAAACTCCTATATTTGCTTTACCAAGTCATTATTAATTAATTTCTATACCCAAATTGCTTTAGCCCTAATGAGCAATTGTTTGAGCTTTCCCCTCACATTAAGGCTCATTATCTCATTAGCACCACCAACTAACTCTTTCCCTATAAATATTGCTGGAACACTTGGTTCACACCCTAGTTCCATTAGTGCCTTCTCCATTTGCTTCCCATTTGGATGTGTATCGAGCTCGTAAACTATAGGGTTTGCTCCAAAACTACGGATTAGGGTTTCAATGCTGTGAGAAATGCAACAACTACTCTTGGTGAAAATTACCACCGCGCTTGATGATCCCAACTTCATCACCATATCCATGTTTTAAATGAGTTCAAGAAATGTGTATAGTTTGGACAAATGCCAAGATATGTATATAACTTTTAGTGAAGAGGAAATTTGAAGTTGTGAAGGCTAAAGGTTTTGTGAAGTGAATTGATGCTTGATTTGCTGAGAAAATTGAACCAAAGATGAAGCTATATATAGAGGCATTATGTTAACTAAAAGACGAAAAAAAAAAGGTGAAAATTGCTAAGAATTACAAGTTGATGATATGATATATCTAGATTGTTCTTGATTACACTTGTATGAAAATAAGAGCATATTGCATGCCTTATCTGGATTCTAAAGTAGTATAACATACTCGAGCTGAAAATAAAAAGAACAAAATCTATCACCTTTAAAATATTCCAATATCATTGTAAGCTCACTAAATTAAAGTCCTTTTAATTTTTGATTTGAGGAAAAAAAAGTGCAATCTATTAAGAATATATATCCTCATATAGACATGTTGTTGAAATCAAATCCACATTATATGATCCGTACCCTTAGAGAATTTTTTGAAGCTTCTCCTAGTTTGGTTGATATATTAAAATTCCTTTTGGTATAAAATAAAATGCACCCTTACTACCTCGAAAGGCCGCATATATTATCATTTTAGCTAGTTGTGTGGCACATTTTTGAATCTAAGAAAATAAAATAAAAATCTATAAAAGATGTCTCTATTAAGGTTTATGATTTTTGAGATCCAAGATAATTATGGAAATGCTCGAGTCTCATACATTGGTTAATATTGTCATACATATGGGGAAATTAAGGGTATATATAATTGACAATAAAATCCTAATTAAACAATAATTAATCTAATGGATATATATGTTATTGGACTTATTAATATTGGAGATATGTGTAATGGATTAATGTCTAATGGTAGGATTAAATACATATAAGATATAATATTTTCTAAATATCCAAAAATTTGAAGTACCAAATCTAAAATCCAAAAAAAATAGAACTTAAATCTTTTTTTTAAAAATAAAATAAAATAAAATTGGGGTAGAAAAAGGCAAATGGGGAGGGGATCTTTTTTTTTTTTTTGGATACAAAACAGAGGTAGTATATTATATGTTAATATGCGTCATTAAAAAGCAATGGCAGAGCATGTTGCGATTTGTATCTAGAGAGGGGGATTGGGTTGATTACAATATTTATTAGTACTAGTTCGCTTTAAAAAAAGTTGGCTTAATATGGCTAGCAAAAAAAGTTCTCGCTTTGTCTGCTTCGGAGAGGGGATTATAATATGTGGAATTGAACCTCTATCAATAAGGTGGAACTTCGATAGTTAACTAATTGAGGTACTAAGATTCCAAAATTCAATCCACGAACCAAAAATTCAACGAATTTTTTATTTCGATTCGGGATTACCCAAATTATGCTCTCCCCTACTCCAAACCTATTCACAATCTCAACCTTTCTTGGAAAATTCTACCAATGTTTGTCTTGAATGAAATAGAGTAGATAAGGCTGAAACTTTTTTTGTTAGTACTAGTACTAATGTATCCCCTAACATTGATAGCAGTCCAACACTGTCACTCTCTTGTAATGACGCATATTAAATATTAATATAATTTTTTTTTATTTTCTTCTATTAAGCATTAATTAATCATCTTTCGAATAATTAATAATTAAAAAAAGTCACAAAAAAATTTGCCTTATCGAAGTTGACATTTATCCATGTTGAACCAGCCTCTTGCACCAGCTGGAAGATGTTGTAGATTGAAGTGACATATAGGAGATAGGTTATTTTGAAGATATGATATAAGAACAGGCAAAGGTCCTGAAATTGAATCACACCATTATCGATTATCAAATGAAATTTTTTATGTGCTTGATGGCTTGACCCACGAAATAGAATAAGCCTCACATGAATTAGGGTATGTTGAGACTTGTGAACATAATTAATTAAATAGAAGTGTAGATGATCAGTACCTAAATTATATTGGAAATTATTATATATGATCTAGAATCGAGATATACTTCAAGTAGTGGTGTTAGAGATCATTAATAAGAGATTGAAATTGTTTATTTTCATATGATGGACTTCGTTAAATATAAAAAATATTGTAAAAATGATAGAACATAACACGTGTAGCCATTATAAAGTAATAAAAAATGTGATTGATACTTTATTAAAATTCAATACATAAAGATATGATTATTGCTATGAACTTCTTTCATGCCATCAGCTGTAACAAGTAAAATAGTCACTAGCTATGACCAAAGTATAACTCTTTTTAGTACATTAAGAAGCAAATAAAAATGGGAGAAAAACACAACCTTTGCTGCATAGAAACCTTTGCTAAAAAGCTAGAAAGAAACTCTACAAATGGGGTTGATTTATTGACAAAACTCCTAGACTTGCTACCAAGTCATTATTAAGTAATTTCTATACCCAAATGGCATTAGCCCTAATGAGCAGTTGTTTAAGCTTACCCCTCACATTAAGGCTCATTATCTCATTAGCACCACCAACTAACTCTTTCCCTATAAATATTGCTGGAACACTTGGCTGACACCCTAATTCAATCAATGCCTTCTCCATTTGCTTCCCATTTGGATGTGTATCGAGCTCGTAAATTGTAGGGTTTGCTCCAAAACTACGAATTAGGGTTTCGATGCTGTGAGAAATGCAACAACTACTCTTGGAGAAAATCACCACCGTGTTTGTTGCTCCCAACTTCATCACCATATCCATTTGAAACAACTTCAAGAATTAATGAGTAGTTTATAGCTTTTAATAAGAGGAAAGGAAGTTCTGAAGGCTAAAGGTTTTTTTGAAGTGAATTTGAGGCTTGATTTGTTGTTGAGAAAATTGAATCAAAGGTGAAGCTATATATAGATAGAGGCATTATGTTAACTAAAAGACACAAAAAAAAGGTGAAAATTGCTAAGAATTACCAGTTGATGATATCATGATATATCTAGATTGTTCTTGATTACACTTGTATGATAATAAGAGCATATTGCATGCCTTATCTGGATTCTAAAGTAGCATAACATACTCAAGCTGAAAATAAAAAGAACAAAATCTATCACTTTTAAAATATTCCAAGAATATTGTAAAGCTCACTAAATTTTTAATTTTTGATTTGAAGAAAAAAAAACATGCAGTGCAATCTTTTAAGAATATATATCCTCATATAGACGTGTTGTTGAAATCAAATCCACATTATATGATCCGTACCTTTAGAGTATTTTTTGAAGCTTCTCCTAGTTTGGTTGATATATTAAAATTCCTTTTGGTACAAAATAAAATGCACCTTACTACCTCGAAAGGCCACATATATTATCATTTTAGCTAGTTGTGTGGCACATTTTTGGATCTAAGAAAGTAAAATAAGATCTTTAAAATATGTCTCCATTAAGGTTTATGATCTTTGAGATCCAAGATAATTATGGAAATTCTCGAGTCTCATTGTATTCATGTATGGAATATACATGCATATTGGTTTTTTTTTTTTTACATGTATGTTGGTTAGTGTGGTACATATGGGAAAATTAAGGGTATATATAATTGACAATAAAATCTTAATTAAACAAGGAGACTAATTAACTACTCTAATGGGTATATATGTTAGTGGACTTTTTTTTTTTGGTAGAAAATATGATATTTATATTAATTAATTATTGATCCTTAAACTAGAACACTGAAGTGGCGGCATTGCTGAACACCTCTAATGGTGTTCGGGGGAGGGGGCATTTTTTCTTCAGTACTATTACATACAATATTTGCAAAAGATGGTTTTGTGAGCCTAACAAAAGTAGTTCCCACTTTGTCTGCTTCTAGCTTTTTTTGAAATAAACACCGGAGGAACTTCCATGCACAAAAAAGAGTTGTCCTGAGTTAGTTTAGCGCCTTCCTTTGCTAGAACATCTGCCACTTGATTAGTTTCCCTAAAGTTGTGGTGTATTGGAGGGTTCCCCAGCCACCGGAGGAGATCCCAGTTTCCTTGCTAGTGCTTGTTGCATCCCCTGCATTAAGGCTATTAGTTCAGCTTTTATGTTATTTGCTATGTAAAGATTCCCCATATATCCTTCGACCCAATCTCCTTTAATATCCCTAATGACTCCTCCTGTCCCACTGCGTCCTAGGCTGCCTTTAGAGGATCCGTCACTATTGAGTTTGAAACCTATAGGAGGAGTTGTCCATTTCAGGTGCTTTATTAAGCTTTTTTTTTTTTGCTTTTGCAGTTATGGTTTGTGAGGGCAAGAAATTCAACTGCTTGTTCGAGAGCTTTTTCGGCTCGAATGTTCTTCCCCCTATTATTGTGGTAGTTATCGTTCCTTGTTAGCCATACATTCCATAAGTTGAAGGGGAAGGCATCTTGCCAAGTTAGTGAATGTTTGAGAGGTACCTTGAGGTTTTTTAGTAGGGACAGCCAATCTGATTCCTGGTTGTTTGTGAATTGGTTTAAAGTGTATATTACCCATAATTCCTTCCATAGCAGCCTTACATTGGGACATTTAATAAAGATGTGTTTTATTGTTTCAGGCTTTCCACATAGGTGACATAGGTTGCTAACATTAATTCCTATTGAGTTTAAGTAGTTTCTGGTTGGAAGCCTATTGTGCTGGCAAAGCCAGAGGAAGAATTTGATTTTGCTGGGACATTTTTGTGTCCAAACCCATTTGAAGCTCACGGGGTTTTGTTTGTTATTGACATTTTTCGTTAGGAATTTGTAGACCGAAGTTAGTATACCCTTTGACTGAGGTTTCCAAGTAGTTATATCTATTTTTATTTGGTGTATGGGATATGTAGGTGTTGTTTAGTAGTAGGATTATCTCATTTGGTAGTTTGAAGGGTATGGAATTTTCACTCATACCCATTTCTGGGATAACGTCAGCTACTTTTACACTAAAATCTTCTATTCTTAGTGGCCACTGCACGAGTTCCCTCATAGTTTTCCCATTTGGTAACCATTTATTGAACCAAAAAGATGTGGTCTTGCCATTCCCCAGAATTCGTTCCATACCTTTTTTACATATATCCCATCCTATTAGTATATTTTTCCAAATCCTGTTGTGCGGAGGGAGGGCACAACTATGGATATTTATCCCCTTTTTTTCATATTTATTAATGAGGATTGATGCCTAGATTGTGTTTGGATTTTTAAAGGCTCTCCACGCCAACTTTGCTAGAAGAGCGAGGTTTCTAGCTCCTGTTTTTTGAATTCCTAGTCCTCCTTCCGATTTTTCTGAGGTGACGACTTCCCATTTAATCATGTGGATTTTCCTTTTATTCGATGTTGATCCTCATATGAAGTTTCGTTGGATTTGATCAATTTTTTTGTGATATATTGCATTATGTGTGTTGGTATGTTATTTAGGAATGCTTTTGCTAATGTTGTTCTCCCTGCTATATTTAGAAATTTGGTTTTAGATCCTGCGAGCTTTGCCCGCATGTTATCTAGGATGAATTGATAATCGTTTTTTGGGGTGCTTCTGTTCGCTTTTTGTTTAATTCTTTTGGGCAATTCTTTGAGAATATTAATTTAGATTTGCTTGTCTTTACCATTTGTCCTGAGGCCGCATAGAAACCTTTTATTATTTGTTTTATTACTTTGCAATTTCCTTTATCTGCTCTGCTCATTAGAACTAGATCATCTGTGAAGAAAATATGGGATATTGTGGGGCCCTGTTTGGAGATCCTGATGGGGGTTCAATGTTTGAGTTGAACTTCCTGCTCTATCTTTCTTGACAGAACTTCTAGACAGAGGATAAATAGATATGGAGACATTGGGTCTCCCTGTCGAATCCCTCTGGATAATTCAAATTGTTCTATTTTTGAGCCATTTATGAGGATAGATACTTCACTAGTCGTAATACACGACATTATCAAGTTGACTATATTGCGGGGAAAATTGAAGTAATGTAAGGTATCTCTGATGAAAGACCATTTTATTTTATCGAAAGCTTTTTCGAGATCTATTTTGAGAATAAGATTGACTTTCTTCCCTTTCATTTTTCTAAAGTGTGAGATTATTTCTTGTATTATTATGGCATTACCGGAAGCTTGTCTATTTTTTAGAAAGCTGGATTGGCAGGGATTAATGACTTTGTCCATTATTGGTCTGAGTTGTTTGGAGATTATCTTGGCGATTATTTTATAAGTGGTATTACATAGGCGTATGGGTCTGAAGTAAATTAATTTGGTTGTGTTTTTTCTTTTTGGAATCAGACATATATAGATTTTATTGATTTCTCTAGGAATTTTCCCTTGTTGAAACGAAGTCCTACCTAGAGAGGTGATAGATTCTCCTACGATGTTCTAGTATTTTTGGTAAAACAGAAGGTGTAGACCATCGGGGCCTGGAGCTTTATGAGGTTGGAACAAGAGAACAAATTCCTGTATCTCTTCGTCTGTAGGGGTGTCCCCCCAGTTTGGAGAGGTTTACTTGGTTATTTGGGTTCACTGAATCTGGAGTTGCCAAGTTTGAGAAAGATATTTTACAACTGACACTACAACAATTTTGATTATCAGGGACGAATAATTTCGTCATCTATAAATCATATTTCGTCACTAAAACTCTTGTGTGACGAAAAACATTTCGTCAATCAGTCGTCACTAAACGTGCGTCACTAAAAGTATACAAAGATGATTTAGTGCTTCGTCACTAAAATATTATATTAACTACAAAAATAAAAATTGTCCCCAAATGCATAAACATTTGTGACGAATTTATTTGTCATAAAAAGTGTAACTTTTTGTAGTTAATAGTATGTTTTGTCACTAAAAATATTATTATTAGTGACAAAATTAAATCATCACTAATTGTTTTGTTCAATCAATGACGACATCAAATGTCTCTAAAGCTATATGTATTTCGTAGTTGAAAAAATACAATATCGTCACTAATGACTACTTTTTTATATACAAAAAAATATTTTATCCTTAAATTTATAAATTTGGGATAAATTTAATATAATAAAAAAGGTTAATAATTTTGTGATTAAATATATCATTTTGTCACTAAAAGTGTTGCTTTTATCGACGACATATATTGTCACTAAATATTTTCATAAGTAGTGACAATTACTATTGTCACAAAATAAAAATAAAAAAACCATATTCAATATAAGGGGTACTAGGACAATACATTTTGTGTCATTGAATGTAATCAACTTATGATAAATTAATTTAATTCATGACAAAAATATTTGTCATAAAATTCACCCATGATCATACAATAAAAACAACTAAAATTATACTAAATTAATAATATCTCATTACAAACTCCTAAAATAAAAGTAAAATATGTGCAATGACAAGAAAATCAAACCAAAAATATACTAAATATTACTCCTATACAAAGACATATAAGTAATAATTCTTTCCAAAATATCAATAATGTGGTAACACATATAACTTGTAATCAGTCTTGATTCATTTCTCACCCTTTATACCTGTACAAAGAGAGAGAAAATAATACAAAAATTTAGATTGAGATGTTTATACTAGAGTCAAAAGTAAAGCATGTAACACAATTTGTCTTTCATATGTTCTATTGCCCACTTTTATAAGACTTATTTGATGGATTGTCCCTTGTATTACAATTCCATATATATATATATATATATATATATATATATATATATATATATATATATATATATTAGTACTCTCTAATTTACAATATAAATTTTATCATTACAAGTTTAACACAAGTGAAAGTTTATGGAGTATATCATCACAAACTACTCTACATGGCAACATAAACTCTATCATTCATGAAAACTATTAACTATTAAAATATAATGTAATCTATGTAGGAATTCTCACATTCGAATCAAACATGTGTGAATTAAAAGAGAAACTGCATATAACTAGAATTTATAGCCTCATCCATTTTGTTGCAAAACAAAAAAAGACGAGAGTTCTAGAAAACAAAACTCAAGCAATTTCTTAGAACATAATAGAAAAAGGCCATCAATTATAAAAAAAATTTAATGTGATTAAGAAATGATACAAATGAAACAATCAAAAGGCTCTTTTTTCATAAAGTTGAGATAAATATTGTAAGTCCAAATCTTTTTTATCTAGCTCATTTAACTAAAAATTGAAATGTTATGTCAATTAATTAGGTGCATGTTATCAACAATGTAATTCTCATTTGCTAAATACAAAGACCTAAAATAACTCATGAATGTGGCAGGTGAATACAAAAGCCAACAACTGATATTGCTTAGGCAATGAATACAAGTCTCTTAATTGAAACACATATTTTTAAAGTGCCTAAAACTCGCCTAGTATTGAAAGTACTTACTCTTAATTTGGTGAATTTTAGAGAACTAATCTTTCATCCCATTATTATATTAATTGATACTATTTTTAAATAAATTAATCTTCATTTCAAAGGATTCAACTAATCCAAAATGAAGTAAATTCAAGTTTAACAACATAACCCATTTGTTTCTTTATTAGGTAATCACATTTATTTAAAAATATGTAAATTAAAATAGACAATTGACATGAACATTAAGCTACAACAATGTCATAAAAATAATGGCTTGGGCATGACAAAATTAAACAACAATAACAACAACAACAGCAAAAAGAATAAAAAATAAAATTCTTACATTATATAGGACTTCATTCATTAAATAGTGATATAACACTTTAACCCAATCTTCATTTCAATCAAATTATAAATAAAACAAAACTATAGAAAAACTTATCACAGAATTACATAAATTTCCACAAATAAATTAAGAGATAAGGTAAAGTTAAGTACCACAAATGAAGAAATAAGAACCGCAAAATCTTGATCGAAATTCGATTAAAACGCTCATAAATATTGTTTTTGGTGTTAGTGTGTATTATATTTTTGTTTCCGTGTGTTGTTGTTGCTTTGCATGTATATGGTTTTTTTTTGTTGTTTTTGTTGATCGTCCTTTTTTTTGTTTGTGTGTTTTTGTGTGATGGTAGTATAGGAGTTTTTTTTTTCCTTTTTGTCGTTTGGTGGGTTTGGGTGTTGCTGATTCTTTTAGTTTTGATTTATTGTTGTGTTAATACAGGTAATGATTGTGTGTGTGGGTGGATAGTGGGTAAACAATTAGGATAGTGGGAGGAAAATAGGATGGTGTAGGTGTAGTAGTGGGGTAAGAGGTAGTTTCAGTTGGTTATTATTTATTTATTAAACTTATATAAAAATTATAAAAATATTAGCTAATTATTTTGAACTAATGAAAATATAACAAAAGATAAGTAGTTAATCTAAATATGTAATTAAAGAAAATATTAAAATTACTAGCTTATTTATTAAATCTAAATTAAAAGAAAACATATAAACAAAATTATATTTTTTATTTCTTTTTAAAACAATTGAAAAAATAAAACTTACCTAAATTTGCGATTCAATTTTTTTGTGCTTTTCAAATCATTTAAAATAAACTTAATAAAATAAAATAAAAATAAAATTATTTAATTTAAATGTTAAAAAAATATTTAAGCATTAAAAATAATGTTAAACTTAAGTTTGATAAAAAATTACGTGTCTACACAATATATTAAATCAAATATAATAATCTATAAAATGACCTAATTGACTCTAGATATATGAGGATATGAGGGTCTTAGAATAAAGAATTCAAAATATGGCCAAACGATTGTAATCTTAGCTGAATTGAGTGGCCTATTGTATTAGGAATTTAGTCAATTGAATTTGAATATTGCCAAATCGAATCAATTAGCTAAATTCGATTGATTAATTATTTGAGGTTCTTAATTTAAATAAGACAAAATATTTCTTAAGACATAAGTTAATTAATAATTATACATAAATATGAAGTTAACTAATTTAGAGTTATATATGTATGTGTGTGTGTATATATATATATATATTTCTGAAAATTAACATAACTATTTAGAGAATATACTTAAAATATTTTTGAAATTTTCAAAAATAATGATTTCAAATTGAAGAAGCTCGATAATTAATATGAATTGCATATGATCAAAATTGGGTGTCAACACTCGTGATGATTGAAAGGTGTCCTATATTATTATAATTGTATATAATCAATGTTTATACACACTTATAAAGTGCAGGTACATTATTTAAAAGTTATCTACAATTGATTTGTGTATGTGTTGTTTAATTATGTATAACAATATAAAAATGTGTATAAGCACCTTTTATACACTATTATACACATATATACAAGTGTATACACTATTTTAAATTAAAAAAATATTCAGTATAATTATAAAGTTATATAAAATAAAACATTCGACTTTATTAAAAAAAATACTAATACTCGGTTCGCTTCAATCGGTAAATCAAATTTTTTAAAAATATTGATACCCACAACGATAGTACTTTATCTTAATATATTCAAAATCATAGTTGGTTAATTTCTTTCATTTGTGCTTTCATTTTTTTTTAGTTTATTTCAATTTCCACACGGATGAAAAAGGTAATAGAACCCATGAAATATTTTGCATCTTTGCAGTCTAAGTTTGTAAGTTGATATTATCTCTATAGAGTTGCTCTACGTAAAAAGATCCACTACTAATTATGTATGTATTTTTAGACAGAAGCAAATAGATCGAGTTAATCTGTACAATTACCAACAAAAAATAAAATGTTCTCTTCTTTAGAGGTTAGCGGTTCATAATCAGCGTGATTTTTTTTTTCATTTTTTCATATAAAATAAATAAAAGATTTGGTATTATTATTCAATTTCTCTACGAAAAATCAAATGAACAGAATAAAAAAATTGATATATTTCAAAATTAAAAAAATCTTTAAAATGGTGGAAAATCTACCATTTTATAAATTTCAGCTTCTAAGATATTAAATAAATTCCCGTTAATAAAGTCGTTGGAGTACAAAATTTGGAATCAAAATATACGAGTAATTTTTTTAAAATTTTATTCTAATTGCATGAAATTCATTTCTATTAAATATAAATAAATATCTTTCTACAACTAACCAGTAATAATATTTTTCTTTTTATAATAAATTTTTGCATTCTCCAGTCATTAGTAGCAATAATATATTTGATTTCATCCTCCATTGAATAAAAATCAGGACTTGTATCTTCTTTTACCATGAATTTTGTTTTGAATCATTGAGGTAAGGTTCTTTTTTTCAGAGTAATTTGAAGAAATAATAGTGGGAAAGAGAATTAACTAAAAAAAAGGTTAAAGATATAATTTCACATAGACATGAGTTCTATTTGTATAAAAATAGTCAAGAGACCAAACATGATGAATTTTTGAATACTTAAAGGACTAAAACTAGTAAATGCATATTCAAGAGACTAAAAATGGTAAGTATATAATTAAGAGACCAAACATGATAATATTTTGAATAGTTAAAGGACTAAATATGATAAATGTATAGTTATAGGACTATTTTAGACCTACTTTAATAGTTGATGGACCATTTATGAAATTCTCTAATTATAAACAATCGTACCCAAAATGAATATTTTTATAGCAAATAGTTGAATTATTCAACTACAAATTATAAGTCGTCGCTATTTAATACCATACATATTTTGTGACAATTTTTTGTTGTCACTAAATCGTAGGTTGATTAGAGACAATAAAATAATTGTCACCAATTAATTATATTATTAGTGACGAAAATAAATGTTACAATAAAATCTAAATTTTTATAGCTAAAACTTAGGATATTTAACTACAAATTCTAACTTCTTGTTATTGTATCAACATATTTTTTGAGACGAAATTATTTTGTGTCTAAAAATTGATTAATTTTAAGACAAAAATAATTTGTCACAAATTAAAATCATCATTAGTGACGAAATAATGTGTCACTGGTAACTTTAAATTCGTGACTGACAGTACTCAATAAATGGCGCCAATACATTTTTTGGTGGGAAACTTTAGTGGACAAAACTTTGCTACGAACTATTATGTTTTGTCACCAAATGTATCTATCTGCCTTGTATATTTAAGCACGAAAAGTAATTTTTGTCACTAAAAGTGAACAATTAATGACGAATTTTATGTCGTAGCCAATAATTTTATAGCTATATATCATATTTGTTGTAGTGTGAATAAGTCTTTAAAATAGTTGTAAATGATTTCCTCTATCTTGTTTTGATTATAGACCATTCTCTTTCGTCTGTTTGTAATGCTGTGATTTTATTGCGTCTTCTTCTGTTTAAGGTGGTTGTATGGAAGAACCTAGTATTGACATCTCCTTCATTTAGCTAATTTACTTTGGATTTTAATTTCCAAAACTCCTCCTTGATGTGTAATAAGTAGTTATATTCTTTTATGAGGACATTTTCAAGTTTTGTAAGGAAAGGGCAAAGGGGGTATTTTGGGGAGTTCTGGATTCCTTCGAGTCTTCTTATCAGCTTTCCTTTTATATGAAATATGTTTACAAAGGAAGTCCGGTTCAATTCCATAACATCTTTTTGAAATTTTGGGATTGTCTCCAGTATGTCATTGTGCTCCGACCAAAAATCATTAATGACTCTAGTAAGATCAGGGTGGCTGGTCCACATTGTTTCGAATCTAAAGATATTTTTACGGTTTGGATTTAACTGTGGGACCATGGCTAGGAGGAGTGAGCAGTGGTTAGAGTGTGTTCGTGGCATATGGTATACTTGTGCATTGGAGTACACATGTAACCAATTATCGTTTGCCAAAAAACGATCAAGCCTCTCGTAAATGAGTTGTGATTTATTTTTTAAGCATTTATTTAGCCACATGTAACGACTACCTTTGAACCCCATACTTATTGGTTCACAATGGTTTATTGTTTCCCAGAAGTCTTTGGTACGACCTTCGTGTAAGAGGCTACCACCATTATTTTCATTTGTATTTAGAATTTCATTAAATTCACCTCTTAGCAGCCAATTGCCATTGAAGTTATCTTTTATTGTTTTGAGGTTTTGCCAAAAAAAATTCTTTGAATTTCTAAAAGAAACTCGCGTAAATAACACTAAAAAATCATAAGTCATTTGATAAACATACCTTCACTATAGCATGTGTCTCTTGCTCTATTGTGGATATATCATCCAGCTCAAAGATTGCATCATCCCATAGGATTGCAAGACCTCTAGAATTCCCCACAGATGGTACTTGTATCATTCTAGTGAAAGAGGGAAAGTTATCCAACAAGGGTTGGTGATCCTGCATTTTGGTTTCTACAAGAGCTACTAGCGGTGGTTTATGCCAATCTATTAATGCTCTAAAGTTCCTCCTACAGTTCTCACCATTACATCCCCTACAATTCCAAATTATAATATTCATGGATCTATTGGTTTGGTTGATGGAGTTCTCTTGAATCACCCTCTCTCTGTCTAACGGAGGGTTCCTGTTCATTAAGTATGGATTCAATATTACTGTAAAGTTCCCTACGCTTGGGTTGATTGGAGCACGTATATCTATTGAGCTTTTTAACAGAAAGGGTGGACAGAGAAGTATGTGTTTTTTTTAATCTCTCCCTGAATAGTATTATTTTTATATCTTTTAAGACTCTTATTTCCGTTCCCGTCTCCCTCATTAGGGAGATCACATCTTCTATTTCTTGTACGTCCACACTTTCTCCTCGGGGTGTTGTTACTGAAAGGAGAAGGGGCATACTGAGATAAGGTCATACCTGGGTAGAGGAAGTCCCGATGTCCTGGACCACTTGGGGAAAGCTCTCCCTCACATTGTCATTGTCCATGGGGTAAGTCTGTTCTGTCTCCTGGAAATTCCATGGGTTCACCAGTGATTTCGGGATCTCCAAAATCTGATGAGGGGAGAAGAAGGGTGGAAAGATGAAAGGGACTACAATTTGTGAAACATTGAGTGGGTTGAAGAGTGACATTTCCCAAGAAGAGTGGTGATAGAAGGGAATCTGAGGGAAGGGAAAGCTTAGTAGAGGGTGGATAGCAGTTGACAACCATATGTGGTTGTTGTACATCTCCATTGCTAGCCTCATGCCCTCTGAAACCACTTGGGCTAAGAATGTTGGGTTCTGTACTAGGATTATTACTGCCTTCTAAGGAGAGAGCTTTCCCCTACATGCTCATCTCCAGCCATGAGTGTCAAGTCTAGTTTGGGTTTGGGGAGTGAGTCGTATAGAACGTCTGATCTCCCAGGGTTATTGGTAGGGTGGGAAGAGTTACAAAAGGTCTGGGGGAGTTCATGTTGTGGACACTCGCTTGAGAGTTTCTAGTTCTTCTATGGTTTGTTCTTCTGGGAAGAAATGGGAATTCTTGTCTTTTTTAGGGGCTCTATTAAGTCGATATAGATGGAGTTAATAGGAATAGAGATGTTACTATTTGAGGTTTCCACTTTTGGGGTAAGTATCAGTACTATGAATATTTAAAGTATATTGTTGAGGATATTTTTGGAAATAAAGGAACTTTCTAATTTAGAATTTGGAGATGTAGTTGGAAGGAGATTTTTGTTTAAAAGAATTTATTTTACGGGAAAATCTACGTAATTTTCATTATAAGTGTTGTTTAATAGGGCCAGCGAGTCATTAAATGGAGAGTTGAGGTCTTTATTCAAAGACGTGGGGCCTAAAAGATTTTTTTGAGGATGTGGACAGGATTGGGGATACTGATGTGGCTGGAGAAGATACATCCAAGGTTGGGTAGGGGTGTACTAGGGGTCGTAGTAGAGGCCGGATGAAAAGTAGTCGACTCTGCATCTTCCTTTGAAAAAATAGAGAAATTATTTCTAAAATCTTTTTTAGTTTTTTTTAATTAGTCTGTGTTACTAATGATGCCCTTAGATGGGACATCATCATTAATGTGCGTGGCTTGACGTTTGACGGCTTGTAGCCGTAGCACTCTGTATCTGTTGATCAGAATAGTTTTCCAGGACTTGGTTGTTTTCTTGTGTTGAGGAAGTACTAGCTTTTGAAGTTTTCCTATACTTTAAAGTTTTTGTTTCAAGGAAATTACCTGGATCGACGTGAAAAAATTTGACATTGATACCTGATTTTGGAGCCATCTGGTTGTTGCTCAAGTTTTTCGGAGCTATCTGGTTGCTTTCCACCTCTGGGTGGCCTCATATGTGAACATAGTTATGTTTAGTGTGTTGTTTATTCTTTTTTGCAAAAGAAACTATTTTCCAAGTCCCATCCTTATCATCTGCATCTTTAGTTGTAGGATGAATGGGGTCCACCTGCATTTCCATGGTATCCTTTTGGGTCATGGAACCGATGTGTTTCTTGGGGCATATTTGGATCGTGTGCCCCAACACTCCACATCTTGCGCATAGTTTGGTCGAACCTTCGTAATGGAGGGGTTGTTTATGGTGTCCTATAGAAATGTATTTCTGTATTGGAACTCCGATAGGCACTTCTACACAAATTCTTGCGTATCTTTCTCTGAGCGTCTCTGAAGCATACATTTGTTTTAACTAGTTCCCCTAGTTTTTTACCTATTCTGGTGAGTATGGAATGGTCATAAAATTCTGTTTGGAGTTCTGGGAGCCTAATCTAGATGGCTGATTTTGTTTCCTTGGCTTTCAATGCCACGAAGTTAGGATGCCATCTCTTGATTGATAGGAAGTACCCGTTGACGAACCATGGTCCATGTTGTAGAGTTTTATGTAGATTCTCCTCTTTGTAGAATTTGGCAATATAATAGTCGCTAAATAAGTACTATTTCTTCTGAGACTCTCCACATGCTACTTAATTTTTTCTTTAGGTACATGTGGTTGATTTTTTTCCCAATAATTTTAATTATAATGGAGCAAATCCATGGCTTATAGATTATTTGATTTTCCTCTTCTGTGAGTTGGATCCCCTCCTCCTTTTCGAATTTGTCTTCCTCTTATTTATTTAACTTGGAGCCTGATCCTACGTTGTCGTTGTCGTCTTCGATAATCATGTCCATCACCTGATTTGTTTGTGGTGAGCATTGTTTTCAAAAACGTTTTTGGGGCTAGTCCCAGGGTAAGTCTCAGGGCGGGGCGTACCAAAAACGCTCTGGGACGTAAATTAAAGACTTAGATCCATAAGACGTAAGTCCTAAAATTTGAGGTGTAAGCCCCAAGCATAAAAGCGTAAGTCCTGACCGTAAAAACGTAGGGCTGGGCATTTTTAATTTATTTTTTAAAACTTTTTTTACTTTAAATCATATTTTTATTATTAGTGTAATGATATTTCTCAAATAGTAATTATAATACTTTTTTTCTTCATTATTCATTAATAATACTTATCTCAAATATTAGTAATTTGGTTGTAGTAGTGCTTTGTCCCCAAATAAATTTGCTAATCTAGATGATGAGGATATCTATGAGGAAGGTGAGGAAGAGGAAGAGGAAATGTTGGATTATTGTTTTGCAAATGCAGCTAGGAATACTAATATTTTTCCTAGGCATCAACGCAACAACAAAACGAAGCATGAAAGAAAGCATAGTTGGGATGGTAAAGTGATTGAGGAGTTTGTTCTAAGGCACCTATCGATGCCACTGGCGAAACAGAATCATATGATAATGTCAACAACTTTAACAAGACCCAATAAAGCCAAGAAGTGATGAACTACCAAGTGTTATTGGACAGATTTGAAGAAGAAGACAAGAGAAACATATTTCAAGTTTCTTTAGAAGACCAATCTATCTTTTTTAGTTCATACATTTGTAAAAGAAAGTTTGAGGTTGATAACTCAACTTTCTCCTTGGTTTTTATGATTTTTTATTACTTAAGAATCCTCACTTGTAATATCATCATAGAGTGTATTATAAACTTTATGATGATCATAGAATATCTAGTTCTCTCTAACTCGTATTTTCTCCTTGATTGTTAATTAGTAGAGGATAGGTATCTCATTAGGATTGGTAAGGTAAGACCTAGCCTCCCTTGCTTGTACTTAATCCTATTGAGAATTTTTTATGTTTATTATTAATAAAAAGCCACTAGACCCCTGTCTAGTGGTATAAATTTGCTAAAAAAAAAAAAAAAATACTTATCTCAAATAAAAATCATAAATTAATGAAATATTTACTTTTGCTTATTTAATTAGTAATAAAACTATAAAATTAAATATACGTGAGACTACACCTCGTAGATCTATGGAATTTATGCCCCATGTCTCGGAGTTTACATCTTGCCCTGTACTATATAAAACGCTTCGCCTCACTCCCCCACCTTTTAAAACACTGGTAGTGAGGATTGGCTCTCTTCGATATTTAAGTAGGGTGATATGAGTATGTCCTTGAATGATATGCTTGCTTTCTTGTTGTTTTCCCCCGTAATAGTGGCCATATGCTTTTTAGTACTATAGTTTCTTATATGTTCGCCTGTATCCGACGGAATGAGAGTGTTCAAGGATTCTCCGATTATATGCGACATACGCCTATACTACTTTTTGGACGAAAAGAGAAATTTTATATATACTTAATATGCATCCATACAAACCCGGTAACCGGTGCTTACATTAGTTCCTACATAGTTAGCTGCATTAATAGAAAGTACACTATCCGATACAGTAGTAGCTATTACATTAGTAACAAAAGGTACTCCATCCTTGTCTGCATGTAACGTTTTTAACACAAAATCAGGAGGAGTTATCCATTCAACAAAAGTGTTGTTCTGCATTAGTCTCACACCTTCCTTAGCTAGTTTATCGGCCACCTAGTTCTGTTCCCTCCTGCTATGGCTGATCTGCGGGCTCCCCAGCTGCCAGAGCAATTCCCTACATTCAGTGATGATGTTAGTGTACGAGTCATGACCTGTATTTATTATTTCCAGGATTACCATTGAGTCCGTTTCAATTTGCAAAGTGTTTACTTGTAGCCTGGCTGCTAGTTTAATTCCCATTAGTAAAGCCATGATCTCGGAGTATAAAGCACAATTTACATTTAGTTTTGCTGCGAACCCTACTATCCAATTTCCCATGGTGTCTCTTAATACTCCTCTTGCTCCCCCCCCCCCCCCCCTATTTTGTGTTGTAGTCGTATGAACCATTTATGTTCAATTTTAGGCCTATGTCAGGTGGCTTCCATTTTAGTTCGACTTCCTTGGTGATCTCTTTGTCCCCCGGTTTATGACTTCCAAGGTAGTAGTACTCTAGTGTTATGTCTAGCGCCTGCTTTGTTGAGATATCTATACACTTTCCATTGTGGTGGTTGTGGTTCCTAATTAGCCAAATATTCCAAATATAAAAAGGAAAAGCAAAGTCCCAAGAGATGCTACTGTGCATGAAGAGGTTTCTTAGATTTTTAAGTTCCTTGAGCCAATTTGGTTCCCTTTTTTCCAGTATCATCTTAACCCATTAATGAGTCCTATTTTGTCCCAGAAAGGAATAGCCTTTGTGCATTCTAGTAATATGTGTTTATCCGTTTCTATTTGCCCGCATATAGTACAAGCTGGGTTTACCTTTATGCCTATGGAGTGCAAGTACCTACTTGTTGGCTGCCTTTCGTGGTTGCAAATCCATAGAAAAAAACTTGATTTTATTGGGACATCTTAGTTTCCAAATCCACGTGAAGTCTCTATGGGAGGGGGAGTGTTTTGGAATTTTTTTTCTTTATGTGGTAGTAGGCAGATGAGGTAGTAAAGGAGCCTTTTGAGTCTAGAGACCATGTCGGCTCCTCCTCCAGAATTGGTATGTTGGGAGTGTGTATTAGTTGTATTTTCTTAACAATATCTGGAGGGAGTTGGAAAGGTATGTTGTCCAAGTACCATGTCCTGTTGTTTAGAATGATATCCACAGTCCTAATACTTTTTTCGAGAGGTAGAGGGCCACTAAGAACAATTCTTAGGGGCGGTGAGTTGGGTATCCAGGCATCGAACCAGAAGTTGATGAATTTCCCATTGCCTAGTATCCATGTTAGACCGTCCTTGCACTCCCCCCCCCCCCATCCTAATTTGATGTTTTTCCATGTGATACTACTGCTTTTTTTGTGGTTAAGGTCATTCCTAAGTCGTTTTCTCCCTGTGTAGAGATTTAGTAAGGTCTGGCCCTAAAGAGTCGAAGGGTTCCTGAATATTTTCCATGCCAATCTAGCTAGTAGCGCTAAGTTTTTTAGCCCACGCTTCTGAACCCCCAATCCACCATGTTTTTTTATCCTTTGTGAGTTGTTTCCACCCGATAAAATGTAGTTTTTTCCTAGTATTTGTTGTACCCCATATGAAGTTTCTTTGGATTTGGTCCACTTTTTTGGTGATTGAACCTGGAAGTTTAAGGATTTGCATTACATATTTGGGGATGTTGTTAAGGGAAAACTTGGCTAAAGTGGTACGTCCCGCTATGTTTAGCCATCTAGTTTTCCAACCTGCGAGTTTTGTCTGAAGGTTGTCGATAATAAATTGAAAATCACACTTTGCAGGCCTTGCATGAAAAATTGAGAAACCTAGGTATTTCCCAAAGTTTTTACTTTTTTGGATTCCCATGGTATGTGTTATTGCCTGCTTTCCTATTGGTTTACAATTTCTTGAAAAAAAGATTTTAGATTTATTTAGGTTGATATTTTGCCCACTGAGTCGACAGAATTCCTTCATCGTACTTTTAATAGTACCACATGTATGTAGGTCAGCTTTCCCCGTAAGCATTAGGTCATCCACGAAGAATAAGTGGGACAAGCTTGGTTCTTTTCCTGCAATCTGTATTGGTTTCCATTCCTTTTGGATTACCTTTTTATTTATTCTCTTAGATAGTACCTCCATGCAAAGAATAAATATGTAAGATGACATTGGGTCTCCTTGTCTAATTCCCCTAGTCGGTTCAAAGTAGTTAGTTCTAGTACCATTTATTAGGATGGCAATCCTACTAGTTGTGATACATGACATAATAAGATTAACTAAGCTAGCAGGAAATTTAAAGTAATGCAAAGTATGCTTGATAAAGGACCATTCTAGTTTATCGAACGCTTTTTCGAGGTCTATTTTCATTATCATGTTCCCTTTTACCCCTCTCATTTGTTTTGAAATAGTTTATTATCTCCTGTACAATTATGACATTGTCACTAGCTTGTCTTTTTTTTAGGAAGCTAGCTTGGCAAGGGCTAATTATTTCTGGCAATATAGGCTTAATTCTGTTTACTATGAGTTTCATTATAATTTTGTAGGTAGTATTACATAGGCTAATTGGTTTGAAGTTTTTGAAGCTTGATGCATTTTTACATTTAGGTATCAGACATATGTTGGTTGTGTTTATACAAGGGTCTATACATTCTTCTTCCCAGGCCTTTCTACAGAAGGTTACCACCGATGCCTCCACTATGTTCCAATATTTTTGATAAAAAAAAAGGGGTGTATACCATCCGGCCCGGGTGCCTTGTATGGTGCAAAGGAGTGGACAACATCAAAAAATTCTCTCTCAGTTAAGCTATCACTCAAGGATCGGAGATCATTTTGGTGCGCGTACTCATCCTGACTGCTTAACAACTGGTTAGAGAGATTGTGGTTCGTAGTAAAAAGGTTACCAAAATAGGTTGCTGCATAATCTAAGATCTTCTGTTGATCATATAACCAGTTCCCATTCTCTTTCTGTAGAGACAAGATTTTATTCATCCTTCTTCGATTTAAGGTGGCAGTATGGAAGAATTTTTTATTCGCATCTCCATCATTTAGCCATTGGATTCGTGACCTTAGTTTCCAGTAACCCTCTTCTTTTTTTAAGATCTTGTTGTGTTCCCAAATTAACTCTCTTTCAAGATTAACTAGGAAGGTGCTATTTGGGTAGTTCGGGGATTGTTGAATTCCTTGTAGACGTTTTAGGATTCTCATTTTTTTGTAAAAAATGTCCCCAAAAGTATGTTTCCTCCATTCTATTACATTCGATTCAAAACACTCAATGGCCTCTAAGAGGTTCCTCTTCTCCTCCCATGCCTTGTCTACTATGTTAGTAAATTCGGGGTGTGAGGTCCACATTGTTTCTAAGCGGAACTGTTTCGGTTTGGGGTTAAAATTCTGCTTGTAGAAGGATATAACTAGAGGGCAGTGATCTGAGTGTGTTCTAGGCAAGTGCTGGACTTGTGCATCTAGGTAAGTTAGTAACCATTCATTATTAGCTAGAAACCTATCCAACCTCTCCGAGAAAAGAGAGCTCTTATTTTTAAATCTCTTATTGATCCATGTATATCGACTACCCTTGTACCCCATATCTATAAGTTCGCAAAAATTGATGGTGTCTTGGAAATTTTTAACTCTAGATGTGGTAAGAGGGTTCTCGCCTTTTTTCTCCAAGCTTAGTAGTAGCTCGTTAAAGTCCCCTCCTATCAACCAACTACCCTTAAAGTTATCTTTGATATTTCTCATGTTCTCCCACATAATTTTACGCATAAATCTATGATTGCTAGCATAAACAACACTAAATAACCATAAAAAATTCATTGAGCTTACCTTTATTATTGTATGAACTTCCTGAGTAGTAGTAACTATTTCATCCGGGTTCCAGTATGGCGTCATCCCATAATACTGCAATGCCTCCAGAATTTCCTATCGATGGGACGTCAATCATTCTGTTGAAATGAAAGTCCTCTACTAAGGGTTGATGGTTTTCCATTTTCGTTTCAAGAAAAGCTACTAACGGTGGTTTATGCCAATCTAGTAGTGAACGGAAGTTTCTCCTAAAATCAGGTCCGTTTGCACCCTTACAGTTCCATATGATTATATTCATGGGTCTGTTGAAGTTGGGTGGAACCATCAGTGGCATGCTTCTCCTGGGTTCCGTATGATCTCCCGGTGTTCTCAATAAGGGACTTATAATTAGCACATAGTTCCCTAGTTGAGAGTTTATCGGTGGTCTTATATCCAAGGAGCTTTTTAAGAGATTCGGGTGGCAGATTAATATTTGTGTCTTTTCGAATATTTCTTTGAATACCATATTTTTATCACTTTTAGATATGATATTTCCGTTCTTGTTTTTCTCATTAATGTTATGGTTTCCTCTACCTCTTATGTTTTTGATTGATGCATTGGAACTAGAAAGGGTATTGGAGTAGGAGTTTGTACCTGAGACGATGTTGCCACGTTGTTCGGACCCTGGTTCGAGCTCTCCATCGATCCAGTTGGTACCAAAACTGGTGGCGGGGTTCCTAGCTAATAAAGGTGAAGTGGGTTGAACAACGGATCCCTGCCCGAGTAAGGTGTCGTCTGTGGTAGGAAGGGCATTTTGGCTGGGTATTGGTTCGTGTCTTGGGGCACTGGCGTCTCCCAGGACGGGATGTGGAAGGTAGGGGCTAAAGGGCATTGGTGACTGAGTGGGTTCTGAAAAGCAGACGCCATCCAGACACTCGTGTTGTAAGTTTCCATTGCCAACCTCATGCCTTCCCCCACCACTTGAGCTAGAAAAGTCAGGTTTTGGACTACTATAGTCATCTCTCTCCCTTCTATTACTACATTGAAAGAGAGGGCGTGGCCCTAGAGACTCAGTTCCAAGCATGACATCGGTTTGGGGATAGGGCTGGGGTGGTATATAAGGGAGCAGTGTTCAGGGGGTGGTTGGGGTTGGGAATGTTTGTGTTCTCCATCACCTGAAATCTGTTTTGGTAGTGGGTTTGGAGAGTTTGGCGTACTGAGGATTGTTGTCTTGCTTAGGAGTTGAGAGGGATTCTTGGCATTATACTTAGGGCCAGTTAGTTCTATGGTAATGGAACTTATCGAAATATTCACTTTGTTTGTTTGGCTGGAGTTATGACTAGGAGGAGTATTTAATAGGAGATGCTTAAAGGCTTTTAAGGTTGAACTCGGATTCTCTGCATTAATTCCTTTTTTGCTCTTACTGGATTTGGAAAGGGCAACAGAGATCCTGTAGGATGATTTTTATCTTTCATAGGGTCTATCAAATCCAATTTAGATTGAGATATTCCAGCTGGTGTACAGCTGTTCCGAGTAACGGTGATGGGAGGGTCCACGTGGCTATAATTATTTTCCTCCATCGATATTACCGACATGTTAGTGGAGGGCATTACAAGCTTCTCTTGGACATTGCCCTTTTGAGTGGAGAGGGATTTCCTAGGGCTATAGCTTCTAGGGCTAGGGTTTTTAATGGGGTCTGCTAGGGGGTAATTTAAAGAAGGGGTTAAAGTAGGATTTACTTGGGTAGGAGTTGGAGTGGGGGTCACGATTCTTTTTGCCGCCTTGGACTTTTCTGCATTTGATTTTTCTAATTCTAGATTTCCATCATCATCCATGGTGACGTCACTATCAGCCTTTTGGTTACTGTTTCCTTGGTCCTTCCTAATCAGGGTATTGTTCAGATCTGTGTGAGAATGTAAAATATTCGTAGTACCATTTTTGTCCATCTCATTAACTTGATTTAAAGGTGTTGCTTTGCTTTTGTATTTAAATATTTGAGAATCAAGGTACTTACCTGTTTTGGCATCAAATAGCTTGACTGGGATGTTTGCTTCCCCTGCATCTGTGGAATTTTCCGCTCTTCGATCTCTAGTGTTGTAGTTGTTCTGTCGTTCTGCTCTGTATTGCGTTTGTGGTCTCTTTTTAAAGGAGACTGTTTGCCATTTTATTTCCGAGTTGTTCTCCAATTCCGTCCCAGAAATTGTGGAATCTCTAGAGGGTCCATTTTGCGTGACTTTCTCTTTTATGTTTTCCTTCCTTGCCGTTTTGCACTGAAGTTGCGTGTGGCCTACTTCACCACAACTAATGCAAAGGATACCCTCCCCTTCGTACATTAATCTTCCATTCACCTAGCTTTGTTGCATCAGTAGGAGCAGGATTGCTTCCATCTATATGGCCCCATAGTTCTTTGCCGGTGACAAACAACTGAAACTGAAACTCCCAAGAAGAATAATTTTTCCTAGTAAAACGAACACCGAAGGATTCAAAGTGATGTGAATTCATGTTTTTGAATAGCTATGAAAACTACAAAGACTCAAGAAAGCAACTAGAATAACCAAGAAAAAAATTCCCAGGTGGTAGGACTGATTGTCAATGAACAGTCAACGAAAAACCAAGATTTTCAATTTTTTTTTAGAAAGAACCACAAATGACTCTATGAAACAAGACAGCCAAGAGAAGGCTCTAATACCATGTCAATTTTCTGCTGAATGCCTCTCAAAGTGAGAGTCTTTTCATTATATAGAGAAAATAAAGATTACACATCCCTAAAGATCCGCCATTCCTATCCCTAAAGATCAGCTATTCTATCTCTACAAATCTGCCATTGAATCCCTCTAAATCTGTCTTGCTATCCCTCCAAATCAGCTATTCTATCACAATATTTATTCATATGATTCTACAACAAATGTATATGATCATGCTAATTTATATCATTATATAATTACATTAATATATACAATCATTTAGTTGTCTATCATGCTAACACCTGTTTCATCACGTTGTTGTTTGTACCTATTGATTTGTTCTGGGGAACTGGTGTGCTTAGAGCCTCTTTAAAAGACATCTGCTTAATTGGGTTGACTGTAGTGATCCCTGTATCTATTTCCATATTGGATTCGTCTGGGGGTTTTGGTGGGTGCGACAATTGTGTGAAGGAGGTAGTCATTCCTCTGTTTTTTAGAGATTGGAGAGAGTTTCTCTCTCTAGTTTCGAACGAAATTGGAGATATGTGTAATAGATTAATGTCTAATGGTAGGATTACATATAAGATATAATATTTTCGAACTATCCAAAAATTTGAAGTACCAAATCTAAAATCCAAAAAAATTAGAACTTAAATCTTTTTTTTTCTCCTAAAAAAAAATTCTTTTTTTTTAAAACAAAAAAAGTAAAATCTAAAATCCAAAAAATTTAGAACTTAAATCTCATGTGAATTAGGGTATGTTGAGACTTGAGAACATAATTAATTAGATAGAAGTGTATTTTTTTTTTCTTATAGATGATCAATACCTAAATTATATTAGAAATTATTATATATGATCTAGAATCGAGATATACTCCAAGAAGAGTGTTAGAGATCATTAATAAAAGATTGAAATAGTTTATTTTCATATGATGGACTTCGTTAAATATCGAAAATATATATTGTAAAAATGATAGAACACAGCACATGTAGCCATGATAAAGTAATATTAAATGTTATTGATAGTTTATTAAAATTCAATACATAAAGATATGATTATTGTTATGAACTTTCATGCCATCAGCTGTGAACAAGTAAAATAGCCACTAGCTATGACCAAAGTATAACTCTTTTTAGTACATTAAGAAGCAAATAAAAATAGGAGAAAAACACAACCTTTGCTGCATAGAAACCTTTGCTAAAAAGCTAGAAAGAAACTCTACAAATGGGGTTGATTTAATTTATTGTCAAAACTCCTAGACTTGCTACCAAGTCATTATTAAGTAATTCTATACCCAAATGGCATTAGCCCAAATGAGCAATTGTTTAAGCTTTCCCCTCACATTAAGGCTCATTATCTCATTAGCACCACCAACTAACTCTTTCCCTATAAATATTGCTGGAACACTTGGCTGACACCCTAGTTCCATCAATGCCTTCTCCATTTGCTTCCCATTTGGATGTGTATCGATCTCGTAAATTGTAGGGTTTGCTCCAAAACTACGAATTAGGGTTTCAATGCTGTGAGAAATGCAACAACTACTCTTTGTGAAAATCACCACCGCGCTTGTTGCTCCCAACTTCATCACCGTGTCCATTTTGAAACAACTTCAAGAAACAATGAGTAGTTTGGCTCAAATGCCAAGAAATATGTATATAAGTAGCTTTTAGTGAAGATGAAAGAAGTTGTGATAGCTAAATGCTTGTGAAGTGAATTTGAGGATTGATTTGTTGTTGAGAAAATTGAACCAAACATGAAGCTATATATAGAGGCATTATGTTAACTAAAAGACAAGATTAAAAAAGATAAAAATTGCTAAGAATTACAAGTTGAAGATATGATATATCTAGATTGTTCTTGATTACACTTGTATGATAATAAGAGCATATTGTATGCCATTTCTTGATTCTAGAGTAGCATAACATACTCATGCTGAAAATGAAAGGAATATAATCTATCACCTTTAAAATATTCCCACAACATTGTTTTTTTTTTTTTCTGTTACTTTTGATTTGAGAAAAAAATATGAAATCTTTTTTCAGAATATATATCCTTATATAGACGTGTTGTTGAAATAAAGTCCACATTATACGATCTGTACTTTAGAGAACTTTTTGAAGCTTCTCCTAGTTTGGTTGTATAAAGTAAAATGCACCCTTACTACCTCGAAAGGCCACATATATTATCATTTTAGCTAGTTGTGTGGAACATTTTTGGATCTGAGGTAAAAATATAAAATCTATAGAAGATGCCTCTATTGACCTATTAACGTTTATATATGATCGTCGATAGGGATCCAAGATAATTA
Organism: Solanum okadae; assembly: GCA_036553675.1. Taxonomy (NCBI): domain Eukaryota; kingdom Viridiplantae; phylum Streptophyta; class Magnoliopsida; order Solanales; family Solanaceae; genus Solanum; species Solanum okadae. The sequence continues at coordinate 9,980,118 of CM071681.1, read as the reverse complement.
TAAAAGAAATTATCTTATCTCATTATATTCATGTATGGGATATAAATGTACATTGGTTATTGTCGTACATATGGGGAAATTAAGATTACATGTACGAGTAATCATCATACACTTATAAGATATACACAACTAGATGATAATCGTCTAGAACTATATACATTCTACCAAACGATCCCTAATAATACTCGTCTAGCAAATTGAAGATGGATCTATCACTTTGAGTTTTTTTTTTTCCGGCTAAAAACTTTGTATCCATTGATTATTCACGCGACTTCTTATTGAATTTATGGTAGTTTAAGGGTATATATACATGACAATAAAATCCTTATTAAACAAAGAGACTAATTAATCTAATGGATGTATGTGTTATTGGACTTATTAATTTGGAGATATGTGTAATGGATTAATGTCCAATGGTGTAATGACTCGGTCGGTCATTTTTTGGAAAGTTTTGTGAAATTATCGTTTTTTTCCTCGTGATACCGGCCCCGAGTTTTTTATGTTGAGTTTGAAATGTTGATTTTGAACTTTGAGTTGAAAGTTGAAAATTTGGTAAATTTTGAGTTTGAAAGGCTAAGTGGTTAAGAAAGTGGTTTTCGGTGTCTTTTGGAGTTTCGAATGTCGGAATGGAATTTCGTCGATTCCATTAGTCCCGAAATGTGTAATCTAATCCATGGGAGTTTTTGGTTTCAAATTCCGAGTCTTTTTGATGATTTGAGGTCCTATGTTGTGAAATTGTGGAAATTTAGCCTCTAGGTTTACTTTGGTCAACATTTGGGGCTCGGATCGGGATTCCAATAGATCAGTTGGTTTTGGGGGATGATTTTAGACGTATGTGAGGTCTTGGTTGATTTTTGAGAGGTCTCGAGTTTTTTTTAGCCTTTTTAGGCGTGAGTTAGTTTCTTGAGGTTTTCACAGATGTCGGGTCATGGAGACCTCGAATTTGTGTTTTGACGGTTCCATCGAGTCTGGAACGTCGAGTATAATTGATTTTCATATGTGGTTTTTGTGCACGAGGTTCTGAAAAAATCTCGAGGGTCCTTTTGATGTCTTTTTGTTGGCTAATATTGTTTCTGGTGCTGCAGTGTTCGCTTAAGCGGAACCTGGTTCTCTTTAGCGATGGTCACTTAAGTAGAACCAGGTTAGCAAAAGTGAGACTAACCGTTTGGGCGGGTTTCGCTTAAGCGAACCATGGTTCGTTTTAGTGATGTTCGCTTAAGTGGAACCTGGTTCCCAAAAGCGAGACCCCCAGCTTTTGCGGGGTTCGATTAAGCGAGGACCTGGTTCACTTAAGTGACACCTGAGAGAGTTTTGCTTCCATTTCGTGGTTTAAGCCTCATTTCACCATTTTTGAGTTTTGGGAGCTTTGGGGAGGCGATTTGAACTAGGTTTTTGAGTAATGATTTTTAAATCTAAATCTTCAATTACCCATTATTATTTATGGAGTTATAAATTCAAATCAAGCTTTGAAATGAGAAATTTGGGGTTATCTTCAAGAACCCAAGAATTTAATAAAATGGTGATTTTGAAGTGGTTTTGATTTCTTTTGTGAAATGGTTTACACTAATGAGCTCCTAAAGCCTTAAACATCATTTTCAAGTATTGTTTTTCGAATTCAAACCTCCATTTTGATATTGGGTTTTGAGTTGATTGCCCATTTCTTTTCATAATTAGAGTGGGAATTGTTGTTTCTGATGTATGATTGTGAATGCTTGATTATTTTAGATTGTTTAGCTTTGGAAGTGATTCGGAAAGGGAAGGCTCAACTCTTGGAGTGATTGTAATTGATTGATTTAAGGCAAGTGGCTTCCTAAATCTTGTATTCTAGTTGAATTTGTATGCTTCTTGCGTTGCTTGTGTGTGTTGGGAGTAATGGGGATGAAGTGAAGGGTTAAATAATCCACTTGTTACATCTAAATGAATAAAAAGTGTTGAAATGAAAAATGTTATGTCTGATCATGATGATGTGAATTGCCTTATTGTAACACTTATTGATTGATTGATGAAATGCTTTAAAGCATGAATATGGACTTGAATTGTGTAATTTGTTGTCTCTTCTATGCGATGTGATATTGCTTCTGTGCATTGATCGTTGGACACCGTGATGAGACATGTGATGATTCTGAGGCCGAGGTCTTTGCCGGCAAGTGTTATTATGTCGAGGTCTTTGCCAAAAAGTGTTATTTGGCTAAGGTCGTTATCGGCAAGTGTTCATATGCCAAAGTCATTTCCGGCAGTGGTTATAAAGTCGATGGGGAATGGTTCTGGCAAGAGATTGATTATTGTGACTTCATGTATACATATGCATGAGTTGTTTGATACTTGAGGATTTTTTTATTTTTTTATTTTTTTTATTAAGCGATCACCTAGGTTGTGGACCTAAGGTGTGGGGGTTAGACTTTACCCCTACCATGTCTATTCATAACAAAAAGTTACAATTAGCTAGTTAGAGGGGGGCATGGACCTAACCTCTAACTTGTTGAAGGAACACGAGAAACAAGTAGCACCAAAAAATTATAATGAAAGGATTAGTCTATACAAGTTCCTTCCATACTAAGCATATAAAATTTGTGGTTATTGAGCTGGGAATATTTGGCCTGTGAGCCGCGTGTTGTAGGATCGCTAGCTAGGTTGGGTTGTTTTTATACAAGTTGTAGTTTGACAAAGTTCTGTTGGAGAGTCGGGGATATTCGATTTCTAGCTAGTTGCTTTGTTTAGTAGGTTGTTTATTAGGTACCATGTTGGTGATACTCACCACCTTGCTTCTACACTTGTGTAGGTTTCGAGCCCGGATCCGCATTATCTCTTTCTCTTTCTTCGATCTTGAGGCTTGTTAAGGACTTGAAGAGGTAGCTACTTGTCATTCGGTGGGCCCTCCTTTTCCTTTTCTTACACTTTATTCATTTGAGAAACAAAGACTAAGACTTGTATATGTTTCTTAATTACGTACTTATGTACTTAGTGGCTTGTACACGTGACAATCAGATTTTGGGGGTTTTAATAAAAGAATAAGTTTTTCGCTTTATCTTGTTCTTGTTTTTACTGTTTTTCGTATTTTTTTTTGTTTTCATTGGATTGAAACTGACTTGTCTTGATGGAAAAAGACAAGTGTCATCACATTCATTTTTGAATCGTGAAAAATGGGTAGGATTACATATAAGATATATTAATTTCTGTTGTAAAATAAGTGGAAAATACAAGAATACTTAAACAATATAGGGAGACAAAATAGTGATGGAAGGTATAAAGTAGAGTCTTATTTTAATCTCTTCAATTGTGTCCTTCTTAAGGGTAAAATACCCTTTTATATGATATAAAATTCATCCATTTACAATGTTAAACAAAATACATTAGAAGATCTTTAAGTGATACATTAAATGGGACATTACGTTAGGTGTAGACTGAAAAGAAACATCCACACAATTAAATGGATTTGTAACACTCCCTTTTGAATGTTTATAGATAATGTGTCTCGTTAAAACCTACTAGGAAAAACCCAGTGGGAAAAATCATAGTGAAGGAAAAAGAGTACACATATCTTGTAATACGCCTTGAGTGCTGCCTTATTAAAAACCTTACAAGGAAACCCCAATAGGGCAAAACCTTGGTTAAGGGAAAAAGAGTACAACACGTATTTTACTTTCCCTGATGAAAACTTTATTTGATATCTCGGAGACGATGCATTCCAATCTTATATCTTAACTTCTCAAATGTTGACGTTGACAATGCCTTAGTGAATAAATCTGCAAGATTATCACTCTAACGAATCTGTTGAACATTTATCTCACCATTTTGTTGAAGATCATGTGTGAAAAAGAACTTAGGTGAAATATATTGTGTTCGGTCTCCTTTGATATATCCTACCTTTAATTGAGCTATGCAAGCAACATTATCTTCATACAATATTGTTGGAGTCTTTGTTTGCACAGAAAGACCACATAATTGCAAAGTGTGTTGAGTCATTGATGTCAACCATACACACTTTCGAATGGTTTCATGAATGGCTATTATCTCTGAATGATTTGAAGAAGTAGCAACTATTGTTTGCTTCATGGGATGCCAAGATATAGATGTACATCCATATGTGAATAAATAGCTTGTCTAAGATCGAGCTTTATGTGGGTCATACAAATAGCCAATATCTGCATAACCGATCAATTTTGACTTGGATGCATTAGAATACAACAATCACATATTAATTGTTCCTTGAAGATATCTGAATATATGCTTCACACCTTTCTAATGTCTTCTTGTTGGACATGAGTTGAATCTCGCCAATAAACTTACTGCGAAATAAATATATGGTCGGGTATTATTAGCAAGGTACATTAGTGCCCCAGTAGCACTAAGATATGGAGGTTTATCACCGAGAAGCTCTTCATCCTTTTTTTGAGGTCGGAATGGATTTTATTTATGTCAAGAGATCTCACAACCATTGGGGTACTCAATGGGTGTGATTTATCCATGAGTTGGAGCTATCACAAAAGTTAACCACGGTTCATTCGATGTTTCACATCTCCATGTTGAAGAAGTGCATGGGTGATCCTTCATTGATCATACCAACTGAAAATATTGGGATCAAGGATAGCTTATCTTATGAGGAGATTCCTGTTTAGATTCTAGATCGTCAAGTTCGCAAGTTGAGGACAAAAGAGGTAGCATCAGTCACAGTCCTTTGGAGGAACCAATTTGTTGAGGAAGCTACTTGGGGAGCTAAGGACGATATGAAGAAGAGATACTCACATCTCTTTGAATCTAGAGAAAGTGCAGACTAATGTACTAATTCTCTTCTTAGTACTCTTTATATTTATGAGTAAGCATGTTGTTTGTTTGTATTTGCTTGTTGGGTGTTTGAACTGAATGATGTTATACCCTTAGCCTAGTAAGAGTAATCTCATTCGAGGATGAATGTTCCCAAGGGGGAGATATTGTAACATCTTGCAATTTGAAATAACTAGGCAGAAGCTAATAATTGGAAATAGTCATTTTTGGAAAGAATGAAAAATCTAGAAATTTGCTCAAGTTAGAAAATAGTAAGTTTTTGGTCAACTTCAAATGGACATAACTCCTAGCTCAGGATGATTTAGGCATACTTCCAAGTATGGTTGGAAAGCTCTTGGAACGATCTTTCTAACGCCGCCAAGATTGCACGAATCTGAGTTTGTATGAGTGAGATACGCCCATTGAAAGTTGTGTTGTTCAGATAATGAAATGTCCAATCCAGATTTTTGAAGGGTATTTCAGTCTTTTCCTTATCCAATTAATTAAATTTGTTTTAGTGAATTAATTAAGGGTATAAACTGAACTTGGTCAGTTTTATGCTTTTGGAAAAGAGTTAGGGTTTTAGAAAAGAGGAAAGAAGGGAAGAAAAGAGAAGGAGAAGAAAGGAAATCATCAAGTTCGTCGAGTTTAGCTTATGGATTTCGTCAGGGGTGATCCCTACAAGGTATGTGAGATCACATAGCGTTGGGTTAGTTCACCCACGTGCCAATCATGATTCAATTTCAGCGAAGTTATTAGATTTAGAAGTAAATCCTTGAGTTCTTGATGAAATTCGTTGAATTCTTGTTGGTTGTGTTGATTGGAGTTTTCTTGAGATTGATTCACGTTATTAGTTATGTTTTTCCAATAGAATCTGATGTATATTAAGGGTATTGATGATTATAAGTGTTTGGGGGAAAGAACCAATCGAGTTTAGAGGATTTAGAGTTGAAAAACGAAGGAGGAACTTCGTAAAAATCTGGGTAAAGGGGTTGGGGCGCCGCGCTTCTCAGCGCGTCCCCAAATCAGTCTCTGAAGTTTGGGTCTTGGGGCGCCGCGCAAGCCAGAACGCCCCACCCAGATCTTTGAACTTTCAAGGTTGGCGCCCCACTCCTCTCAGAGCACCAGGGACACCAGTTCTTCCCATTCGTCCCCTATCTTTTTGTACTTGTTCCTTAGCAATGTACCTATGTTTCTAGTTGATTCCAACACTCTAAGGTACATCTAAACTTCATGAAATCATCCATAAATATGAGATCATGAACCTTGAATCCATAATTCAATTCAAGGGAAGTTAAGAGTCAAGTCAAGAGAACTTAAGAATCAAGTCAAGAGAAGTCAAAAGTCAAGTCAAGAGAAGTTTATAAAGTTTTCCAAAAGTCTTTTACAAATGTTTTAACTTTGTTTTAAGACTTGAGTTTGAGTTGAGTAAAGAGTAAAGTTGAAGTTGATTTCTTCAAAAGTATATGGAGACTATGTATTCCCAAAAGAGTTTAAAATGTTCACATTTAAATAAGAACGAAAACTGAGATTTTCAAAAGAGCATTTGAGCTAGTTTTCAGTTAAAGAGTAAATGTTTTCACAATAAAGCAAGAGAGGAAACCTTGATTTCCAAGATAACCTTTGAGCTAAGTTTTTGAGCAATTGTCTCAAACCACAGAAAGAAGTATGTTTTTAAACATAAAGAGCTAGTATCATATTTTGGGAGTAGTAATAAGCACCGATATGGGGGAGCGTTCATAGAACCCACAACCCCATAAACCATGTAGCCACCATGGGTAGAAAATGGTCATACTTTTTAAATGAATCATTTAATGTTTTTTAGCATAGACTAGTGGATCCACTTAGTGAGTTAGGTCCTATACCCTTGGCAAGGTATAGGATGGTCCTTGGCAGTGTGAGGTAAATTGTTGTATCATCACTATAGCTCTTAAGTGATGATTGTCGGTTAGAGAAACTTCCACGACAGTATTTTGTATTTTTATATACATAAAAAATATTTGTATTTTTATAAACAAACAAAGTTCATATTGTATCTTTGCATACATACAGAGTTATTATTGTATTTCTAAATACACGCAGAGTTGACATCATGTTTTAAACAACTTTTATTTATATTGCACTTGTTTTAAACTATTTTATATTGAAATGAGTTCAGTTATGTTGAGTTGAGTTGAGCCAGGTAAGTTCTTCAATCTCTTTCAGATTCCTTTCAAGCTTAAGTTGTGTTTAGCATTCCAACTCGCATACTCGTACATTCAATGTACTGATGCCAGTTGGCCTACATCGTCTTATGATGCAGACGCAGGTAACTAGGATCAACATCCAACGCCTCGTTGATCAGGTTCAACACTCAGAGACAATTGGTTAGCCTCCTTGCTTTCGGAGGGCTCCTTTTTACATTGCTTTTCTAGTTATCAGTTGTTAGGATGATCGGGGGTCCTGTCCTGACATCCCTCCTTGTTTTAGAGGCTTCATAGATAGTCAGTAGTTTAGTTGTCTTTACTTTATCATTCAGATGTTATTTAAAGACTTCAGTTGTTGTTTTGACTAAGTGTTATATCTCTTTAAAATTATGTTCTGAGATTATCTTGTTAAGCTAAGTCTTCCGTTGAGTTAAGTAAGTCAGGCCAAGGGTTCGCTTGGGGCCATCTATGATTCTCGAGTGCCGACCACGTCCAAGGTATAGGCTCGAGGCGTGACACGAGAGTTTGATTCCCCACCTTTTAATCCCCTCCCCCATTTACCCCACCCCTACCCCTATCCCCCAAAATCTTTTTCAGAAAACAAAACCCCAAAGAAACTAGTCAATGAAACTACATATGAGAAACCCAATTCAGCATCCAGGGTACCTCCCATTTACAGAATGGAACTTAGTATGAATATTGAAAAGGATACATACTGGTTGCTAACATTGACAGGAAGAACCCATCGTACCTGCAAAATTCAGTTTCAACACCAAACATACTGATCAATAAAGTTATGTTGAGTACAAAGCAAATTTCTTACTAAAAGATGGAAAATTTCAAGAACTGACCATTTAAAATTTGCCCCTTTAATTTTACTACGCAAATGTTTGAAATTGGAGAGACCAAACTGAAAAAAAATATTTTTAAGCCCTAATTATTATTTTGAGGGAATGATAACACTCCAATTGCAACCTTAAAAGAATTTATTTGAACAGGATAACTATTCATGGAAATAAATCAATAATATACTAAGAGTACTGAAGAAAGAGGAAAATAATAATGTATTTCTGAAAGCTCACATGAAGGAAGAGAAAAGCCGAATGACATAATAATATTTCAACTCCGAGCAGCCGCACCGACAACCTTCAATGATCTTTTGACAAAATCAAACCTTTTAATTGAATCTTTGATTTCTTGCACACACAACCTAGTAGGCTTTTATATCGAAGTAACTTTTTTGTTCAAACCCTGTATATGTAATAATATTTTACAAATATGTATAAAAAATAAATTCAAACGCCCAATTATTAACATTTGAGGTCATTATCCTAAAATCAAGAACTTAGAAAATTCAAATTCTAAATCTATTTTCTGCTCGCGTTAGCAAACACGAGATATATAATGCATGCTATCATATAGGTGCTTTCTGGCTCCTTCTTTAACCAGTAGATTCGCTACTACATTTTTCTCCCTAAATGTGGGCCATTATCATGAGCTCAGGGTTCCTAATAACGTCATCAAGTACCTGCATTCATGAATAATAATTGAGCAAGTAAAGTTATTAGTATTCAGAAAATTTAATACCTCTATAGAGTCTATTGCAACTCTAGATCTATTGTTTTAGGTTGTCTCAAAGAACGACATCTTTTTGTACATAGATTAATTCTTAAAAACAATTTAATTATAATTATGAAATGTTTAAAATTATAGGTCCCAAAAGTTTTTTTTTTTTGTTAAAATTCATACTAATCAAATACCGTCGTCGCATAAAATGAACTAGAGGAATAACATACCTTGATGTTGGAGATAAATTGTAAAGAAAAAATAAAAAATTGTGACCTTTCGAGTTTGTAAGGGAATTTTTTTAATGGGTGAGAATATATTGTGATGATAAAATTGGCATAGTACTTTATATATTCCCTTTCTTGATCAAGTAATTCACTTTATTCCTAAATATAATAAAGGAATTTGAACCAAGTTAGTCATTATTTATCAACCAAACTAGCTAGAAGAAGCATCAAATTTTGTGTGTGGTACTTTTTTCTATACTTTTGGTACGGATAATTATGTGAACTTGATTTCAACAGCATGTATATACGTCTATAAGTATATATTCCGAAAAAAAATTATTTTTGCATCATCAGATTATTGTTGTATGTGTAATTTTAGTATAGATAACTTGTCTTATTTTCAAAATTGCAAATTCAAGATTTATATGTAAATATATTTTGAGTCATGACTCGATAGTATATAGCAAAAAATCTTTATACTTACGATGTGCATAACTTAAACTCAATCACAAAATATATTCACTCCATTTAAAAAATTGTAATGACTCAATATGTAGTTATTGTATTATAATATTGCCACAAGATATACGTAAACATGCTCTTCATGCATGTTATAAGCTGTGGATAATGCAAAATTGCCTAGATTTCCAAAAGAAAAGACTAGGTATGACCAAATTAAAGTATAATAACTTTATTTATACATCAAGATTAGTCATTAATCACAATGTGAAAGAAATTACAAAGATAAAAGCTAAAAGTCTCACTATATGAAAACTCCTAGACCTAGTACACTTGCTACATATATATAGTCTTTATTAACTCCTATACCCAAATGGCATTAGCCCTAATTAGCAATTGTTTAAGCTTACCCCTCACATTAAGACTCATTATCTCATTCGCACCACCAACTAACTCTTTCCCTATAAATATTGCTGGCACACTTGGATGACACCCTAGTTCAATCAATGCCTTCTCCATTTGCTTCCCATTTGGATGTGTATCGAGCTCGTAAACTATAGGGTTTGCTCCAAAATTACGTATTAAGGTTTCAATGGTATGAGAAATGCAACAACTACTCTTGGTGAAAATCACCACCACGCTTGATGCTCCCAACTTTATCAACATATCCATGTTTGAAGTAGAAATTTAAATGATGAGTTTGGCCAAATGCCAAGACTTTTAGGTTTTAGTGAAGAGGAAATTAGAAATTGTGAAGGATACAAGAAATGATATATGAAAGTTTGTGAAGTGAATTTGAGACTTGATTTGTTGTTGAGAAAATTGAACCTAACATGAAGCTATATATAGAGGCATTATGTTAACTAAAAGAGAGAGAGAGAGAGAACAAAAGGTGAAAATTGTTGTGGATATGGATATATCTAGATTATATTGTTCTTGATCACTTGTATGATAAGGACATAACAAAACTAAATTGAAAATAAAAAGAATATAATTATCACATCTTTAAAATATTCCAATAAGAACATTGTAAGGCCACTAAATTCCTTTTGGATTTTCATTTTCACACAATTTTATTTATTTTTCAAGTGTACGCTTGCTTGGTTTGGTTTGTGTTTTAATGCAATTTTCTCTTTCCGAAAACAACATTCTCGTATCAACGTATGTGACCATTTCATTTCTAGCTTAAATCATTAGAGATTAAAACACACCTTTATTTATTTAACTGCGGACCTAAATTTCCTTATTAATACTACTATTATTTTTCTATAATTTATATAACATTGACTTGTACGTTTGATAATTATATGCAATCATGAAAAGTGTATATAATATAATCAAGAATCAAGATCGATGTTACAAGAATTATAAATGTTGCATTTTCAGTTAAGTTTCGATCGCGATAAATACAAAATGTATTTTTCGAATGCCCTCTTGAAAACAATGCATCTACTAAAGTAAAAAATAAATCTATATGTCCAGCTGGATCGGAATTAACTTTTTCAATAGAATATTACTTTTAATTTGGAAAAAAGAAGAAGAAATCTTTTAAGAATATATATCCTCATATACACGTGTTGTTGAAATCAAGTCCACATTAATTATACGATCTGTACCATAGACAAATTTGATTAAAATTCCCTTTAGTATAAAGTAGATATCAAAAAAAGGAATTTAGTACAATTACTTATCTATGAAAAATGCTCAATCCCTTACAACCTCGAAAGGCCACATATTTAACGTATTACTCTAGTTTCCCTCTTAAGGTATCAAAATGTAACAATGTCATACTTCAGATAAAAATAAACGTTCAATTTCAATTGCATGGGTACTTTCAAAGTTGTGTCTTGGGAAGGTGTTATTTCATATATTATTTTAATGAAGTTATAATATATGTCCTAGAACCAACTTTAGACATTTTTCGTAGTTATGTCTTTGGCAAGGCCAACTTCGGATATTTTGGCATGAAGTTAGGACATATATATTATATGCCTCAATTTCAGATATATGACTTAAATTCTAAAATAATGTTGAAGCAAAAAAGGAGAAAAAAGGACTTTAGTCTTTATGTTAATTTAAATGAAGAACGGCTGATTTTTTTTTTTATTATTTGTAATTATCTTTACGTATTTTTTCCCACCAAATTCGAATAGTGCATATTGAGAGAGTACGATATGAGAGAACAAGAAGCAAGAAGAATCATGTTAATCAAGCGATGTATTTTCAAGTGCATAAAATACAAGGTTTGTTTGGTACGTAGAGAGGTAGAGGCAACTTTTTCAGAGCAAAAGCATACGCAAACCTATGTCAAATTTGTGAAAGAAATAACTATACGGCTGAAGCAGTCTTAATTGTAGATTTTGAATTTGAGCCTTGAGTATATATAAATTATGAAATAGTCTTTTATAGAAAATGTTTTTCTCTCAAAATGGAACTTTCCGATGCAGATTCAAATTAGTCCATCCCCAAATAGTTCCGGATACCGAATTGAAAAAAAAGTTTCCCCATGCCATTGCATGCAAAAGATGGAAGTGAGGAATTTCTTATTGATGGCAAGAAGATTTCATTCATGTATATTTGTCACCAAAAGTCAAAATTTTTAATATGTAGGTACATATAAGAATATTTGCAATATGTGTGTTCATGTGGTCTTTAGCCTGTTAGAACAAGTTGTACCTGTTGTATGTAAAGAATGTCATTCGAACAAATCAACAAGTTTCATAACGATACATAGAGATGCTAATTTCTCTATTAAATTCTTCCTAAGTCTTTACAAAATTAATTAAATCGAAATCGCCACTTCTTTATAGATAAATAAATAATATAAGTTGTCACCCATGAAGGGTTCCTGTGGAGGTTTGACTTGACCCCTGCCACTAGATTGCAAAAAGACAAGACTTGCTATGACCAAAGTATAAGTAGTTTTTATTTATACATCAAGAAGCAAAATGTGAGAGAAAACAAAAAGAGTACTCTCTATTTAAGTGGTAAATTTATCATCAAAACATTTAGACTAATTGCTATAAACATAGCTAGTCATTATTAATCAATTTTTACACCCAAATGGCATTTGCCCTAATAAGCAATTGTTTAAGTTTTCCCCTCACATTAAGGCTCATTATCTCATTTGCTCCACCAACTAACTCTTTCCCTATAAATATTGCTGGCACACTTGGATGACACCCTAGTTCCATCAATGCCTTCTCCATTTGCTTCCCATTTGGATGTGTATCGAGCTCGTAAACTGCAGGGTTTGCTCCAAAACTACGGATTAAGGTTTCAATGCTGTGAGAAATGCAACAACTACTCTTTGTGAAAATCACCACCGCGCTTGATGTTCCCAACTTCATCACCATGTCCATTTTGAAACAACTTCGTCAAGAAACAATGAGTAGTTTGGCTCAAATGCCAAGATATATGTATATAACTTTTAGTAAAGAGGAAAGAAGTTGTGAAGTGAAATTTGAGGGTTGATTTGTTGTTGAGAAAATTGAACCTAACATGAAGCTATATATAGAGGCATTATGTTAGGTAAAAGAGAAAAAAAAAAGAAGGTGAAAATTGGTACAAGTTGATGATGTGATATATCTAGATTGTTCTTTGATTACACTTGTATGATAAGGGCATATAATTGTATGCCTTAGCAGGATTTTAAAGTAGCATAACATACTCAATCTGAAAATGAAAAGAATATAATCTATCACTTTTAAAATATTACAAGAACATTATATTGCAATGTCACTATGATCTCTATCTTGGTTCGATTTGTATATTTAAGGCAATTTTCTCTTTTAGAAAATAAAAATCTTGTTTGAACATGTTGAATTATACGACCACTTCATCTTTAGCTTAAATCATTAGAGATCAACTCACATTAATTTTTATTTACTTAACTAAATTTATAAAACGTTGACTTGTATGTGTCAATAATTATAGATGTTGCATTTTCAGTTTGTACACTTAATTATTCACTATTAATTAGTTTAAACTCCGATAAGAACGAAATATATTTTGTGAATGCCCCCCTTGAAAACAAAGTATCTACAAAAAGAAAATTAAATGTATATTATATCCAGCTGGAGTGATATTTTTCAATAGAATCTTACTTTTGATTGGAGAAAAAAACTGATTTTTTTTTTCAGAATATATCCTCATAGACATACTGTTAAGATCAAGTTTGATTGCTATGTGACAAACTTGGTTAATATTAATTCCCTTTGGTATTAAATAAAATCATTCGATAAAGAAAGGGAATGTACGTAGTACGAGTTGTTCTATTATTCTCATTCAAATAAATTCTCCCTTACTACATCGAAAGGTCACATATTATCATAGTACTCTATTTTACCTTATTAAGGTCACTATATACGATAATTGTGTGAGACTTCTTTTTATTTCATAATTATATAAAACTCAAAGTGTGTGGACCCAAAAGTCACGTACGGCTGCCTAAGTGGTCAAGCCACTAAAGCAAAGACTTTAGGCTCTAAAATTTTGAGGGCCAATGTTTTTTTTCATCCATCTAATGTTAGTATCTGTATTGAATTTCTCGAGTAATTCGATTTTGAGACACGCAAGGCCAATTAAAGAGAAAAATGTTCTCTAGAAAGATTTTCTTTTTACTCAGAGGCTCAAACTTAAAACCTCTAGACTCTAGTTAAGTTTTTTACCTATATAATCGATGTATATGCTATAGCTTAGCCTTACTTTTCTTTTAGAAAATAATTGAGCAAAAAAATAAATAAAGCTTCTTGTTGATGTTTAGGCGGCCACCAATCTTATTGAGTAGTCTATGCCAAAAGCGTAAGATGTGGATTCCACATACTCGTGAGACAAAAGATAGCCTCACTCAGCTATTATCAATTATGTATGAGGCATACAATAAAACTTTTGAGTTAAGATATTATAATAATGCAACGACTATAATATTATCTTGTGCAAATGGGAACACAATATTCCTTTGCCATTGCAAAAAAGGGGGAAATAACAAATCTTCCTATTAATGGCTAGAAGATTTCATTCATATGTCACCTCAAAATTCAAAACTTTTATAGGTAGGTAAGAATATTTGCAATATGTACCATATGGACTCCATTTAAAACAAGTTGTTTTGATTGGATAAGAGGAAGGCATTCGAATGGGTCATTTATTAATCTTCAAGATTAATTAAGAACAAATATATATATATATATATATATATATGATTAATTAATAATTAAATAAAAACAAAATTTATGTGGCATCTTGAAATTCATAAATGGCACTAGCCTACTACATATTAGGTTCTTTTGAGGTCCTTTGAGGATGTGTTGTCTTTGCAAGGAAGTTAATCAGCTGGTTTGCTTCTTTGTATAGCAAAATGATAAATATTGGAGTCAAATTGACACTTCTTCGAGAGTTCTGTTGAGAACATAATTAAGTATATAAAAATGTGTTTTTTTAATAACTCAAGTTTTTCGATAAGATAGTTATATATGCAGAATTCTTAAGTAAAAGAATGAGAGCAATGAAAGATTGTATTGATAAATGAATCATCGAGTATATGCTCCTTATATATGAGTTGTTACAGAAAGTTTGTGGAGTCCTAGGTTAGCTACACTTAGAGTTATACTACAATGCAAATACAATTACAAGAGTAGAGGTTTGACTACTACTACGGGTATAACTCTTTAACAAGACACAGTAGCCTAGTCCTAGTACGACTCGAACTTTTTAACAATTAACACTGTTGTACCACGTTGTTTAATGTGTGCCTTATCTTCAGGTACCCCTATCTTCAACAATATACACTTCTAACATGGTATCATAATAGGCAAGAGTTCTGAGATCGAATCGTACCACTACCCTTTATCCAAAAGAGAATTTTGATGTGCATGTTAAGAACATAATCAAGCAAATAAAGGTGTGTTCTCTTTGAGATATGATCACACACACTAACAAGTCCTTCAATGCTTCTCTACTTAATTTGGAGATTATTATATATGATATATTGAATCAAGATAGACTTCAAGTATCACTAATAAGATATTGATATTGTTTATTTCATCATATGATGGACTTTGCTCAATCTCAAAATGTAAAAGTGATAACACATAACGTATGTATGTAACCACATAAAGTAGTATAAAATATTATTGATACTTTATTAAAATTCAATACATAAAGACATGATCATTGTTATGAACTTTTTCCATGCCATCAGCTGTAAACAAGTAAAACAGCCACTAGCTATGACCAAAGTATAACTCTTGTTAGTACATTAAGAAGCAAATAAAAATGGGAGAAAAACACAACCTTTGCTAAAAAGCTAAAAAGAACCTCTACAAATATGGTTGATTTATTGTCAAAACTCCTATATTTGCTATACCAAGTCATTATTAATTAATTTCTATACCCATATTGCTTTAGCCCTAATGAGCAATTGTTTGAGCTTTCCCTTCACATTAAGGCTCATTATCTCATTAGCACCACCAACTAACTCTTTCCCTATAAATATTGCTGGAACACTTGGTTCACACCCTAGTTCCATTAGTGCCTTCTCCATTTGCTTCCCATTTGGATGCGTATCGAGCTCGTAAACTATAGGGTTTGCTCCAAAACTACGGATTAGGGTTTCAATGCTGTGAGAAATGCAACAACTACTCTTGGTGAAAATTACCACCGCGCTTGATGATCCCAACTTCATCACCATATCCATGTTTTAAATGAGTTCAAGAAAAGTGTATAGTTTAGACAAATGCCAAGATATGTGTATAACTTTTAGTGAAGAGGAAATTTGAAGTTGTGAAGGCTAAAGGTTTTGTGAAGTGAATTTGATGCTTGATTTGTTGAGAAAATTGAACCAAAGATGAAGCTATATATAGAGGCATTATGTTAACTAAAAGACAAAAAAAAGGTGAAAATTGCTAAGAATTACAAGTTGATGATATGATATATCTAGATTGTTCTTGATTACACTTGTATGATAATAAGAGCATATTGCATGCCTTATCTGGATTCTAAAGTAGTATAACATACTCGAGCTGAAAATAAAAAGAACAAAATCTATCACCTTTAAAATATTCCAATATCATTGTAAGCTCACTAAATTAAAGTCCTTTTAATTTTTGATTTGAGGAAAAAAAAGTGCAATCTATTAAGAATATATATCCTCATATAGACATGTTGTTGAAATCAAATCCACATTATATGATCCGTACCCTTAGAGAATTTTTTGAAGCTTCTCCTAGTTTGGTTGATATATTAAAATTCCTTTTGGTATAAAATAAAATGCACCCTTACTACCTCGAAAGGCCGCATATATTATCATTTTAGCTAGTTGTGTGGCACATTTTTGAATCTAAGAAAATAAAATAAAAAACTATAAAAGATGTCTCTATTAAGGTTTATGATTTTTGAGATCCAAGATAATTATGGAAATGCTCGAGTCTCATACATTGGTTAATATTGTCATACATATGGGGAAATTAAGGGTATATATAATTGACAATAAAATCCTAATTAAACAATAATTAATCTAATGGATATATATGTTATTGGACTTATGGATATATATGTTATTGGACTTATTAATATTGGAGATATGTGTAATGGATTAATGTCTAATGGTAGGATTAAATACATATAAGATATAATATTTTCGAAATATCCAAAAATTTGAAGTACCAAATCTAAAATCCAAAAAAAATAGAACTTAAATCTTTTTAAAAAAAATATAAAATAAAATAAAATTGGGGTAGAAAAAGGGCAAATGGGGAGGGGATTTTTTTTTTGGATACAAAACAGAGGTAGTATATTATATATTAATATGCGTCATTAGAAAGCAATGACAGAGCATGTTGTGATTTGTATCTAGAGAGGGGGATTGGGTTGATTACAATATTTATTAATACTAGTTCGCTTTAAAAAAAAGTTGGCTTAATATGGCTAGCAAAAAAAGTTCTCGCTTTGTCTGCTTCGGGGAGGGGATTATAATATGTGAAATTGAACCTCTATCAATAAGGTGGAATTCAGATAATTAATTGAGGTACTAAGATTTCAAAATTCAATCCACGAACCAAAAATTCAACGAATTTCTTATTTCTATTCGGGATTACCCAAATTATGCTCTCCCCTACTCCAAACCTATTCACAATCTCAACCTTTCTTGGAAAATTCTACCAATGTTTGTCTTGAATGAAATAGAGTAGATAAGGCTGAAACTTTTTTTGTTAGTACTAGTCCTAATGTATCCCCTAACATTGATAGCAGTCCAGCACTGTCACTCTCTTGTAATGACGCATATTAAATATTAATATAATTTTTTTTTCTTCTATTAAGCATTAATTAATCATCTTTCGAATAATTAATAATTAAAAAAAGTCACAAAGAAATTTGCCTTATCGGAGTTGACATTTATCCATGTCGAACCAGCCTCTTGCACCAGCTGGAAAATGTTGTAGATTGAAGTGATATATAGGAGATAGGTTATTTTGAAGATATGATATAAGAACAGGCAAAGGTCCTGAAATTGAATCACACCATTATCAATTATCAAATGAAATTTTTTATGTGCTTGATGGCTTGACCCACGAAATAGAATAAGCCTCACGTGAATTAGGGTATGTTGAGATTTGAGAACATAATTAATTAAATAGAAGTGTAGATGATCAGTACCTAAATTATATTGGAAATTATTAAATATGATCTAGAATCGAGATATACTTCAAGTAGTGGTGCTAGAGATCATTAATAAGAGATTGAAATTGTTTATTTTCATATGATGGACTTCGTTAAATATCGAAAATATTGTAAAAATGATAGAACATAACACGTGTAGCCATTATAAAGTAATAAAAAATGTTATTGATACTTTATTAAAATTCAATACATAAAGATATGATCATTGCTATGAACTTCTTTCATGCCATCAGCTGTAACAAGTAAAATAGTCACTAGCTATGACCAAAGTATAACTCTTTATAGTACATTAAGAAGCAAATAAAAATGGGAGAAAAACACAACCTTTGCTGCATAGAAACCTTTGCTAAAAAGCTAGAAAGAAACTCTACAAATGGGGTTGATTTATTGTCAAAAGTCCTAGACTTGCTACCAAGTCATTATTAAGTAATTTCTATACCCAAATGGCATTAGCCCTAATGAGCAATTGTTTAAGCTTACCCCTCACATTAAGGCTCATTATCTCATTAGCACCACCAACTAACTCTTTCCCTATAAATATTGCTGGAACACTTGGCTGACACCCTAATTCAATCAATGCCTTCTCCATTTGCTTCCCATTTGGATGTGTATCGAGCTTGTAAATTGTGGGGTTTGCTCCAAAACTACGAATTAGGGTTTCGATGCTGTGAGAAATGCAACAACTACTCTTGGTGAAAATCACCACCGCGTTTGTTGCTCCCAACTTCATCACCATATCCATTTGAAACAACTTCAAGAATTAATGAGTAGTTTATAGCTTTTAATAAGAGGAAAAGAAGTTGTGAAGGCTAAAGGTTTTTTGAAGTGAATTTGAGGCTTGATTTGTTGTTGAGAAAATTGAACCAAAGGTGAAGCTATATATAGAGGCATTATGTTAACTAAAAGACACAAAAAAAAGGTGAAAATTGCTAAGAATTACCAGTTGATGATATGATATATCTAGATTGTTCTTGATTACACTTGTATGATAATAAGAGCATATTGCATGCCTTATCTGGATTCTAAAGTAGTATAACATACTCAAGCTGAAAATAAAAAGAACAAAATCTATCACTTTTAAAATATTCCAAGAATATTGTAAAGCTCACTAAATTTTTAATTTTTGATTTGAAGAAAAAAAAAACAGTGCAATCTTTTAAGAATATATATCCTCATATAGACGTGTTGTTGAAATCAAATCCACATTATATGATCCGTACCTTTAGAGTATTTTTTGAAGCTTCTCCTAGTTTGGTTGATATATTAAAATTCCTTTTGGTACAAAATAAAATGCACCCTTACTACCTCGAAAGGCCACATATATTATCATTTTAGCTAGTTGTGTGGCACATTTCTGGATCTAAGAAAATAAAATAAGATCTTTAAAATATGTCTCCATTAAGGTTTATGATTTTTGAGATCCAAGATAATTATGGAAATTCTCGAGTCTCATTGTATTCATGTATGGAATATACATGCATATTGTTTTTTTGTTTTTTTTACACGTATGTTGGTTAGTGTGGTACATATGGGAAAATTAAGGGTATATAATTGACAATAAAATCTTAATTAAACTAGGAGACTAATTAACTACTCTAATGGGTATATATGTTAGTGGACTTTTTTTTTTGGTAGAAAATATGATATTTATATTAATTAATTACTGATCCTTACACTAGAACACTGAAGTAGCATTGCTGAACACCTACTAATGGTGTTCGGGGGAGGGGGCATTTTTTCTTCAGTACTATTAACAGTACTATTACATACAATATTTGCAAAAGATGGCTTTGTGAGCCTAACAAAAGTAGTTCCCACTTTGTCTGCTTCCAACTTTTTTGAAATAAACACCGGAGGAACTTCCATGCACAAAAAAGAGTTGTCCTGAGTTAGTTTAGCGCCTTCCTTGCTAGAGCATTTCACTACTAAAAAATTGTCAAAAAACGACGGCCAAAAACGCCGGACTGCGTCGCTTTTTTGGTCAAAATTGACGGAAAAGCGACGCAGTCACCTCCGACGCTTTTCAAAAAACGACGGACTGCATCGCTTTTTTACTATTTTTTTTTTGAATTTTTCAACAAAAGCGACGGACTCCGTTGCTTTATTTTAATTTTAATTTTTTTTATTTCTAAAAGGCGACGTAGTCCGTCGCTTTTCTGGAAATTTTATTTTTGAAAATCCCAGAAAAGCGACGGACTAAACCACGCTGTCCGTCGTTTTTCTGGATTTTAAAAAAAAATGAAAACCCAGAAAAGCGACGGACAAAACCACTCTATTCGTCGCTTTTCTGGGTTTTAAAAAAAATTAAAACCCAAAAAAGCAACGGACTAGACCACGCTATCCGTCGCTTTTTCTGCAATATTTTTGACAGCAACAGCTGCCAGATTCTGCTGCCCACCTGCAAATGCAATTCAATTCAATTCTACACTATTCAGCCCTATCAAACACACACAATTATAAACAATCTAAACAAAACATAAAACAACAAACTTAAAATAACATTCAAAAGTATCAAAATCATAAATTAAAGACTTATAAAGTCTTTCAAAATTTCAAAAAGTTCATAAATGTCCAGAAATCTAAACTAGGGAGTGAGATCTACATAATCATCCTCATCACTCTTGTCGTCGGTGTCATCGGGAGCCGAAGTAGTAGGTCGACGAGTGAGGTTCATCACTTGTTCTTTGATTTACTGAACGATCTCACTCATGCTTTCTTGTTCAGCTACTCTTCTCCGCTCCGACTCTGCTAGTATCGCTGTAAGTTTAGCTATTTGATCCGACATAGCAGCAATCTGAACACCGTCAAGTGCCTCGGCTTGATGTGATGATCCAATACCTTATAAGCCTAACTGGAGTCGTCTAACATCGTTTCAAGAGCCTAGACCATAACATCTACCTTTGTGTGTCCTCCCTACCACTTTTTCTTTCCAAATTTGGGTGGACAGTTTGGGTGTCAATTGGATCAAACTATCTAGATTTTCAGTGACGTACTGATGAAAGTCATTCTGTATATTAAATATAAAAATTGACATCAATATATATACATATCATAAATATATTCACTATTAATATTATTATTCATATTAAATAACTTACAAAAGTTCGTTCGGCCCTTTCCTCCACCCACGCATCCAGATTCGACTCATTTTCTTTCTTCCTGACACGAGTCTTCTTGAAAACCTCTGGTTCAATGGGAGTGCGTCCCAATTCTTTTTCCTATAAATAAAAACTAAAATTTATAACGATATATATGAATCAACTAATTATTTATTTAAAAGTTTGAATTAGAACTTACCATCTCTCGTGCAATTGTTCCAACCGTCTTTGCACCTCCGGTGTGCAACGAGCCACCTTTAAGACTGCCTCTAGCCATTTTGGCTTGATATGATATTGTCTAAAACTGGTCTGTGTTCCAATACTGACCCAATTCATCAAAAACATGAGGCAATATCCAACCGGGACGTTCACCACTATTCCGAACTTTCTTTAGCCAGCTAGACAGTCTGGCAGATACCTTCTTCTCAAATGTGGTTCCAATGACCAAGTTGTACCTCGACTCCCAAGTACACATAGTCTGAAAAAAAATGAATAACGTTAATTAGATCTATAGTAAAAAAAAGTAAAAAATATTAAACTTGACTAAAAAATATATACCTTAAAGTTATTAAACATCGTCTGGCATATACTGTTTGGAATCTCGCTCCAAGAGTGATAAACCTGTGTATAGAGTCTTCTAACACAATCTTTTAAAGCCCGGGCAGCATCCTTTGCAGGATGCCACCTGAAAAACACATAATAAATATGCTAGTTCATGAATAATATATTAAAGTATGAGAAATAAATAATAACTAACAAATAGATAACAAAACAAACTTACGATGATCCATTCGGCTCAATCATGACTCTACCAAGTCTGTCCTTCTGGCCAGGAGCTAGAGCAGACATCGTATCATGTAGTGTAGCACTAGGTGTAGCTGTAGACAAGGGTGATACATCAGGATGCACAAAACGCTGAGTCAATGAAGGTGTAGGTCATTGCATCTGACTGCTCGCTACTAGAATCTCCAAGCCTTATGGCAGATAACTGAGGAGATGTACCTGTGGGAAATAGAGTACCTACCGATAAGGGTCGTGCTTGACGAAAAGCATGTAAAGGTAGGTCCTCGTAGCGTCGTGAAGGCAATGCCTGTGAAGTAGATGAAGCACCGATAGGTCGACGGTAATTAGGATAATATTGTCGAGGATCCACCGTACCAAACGGAATAGCAAATAAATGAGTATCATGGCTGATGCGCTCTGGCGTAGAAGAAATAGATCCTGCAATATCCTCAGGATCTATCGGTCTCCTAGACTTCTTCTTCTTAGCCTGTTTAGTCTAGCTAACTCCAAGATGCTCACGATGTCTATCACTGTCACCGCCTGATGACATCTGTATGCAAATTTACATGTATAATATATAAAAAAATCATAAATTAAATAAAATTAGCAAAATACACTTACATATATACTAGCTAGCTTTCATTCTACACTATTCCTACTCGCTTGTTTCAATTCCATCATTCTCTTATTCTTCCTCCTCGCTTGTTTCAATTCCATCATTCTCCCATTCTTCCTCCTCAGTTGTTTCATTTTCATTATCGTCCCATTCTTTATCATCAAATGATTCATTTTCCTCATTCTCAGATATTTCTTCCTCAACATTCAGTATCTCATCATCAGATACTTCTTCTAATATGTGTTGAGGATGTTGTAGTGTGGTTTCCAATTCAACATCAACTTGTTATTGAACAATTGCAACATCATTTTGATACGCCACATCTAAGACATTGTCAATTTCAATTCTTCCCACAGGCTTACTTTTTATAACAACCCACCAATCAGCTTTGTCTCTACGTAATGGATATGAAGCGTAATACACTTGTTTAGCATTTTGTGCAATAGTAAAAGGATCATAACTTCTATATTTTCTGGTATGCTTAACTTCAATTATATTATGTTAATGATCCACCTTTGTGCCTCTATGTGATGGGTCAAACCACTCACATCGAAACAATACAATCTTCTTCTTAGGCCAGCATGAATACCTCACTTCAATAATCTCTTGAATGACACCATAATATTCAATAGTTTGACCAGTACCATCAACATCACCTTGTATGTAGACACCACTATTATTTGTTTTCTTGTTCCTAGAAACTTCTTCAGTTTGAAACTTAAAACCATTGACACAATACTTATTCATTGTCAGCACTTGAGATTCAGGTCCAAGTGCTACTTCTTTCACTAATTACAAATGTTGAACACTTGAGTATTCATCGTAAACCTACGTGATTGTTATTTCAAATAATATAATTTAGTGTAAATGAATATATTATTAAATACTTAGTGATTGTACACTTACATAGTTCCTCAGCCATTTGGAAAATTATGTATAGATGGCTTCATTACCCCATGTGTTTACGAACAAGATGATCATTTTACATTCAAGTGTTTCGTTAGTTAATGATCACTTATTAGTATGTAATTTAATAACATATTTTTAACACTTACTTGACATATGATTGAATCTCTAGACAATTAAGCAAAATATGTATCACAGCTGATTGCATTTCCATATCAATGAAGCCTCGCTTTCCACGCTTTTTAGATCCTCGATCATTTTGATTAAAAATTGATATCGGTGGAAATAAAGGATCAATATCGCCTTCATCATTGTGATTAGGCCTGTTTCTCCTACATTACACATCATTACCAAAGTAATAAGAGTAAAAATTACCAGTTTCTCTCCTAATATTACCTTGAACAAATGATCCTTCGATCTTTCCCCTTTGCTTAATCGTTTGCTTCAAACTACCAATTTTTCTGCATGTATATATGTGTATATATATGTTAATATATAAAAGACATGGCGAATATATATAACTTAGTGAATATTTCAAATGCATACCTCTCAAATGGATACATCCATCTTGTTTGAACCGGACCTATGAAGCGGGCCTCTTGTATAAGGTGAATTGGAAGATGCTCCATCACATCAAAGAAACCACATGGAAATATCTTCTCCAACTTAGCAGTAGTAACAAGAATACTTTCCTCCATCCTATCTAAACTACTCTCCAACAACTTTCCAGAACACAAATCTTTAAAAAGAAGACTTATCTCTGTGATTGGTTTTCATATCCTTTCGGGTAGATGGTTAAAAGCGATAGGAATTGAAGTTTCCATGAACACATGACAATCATGACTTTTCATACCTATCAATTTTCCTTCATTCATATCTGCCCGCTTTCCTCAATTCGAAGCATAGCCCTCCGACATCCTCAAATTTTTAACCCACTCAATAATTTCACGTTTCTCATTCAATGTGAATGAAAAGCTGACTTTGGGCTTAACTATTTTACCATTTTGTAATTCCTGTAACCATATCTCTTTTCTCCTACAATATTCCTTTGTCCATTCTAGCTTTTGGATTGTCTTTTGTCTTACCCTTAATATCCTTCACTGTGTTAAACAAATTATCAAAGTAATTTTTTCAATATGCATCACATCTAGATTATGTGGTAGCAGATTGTCCTTCCAATACGGCAACTCCCAAAATATGCTTTGTTTGGTCCAATTATGTTCAACACCATATCCAGGAAGTCTAAAAGGTGAAGCTTCTGTAACCTTAGGTAATTGAGAAACTCTCTCCCAAATTTGATGCCCTGTGAGTAATGGAGGTGGGGGGTCACTTTCAACCTTATTTTTCCTAAATGCATTTTTCATCTTTCTAAACTCATGGTCCATTGGCAAGAACTGGCGATGACAATCAAACCATGTATTTTTTCTGCCATGCTTTAAAGTGAATGCCTTACTATTTTCCATGCAATACGGACATGCTAGCTTTCCAGCTGTCATCCAACCAGACAACATCCTGTATGCAGGAAAATCATTAATAGTCCACATTAAAGAAGCACGCATAACGAAATTCTGCATAGTTGATATATCATAAGTCAAAACGCCTTCAAACCACAATTGTTTGAGCTCATCTATCAATGGTTGTAGATAGACATCAATCAAACTTTTTGGATTACGGGGACCTGGAATAACACAACTTAGAAAGATGTAGGGACTGGTCATGCACATTTCAGGAGGAAGATTATACGGAGTAAGAAATACCGGCCAGCATGAATAAGGCGAAGCATTATTAGAAAATGGTGTGAAGCCATCTGAACACAACCTCAATCTAACATTTCTTGGTTCACTGGCAAAAATCAGGATATACATTATCAAAATGCTTTCATGCTTCACTATCAGATGGATGAGACAAGACACCCGGTGGCCTTCTATATTCACGATGCCATCTCATATGTGGGGGAGACCTCATCGATGCAGATAACCTCTTTAACCTAGGAATGAGAGGTAGATAATGCATCGCCTGAACTGGGACCATATTTCCAGCCGGAGTTCTCTTATAACGAGCATGTCCACAAAACTTACAATTTTTTAATTCATTATCAGTCTTGTAAAACAACATGCAACCATTAACACAACAATGAATTCTATCATACGCCAATCCTAACTTGGACACCAAACGTTTTGCCTGATAGAAGTTTTTTGGTATGTTAAACTCCGGATTAACTAGGTCACTCAAAAGATCAACCATTGAGTCCATAGCAGCATTAGGAACAATCCAATCTGATTTCACTACTAAAAAAACAGTGAATACCGACCTAAAAATTTCCGACCTCAAATGGAGGTCGGTAATTTTCGACTTCCGGAGGTCGGTATTTACAAGTAGTCGGTTTTTATTCAAAATAAAGAGGGAAAACCAAATTCCGACCTCCGGAGGTCGGAATTTTTCCAGGAAAAAATGAATTACAATAAGAATACCGACCTCATGAGGTCGGTATATTTTATATTTAATTGAGAAAATAATACCGACATCAAGAGGTCGGTTTTTATTGTAATTCATTAAAAATTCCGACTTCCGAATGTCGGTAATATGTAATTAAAATACCGACCTCATGAGGTCGGTATTTTTATTTCTTCAAATTACTATTAATTAAAGTGACATCCGGAGGTCGGTATTTTTATTTCATCTAATTACTATTAATTAAAGCGACATCCGGAGGTCGGTATTTTTATTTCAACTAATTACTTTTAAAAGCGACATCCGGAGGTCGGTTTGCGGAAAGCGGGAAAACCAAATTCCGACCTCTGGAGGTCGGAAATTTTCTCGGAAAAAATGAATTACAATAAAAACCGACCTCTTGATGTCGGTATTAAAAAATAAAATAAATAACAATATTTTATTTTTTCTCAATAGGTTTTGTGTAAAATAAAAAACAAAAAAAATTATAATACCGATTTCCGTATGTTGGGAAAATTAAATAGTAAAAATAAATTAATATAAAATACCGACCTCATGAGGTCGGTATTTTTTATATTTATTTGAGAAAATAATACCGACATCAAGAGGTCGGTTTTTATTGTAATTCATTAAAAATTCCGACCTCCTGAGGTCGGAATTTTTTCTCAATTAAATATTTCATAATACCGACTTCCGAATGTCGGTAAAAATTAAATAGTATGTAATTAAAATACCGACCTCATGAGGTCGGTATTTTTATTTCGACTATTAATTAAAGCGACATCCGGAGGTCGGTATTTTTATTTCATCTAATTACTTTTAAAAGCGACATCCGGAGGTCGGTTTGCGGTTTCCGGGTAAACCAAATTCCGACCTCAAGAAGTCGGAATTTTTCCCAGAAAATGAATTACAATAAAAACCGACCTCTTGATGTCGGTATTATTTTCTCTTTTGATTTAATTTTTTTTAAATCGTTTTCCGGAGGACTATTTTGTGTTCTTAAAATTTAATGCGATATATATATGATTAATTAATAAAATCAACCTCAAGAGGTGAGTTTATATTAAATATATATATATATATATATATATATATATATATATATATATATATAATTTAACTACACATTAACAAAATTTTAATATTTAATAAATTTACATATATATATATATACATATATATATATACACATAGATGTATATATATGTATGTATACATATACATATATTATATGTTGATGTGTAGTTTAATTATATATGTTTAATTATTAAAATCAACCTCAAGAGGTGAGTTTATATTAAAATAATTATATATATATAAAATTTAACTACACATCAACAAAAGTTTAATTTAATAAATTTACATATATATATATATATATATATATATATATATATATATATATATATATATATACACACACATAGATGTATATATATGTATGTATACATATACATATATTATATGTTGATGTGTAGTTAAATTATATATGTTTAATTAATAAAATTAACCTCAAGAGGTGAGTTTATATTAAAATAATTATATATATATATATATATATATACACACATATATATATATATATATAAATAACAATATTTTATTTTTTCTCAATAGGTTTTGTGTAAAATAAAAAACAAAAAAATTATAATACCAACTTCTGTATGTCGGTAAAATTAAAGAGTAAAAATAAATTAATATCAAATACCGACCTCATGAGGTCGGTATTTTTTATACTTAATTGAGAAAATAATACCGACATCAAGAGGTCGGTTTTTATTGTAATTCATTAAAAATTCCGACCTCAGGAGGTCAGAATTTTTTCTCAATTAAATATTTTATATTCCGAATGTCGGTAGTATGTAATTAAAATACCGACCTCATGAGGTCGGTATTTTTATTTCTTCAAATTACTATTAATTAAAGTGACATCCGGAGGTCGGTATTTTTATTTCATCTAATTACTATTAATTAAAGCGACATCCGGAGGTCGGTATTTTTATTTCAACTAATTACTTTTAAAAGCGACATCCGGAGGTCGGTTTGCGAAAAGCGGGAAAACCAAATTCCGACCTCTGGATGTCGGAAATTTTCTCGGAAAAAATGAATTACAATAAAAACCGACCTCTTGATGTCGTTGTTAAAAAAATAAATAAATAACAATATTTTATTTTTTCTCAATAGGTTTTGTGTAAAATAAAAAACAAAAAAAATTATAATACCGACTTCCGTATGTTGGGAAAATTAAATAGTAAAAATAAATTAATATAAAATACCGACCTCATGAGGTCGGTATTTTTTATATTTATTTGAGAAAATAATACCGACATCAAGAGGTCGGTTTTTATTGTAATACATTAAAAATTCCGACCTCCTGAGGTCGGAATTTTTTCTCAATTAAATATTTCATAATACCGACTTCCGAATGTCGGTAAAATTTAAATAGTATGTAATTAAAATACCGACCTCATGAGGTCGGTATTTTTATTTCAACT